>OU426979.1:103323413-104033413 GCA_911387785.2 Aelia acuminata
GATATAAAAACAGGAAACAACAGTTCAGTCAAATCAAATGTTCATAAGCAAAATCCTTTGATCAGCTTACTTTAAATTATTTAACCAGCCCATTTAAAATAATTAAAGGGATCTTTTTTAATCGGGTTTACGCTAGTTCTCATCCATTGGTAATTTTCTTTTACGGAATCAGCAATGATATATTCTAATGAACCTTCTACACTTAAAGAAAACTTCAGTAGGACCCCCATTATCTGGGCCTCTATTAACCGGGGTTCCAATTAAGGGGGTTCCTAGGAGCCAATTTTTTTTTTTTTTTTAATAAGCTTTTTAATTTTTATGGCATTTATTTTGTATGTATAATATTTATTTAAATAAAATGAATACGTAAATGTTTTAACGATTATGCAATGGTTAATTATCTATTGTTCTTAGAAATTATGAAATAAAATAATAAATGGAAAAACACGGCAAGCTGGTATCGTATGATGAGATATTTCCGGTAACTATTACACCAATTCATATTCTAAGAACGATATTGTTTTCATTCAAGTCTTTCTAGGAAACTCCTTACTCTGGCCTGTTTGACTAGAAAACAAAATATTCGCAGTTGTGATTTAGTCTCCATTTAAATACGAACTAATAAAATGTCGCAAAAAAGAAAACCTTTTGTTTTAACGCTTGAACAGAAATTAACCATTATAAACCGAGTAGAAAAAGGTGAAAGTGTTAAAACATCCACTGAATTAGGAATCGGCGAGCGAACTGTTCGTGACATTTTGAAGAAGAAAAAAGACATTTGCGACTTCGAATCGTCGTTGGCCCATACATCATGTCCTCGAAAAACAATGAAGAACTCTACATAAAGACGTAGATGAAGCTGACTATCAGTGGTTCATTCAAAAGAGCGCTGAAGGAGTTCATTTGTTACTTTTGTTCGTTTGTTGATTGTTAAAACGTTCATTTATTGATAAAAGTGATTTTCTGCATTTTTTTTTTTGTTTAATTAATATTTCTTTCAATCACATTAAGTCAATAAAATGTTTTAATTCGATTATCCGGGGTTTTCGATTATCGGTGGACCTCCCTACCCATCATTACCCCGGATAAAGAGGGTTCTACTATAATTTTAAATCCAGTGACTACTGATCTTATGATAATCAATACACTATCTACAACAGAATAGTATGGATCCCTTTTCTGGTTCCTAAACACATGATATGAGAGGACTTATGCATGTGTATTGTTGGTTTTAAACGGTCTTTTCTATAAAGTTATAACATGGGATTGTCAATCAATTGGTTGTTATAGGATGCAATTAACCACAAGTAGTTACAAGATTAGAAATTGATTAACAATCCCTTGTTATAACTATATAGAAAACACCATATAAAACCAGCAATACACATGAATATCATGTATTTAGTCTTACACATATATTATTATTAATTTACCAGATATTATATTAACTAGAAATTGCATTAATTAAAATATTTTGGCTTCGAGATTAAATAGAATACCAACCTATTGAACAGAACATTGTGTTGAGGGCACATTCCCAGATTTTTTCTTATTTTGTCCATGTCAGTCCTGATATCTAAACCATTAATTTTTGCAGTACCTGATGAAGGAGGAAATAAACCAGTCAAAATAGATCTGTAAGATAAGTTTGAAAAAGAGTACTGTAATTTCCAAATAGTCATTATGAAGTATATACATTTTTAAGTAACCAATTATGCGTGATAAATAAACTTTCTTGGTTATATTACATGGTTTATACAATGTAATATAGAAATTTGTGAATAAAGAATATAGAAATATTTCCTTAATACAACTTATACTCTGAATGTAAGAGAGACAAAAAAGGATATATGTCCAATAAGAGTTACTGTATGGGTGCGCTAGTTTCATGAAAGCCAACAATCAGATTTACATGCAGAGGAACTCTGTTTCAAAGAAAAAAAACCTTTAAAAATGAATACAGGTTCAACCACAACTAAGTCATATTTAAGATTTTGTCTTGAAGCTCCAAAAATTGATATTCATAAACTTTTGTTAATTAAATTTTTGCAGTGTTAGATGGTGCACATATTACTTATTTAAGTAAGTTCAAATGCCTAAACAATTAATCATTATATCTAAAACATAATTAATCATGATATTCATTAGTAAAAATAAAAGAAGTTCAAAAACAGACATAAATATTATATTAGGATGTAATTGGAAAATTACAAAAAAAAAAAAAAAAACCAATACTTTTTTGTTTGTTAATAATATACATTTAAATTTAAGTAGGAAAATAAATGAGGTCACAAGGTGCAATCAGAACGACAGGATCATGAATTTTAAAGTAATTTAATTAAAATAAGATTATCAATCCTGATGTAAAAGCTTGATTGAATCTATCAAGGTTCTCATGGGTACATTTGAGTCAAACAAAAACGACTCCTCAAAGCTAATCTAAGGCAAGGAAAAATATGACAAAACTTTGGAGGATTTTGAAACATATTTGGAAAGTTTTTTGGCATACTTTAAAGCCAGAAAAATTCTGGAAGAAAAAAAATCCGATATGTTTGTCACCCTAATTGGACTTAAATTGTTTACATTGTTAAAAGCATTAAAAGATCCAAAACCTTACTTATTTTGGATTACCCCATAGCAGTTTAAAGATTTAAACTTTAGAAAAACAGATTATCCCACCTCCTTTGATAACACCTTCATGACATTCATTTATAAATTGAAAAAAGGCAGAAGGTGAGGTTTTATGACAATAGTGGCTTAACTTTGGGAATTGGCAGTACTTTGTACATACGACAATACGATATTGACAAATGCTGAGATATTAGTTTATAAGCAGTCTTCGATCTAAGCCCATATTGTACAGATTTTTGGATTGCTTTACTTATGTTTCTGAAAAATTAGTTGGAGGCAGTTATTTTTCAAAATTGGATGTTAGGACGGCATTTTTTATACTTACCAGTGACAAAGGATGCTTCCAAAAAGTGTTATGTTTAATAAACACATGGGACTTTACAAAGTCAAAAGATAGCTCTATGGATTGGCTTCAGTGCCGGCAGAATGGCAACAGTTTATCAACAACATTATTGAAGACCTGCCAGATGCTTGCTTTGTTCACAATGATATCATAATTACAGGATCGTCATTCAATAAACATAGTGAAAGAGAACAAGTTCTACAAAAACTACAATTAGGGATGGTAAAACTATCTATTTTATGGTTATGCATCCTTGTTTGTGCGCCTGTCATCCTTGTATCATTTGGGACTTTACAAATAAATGTATTCGAGACTTTAATAATAAAGTCTGGTTTTAGACCTAACTAATCCACTCACTCAGCTCTCATTAAAATTTCCCAAGACCTCCACACAGCAATAAAGCAAAAGAAACTCACCATCCTTATTCTAGTGATGTGTAACTATTGGTAGTTTCGAGACTATTGATAGTCTGTAGTGATGACCGAGTCGGGGGGGGGGGGGGGGGGGGAGATTAGTTAAGTTTTTCATTTTGAATTCCTTCCTTCTTTTTATTATGGTATTAAATAAACATTGTGTAAATAGAGGATGGGTTCCTTCATAGTTTGTGGTAATTTTTGCAAACATTCAAGCTTGGAAAATAAAAGTTTATCACAAAGTCAAGGAAACTAACCATATAAACTAGACCAACCTTCATCAAGTAACCAGGATGCCCAGTTGTAGAAAAAATGTTGATTTATACGATAGTAAACAAGTTTTAGGAAGTTTCAGTCGGTTTCTAGCTTGCTTGTGAAACTGTAGTAGCCCTGAAGATGCCTGAATAGGCGAAAATTTGGCATGTAATCTGCATGATTAAGTGCATTATTGAAATAATATGAGACTTTGAGGCCTTGCATTCTATATATAGGTTTATACGATACAAAATGTGACAACATATAGAACAAGATCCTCGAATGTGTCAAAGGATTTTTTTTTAATGTGGCGGAATAATCTTGGTGAAGAGAAAAGGACATTTGCCTGGACACAAATTACCTTGAAATTTAGTAAACAAAAAATATTTTCATCTTCTTCTCCTCGACTTTCCCTAAGCCTTTGACTCAGTGGACCACAATATCAAGCATACTTAAGAACATCCACATGTCTTCTAGTGCTCTCTGGTTCCAACCTTTCTTCACTGGTAGCTCCTAATATGTTGTATTCCCTTATAAACTTCCGTCATAGCCTCAACCATTGTCTAGAGGTGTACTCCTGGGTCCATCTTTAATCCCAACCCTTTTTTCCATCTACTAAATCAATGATCTCCCATCCTCCATTTAGCACTGTCAATATCATCTATATGCCAATGACGTCTAGATTTATCTCTCCTTTGATTCACCTGATTCCTCCAACGCCATCCCAAAATTCCAGGAAGATATTTACAAAATTACAGGAAGATAATTACAGAATGTGTCCTTGGGCAATCCTCAACAAATTCACTCTGAACGCCAAGAAGAAGAAAGTCATCTTGATTGGAGCTCCCTCTCACCTCAAATCCACTAGTATCTCTCCAAATCTAGTCTTACAAGATCTCATCTATCTCATTCCATAATTCTGCTGAAGACCTTGGCTTTAACTTCAATCAAGTGTGCTGTTTTCACATGGATGGAAAACAGCACATCTCACAAATTTCCTGTCGTACTATCTCTACTCTGAAACAGTTCAACTGTTTACGATATCTCCTTCCATTCGAAACCCCACAACTCCTAGTCTCCTCTTTCATCTTTCCCCATTTTGACTACGGCTCTTTGGAGTACAGTGGACTGTCACGGGAACTTGAAACGTCTAATGAATTGTTTAATAAGTTCTGTCTTTGGGATCTCAAGAGATACACCGAGATGAAGTGGCTCTACCCCTCCTACCGATGTCAGTATCTATCCTCATTAATTACCTTTCTTATATATTATTAGTATAATAATTCTATTTAATTAAATGTCTGCTTAAAAGGAATATATGTCTGAAAGGATATAACAGTTAGAGGTAGGGGGAATTTTCAAATATTATTATAGAAATATTATATTCAACTATAATAAATAGACTCTAATATCATTCAAATTAAATGTAAAAATCTGCATTACTTTGATAAATAAACATACATTGTAGTAGTCTTTCCAGCACCATTGTGACCCAAAAATGAGGTTATCTGACCTTCATAAAAATTAATCGATATATCATTGACTGCTAATTTTCCATTAGAATATTGCTTCTTTAAATTAAAAATAGAGACACCTTTTTTCAATCCAACAGGTTCTGTTTCATAATTTTCATTCAGATCATCTTAAGAAAAAAAGTAAATCAGTGAATATTCATGATGAATTTCTTAAGTATGCTATAATTGATATAGGTTATTACTTTCATTGAGAAAAGCATCTTCAGGACTAACGAAAACTTTTTTGGTATCTTTGCCGCTCCAATAATTCCATGATAAGGGAAAATACCAAGGCTTCGGAATGCCAAACTGCCCTAAAGAGTAAATATATTGAAATTATATATGAACAAAATACATTATCGAATTAATCATGCTGAGTCACACTTTACCTGGGAATACATTCTCTATGTACCAAGTAAGAATCATGTACAACATGAAATCTACCAAGAGCATAGAAATAACTGATAACAAACTAAAATTATCATTATAATATGGACTTTTAGCAAAATATTTCCATTGGATGCCCGTTCCTTTTTCTTCATACAATGCTAAATATGAAGCACCAAGACCAAAAGCTACATTTGATGAAAGTGACTGAAAAAGGAAGAAAGATAACACCATTTAAAAAAAAAAAAAATTAAAAGAGTATTAGAAATGGAATGATGTCACAATTAAAATAATAATGACTTATTTATTTAAAACATTTAACCAGACTTGACTTTTTTCCTATGTGCACTAAAAGGTCATAGAGGACACTTATCTCACTTGTTCATTATAAGACTTGTATACACTGCTAAAAAAAAAAAAAAAAGCAATTTTCCAGAAGAGCCGATAACATGATATTAGTAAACAATACATTTTTATTTTCATCACAGTTTTAAAGAACTTACGAATCTCTTCATAGCCAAAACCTCCTTTAGGTTAAAGGAGGTTTTGTACAAACTGATGAAAAATGGCTGATTTGTCCCTCCCTGTCCAGTCACTCCTTACCTTGATATCAATTTCGTTTTTAACGAGAGAGTGACAATATTGCTGGTTAGGGAGAGATATGAAATCAAATTTGTAACTTAGTTATGTCCATAAATTACCATTATCAGTTCAGGAAAAAATGTGATAAAAAAAAAAACACAAAAGAGAATGCTCTCAAACACTTAAAGAAACTGCATGCTAAGTTTTCTCAAATGTTTTTCTACAAAATTAGATTTGTTTTGCATTATGAAACCTTTTTGGGTTTTGAAACTTGTGAGATAAAGGGGAAGCAGGGTCCACGAGAACGCAGATAACCTGTTGGGATTGATTCCACCCAAGCTGGCATAATTAATAATAGAAGTGTAACATGTGAGCTGTGTTGCGATGATCGTAATGTGACATGCCTTCAAAGGAACAAAAATCAGGACAAGTCCTTCATCTACTCGGAGTTTGACAATAGAAAATTTGTTTCATACGAACGATGGGTGACCAAAAAATCAAAACTGTTTGAGTTCAAATACCTTTGTAAGAATGGGAATGACTACAATGTTGTAAAATTTAGGGAATCGTTTTTTAAAAATTTAAATATATATAATGATGTCCTATGTTCCATTTTGTCACTCCTCAGAACATGACTTTCTCTGAAAAATATTATCTCAAAAACTATGAATATATGTGTGTGCACGCTTCACATGATGTCCAAGGAGCATGTGACCATGACTCCTGCAACTAGAAACATATGAAAAGATGACTTTGAAATTCTAAAAAAGTTAACATTCAAATATCACCAAATTTTTAGAATCACCCATATCATGAATCAACACTATCATGCATGGACTATGAGCGGTCTTGCACAGAAATAGTGTAGGGGAATTAGAAGATGATTCGTGAAAAACTCATAGACCAATTTTGTAATGCATAAGCGATATAATCTCAATTAAATAATTTTTTTATTAAGAAACTGATTATAATTAACGAATCCTTGCTTCAAGGTGAGAACACACTCCTATTAAAAGAAGTAACAATGCACTATTGATAAAATAATATAAAAAGAATTTTTTTACCTTTAAAAAGAACTAATTTAATGGATAATCTTCTAAATGGACAATACTCCTTGAAACATGTATTCATTAGGGTAATTCCAGGGTGGATGGCCCATCGAAATAATTCTTGAACCATTGGCTAAGTGTCACCAGTTACTGGTTATTTCACTGAGGGTCGTGCCTGTTATTTCATGTACATACACAACTTTCGATAATAAAAATCAAAAAGTAAGTAAAATCCATGTTTATTATTTTGCCAAGTGCTTTATACGTTTACGTTCATGTAAACGCTTTACATTTTGACGCTAATTTCTTAAAATGATGGTAATTTTTGTATTGGTTGCAAAGTAAACGAATAATATTTTGTTCCAACCGCAACATTACTTGTGCCGTGCCTTGAATTGCTTTCATTTTTGGTGTAATCTTCTCTTCTGGAAACAATGGGAGAGAAGGCGTAGTCCGAATGTGATGGCGATATGGCCATTGTTTACGGATGATACAGAAATAATTTCTAATTAAAAAAATTGATTTATTTTAATAAATATATGTATTTCATGTGTAAACATATTTAGATGCCTAATATATACAACAGAAAGGTAGCTGTAATGAGAGGAAATTGGACTGAATCACTGTGCTGTAAAATATTACGGATTTTCCATGAATTGAAGAATTAAGTAAGGTAATGAAAAATGAAGATGCATCTATTCTAGCTTGTTCTAATGAGTCATGTAATGAGCCCAATGTTAGTCTGAAAATACTTCTGTTTAATATACACTCCATCTTGGATTTTTCAGGAAATAACCCAGATTCCACAAAAACTGATAATAACTTGTAAACTGGAACACAAGCTGGAAAACTATTGACTTCGCAAGAACATGTAAACACCAAAAAAATGCGTGGTACAGTAAAGTGTAAAAAAGGAGGATAAACAAAGTCCAAAGTCATAAAAAAAATCCGAAAAACAAAGAATAAAATACACGAGGAAAAAAACACAGCTCCATGTGAAAACTAAAGAAAAGCTATCGAAATCTATCTCTATATAACTCAAAGTTAAAGTTTGAAGTTCAATATGAAATAATGATTTCAATAGGAATGTGTATGTTTATTTTTTAATAGATACAATGATACCGATATAACTGACAGGCCGTTATAAATGATGGACCAATATAGCAATACTAATATCGGCATCTGTCGATTCAAATTTTCCCCCAAATCTCAAATTTTCGAATTTATCATCTTTCCACCCCCCCCCCCATTAGCTAATTCGAGTTATTGTAATATTAATTAAACATATAAGATGTAGTTGTTTTAATTTTGTTTAAATATACCCAAATATCTAAAACAACATTTATCGAAATGATATCTTTATCGACAATAAACAGTTTATAATAGGTTAAAAATAGATCAATATTTACTAATATAAGGTTTAGTACAATCACAATAGACAGCAAAAATGTACCAAATTAATCTTTTGCCGTAATACATATTAATTAAATTCAGAATATAACATATGATGATAAGAGATATCATATCAGTACGTCCTACCAGAAACAGGTTATGAAAAGCGAGCATGAAGCGTGAGGAACCTCACACCATGATGCGTGTTCTTGCAGTACTACTTATTAAAACATAAAAATTTAATTTTATAAGTGAGATAGATAATGTTAATTAATAACTTTTTTTTTCCCGGCCGTGGTCGAATCTTTTGGGTCGGGATAGCCGAGCGTGTTGGTGTTCGACCCGCTTTAGCATGCTCGAGCTGAACGAACGGCGGCGGTTCGAATCCATCCTGGGAGGGTTGACTTATATTTCGTGGAGGCCCCAAGAAATAAATCTCGACCTACCAACCATGATTAGAATAGGTTGGTTACACCTGTAGAGTATTCCCCCACATGCCACACAAGGCCAGGTAGGGTTACCGAACAAAAAAAAAATTAATAACTTTTTATAATAATAATTTATATTTTTTTTATTATTAGAATTCCCAATTTCTATTTAATTTAGTGCTAATAGGCGCACAATGATTTTGGTTAACCTGTCTTTTGCTAAAACAAATAGATTCGATGTTTTCCCTACATGTGAAAAGGCAACACATAATTGCCCAAGGGAAAAACACAGATTTTCCTAGTCTAAGCCGGAAAAAATTCATTTGGCTACTGGATGCTTACCCACCCTAAATATCAAAAGAAAATGAAGTGTAGGGTCAATAAATCAACTTACACCTCCATCTGTTGGAACTTATAAATAATTACACTCAATTGTAGTATAATTAGCATTTAATTTGCAATAAAAGAAATACTGAGGTCAATAATTGAGATAAAAACTATTCTGTCTTTTAAGCTGGAAAAAACTTAACACAATGAGCCAAATTTTATAAAGATCGGTTGAGCAATTTCTGATTTTACCCCCAACAAACATCATGACATGAGATTTTTATATATATAAAATTATATAGAACATATCACTAATGAAAAGATATAGGACAATGGCATTAATTTAATCACACAATAAAAATAGAATTTATTATTAACTTTATTTTAATGAAATCTTTCAATGGTGGTCTTTAAGATGGATAGGGCCCCAAAAGTTTCATAGGAGAAAATACATTTTACTTAAAGGAAAGATATTAATACGATATTTTAGATTTTTTTAACAAATCTAAACAAGAAAAAAATCACATTTGATAAAGGATAATTATTATTAGTGTACATATGAATTTAAATATCAGGATTTTATCATCTACAAATTTTAAATATAGCCAAAAGCATAAATATCTATATAAGGTATGTGTAAGTCAGCAGTTATATAAAGCCACTGGATAAATATATATATACTTATAAATATAAACTTTTTCAAGCGAATGTTAGCTCTTACCAGGATAAATTTTTGAGTTGAACTTAAATAGAACATCCACCTTACAATAAATGGGTAAGGAAGGTAGAGTACAAAGAATATTATTCCTGCTGAAGCTGCAGCCAAATTAGCACGTGAAAAAAAAACTGATATAAAGAAAGACTGAGATATCGTCGCTAAAGCATAACAAAAGAGAAAAAGGTATATTATGACAGGATCTGAGTTTCTTAGTATGTTTCCAAACTGAAAAAGAATTAAGTAATTAATATATATTAAATGATAACGTATAAATAATTTTTTTTTTCATAAATAAATACAAGTTTTTACACTTACCACTAATATTAAAGTAAGCAAAAAAATAGTAAAAAGCATGGGTATAATACTGTCAATAAACCATCCTATCCAATGGATTGTATTGCCTGAAAAATAAAGTTTCATCAGAAGTTAATTATACTCAGCTTCCACAAATAAGTTAACATTAGAAATTTCAATACTTTCCATTACTGTATGTTCCATATTTAGGTAGTTAAAAGTAAAAAGGTTGTTCCAGACTAAGGGATCCAATAACTAATAAACACCAATTCATAAAAACTAAAGTTTATTACATCCAATATTTATAATTACATCTACCAGGTGTGTAAATATAAAATCAGAATTTTTTAAATACTAAATAAGAGTTCATTGTGTAAAAATGATACACACTATTTTATTAAGTACTGTCCTTAACAATCAAAGCATCTTTCCTATCTCTCAGGCAATTTGTGGATTCCCCGCCGAAAGAATACTTCTCTTTTGTGTCAAACCAATCACTTAGCCAATTTCGTACCTCTTCATAAGAAGTGAAACGCTGTTCAGCTAGTGCGTGTCCCATAGTAGATAAAACCCTTCTGATCCCACCAAACATAGAGTATTGTCTTCCTTCCAAAGCGATTTGGCCTTGCAGTCGATGCTTAGGATTCTTGAAATAAATTCACTTTTCATCACCAGTGAAAGTTTGATGAAGAAATAACTTTTTTCTGTACCTGGCGAGCAGCATTTGGCAAGAGCTTTTTTGAGCTTCCTGCTGTCTGTCATTCAGTTGGTGAGGTCCCATTTTACGGCCTTCTGGATCTTTCCCATGGCTTTCAATGGTTTATCACTGCTAGTCACTGCCACAAGGAAGGCTGTAGGTATACTGGGTGCTGAGACAAGCCAGTTCACTGTTCACATATATGCTTAAAATAATTTTTAATACCAAACCAGATTTGGATGCAATCAAAGAAACAGATGCAACTTTCCTCACTATCAAATTCATTAATTAACCTAGAAAAATTCGTGGCCACGAAAAAAGTTCATAAACACAACAAAGACTATAATGCTTCCTGTAGATGTTAAACGTTGATCATATGGTTTAATGAAAAGGGATTTTTTATATAGGTTACACTAGGTAAAACTGATCCTAAAAAAATCACTGGTTAGCAAGATGTTATCATAAAACAAACAAGACCAAAAATTATGTTAAATTATTTTAGTTTAAAATTATGTGGTCTGAAATAACTGATAAAACTTTTTTTTCTCATTTTTTTTTTTTTTTTTTTTTAGTTTGAATTAGACCAGTTCCGTTTCATATATGAATTCATATATATACTCATTTTCAGAGCCGATTACGTAAGTAGAAACCATTTCAAAGTTATTTTAATTTTAATTATTAACAGATTTTTCTATGCGATAATTGTGATATTGTCTTAACCAGTTTCTTCATGGCACAGATCGAATGTAACTTCCTCGAACTGTTAAAACGTTGACGGGGATAGAGCGCGGCATCTTTAATCTTCTCAGATCTTGTAGAGCTTTCTGGTTTTTATACGTTATCTTTAGCGACCCAAAAGTCCTTTACAGCACATCCAGCGAAGACTGGCAGCCTACTACCAGGAGAGAATAGAAATTAAGAGGGACAGATAGCCATATATTCAATCCTTACAAAGACCTTAATTAACCTGATAACATTAAAGACATATATACAGCCACCTATTTTGGACACGTGTGTAAGTAGATATGTATATTCCAATTTTAGTCAAGATTTCATTGTAGCTTTGAGGAACCCATAATTATTTTGAATGAAGCTTGTATATATACTAAATCTAGACTAAATTGTTACGACTTAGTTCAACACACACACAAACGTGCGCACTTGTGTGTTTGTATATATGTATTTAAACATAAATTGTATTTAAACATATATATATATATATATATATATATATATATATATATATATATATATATATATATATATATATATATATATATATATATATGTATTTAAACGATGGCCATACATGAACTTAAATTAATACATATATATAAATAATACGAGTGGGTAATAAAAAAGCAATATGAAACTTATTCAAAGGATATCCAAGCCACAGTGCTTTAGGATAAGGGGTTTTAATTTAAACTAAAAAAAAAGAAAATTAGCTACAAAGTTATTTTGTAAGGCCTTCGATATAATTTATTTTATTTAAGGGCAACCCAGAAGAGAGTAGGAAGTGGGGTTTAATAGTTTTTTTGTAATTTTTCTGTTAGTAGTTTTTTTTTCTTTTGTTTGTTTTTTTCAAAATGCATGATAGATGGCATCTTTAAACATTAAAGACTTACCTATTAAACTTATGCCTCTATTATTCCCACAGTCTTTTTTTGATATCCGCCTCCTCGATTGAACGTGACACTGTACACCTAACTTAGCTAATAAATCAAATGTGAATAAATAAATTATCACTGATTTATAGCAGTGAAAATTAGATGTGATTTCTTGGGGAAAAGATTCTAATCCAAATTATTGATTTAAGAAATACAATTAAATTAGTAAACAAACATAACATACCTAAGCCCATTACACGCATGGTTTCCTTTAACCTTTGCTCTTTTTCATGGACAATAGATTTTACAATCATGGCACAAGTGTAAACCCATGACAGAACCATAAAAAGCGGAAAGGTTCTCGATATAGCCATGATGAACCTAGGAAAATAAATTTCAAATAAATAAATAATAGAAAAACTATTTCATTTATAAATTAAAATGAAGAGACTTACTCATCATCTATATAACAAGGATATGGGAACTGCTGCATTACAATGCCAGGCAAATCATTTCTCCCTGTTTGTTCAGCTATTATAGAATGATCTATCATATCTTGAATGTAAGCAAATCCAAAAGTAATATACTTAAGATCTATTGCAGGCCGTCTTCTCGATCCTGGGCTCAAATACATATCTTTTATGTATTCAGTATTGTCAACTCTTTCTATATTCATCCTAAAATTTTATTGCATATTACAAATCAATTAAATAGGATTCGGAATCAAACTTTGAGATTCATGTATGCAAATGAATAAATAAAATAAATTATTTGTACTCTACTACACAAAACTTCAAATAATATTTGAATAGAAAATTGTAGTTGTAGCTAAATAGAAAAATATTTTAAAATTATATTAATATCAATTTCAATTTAATTATAACTTGTTATATTCTGCTGATTATTAATAACATCATTAATATGTTTTTTCACATAGATCAATCCCTAGGATCAACTTATCTGCCCAAATGAAGCAGTAAGTTTACAGGCTTAGAAGTGATAGTCCTACTAGCAGACTATTAAAATCTTAAAATATTGGTAAGTATCTAAAATAATAGATGTTCTAATTTTATTTATGAATAAAAAGTTGGTTTGATTAATATGAGCCTTACAGTTGTCAGAATGACCTATTTCCTAAAAAATAAAACTTTTATCTTCACAACACTGTCTGTTAGTTTGGGATTCCTGTATTCGACTAAAAACTCTGTGCTATTCAGTAGGTCAAATATGATATACCTGTGATCTGAGCATGTCTCTTCATTTGAGACATGCCAGTCCGCAATGTTCCTACTGATTGTTTTAGTGGCTATCGTAATGCCTATTGCTTCTGATCTTGACCTATTGAAAAATGTCGGTTTATCCACACAGTTCAAAATATCAAGATCGTTATTTACAATATATTCTAGTATTTGCTCAACTCTGTGATTGATGTTGGTGCCGCCCCAGACTTCAGGGTAGAGATAGTACAACAGGAAATTTGTGAGATGTAGGGTTTCCAAGAGAAGGATTGATCAAAGGTAACGCCTATGTTTTTAACGGGATTGTGGAATGAGATAGGTGAGTTGTTCAGGACTAGATTTAGAGCGACTGGGGTTGATTTGCAGATACAGGGAGATCCAATCAAGATGGCTTTCATCTTCTCGGTGTTCAAGGTGAGTTTTTTATGTTTGCCCAAGCACATATTCTGTCGATACCTTCCTGGAGTTTTAGGATGGCGCTGGAGGAATCAGTGGGGTCAAAGGAGAGGTAAATCTGGACATCATCGGCATACATATGGTAATGACAGTGGAGAATGGAGAATGGGAGGTCATTGATATAAATAGAAAAAAGGATGGAAGATAAAGAGGAACCCTGAGGTACCCCCTTAGACAATAGTAGAGGTTTTAACGGAGGTTGGCTGGGGATTAAAACATATTGGGAGCAACTGGTGAGGAATGATTGGAACCATAGAAAGGCATTATAAGACATGTGGAAGTTTTTAAGTTCATTTAGAAGGATGTTGAAGGCTTTTGTGTTGTCGAGGAGAAAAAGGATTAGGGTAGAACACTTTGCCGTTTGATCCGGTTCTGTGTTCTTGGACCGACACAATCTTTCGTTAGGACTGCATTTTGCTTTGTTTCCAAATGAAGAATTTGGATATCCCTCCAAAAATCATTTTGCTAGCTATGTCATCATACAGCCGCTAAACACCTTTTTCAACTATAATCTGTTATAAATTTTTATCTGTTAACAGTATCATCATGGGAATGGCTTAAGAATCATAGATACCATAAAAACCCACACATAACTCAACATATTTGCAGCCGAATTGCTTTAACAGTCCTAATTTTTAACCCTCACAAAGGGTATAGGGTCCCTTATTTGGACATACTCTGTAAACCTTGAATCTTACTATTAATACAAAGTTTCATGAAGGTGCAAATTTTTTCTTATTTGTGGTTAACATTGGTCTATTTTTTCTTTAAAATTATATTTTTAAGTTTATTCTGTTATTTCAGCCATCACACACTTCCCTGGGGAAAGCCAGGTATTTCAGCTAGTAATTAATAATTCAGAGACATATAGCATACCTAATCTTGTATGTAATCAAAGGATTTAGCCGCTCATCTCCAGGAGACTCAAATTCGATAAGTGCCCAGAGTTTATTAAAGTTTACTAGCTGCATTCCCTTCATTTCAGCTTCATAGCTATCATCAATACCTTCCACTTTATGAATTTCAATACACTAGAAGACATAAAATAACTAACAAAAAAAAATTCTAAATTTAATTATAATGTAATAAGGTATATTTTGTTGTAAATTAAATGAAAAAGAAAAATCTTGCAATAGTGTTCAAGGTCTGTAGAACCCTGAAAGAAATTATTTGTATTAGCTATCTAATAAGGTCACCGTACTCCCCATTTAAAATTATAGAAGGTAATTAAGAACCATATAGTCACAAGGCCACCTAGTTTTATTTTCATTTTTCTAGGTAAGTTTAATTATTTCAAAACATTACAGGGTCTGTGAGTCCCAGGTGAAACAGAGTTATTGTCTTTGGTAGGTACTCTGCATCCAGGCGGAACAGGCCCTGTAATATTTTTCAACTGATATTAATTTATTAACTTTACATTGAAGTTAAGTTTGTCATTTGTTTTAATATTTTTCATTTATAGGTTTTTGATGATTTTTATAGTGATTGTTACGAAAAATTGACCAACAAACTGTCTCCAGAAAATAAAAACAAAACAAAAGATGGATAGTGTTTGCACCTATGAATCTAATTATGGCAGTATTATCCATCAATTATGGAAACCTTTCCTATAATATAAATTTAATTTATAATAAATCATTCAACTTTAAGATTTATTTAGAAGAATTAGAATAATATCACATTAGACAACCTTAAGAAACTCAATTATGACAGAAGAACTTTCAAATAGCTCGGCTGAATCTTCTGGCAAGTTTTTCGAGCTCTCAAATAGCCTAGAACACATATCAATCAATCAAATATTCAATAATAAAATATTATTTATATTATTCAAAATAAGTTAATTTTACCTATTTATTATCCTGCGGCTTCTTTCAAATCTATCTTTATGATTTAAATCATTTTCTAAGCTTTTATAAATCAATTCCTTACCGTTTTCTGAATTCAGGAACTCCTATTCAAGAACAGCAGATATTTTAATAAAATGAGAAAATAATTTATTCAAATAAAACAATATAGGGTATAAATTTAATTTAACATAACTAAGACCTTAATAATATGAAGATCATCAGCTGATGTGAAGGAGTTCATCCCCTGAGGATTTTTAATATATTCTGATGGCAAATTAGTTGCAAACGAATGTAGAACTAAAAATGGATAAAACGATGTATTGACACGTTCCATGACCTTTTTAGTAGCTTCAGTAACAGGTGTATATAGAACTTTCCCACTTAAATAAAAAATTTATTCTTAGGCATTTTCTAAATTAAATACTACTTCACAGATAAATAATAAAATTTAACAGAAAATTGTATAACAAAACAGTTTTTTTTCATCATGTACTTAAAAAAGTGACTTAAGGCTTGATTAAGCCTTGTAAGTAAAAAATAGAAAAAAAATGTAAAAAAATAATTTGAATTTAACAACAGTGCTGAGGAAATGTTCAATATTATTAAAACTAAATAAGAATTATAGACAACAAAGGCCAATGGATTTGTTATAAAAACATTTATAACTATTAAACAAGGTTATCAACTCAGAAAGAAGAAAATATAGCAAATTACAATAACTAAAAACTAACTCAAGGGATAACATTAACTTAGCGCATCAAGATTTATATTAGAACAGTATTTTCTTCATTTCTTCTAAGTGAATCTGTCACCATGACAGCAGTGGTCCCTAACATCCTCTAACTCAATCAAAAACACTTCGTTAAAAATGATAAATCTATTTTATATAACATTTCTTCCAAGTTATTACAGCCAAGAGTCTAAATCAGTTCCGGCATAGTTGATCCCAAGTCTGGTTGAGAAAGGAAGAGGCTTGGCCCCTAAAAGGTCCATAAAACTTCAGCTTGCTGGTGAGGCATGTTAACCTAGAAAAGAGACACCTACAGCAAGAAATACCTTAACAAAAACTATGTTGGCGGACAGGAGGACAAAATAGATTGTTACAAGATTTTTTTTTTGTTCGGTACCCCTAACTGGCTGGCCATGTGCAGCACACAGTAACCGTTCGGCTCGAGCATGCTTTCGATTCGCACTCAAACACGCTCGGCTATCCTGGCCCACGATTGTTACAAGACGCATCTCTTGTAGATTTCCACCAGGCAAGTCGAGCATCTGGCCCTACTCGAAGAGGCTGCTTTAAGCTACTTGTGGTAACCTCCCCTCCTCGTCGGGTTGTCAGGGCCAATGATCGGAGGGCATTAAAAGCTACTGACATGGATAAAACTACCAATAAGTCCCTTAAGATTCTGCAATGGAATGCTTTATACAAGATATAATGGGTATCTTTAACAAGAAACTTTTTCTAGCAAAAAGAATGCAGGATGAAGACTTTAACGTTATCTGCATTCAGGAAACTTACTTGAACCCCTGCCTAAGATTTAGCATAACGGGTTACCAATCTTTTAGGAAAGATCGCATTGTACAGAAAAAGGGAGAAATACTGATAATTTTTGAGGAATACTCCATCCATACTTTTCAAGCCAAAGAAATACTTCCAACACGAACTTCCAGTAAACATAGAAAATGAGATAATGGGTGTCAAATTTCAACTAGATGATTGCCAGCTAAAAGTTTTTAACTATTATTATCCAAATAACAAGCCTCTACCCCTTCAAGCAATTAATATTCCTGATTAGGACCTGTACAATCTTAAGTGGCAATTTTAATGCACATTTTGCAGCATGATGATATGTGCTTATACAAGAGGAGAAGAGGTCCACTGCAAATGGAAAACCCTCTCCAACTCCTAAATACTCCTGGTGATCCCCCAGCATTCTACTCTAGCACTAAGTGCTAGCGATCACCATCCTATTTCATTAAGATCGACATACAGGCCCCTGTACCATTGGCTTGTCCCATTACCCCAAATAAGTTTGAAAAAATCTCTTACAAACTCAGTGCACATATAAACGCTCATTCCACAAAAATAAACCATACAGCAAAACTGTTCATAGAATCAATCCTTAAAGCAGCCAAAGAAAACATTCACAGAGGAAGCGGAAAGAATTAAATGTCTTACTTGGCACCCAAACTGGATGCCCTGGAAAATGAATTATCGCAGGCCAGAAAAATTGAACCAGAACACCTTTGACAAAAGCCATCCCTACTGGTTCCATCTGTACAAACTTCAAAGCCAAACAAGAGGCAATCATGAAGGATAGTAGAATAATGAGACAACTAAACAGAAGCCCAACTCGAAAATGGTATTTCTGTCTTATGCAGTTTGTTATTACAAACTCTCAAGGCAAAATGGAAATTCGGACTTTACATGAAGTTGAAAAACTCCAACTCCAGTACAAGGGAGTAGTAATGTAATGGATACTGGGGCATAGCGGGCTGACTGGCTCGCCAAGGAATGAGTGACATCCTCTCAAGTTAATTCTACTCAAACTCTCCAGGAGGCGATATCCATAAACAAAGTGGTTATGAGAAAAAAGTGGAATGACCCTCACCCAGATTATGACCCAGGAGATTCCTAATATAAAATGAGTAAAAAGGAGCAAGTTGTTCTCTTCAAGAACAGGACATAACAAGATGAAGGCTCATCTTTTCAAAAACTTCAATATTGGGGAGAGTTCTCTCAGTGGATGCAGTACAGGACTAAACAACACAGCATATCCTGCAGACATGCCCATAAGACATAAGACATAAGGACATAAGAAAGCGGATCTGACCAAATCCTGTCAACTTGGCTATTAAACTCTACAGTGATCTAGGGGATTTCTAGAAGACTGTCAGTTTACAGTTTTAATCCCCTGGAATTGATGGATTGATGGAAAAATGAGGAAGAAGAAGTCCCAATTCAAAAACTCTAGTATAGAATAGTAAACTTACGTGCAGTAGCATAAGTACAGAAAACTTTTCATCTTGATGATTCGAGCATGTATTTCACAATTTATAGTGCCTCTGAACTTATACTAAACAATTATAATGATTTTCATTAACTTAAAAAATAAATAATTAAATTTAAATTTTATAGCTTGATTTACTTATTTGTTTCGAATTTACAATAATAAAAAAAATGAATTAAAACTATTATAGTAAAGATAAAGTAATTTTTTTTTTAAACAATAACAGAAAATTTTCGCTACGAAAATTTAATAACTAATGAGCGGCCATAACAAGAAGTATTTGGGAAATCTATGGACAAAACAATATTTGAATGATAAAACCAATCATCAATCCAAACTTTTTCTAGAAGGCTACTCTGTTAAAAGAAGCAATTTGCTACTAAACTATGACAGAAAGGCACTCAAAAAAATAACAGCGACCTATGTGGGAGACTGTAAACTTATCAACAATAGGTACAAACTCAAGCTAGCACTGACCCATCTGCAGATTCTGTGGCAAAGAGAATGAAACAGCTAATCACATCATCTACGTTGGTGTGATAGATTATCTCGAATAAGATTCAGGCTCTTCGGTAGGGAAATCATACCGGATCCAGGTTCAAATGATTTAGTCAATCCAACAAGCATATTAAAATTCACTGATAATCTAAAAATAACAATTTAGAACTCAGGCCAAACTCACAAACGGCCCGCGCATGTAGCAGTATATTGTGGGGAGCCTCTTCGAGAGGGTAGCCATGGACATATTAGGACCATTCCCAGAAAGTGACGCTGGAAATAAGTACATCTTTGTTATTGTGGACTGTTTTTTCAAGTGGGTGGAAGCATATGCTGTCCTCAACCAAGAGGCTGTTACCTTGGCTGACATTCTGGTGAAGGAGTTCATCACCTATTTCGGAGTACCACTTGAACTATATTCAGACCAACTTCAAAAGCACATTATTCCAGGAAGTCTACAAAAGACTTGGGATTCGAAAAACTAGGACCACGGCCCTCCATCCACATTCTGACGGAATGGTAGAACATATGAATCAAACCTTCATAAAATATTTTTCCAAGGTAACCTCTGACCATCAGCGAGATTGGGCCCATCAGATCTCATACTTCCTCATGGCCTACCACTCTGCAGTTAACGAATCCTATGTACAGAAACCTACGAAAGTTCTCTTTGGTCCAGAGATGAGGTTATCTTGTGACCTCATTTTTGGCAGCAAACCTGGACAACACTACATATGCGGACTTCAGAAGAGAATATACACATGAGCTAGTATGCACGAACCTTCGCCTCGTCAGAGACCGTATGAAGAAACACTACGATAGTAGAGCCGATCAGGGTGGCTACGAAGAAGGAGACCTCGTTCGGCTCTAAAACCTCCGAAAAAAGCGAGGATTCTGCCCAAAGTTTCAGAAGAACTGGAAGGGACCATAGATAATAATGAAACACATTTACAATGTGATATACAGCGTTTTCACTTTATTAGTATAATAAACTCAAAATTTTTTTACAGAATACTTTTCTCATAATTAATCATTTAATAGATGTTTCAAGCTTCTAGAAGATGAGATTCGGATGTTAAAATATTTTTTAAAAAAAGAAATAGAGTTCATTTGATTTTAGACAGCAATCTTATATGAAGAGTAAATAAAATAAAATGATCATTGTAAGAAAGCTAAAGAGCATGGTATTAAATAATTTTATAAACACATTTATCAAGTTTTGATTCCCCAAAAGATTAATTCTTCATAATATACAACTAGATAGAACAAAAACAATTTTAAATCAAAACTTACACTAAGAACGGTTTCAGGATGCGCCACAGCATGGAAAAGGGAGGATATTCTTCAATCTTCTGAAATATTTTATTACACATAGGAGTAGTGTCATTGTCATATTTGTATTTTATTTTCGTTCGTTCACGAAATTGATCTTGAAGTTGATCAAATCTACAAAGAGAGAAAAAAAATTACATTTTTCTGTCCATAACAATTTACATTTGCTGTCCAATAAAATGATTTGATTGAAATTTAAATCTTTAAAATCTAATAGATATTAGGAGTTCCACTTATATTAAATGTATGATTTATGAAAAAAAAAAATTTTAAAAATGTAACTTTTATGTTTTCAATGAACACAATGTCAAATAAATACAATTTATTAATTGCAAATACAGAATTACAAAAACAGGTTAATCTAAAGATCACCAGTTTGAACTCAATGAATTAACATCTGTTAAACCTTCTGCACAGGAGAGGTATATAACACCTCTCCCCCCAAACACCTCTACCTGGAGCTCTCTGGAGTTGCCAGGCGTTGTCAGGTCCAAGGTCTCCCTTTTTTTGTCAAATGGAGAGAGCATGTCCAAAGCTGTGCGAAGTCTTCTGCCGAACATCATCTCACCAGGCGTCACCTTCGTAGCGGTTGATGGTGTGGTATGAAGTTTCAACAGTATTCTTGCCAGTTTGATTTCCCAGTCACCTTCACTTAGCTTCTTAAGGCTGGACTTAACGGATTGGACTGTTCGCTCCGCTTGGCCATTAGAGCTCGGGTGAAATGGTGCTGTAAATATGCTCTTTATTCCATTTAATTTTAAAAAATCTTGTACCTCGTTAGATTTGAAAGAAGGCCCATTGTCTGATACAATATATAGAGGGAGTCCGAATGTAGCAAAGAGTTTCCTTAACTCTGAGATTACATGTTTCGAATCAGTCGTTGGAACTCGTCGAACTTCGGTCCATTTTGTAGTAGAATCTACGACGATTAAAAAATATTGTTTCTGGAAAGGCCCCGCGAAGTCCATGTGAAGTCTTGTCCAAGGTTGTTCCGGTACTTCCCAGTTAAGAGTAGGAGCCCTTGGAGGATTGCTTCTGATTTCTTGACAAGAGTCGCATGAGTTAACGAGGACTTCAATTTGATTGTCAATGCCAGGCCACCAGACGTGAGACCTGGCTAAAGCCTTAGTGGCCACAATTCCTGGGTGGTTTGCATGAAGAAATTTTAACATGTCGTTTCGGAGGCTTTTGGGGACGACAACTCGATCACCCCAAAGCAAGCAATTTCTGTGAATTGAAAGTTCATTTCTTTTCAACCAAAAATTATGAAATTGATATGGTATCTTTGAGGGCCAACCATTCTTAATCCAGGCTGAAATTTGTTTTAAAATAGGATCTTTGGCTGTGGCCTCCGCTATCTCAGTCGCACTAATGGGACACCTAGTTATTCCTTCAAGCATCATTACAGAAAGAGGTTCTTCTTTAATTTCATTTGTAAGTGGTTGCCTTGAGAGAAGATCAACATTCCGATGCTGTGCAGCCGGTCGATATCTCAAATCGTAGTCGTAAGAGTCTAGGATTTGACGGTAGCGTTTGTGCTTCATGGAGACGACATCAGGCATCCTCTTATGTGGATTGAAAATTCCCAAAAGCAGCTTATGGTCCGTGTAAAGTATGAATTTACGGCCCAATAGGTATTGATGGTAGGTTTTAACGGCATGGAGAAGTCCCAAAGCCTCCCGATCCAGCTGAGAATAATTTCTCTGGGTCTTGGTTAGCGTATGTGAGCAATAAGCCACTGGGTGCTCTTGGCCTTGCTCATTTAGGTGAGCTAGAATTCCTCCGACTCCATATGGAGAAGCATCAGCACAAACGATGATGGGTTTTCTGTCATCGAAATGCGTTAAAATAGGAGCTTCTATTAACTTTTGTTTTAAAAGTTTAAATGATTGCTGATGTACTTCCGACCACTTCCATGACTTATTTTTGTCTAAGAGTCTATGTAAGGGTTCAGCTATTACAGAGCGATCAGGAATAAATTTGGCATAGAAGTTTATTCCACCCAAAAATATTTGTAGTTCTTCCTTATTTCTTGGAGGAGGTATGTTTGCAATTGCTTCTATCTTCTTCTTCAGGGGTTTGACGCCCATTTTGTCTATGCTGTAACCCAAGAATTCCATTGAAGTGACACCAAAAACGGATTTATCATAATTTATTCTAAGGTTAGAGTCTTCTAAACGTTTAAGAACTTCTATAAGTTGTTCATCATGCTCTTTTACAGATTTACCTTGAATTTTTATATTATCAAGATAGGAAAAAACACCAGGAATGCCCTGAAGGCGTGACTCAATGAATTTTTGAAAGATCCTAGGGGCCAGACTGAGCCCATCTAATAACCTATGGACTTCAAATAATCTAATTGGAGTACTAATAGTCAGTAATTTAGCAGTTTCTTCATCCACCTTGAGCTGCTTATATGCATCCCGGAGATCTATCTGTGAAAATATGATACCCCCATTAAGAGTGGCAAGGGCCTCCGCAACAGTTGGTAAGGGTCATTCTGAGTCCTTAATAGCCGGATTAACAGTATGTTTGTAATCGCCGACGACCCTTACCTGGCCATTCTGCTTCTGGACAAAGTGAGCAGGAGTAGCCCAGTCCGACTGGTCGACAGGTCGTAGCATCTTCTGGTTCACCATCCATTGAAGAGCTGAAGTGGCAGAATCTTTAAATGCATAGGGAACCCGTCGAGCTTTGCAAAATTTAGGTAGAGCCCCTTCCTTAATTTGAACATGAATTGGTGAGCCGCTATGCCCCTCTAAAGTTTTAAGAGTAAGAGTAGGAAATTGTTTTAAAGTGTCAGAATAATGATTTCCAGCCTCTAGTTGAACAGATTTTATTCCTTTTATGGTTATGCCTAAAGGTTGGAACCAGTTTCTCCCTAAGAGGTTAGGTCCATCTTCTTCGTTCAATACAACGAGAGATAGCATTCCCATATATGAGCCATACTCTACTCGAACGTGGATCTGCCCGAGAATTTTCAAAGGGCGCTTCCCATAAGCTAGCAAAGAAACGGAACAATGATCCCAGTTAGGCTCTTTGTTAGGCCATAATTTTTGGTACGTTAATTTGTTTATTAAAGTTAAATGAGCTCCATTATCTACTTCAAAATTAACAACTATTGAATTTACCTTTACTTTAGTGGAAAATTCTTGATCTTTATTAATATTTTTAGTAATATGAAAAACATATTGTGTATCTTCCTCATAAGTATTTTCTTCAATAAGGTTAGTATTCTGTTTTTGATTTTTAAATTTTTGTAGGTTGCCTTGTTTTCCTCTACAAACAGATTCTAGATGTCCTATTTTACTACAGACCTTGCAAACATGCTCCTTAAAATAGCAATCAGGTGCTAAGAGATTGGCCCTATTGCATCGATAACATCTAGGGTTCTTTATGGAATTAGAACTACAGCCTTTGACTTTATAAATAGATTGTTCCTCACCTTTCAATAACTTCTGTTGTTTTTCTGTTGATTCCATGCTTGTTGCGATGGAAATTGCGTTATCCAATGACAAACCTATCGGGTTTTTAGAAGAGACTGATTCCTCGTGTCTACGACATAAATATCTCTGCATCTCTCCATCCCGAATTCCTGCAGCAAATCTGTCACGAAGCATTATTTCGAGAGGCAAAGGTTCACTATCATTTCCAAATTTACAGCACTGGGCAAGCTTTCTTATTTCTCTAATAAAATCTTGAAGAGACTCACCTTCCAATTGGTCTTTTTTATGAAACCTTACCCTGCCTAATAACTCGTTTATCGAAACCCCAAAATGCTTATTACATTTTTCAATAATGGTTTCATACTTCACATCTTTGAGTGGGGAAGGTGAACACAAAGATTTTATCACTGAATAAGTGTGTTCTCCCACGCTCGTCAGTAAGGTACATTTCTTTTTCCTCTCTTCAGTAATGTTATTGAGCTCTAGATAAAACTCGAACCGTTCAAGAAAGTCTTCCCATTTTCCATCAGGTCGAAATTCTGGAAGTCTTCCAATCGTGGTCATTTTTTCTTCTGAAGCCGTCGATTTTAAGTTCACTTCAGATTTGTTCATTGACATTTCTTGAAAGATAAAGTTTTTATCCTCGTCACCAGTTTTATGTTTTCAATGAACACAATGTCAAATAAATACAATTTATTAATTGCAAATACAGAATTACAAAAACAGGTTAATCTAAAGATCACCAGCTTGAACTGAATGAATTAACATCTGTTAAACCTTCTGCACAGGAGAGGTATATAACAGTAACCTATTGTTTTCTATAATTAATTCTCTACAGTCAGGCATACTTACTTCACTAGATGACATGTTAACTAATAAAGTGAACATAGAATCAGTGGGCCAATATAGGGGTTGCTTTTAGTTAAAAAAGGTATACAATGCTCATTCTTACAAATTCACATCATAACCATTAGAAAACAAAAACAATAATCACATTAAAAGGGTTGGTGCCACAATATGCTATAACTGTATTATAAATAAAAATAAATAATAAAATTATAATAAAAAAATAAATAAGCAGTATTTTTGGGATCAGTAAACAAAGTCAACTGATATGCAGATTTCAAGATTTGTATATTGTCAGTAAAATATTCTTAGGTACAAAAATTATAGTGAAACAAAGGATTTAATTATTAATGGAGAGAATCTAATGGATTACAATGTATAAATATTAATGTCACCTGTTCGTAGAACCTCCTATTTTTTGAATTTCTGCAATAGCTTCAGTGACTTCTCTGCCACAAAGTGCGTCATACAGTAATACTAAAATTTTTTCAGCTCCAGTTATATTTTGAATTTCTTCCATATCTAAACTTTTGAAAACAGTAGATGCATTCCAAGCATTTCTATAAACGAACCAGAAATTCAATTTAATTAGGTTTTGTATAAAATTTTTTAAGCTTAAAAACAAAAAAATCAGAGGATTTTCTACAACTGTTAAGACTATTTAATTCTAATACATAAATAAACTTTTAACATGGATGGAACATGGTAGCATTCATGATAAGCAAATAATCATCACAGAAATTTTGAAAAATCCCCAAAAATTAATATAAAACTGCTTTAACTTACTCAAGTACTTCTGAATAAAATTCTAAGGCATCCAAGCTTTTTTCAAATCCACTGAATGCTTCTCTAAAAGCTTGCCAGTCAACTGAAGAATAATTCTTCACTAGAGGCCTTTCTATAGTATTACTAATCTAAAAAAAAAGTATTAATATGGAAAACTCAAAACTATAAATAGACAACTTGAAAAAAATATATCATATGTCCTAATGTGCCAGCATTAATATCTTAACAAAAGGGATTATTTCATTGTTACTTAATTTGCTCAGTTTACTTCTTATGTTATAGTCTGGTTGTTTTCTTTTTCTTTACTTTTTTTAAGAAATGACAAAACAAATGTTCCCGCATTTTTCCTTAATCTCTTCCCAAAATTCCATTACAAACCTTTTCAAGATATACTTTCCTCCTCACCATAAGACTAATATCCTTCTATCACTCATGTTAATTTCATAATAGTAAATTCATCATTCATGATGGCTATTTTTATCATAACTGTGGTCAAGCAAACCAAAATAGTGGAGAAGTTGGTATGTATGTTTATGACAGTTTAAAATTCTATATATTCTATCCTAACTCCTTCTTAAAACTCACACTTAATAAACCTGCATACTGAATTATCTGTCCTATATATCCTATTCTATCTTCTACTGAAACCCTACACTCATAATACCTCCATACCGAAATATCCTTCACCTTTTTTTTTTTTTTTTTTTTTTTTTATTTTAATATATCATAGTTAACTATCTTCAATTTTACAATTTCAACCAAACAAGACCAAAACAATGGTAGTTTATACAATAACCGATTGTTCATTTTTCAGACATACTAATTACATAACTGGAAACAAAAATCTTCCAAAAAACTAATCCTATAATTTAGTAATTATAGAATATAACATAGGATATACTATAGATTGAATAAGATATATCCTATTTAATTAAGCACACTTAGTAATTTATTCCGATCCATTCTATTCAAACAATTGGATTTATCTTCAACAAGACTGCACAGATGTCATATGGGGAAGAAGGTTTAGTAACGACAATAATATAGAAGGGAAATTCTTTAAGGTGGCCAAGGATGTATTTTGACATCTCCATAATATTATCCATGAACTATATTATGAAAATGCAATAGTCTGTATATAAACTTATTTTGGATATATATATTTGTACTTACAGAGTTTGAATTTTTTAAGTTTATGTCAGATGGCAATGAATTAATTGAATCCTTGTTCTTGGATTTAAGGACCTTCCAATTTTCTCCATTATATCCTTAAAATAATTAAACTATAATTACACTTACATTGACAAATACATATTATCACAAGTAACTATATTCCCAATTGGAATAAATAATAACTATAGGGCAAGTAAAAATAAAGTGAAATAGAATTAAAACCGAAAAATTCAGACAATAATAAATAATAACCATTCATATTCTTTGAATGCTCAGTTATAGTTTCCAAAATTTTTGAAAAATTGTAGAGCTGAGATCCTGCAGAGCGAAAATCTATCTTTTTTGTTTGTGACTCCTTAAATAAATGATCAACTTCTTCAAATATTTTCATAGACCTGAAAAATAAACATTATGTTAAATTATTCTTATAGGGAAAAATAATTCATGCATACAATAATTTTCAAGCTTACCCATATTTTAAATCACCTGACTTAGGTAAAGATGAGTTGTAATTATTATGGCAAGTATTGTTAAAAGTACAGAAAAAACTTTGAAAAAATGGCAGGAAACCAGTTGAAGGCATTGCTTTTTCTGTGAAATGGCCTGCAATAATGAAGTCAAATTAAACCATAATGGTTTACAGATAAAAAAGGTTATATGGTGTGATATTAAAGACAAAACCAAATGAGAATTAAAATAATGTTACAAATTTAACTGATATTTCCTGAATTAAAGGGAGAAGGAAATCAGTTGGAAACACTACTGCTATGTCATTTTTGGAGATGGCGTATTTTGACTGTAATATTACCAAACTTCCATCAAATTCTTTTCAGTTAAAAATGGTCTTGATTACCTTTATTAGATCTTAGCTTTTGATTTACGCTCACTCAAAAGGGATAAACAAACCACTAGGGATAAACATAGAGGGTCCTTTTTGGTATTAATTGGCCATGCCCAAAAGTGATACACCAGTGGTAAGTACCTAACGGTTTGCTAAAGTATTGTTATACAGTGGAACTTGTTTAATTCGAAGTTGAAGGGACCACTGCAAAATTTCGAATTATCCAAGATTTCGAATTAGACAAGTTTTCTTTTTTTGTTCAACTGCTACCCTAGAGAAATGTTTACTGGTGTCAATAAAAGGTCCATTGTGATAATTGAGTCAACTAATATCTCGAATATTGGTTTTTGGGATATATGTACAAGGTTTTTAATACATATGAATGTAATATGTTGTCCAATAATAAAACAGCAAAACAATTTGGAAAAACAAAACTACAGCATTTATTCAAGCAATTTAGGGAAACATATAGCATTTTATGTTAAGTATTTACAAATAAAGTTAAATGTATATACAATTTTGTTTAATAAACATTCATAATTTTCTAAAAAAATGTGGTATTTTTGTTTGTTTTTTAGAAGAAATTTTTTCATTCAAACAATATTCGTCAACTTTATTAAGGCATTGAAAAATTAAGTCACTCACATTTTGTCGTCCCTCAACAAGGCGCCTTAATTCTTTGATGTGGTTCATGGCTTCAATGATTGTAGGCACTGGTTTCTCATCATCTTCAGGGATTTCATCTTCTTCATCTGAAGATAGGGGGGCAGCAGCTTGTGTGTTGACGACGTCGGCCAAAATGTCAGCATCTGTCAACTCCCCACATACGGCCAAGTCGTTATCCATTTGCACAAAGTCCTCGTACGAAACACCAGTTGCATTCACTTCCTGCCAGTTTTCGGCAATCGGCAAAATCTCTTCATTTTCTTGAAGCCCTTCAAGTGTGACGTGACAAAAACCGGCCTTTTTGAAACAGTTCGCAATCGTGTTTGGTTTCACTTGATCCAAAGCACTGCTACACATTCGGGCTGCTTGAAGGATGTCAATTTTAACTCTATCATTTTTGTCAAGAAAAGCTCCTGATAGAAGGTTCTGGACTACAAGACGTCGGTAGAAGTGTTTGACGTTTTTTATGACACCTTGATCCATTGGTTGCACTTCGGAAGTCATATTAGAGGGGAAAAATAAAACTTTAACATTTTCTAACACTGGAATGCTGATGTGGGCCGTACAATTGTCAATAAACAGTAAAATTTTACGATTTTTTTTACGAAATTGTTTGTCTAATTTTACTAACCATTTTCCAAAAATATCGCCGGTCATCCAAGCTTTTTTGTTAGCTTCATACTCCACAGGCTTTGTTTTGACATTTTTAAAACATCTTGGATTCGCTGACTTGCCAATCAGTAAGAGTGGAAGCTTTTCGGAGCCATCCATGTTTGCTCCAACCAAGAGTGTGATATGTTCTTTACTTAGTTTACCTCCACTGCACCTTTCATTTTTGAATGTGAGTGTTTTGTTTGGCGTACATTTATAAAACAAGCCAGTTTCGTCCACGTTGAAATTATCTTTCGCATTTCGGTCTTTTATCAACTCAACTAAATGATTTTTCCAGTCACTAACGACTTGCTGGTTTACATCCCCACTTTCACCAGAAACAGTTTTAAAGGAAATATCGTTCCGCTTTTTAAACACATCAAGCCAGCCCGTGCTCGCCTTAAAACTGTCTTTCCCTAAACCAACAGCAAACTCTTCGGCTTTAGCTGTGATAAGAGGTCCACTCAAAGGAATCTTTTTATCCCGCGCCTGTTTGAACCATTTCAAAACACACTCATCAACGTCAGGATTTTCCGGTCCCTTAGCCCTTTTCCTACTTTTATCGCTGTTAGCTACACTGCTCAAGATTTCATCTTTAGTTTTAAGATAAGTGGACAATGTGTTCGGAGGAATCCCGAATTCTTTTGCAATTTCAACCTTTTTTTTCAATCCTTTCTCCACCTCACGAATGGCTGCTGCCTTTTCGAACAAAGTTAAGGTTTTGTATACAGGCCTAGTCGGTTTGGACGAAAACATTTTGAACACAACTCACTAATCGCAGTAAGATACGCACAACTTAAATCGAAACACTCACTCGAATTCACTCAATAAATGTAAATGACCTACTCCGTATGTCAACAAACATAAACTGAAGAGAAAAATGAAAAGGGAGTGTAGTAGGAGGGATTAGTTGAAATCGTTTCTAAGACGGCAATGAGTCACCTAAGGCTGTTTTATTTTTGAAGACTACGTTTAAGTTCTAAGAATTTGTTCCACCAAATTTTCTTATTAAATCTCACCTTTAACATAAAGAAGGTGGTTTACCCATAACCCAACACCCGTTGTCTCATTACAATAATATCCTCTTACAATTAATGATCAAATCTTTTTTTCTTATTAAATGAACTGGGATACAATTATGCAGGATATATTTTGTATGTAGTTTTCTTATAAAATAACATATATTATTGGATTTCACTTCGAATTATCCAAATAAAAAATCGAATTACATACGATTTTTTTACATTGCGATGAATAGGAAAGGCAAGGGACCGACAGGAAAGTTCGAATTATCCACGATTTCGAATTATTCGAATTCGACGTATTGTTATAGTCAGTATTAAATTAAAAACCAAGATTCCTTGGAAGGAATTTTGCCTTTTAACCACAATAGTCAATGGCAAGTCAATCAGCAGATGAGCTGGCATAAATATAAAATTAAACATAAATTAAAATGGCATGACGAAAACCAGTAGAGTATCCCTCCCCTGGAAATAATAATGTAAGCATATGGGTTGCGGCCAGTTCTCATATAGCACATCAGTGTGTCCATTTAAGTTATAATAGGATCATTTATACTATATTATTTAGTGTATGCAGAGTGTGCAGAGAAGGGTGCCCAACATTGAGGCATGATACAACTGTCTCCCCCTCCCATACCAGGGTCTCCTTAAATTAAATCTTAAACCTGCTACTTTAAACTTCCAATAGGCACTATGTGCACTATTCCTTTTTAGTCGTGATTGATGATTGCATTCTCTATTGCTTAAATATTTACTGCAGTATCAAGAACATTAATATGTATTTATACAATTTCTAATTATATGTTTTTATTAAATTGCTTCAACATTTTATTAATTTTTTAAATTACTTTTCTGATAAGGAAATAAATATGTTTTTTTTTTATCTTTAGTATACAGAAATAACTAAAAGGTAGCACATACTAAATAAAAAAATATAAAAAATACAAGATTACTCAGGACCTTCAATCCTCCATAGACGAAACTAAAATGACCATCCTGATTCTCTTCGATTTCTCAAAAGCGTTCGATACCGTCAATCATGAGATCCTCCTTTCTAAACTCCAAAACCTTTCCTTGTCAAATAGCGTCTTAAAGTGGTTCCTCTCCTTCCTTTCCTTACGTTCACAAACAGTTCATATCCCTGATAAACCTCCTTCTTCACCTCTTTTACTAACACGCGGCGTACCACAGGGGTCCTCACTTTCACCAACACTCTTCTCTGTGTACATTAATGATCTTCCGGATTCCATCAACCATTCAAAATATCACTTATACGCCGATGACCTCCAAATTTACTTATCTTTCCATCCTAACGAGATGCTAGAAGCAATCCAAAAATTACAGGAAGACATAGATAGCATAAAAGCCTGGGCAGAAAAAAATGAATTGAGTCTAAATGGAGAAAAAACCAAGGCTATCCTGATCGGCTCCAAGCATCTCATTAATTCCCTTTCTTACTACCCCCTACTTTACCTCAAAGGCCAACCTATCCATTTCCATCCTCATGTCAGAAATCTTGGAGTGATCTTTGACCAGCATTTGTCGTGGAGTAACCATATTTCCCAAATCACTAGAAAATCCATCGCTATCCTCAAACAGTTCCGCAGATCCCTTGATTGCATGTCCTCCAAAACCCGTCAACTCCTTGTTTCCTCTCTTATATTTCCCCATTTTGATTATGGCTGTCTTGTATACGGGGGACTGTCTGGTATGCATGAGGCGAGGTTAAAGAGACTAATGAATTGCTTCATTAGATTTATCTTTGGTGTCCCCAGGCGCTCCCACGTCTCAAGTTACTATGCTGAATTGAAATGGCTCTACCCGGTTTTTCGGCGGCAATATTTCCTTGGTGTATATCTTATCCGAACGTTCAGAATTAAAAAACCTCTGTATATCCTAAATTTATTTACACCTTGTTCCTCCATTCACTCCCTAAATACCAGATCTCAAACCTTAAATCTATACATCCCTTCCTACCGAACTGCCTCCTTTACAAAATCATTTATCATCCGTGGTGCCTCCTTTTGGAACTCTTTACCCGTTTCTATCCGTAAAAATGCATCCCTTACATCTTTTAAAACCCAATTATTCCTCAGCCTCCTTAATCTTCAAACTACCGCAACTATGTAAAATAATGAAACCTGTTTCAATTTGCAATAATTATCTGTGTTTGTATACATAAATCTTGTTTCTCATTTATTTATTTCTTTAAGTTCAAATGGTTGAAAAATAGTCAACTTATATTCTAATTTCTCATACTATTCTTTTTTTTTTTTTTTTTTTTGTTCAATGAGACTCGATTTTATTTTATTTCTTTAATTAACAACTTTGTTTTAAACTAGCCAGACAAATGACTCTGGATTTGTACATATATTGTTATTCTTAGGGGACAAGACGTCCCAGATTAAAAATACTTTTTCTTCTTTCTTCTTCTTCTTCTTCTTAAAAAAAATAGAAGAAAAGAAGAAATATAAAACATATTCTATACACTACAATTTAACAGGTTATATCTGACATTAAAAAATAAACACAAGTTATGTAAGCTTAACATAATATACAAGTTTGAGTAAAAAAATAACTTAAGTGTACCATAAAAACAAATTATCATCAAGTTCCTGCGGGAAAGCAGGAATATGATGTTTTATGACTTCTTTATACGTAGATATTAAACAAAAATGTATTGTTTGTCATTGAATCAAAACTCAACAAAAATTTGACAAAAAACAAAACAATTATGTAATGGCATATTTGAATTCCGTAACAAAAATGGCTCATAAATAAACAGCAGATTAAAATCTTCAATTCGGCACCAACAAAAAACTGGCACTAAAACTAAATATAAGTGGGTACTAGGTGCACAGAGTGAAACAAACATTTTTCAAGTATTTTAACAAAATACTGAGGCCGACCACCAAAACATCTGGGCACTCTGAGAGTTTTGACCGCCAAATACTGAGGCTGGCACACTTCATACATCATTATAACTTATATTATTATAACTGGCACACTTCATACATCATTATAACTTATATTATTATAACTGGCACACTTCATACATCATTATAACTTATATAGTAAGAAAGCAGTTAATTTCAATTATTTATTCATAAAAAAAAAATTCTTCGAATTAACTATATAACCTACATTCTCTTCCACTTCATTTAAAATTTCTTTTAACAAGATTTTGGAACACTTAAGACATAATTATCTGAGGCATAGATTCTAAAACATAAAAATGGGTAAACAATATATTCAAAATTAAAATCAAATTTTAAAAAGACTTTAATAACTCTTGACCTCTAAATAGTAATTAGAAAAAAAGTATCGGACTCTTTTGACCTTCCACACTCAATATATTAAAAAAGATAGAAGAAAGAAATCCCATTCACCAGAAAACAACTTCAACATTTTATGAAAGGATAATTATTAACTGCTGTTCATGTTATAAATAAAACTGCATTTTGAAAATAACATAAATATTAAAAAAATAATGGTATATAGATTTCCATGCTGGAACATGGTTTAACAAGTAAGTAATCTGTTCAAAATATATTGGTATATCGTTGATACTGCAGAAGGGCGTATGTCAAAAATTTTCAATTTTGCAATTTTATTGGATTTTTAATCAACATGAGTAGATCTAGGGTCTTAAAAGACGAAGTATGTCACCAGTAAATAGAAAAGAAGAATCATGTCCAGTAAAAAAATATTTGAATTTTAGGATTCGCTTGTTCATTAATCCTGAGTGACACCAGCCTATACGGAAAATATCAACTCTACACAAAAAAGTTTTACAAATGAATGTAATAACAATTTTAATGTTTCTTTTGATAATCAAACACAAAAAGTAAAAAAAAAAATCTGGTGCGTGCTCGCAACACACAACTTTCACTTACCAACTTACTTAGATTACAAATTAATGCGTTTTGTTTATTGCCACTTCTCAAATGAATAGAACGGCTTTAATTATGAACAATGGTCTGTCATTAAAGGCGTACTCCGCATGCGTGGGCTCAAGGAGTTTTATGAGTTGACTGAATATTTTTCTTTTTTTCTCCTCTTTATGTTTTCTTTATTTTTATCATACCTCATATTTAGCCATTTCTTATTTTTAGGCGTATCGAGAGACAGTTAATTTCTCCATGTAAACAAAAACAATGGTACTTTATAAGAAAGAAACAAAAAAAACAAAACAGCCCACCCCCCCCAAAAAAAAGCCCCCTCAGAACATTTTAATAATGATAAAGCTTACCTGATATTCAAGAAAATCTAATTTTCATTAAACATGACGAATTTGATAAAAATCGTTAAAGCCGTTTTTGAGATAATCGAAAAAAAGGTAAAAATTGGAAAAAAAGTCATGAAATAAAGTGCCCCCTCCGGTTGATCAATTTTGATGAAATTTTTACAGTCGTATCTCGGGCATATACATACATCATATACACAGTTTAATCAAAATCGTTAAAGCCGTTTTTGAGTAAATAAAAAAAACACGTGAAAATGATACAAAATTTATTAAGTAAAGTCCCCCCTCCGGCTAATCAATTTTGATGAAATTTTTACAGTCATATCACGGGCATATAAATAGATCAAATACTCAGTTTAATCAAAATCGTTAGAGCCGTTTTTGAGAAAATCGAAAAAAACATAAAAAGTTATTAAATAAAGTACCCTCTCCCTTTGAGCAATTTTGATGAAATTTTTGCTGTCACATCGCGGGCATATACCTACACTAAATACCCAATTTCAGGTTCCCACGGTTTATAGTTTTTGAGCTAGTCTGTTCACACACACACACACACACACACACACACACACACACAGACACACACACACACACACACACACACAGACCATTTCGCGGGACTTGGTTATTTCGACTCAGGGGGTCCCAAAACGTGTATTTCCGTTGAAAACCGGAAGTCGAAATTTTTCACGATCGCAATACTTCCACTTACTATATATTTCATATATAGGTAAGTGAAAGTAAAAATTGCAAATAAAATGATTTTTTTGTTCTCCTGAAAATCAGCTGTTAATTGACATGCGATCTTTTGCAGTATCAAAATGATATATTGAAATTTTTTTGAAACACCAACAAATAATAATGGAAAATATGAATTTATTTAATATATAAATATTATTTATCAACTTTAGTGAAAATAGTTTTTTTTTTTTTTGTTTTTTTTTTCATGTTAGATCTTAAACATAATTAATAAAACAGCATTCTTCAGAAAATCCATTGGTCTTGACGGCAGATTATCTGCATGATGAAATTTTAATTATTCTAGGACAGTTTCTATGGAGGACCAGATATTCTCATGACAACCACATCAAAAACAAATAACATGTTCTGAAGGTCAGTACAACTAAGTTGTGATTATTAATGTCACTGAATCCCCAACATTAACCACATGATGAAAGCTAAGGTCAACTGTATAGAACAATAGTACCTTGACATTGCTTATAAGTTCATGGGCATGACTTCCAGCATTTACGGAAGTACCAAAGTAAAGTTTTCATGGTATTTACACAATTGCATGAATAAAGAAAATTCAAAGGAAAAATACTTACATTCACTGACATTAGATCTGAGCCCTCTTGTACGAACCCACATCAATATAAGAAACAAGAATAGAGGCCAAGTTAGTTCAACAACAACTCTTATCTACGGAAATAGAAACATTCAATCAACATATAATATATATTTACAAAGTTAACAATAGGCAGAATACTAACTTTTTGTCTTTTCCTAATAATAAAGTTTTTCCATAAAATAAGTCTCAGTTGTATCCAAAAAGCCATTATACACTTTCTTTAACAGATACCAAGAACACCAAATACATATATATACATATATAAAATACAGCCAATTATTTTTCTTTTTATTCCTCTTGATTTACCACCTAAGAGCTGGGGTTAAAGTTAATTTAACTAATATCTTGTAAAGTTAACTTATTAAAGCGTCAATATCACAGTCTAGTACGTAGTAATACCCAGGTTTCAATTATTCACTTAATAATTTTGAAAACAATGAAAGAAGTCGAGACCAGCAAGCCTTCACCTACCGGCTTCAACCCCGCGACTGGAGTTTAGTCACACTGTTATCAGCAAGTGATTACCTTCAGTACGATATCGATAGCAATAATATCAATTTTCGGGTTTCAGTCATTATTATCAAGGAATCACCTTTCAATTACATATATTTAAGAACTAAACAAATCGTTATAAGTGTTATCAGAAAAGAGGCAATATTTCGCAATGGGGCCCAAAGATAAGTGGAGCAATATATTAATAACAAGAGTAATTTTTTATTCTTTTCTATACAGCTACATACTATGCTTTAATTTTAATAGCTAGAAAAGTTTCAACATCTTTGAAAAACAAATTATTAGCTTCCTTTTAGTGTTTCTTCTTCGAGATAAATTTTTTTCTTTTTTCTTTTTCTTTTTTTTTTTTTATTAATAACTTAAAATTAGTTCTCTTAACTGATCTATGAATGGTTGTCCTGACTTAAAATGTTCATTTTTCTTGTGTTTCATTCATTTTTACCCCAAACGGAAGACCGATAGTTTTTGGTTATTGATTCTGATAGCCAAATAATATAAAAATAATGATCTTATGATTTTATTATTCACATAGAAATTTATTTTATAAAAGGCTAGACTTTGGAAACAAGCAATTTTTTTTTTTTTAATTTTAACGTTGATACAGTCACACTAGTACAGCAAAATTATATATTTTTAGAATAATAAAAATGGAGATCTCATAAAAATAAAAAGTTGAAATTGTTTGTTTATGAAGTAATTATTTTAGCAGGAAAATTGCTTCAAACATCATTCGTATTTTCTGATCTGCTTAAATTAATTGCTGAAAGTAATTGAATAAACAATTGTTAACAGTTTTCTGTGATTGTTTCTGAAATTTTGTGAAATTGAGATGATGTCATCTAATCTCAACTTTTCCTCATATGTGGCGATACGGCCAAAACTATAGTCCGTTTCATGTCAAGATGGCAGTACGTTGCCACTAATTTCAACTTCGTCCAATCTTTTCGGGAAAAATTCTATAATGAGCAGAATTTGATTCTCTATCAGTCTATCTTAAAAATAAAGCACAAAAGATAAATCTAAAATGGCAATAAATTATTTTTGGTAATTTTTTTTCTTAAAAAAGTTAATGGAAATTCTTGTTTCTCTCGTCCCTGTGTCCTTATTTTTTGAGATATTGCTTTTAAATTTTTCATAAAGACACCAGACATTGCCTTCACTCGTAACAAAGAAAAAAAATGGTTTTAATGTTGTTCCTTTCCTATTTCTTGGCAAAATAAAAATAAAGAATGACATTTTCTATTTTTAAAAAGTAGCCTGCGAGGAATTTTCGTACTATAGCAGTCTATGAAATTTTAGCATATCCCTAATAAAAAGGACAATTCAAATTTAATTTTAAGCTATATCCGACAATTGTGGGACGCATGCAGCTGGACTAATTAATTTTTTACTTTCACTTACCTGTATATGAAATATATAGTAAGTGGAAGTATTGCGATCGTGAAAATTTTCGACTTCCGGTTTTATATGTGAGCGATCGGTACACCTTTAAGGTTTCCATTTAATTTTTAATTAAAATTTTTAAGTAAAAAATGACCAAAAATAATTTATTAGTAGATTAGTAGATTTATCTTTTGGGTTTTATTTTTAGGATAGGCTGATAGAGAATCAAATTCTGCACATTATGAAATTTAAAAAAAATAAATTTAAGTTTTTCAGAATTTTAACGTGAAAATCGGAATTTTTTACTTATATCGAAAATGTAGTTGGAAATGTAAAAAAAAAAATTCGGTGAAAGCTATATTTTCATTACAATTGAGCAAATTTTTTTATATTCACTTATAAGAGCTCTAACTTCCACAGAATTTTTTTTTTAAATGTGTGTTTTGTACAGTGAAAAATGCCAACAAAACGCATAAGGGCTAATTTGCCTTAATATTAGCTTCTAGATCTACTTATTAAAGTAGATCTAGAAGCATGCGAAATAGAAGAGCCCAAAGAACCGAAGAACAAATCAGTGACATTACTGAATCCCCAACATTAACCACATGATGAAAGCTAAGGTCAACTGTATAGAACAATAGTACCTTGACATTGCTTATAAGTTCATGGGCATGACTTCCAGCATTTACGGAAGTACCAAAGTAAAGTTTTCATGGTATTTACACAATTGCATGAATAAAGAAAATTCAAAGGAAAAATACTTACATTCACTGACATTAGATCTGAGCCCTCTTGTACGAACCCACATCAATATAAGAAACAAGAATAGAGGCCAAGTTAGTTCAACAACAACTCTTATCTACGGAAATAGAAACATTCAATCAACATATAATATATATTTACAAAGTTAACAATAGGCAGAATACTAACTTTTTGTCTTTTCCTAATAATAAAGTTTTTCCATAAAATAAGTCTCAGTTGTATCCAAAAAGCCATTATACACTTTCTTTAACAGATACCAAGAACACCAAATACATATATATACATATATAAAATACAGCCAATTATTTTTCTTTTTATTCCTCTTGATTTACCACCTAAGAGCTGGGGTTAAAGTTAATTTAACTAATATCTTGTAAAGTTAACTTATTAAAGCGTCAATATCACAGTCTAGTACGTAGTAATACCCAGGTTTCAATTATTCACTTAATAATTTTGAAAACAATGAAAGAAGTCGAGACCAGCAAGCCTTCACCTACCGGCTTCAACCCCGCGACTGGAGTTTAGTCACACTGTTATCAGCAAGTGATTACCTTCAGTACGATATCGATAGCAATAATATCAATTTTCGGGTTTCAGTCATTATTATCAAGGAATCACCTTTCAATTACATATATTTAAGAACTAAACAAATCGTTATAAGTGTTATCAGAAAAGAGGCAATATTTCGCAATGGGGCCCAAAGATAAGTGGAGCAATATATTAATAACAAGAGTAATTTTTTATTCTTTTCTATACAGCTACATACTATGCTTTAATTTTAATAGCTAGAAAAGTTTCAACATCTTTGAAAAACAAATTATTAGCTTCCTTTTAGTGTTTCTTCTTCGAGATAAATTTTTTTCTTTTTTCTTTTTCTTTTTTTTTTTTTTATTAATAACTTAAAATTAGTTCTCTTAACTGATCTATGAATGGTTGTCCTGACTTAAAATGTTCATTTTTCTTGTGTTTCATTCATTTTTACCCCAAACGGAAGACCGATAGTTTTTGGTTATTGATTCTGATAGCCAAATAATATAAAAATAATGATCTTATGATTTTATTATTCACATAGAAATTTATTTTATAAAAGGCTAGACTTTGGAAACAAGCAATTTTTTTTTTTTTAATTTTAACGTTGATACAGTCACACTAGTACAGCAAAATTATATATTTTTAGAATAATAAAAATGGAGATCTCATAAAAATAAAAAGTTGAAATTGTTTGTTTATGAAGTAATTATTTTAGCAGGAAAATTGCTTCAAACATCATTCGTATTTTCTGATCTGCTTAAATTAATTGCTGAAAGTAATTGAATAAACAATTGTTAACAGTTTTCTGTGATTGTTTCTGAAATTTTGTGAAATTGAGATGATGTCATCTAATCTCAACTTTTCCTCATATGTGGCGATACGGCCAAAACTATAGTCCGTTTCATGTCAAGATGGCAGTACGTTGCCACTAATTTCAACTTCGTCCAATCTTTTCGGGAAAAATTCTATAATGAGCAGAATTTGATTCTCTATCAGTCTATCTTAAAAATAAAGCACAAAAGATAAATCTAAAATGGCAATAAATTATTTTTGGTAATTTTTTTTCTTAAAAAAGTTAATGGAAATTCTTGTTTCTCTCGTCCCTGTGTCCTTATTTTTTGAGATATTGCTTTTAAATTTTTCATAAAGACACCAGACATTGCCTTCACTCGTAACAAAGAAAAAAAATGGTTTTAATGTTGTTCCTTTCCTATTTCTTGGCAAAATAAAAATAAAGAATGACATTTTCTATTTTTAAAAAGTAGCCTGCGAGGAATTTTCGTACTATAGCAGTCTATGAAATTTTAGCATATCCCTAATAAAAAGGACAATTCAAATTTAATTTTAAGCTATATCCGACAATTGTGGGACGCATGCAGCTGGACTAATTAATTTTTTACTTTCACTTACCTGTATATGAAATATATAGTAAGTGGAAGTATTGCGATCGTGAAAATTTTCGACTTCCGGTTTTATATGTGAGCGATCGGTACACCTTTAAGGTTTCCATTTAATTTTTAATTAAAATTTTTAAGTAAAAAATGACCAAAAATAATTTATTAGTAGATTAGTAGATTTATCTTTTGGGTTTTATTTTTAGGATAGGCTGATAGAGAATCAAATTCTGCACATTATGAAATTTAAAAAAAATAAATTTAAGTTTTTCAGAATTTTAACGTGAAAATCGGAATTTTTTACTTATATCGAAAATGTAGTTGGAAATGTAAAAAAAAAAATTCGGTGAAAGCTATATTTTCATTACAATTGAGCAAATTTTTTTATATTCACTTATAAGAGCTCTAACTTCCACAGAATTTTTTTTTTAAATGTGTGTTTTGTACAGTGAAAAATGCCAACAAAACGCATAAGGGCTAATTTGCCTTAATATTAGCTTCTAGATCTACTTATTAAAGTAGATCTAGAAGCATGCGAAATAGAAGAGCCCAAAGAACCGAAGAACAAATCCAGCAACAAAATACTGATGCGCGTGTGAATATGGCGCAATTGCGTCAAGAACAATCAGAAGATATACGAGCTGAAGGCAATGAAGTAATAAGATTAGAACGACAATCACGCCATTTCACAGTCAATAGACGCAGAACAAATGACCAACAACGCCAACAGGTAGATCGAGCATTTGCGTCAAATTCATTCCTGCGTCTAGCATTCCAGTATAAGCCCGATCATGGGCGTACTCAGCGGAATGCTGGATGCAATAATTTTTTAAACTTTTAAGGCTGGAAGCACTGATAGAATAATTTTTTTCAAGCAAATAGTTGTAATAACTTAGTTGATAAAGCACTGCTATAATTATACAGAATTTGGGTTTCATTCGCCTTTTCCGCGGTACGATGTTACAATCACAACGCCCATAGCTTGCCCCCCCCCCTAGCTTTGATCCTGGGTACGCCCTTGAGCCCGATATTGAATATTATGCTCATTCAAAAGTTGTAATTGATGCTATGGACAAGGAATGCCCGCATTGTTATGCTCTAAAATTCAAAAATGAGCCAACCGGGATGTTCAACTACCTGTTAGGTAAGGTGCAACTACCTGAAATTGAAACACCACCTGAACCATTGAACGGTTTACTTATCAGCACGGATCCAGATTGTACTGTGTTTCTGAAGGCAATTCGAATATTCAATTCATGCTTTTAAATGACATCGTTCGGAGCAACAGAAGTAGTTCCAATACTAATGCAAATGGTCAACCATACAATTCTACATTCAAAATCAGAGGCCAAGTTTATCATAAAATGGGCTTATTGCTACCAATGCCAAACGAACCACATTGTCATTATTCCTGAAAAAACACCGGCTGGAGAGCACCTGTTGTTGACGCTGTTGCTGGAATCATGGTTGGCAATGGTACAGGTGCATGATAAATTGTGATTCGTAGAAGAGATAATAATCTTCAGTTCATTGCTGATACACACCGTTCATATGACGCTCTCCAATATCCGCTAATGTTCTGGAAGGGACAAGACGGATATTGCCGATATTGCCATTCCACGTTCAACTGATGAGATCAACGCTTGCTTGAATTTTAAAAATCTGGTGCGTGCGCGCACCACACAACTTTCACTTACCAACTTACTTAGATTAGAAATAAACGTGTTTTTTTTATTGCCCCTACTCAAAATTCCACATTTTTCCTCATTCATTTCTTATTTTTGTTTTCATTTGCTCAAAAAAACAAAAAAAAAAAAACAATTATTTCTTTTATTATTAAATAAAAGTATTTACTTGTGATAATTCCGCAATGCAAGCACACTACTCCAAGTCGTCTGATTTTATAATTCTCTATGTACTTGTTGAATATTTCATTTAGTTACTATGAAACAAATAATTTCCATTAAATGAACAGCTCGGCTATAATTATAAACAATGGTCTGTCATTTAAGGCATGCGTAGGCTCAATATGTTTTATGAGTTGACTGAATATTTTTCTTTTTTTCTCCTTTATATGTTTACTTAATTTTTATCATATCTCATATTTAGCCATTTCTTATTTTTAGGTGAAACGAGAGACAGATAATTTCTCCATATAAACAAATACAAAGGGACTATATAGGAAAACAAATAGGCCCCTTCCCCATTTAAGGCCCCTCAGAACATTTATATTATAATAAAGTTTACCTAATGTTTTTGTTGGACAAAGTCCTGGAGATCTCAGGTATTCAACCTCCGAACCCTTCCCCCACCTCCTACTACCTTCCTAACTGTATATAATAAACTCAGTTATAAACGTATACGAATTGCAGTACATTTATTTTTTTATAATGTGGCATTAAAAATACATACATTTTCACCCCCTTAATTTGGAGATAGACTATTGCATTTTTTGAGAATGTGAACAGCTGGATTTATTCTAAGTGAAGTTGAACTTAGTTAAACTATTTTACTCCTCTTGTGGTGCTTCTTCTTCCATTAACTCCCTTATTTCTTTCTCCATTCCTCTCCTCCTTTTGGCTCCAGGTGGGTCAGTGAAGTGTTGTGATTACTCACACATTTTGAATGAAATTATGAGATGCAATAAAAAGATCAAATTAGTTCGGCCGAACATGAGGCTCTTTCAAAAGGTTGTTAATCCCTCCTTGTCAACTCCTGTTGACTTTTCCTTTCTCTTGCCACCGCTAGGGGGGGACAGTGCCGTATCCGCTTCATGTAATTCTTTAGGAGACATTCCTAAACAGGGGTTGAAATATGAGTTTCCCCCAAAATGGTAAAAATTACCGCCATTTGATGTTTGGCTAAACCACGAAGCCGTTTTTGACTTTAAAAGTGCCGTGCTATTTGTAATAGAATACTCCTTTATTAAAAAATCAGGTGCGATGCGCGCAACACACAACTTTCACTTACCAACTTATTTTGATAAGAAATTGACTCATCAATTCTTTCTTCTCAGGGAAGAAAGTCACTCATTTTTCCACATTCATTTACATATTTTTGTTTGTATTTGCTCTATAAAAAACACTAATTTTTTTATTATTAAATAAAAATTTTTACTTGTGATAATTCGGCTAATTCTGTATGTAAGTAGTTGTTGAAAAATTCATTTAGTTAGCACGAAACAAATAATTTCCATTAAATGAACAGAACGGCTTTTATTATGAACAATGGTCTGTCATTAAAGGCGTACTCCGCTTACGTGGGCTTAACGTGTTTTATGAGTTGACGGAATATTTTCCTTTCAGCCATTCCTCATTTTTAGGCGTAGCAAGAGACAGTTAATTTCTCCATATAAACTAAAACCCCATTTAAGCCCCCTCAGAACATTTTAATAATGATAAAGCTTACCTGACATTAAAGAACATCTAATTCTCATTAAACATGACGAATTTGATCAAAATCATTAAAGCCGTTTTTGAGATAATGGGAAAAAAAGGTAAAAAAGTGATGAAATAAAGTCCCCCTCCGTTTGACCAATTTTGATGAAATTTTTGCAGCCATATCTCGAGCATATAAATACATCAAATACTTAGTTTTATCAAAATCATTGGAGCCGTTTTTGAGAAAATCGAAAAAAAACCATACAACTTAGACAAAATTCTTCACATAAAGTATCCCTACTTTTGACCAATTTTGATTTCCAATTTTCGCTGTCACATAAATATACCAAATACCTAATTTAAGTTTCTTGAGGATTATAGTTTTTGAACTAGTCTGTTCACACACACAAACCATTTGGAGGGACTTGGTTATTTGGACTCAGGGGAACCCAAAACGTCTATTTCCGATGAAAACCGGAAGTCAAAATTTACACGATCGCAATACTTTCCCTTACTATATAAGTCATATATAGGTAAGTGAAAGTAAAAAGTATATATATTGTTTACTATCATCATGTTAATAAGGTATAGGGAGTGACTCACTATAAAAATATTTTTTAGCTTTACACCTTCCCCCATGTTCTAAAAGGAACTGAATCAAATTTAGGAAAAATGATATGATTCTGGTTCATAACAAAGTTACCCCATATTACTTCAGCACGAAATTTCCTTTTCTGAAGGGTTGGTGGCCATAAACAAAACTAGCTAGGGTAGACCTCACAACTGTGAGAGAGGGAAAAGCTGTTATGGTACTTTGCCTGTATCCTTTGGAGTCCTGGCTCAATTTCTTTTTTTTTTTTAATGAAATGAAATGAAAAATAATTTTATTATCCTGGGACTATGTCCCTTTAGAATAAATTATACATATATAATACAGAGATCAAGCCAGTGTGGCCGTGATTTGCATCCTGAAAGTTTGATGATAAGATTGGTGCCTGAGTTTTTAGAATTATTGTCATAGAAAAGGGTTTAATTATTTTTCAAAGTACATGACCGCTACTTTGTGACAGGCTAGGGAGTGACAAAATAGCTTTGTTGCTGATTTTAGTGAAAGTCATCCTATCTTTAGGTACTTGAAATTTGGATAGCAATGTTCTTTACCAATGAGAAATCCTTCTGGCGATTGTTGATTTATCACGTTGTGACAAAAATACCACCATAATTTTAGTCACCCATATACTGTTTAAAACAGAAAGTAAAAAAATCAGAACAGCTGTTTTATAATCAATTTTGAATTAAAACAGGCTCAATATCTAATTTAGTACCAAGGACTAAGCCAAATGAACCCTCTCATAAGATTCTTATAGAACTGAGGAGAAATATTATTATAATTTAAATAAGTATTATTGATTCACCTATTGAATTATGACCAAACCTTCTCACTTAATTAGTGCTGCTCTGTAATATTTTAAGAAGATGAAAATGAAAATTTAAATGTAGGAAAGTAGACATTACCTGAGATAGTTGAGCACTTGCTCTATTACTCTGGAGCTGTCACCTTAGACAGGTTTAATCAGAAATTAAGTGGCTTATTGCAGTCTAATGACTGTGTGCTAGAGCTGCTAAACTAAAAGTATAAGGAAAAATAATTGAAATTTTTTTAAAACTTAATATTTTATTTTTATATGAATTCAACAAAATTATTTCTTACACATTTGAAAAATGTTAAAAAAATAAAATTAAATCATCATTTTAACACATTTCAAAAACAGTAAAATTTTATGAGTTAAAAATTTATACTTCATATAAACGTTGATAATTCATACTAGAAAAAATTAACAAAATTGGTCACAGTAGGATTCTTTTATATTTAATAATTATTTTTTTTATTACTTTATAACTGCTCAAGGTATAGAATAAAAACAAATTCTTCCGAGTAAACCAAAAACAATGGTTGGACTAAATATATGTATATGGAGTAATTTTACATTTTAAAGATAAATACTATACATATATTTACATTATATACAAAAAAATTTATTTCTAATTACAGATGTATGTATAAGAAAACAAAGTAAACTGAATTATTATAAAATAATTAAGAGTTTAATAAAATATAAACTTATCTTAACAATAAATGTTGAATGGTAACAAAATAAAATAAATAAATACAGAATTGGTTGAGCATAATTATATACAACTATTTTTAAAATTGTTGAGATTCACATGCTTGTATCAAACATGGCAACGGCCAGAAGAACATTTCTTCGTGAAAACTGCAATGAAATCAAAGGAGAAGATTTAGTAGCATAAGTTCTCAAAAGATATGATTCTGTATTACTTCTAATTTCTGGATTGTGGGTTACATTGACATCTTCAATAGAAACATCTTCGGCCAACTTTGAAAAATCCCATAGTTTCACAGTACAATCCAAGGAACCTAATATATATAAAAAAAAATTAATTGATTCTGATACACGTATATATGTTGGAAGTACACTTAATTTATTTAAAGTATATATTTACTTAATTTATGATCATATCTTTTTTATAACTATTATTTTTGGTATAAAATGAGGGAGTTTGGTACCCATAGGCACCTATTCCTGAACCACTCATTAATTCCAGTTTACTGCACGAGATCCCTAAGCCAGCTCTTTTTTCAGCCATCCTCAGATGTTTCGGCATGGTATCAAACATCAGTATCCTTGAAGTTTTTCATGAAAATATTATCCATATGCCATCCAAATGCGATAGTGTACAGTAGATATAAGTAAGTCTGTATGTGATATTTTGTTACTGACATACTAAGGTGAGCGAGTGAAGAATGTTAGCATCTTAGCAAAAATTCTGTATACTTGAATCTGAATCATTTTAGCATTTCCAAAAAGCATAAGTCTGTATGGGCTTCAGTAAGTAAGTGTATGTATTTTGCCTTATTGTTACACTCAATCATTTGGGTTAAAGAGTCTGTATTTTTAGCCGATTGCTTAAGGTTAGATGTTCCAGCTTTTTGTATAGCCACCAGACCATCATTCTGTCGAAGATGAGTCCTAAAGCTATTAACTTTGTTAGTCTGTTGAATGGGAAAATTGTTTAATTAAATTGGAACAGAGGTGTCATGTCACATTGTAATTGTAGTTTGATTTTTCACTTTTTAAACCAGTCCTATAATTGCTAAAAAATAATGTTGGAGGGTTAGTGATACTTCAGTAAGTTTAACATGGCGGGTGATAATTGCAGTGTCATTTACATAGATTAGTATTATTGTGTAAATTTTATTAGTGTGTAAATTGGTAAGAATTTTTCTGACCATATTAATTAGATGCTTTATTAAATGGCAAAAAGTGATTTGCCACTAAATGTCAGTAAAAAACGCTATGGAAACATCAAACTTAATCACACCTGCTTTAATCCTGAGGAGTGCAGGTGGAGTATTTATTTCTCAAGTATTGTATAAATTAGTATTATAATAGTTATAAATGTTGTTTAAAAAAAATTCAAGATAACTGGAAATTTATTTAAGTTAAAAATTTAGTCTTTGTAGATCACATCTAGTAAAAAATAAACAAAAAGAAATTTAACTTTATTAATATGAGGATGTTTAAGCAGACACTATTACAAGTTTCCCCAATTTAAATAAACATTTTAATATAAAATAAAACAAAAAATTTAATTTTTTTTTTTTTTTTTATGCCTTAATTTTTGTGACTCAAGACTTAGTGTTGGAATTTTCAAATGTATCCTTTAAAAATAAATCAGGACTGTTATACCATACCTGAGGCCAATATAGTTCCATCTCTGCTGAATGCTAAACAATGCGTAGGGGCAGAATGGGATGCTAACTCAGCAAGCAAATGTCCATGAGCTAAATCCCACAACAGCAGTCTATTATCTGCACCAGCTGAAGCAAGAAATCTTCCTTCTGTAGAAAAACAAAGAGCTTGTATGGCAGCCTAAAATTAATATTAAATTATAATTACATTAATAAATAATCAAAGGATTTAAACAATAATATATAGATAATTCTAAAGTTGGTTTACCTTGTGGCCTGTCATAACTCTAACATGATTGCCAGTCACACAATCCCAAAGCCTTATAGTTCTATCACTTGAACCGGTGGCAACATAATTAGAATTCGGATGAAACTGTACCTTCTGAAAAAAAAAAAATAAGTTACCTATTCAAATAAATATTTTAAGTAGATTACCTAACAATTTAAAGATAAATTGGGAAAAACTTATCCGCATTTCTTCTTTCAGGTTTGACCATGTCACAGGTTTTCCAACTGCCAAGCTTTCACCCATCTTGTTGTGGTTGGGCAGGATTGGATGGATTAAAATTGTAGGATATTGAAGAGTCATTGTAATTGTAATAGGAGGAAAGAAGCAAATAGGAGGAGTAGTACCATTTCATCTCGCCATAATGCTGGGTAATATATCCATTTAGAACTGGAAGACAAAATGTATATCAGAACTTCATTTTATTTCATATGCTTTAATGATGAAAATTTAACTCCTAAAGAATTGAGCAATTCATAACAGGATAACAAGAATATCAACTTCATCATGGGAATGATTTTAGTTATTATCTAAAGCTGCCGGACTTTTGTATCATCATAGGAAACTATAACTACCAGATTAGATCATACTCCTTTTCAATCTTTTGAAATTCTTGAGTTTGCAGATCAAAGTTATATACTGTTTTAGAATATAAACAAATTTTTCCCAAATGTTGTTTCAGGCTTCCATGGTCTGAATCCATTATCCTCATTTCTTCTTCCAGGTTTGACCATGTCACAGGTTTTCCAACAGCCAAGCTTTCACCCATCTTGCTGTGGGCTTCTTCAGGGCCAATACAAGAATGAGAGTGGAGAAGGGGATCAGTAACTTATAATCTTCAGTCGGGGGCAAAGTCTGTGTTCCCATTGGCTAGCGCCCGAGGGGGCGTGGTCAGGTGGAGAGGGTAGGGGAGGGGGGATGTCATCAGCTCTCTGAGATATGTTCTGTTGTCTAATGTTGTTTAGTGCAGGGTACCAGTTTTTGCTAAGTCTGTATCCGTCTTCTTTGTTTATATTGTTTGGTTGTTTTATAATTTCTATAGCTTCCCTGATGGATCTATGGTGGTAGTTGTCAATCCTAACTATTTCTTTGGTGTCTTCGAAGGCTATAGTGTGTTGTGTATTGTAAAAGTGTTCTGCTATGGCTGATTTGTCTGTTTGTATTTTCTTAACTGCGGCAATATGTTCTTTCAGTCATGTGGTAATGTTTCTTCCTGTCTGTCCTATGATCTAGGGATACTGTAAAGTCCAGGTTTGTTGAGTCCAAGATTGTCCTTTGGATTGGGCAGGATCTGTCCAATATTCCTGTCTGTGGTGAAAATTGTTTTGATGTTGTTTTTTGTAAGTGTTCTGGCTATTTTTTCTGAGGTGCCTTTTACGTAGGGGATGACGGCTATGGGCTTCTTTTCTGTTTCATTTTCTTCGGGGTGATGGTTGTCGGTCTTGATTTCTTCTTCTTTCTTCTTCGGATTCTTGTTTAATGAATTCGGAAGTTATGGTCTCGTCTGAGTATCCGTTCTTTTTGAGGGCTGTCCGGAGTTTTCTTTTTTCTTTTGAAATTTTTGTGGGTTCGGTTATGGTCAATGCTTTGTGTATTAGTGTAGCAATGATCCCTCTCTTTTGTGATGGATGGTGGTGAGACTGCGTGTAAGTATCTGTCCGTGTGGGTCGGTTTTCTATAAACTGAATGTCCTAGAGTTAGGTCTTCCTTCTTTTCTACTAGTACGTCCAGAAAAGGTAGCTTGTTGTCCTCCTCGGGTCTCCATGGTAAATTGTATGTTGGTGTGTATGTGGTTGATATGTTCAAGAAACTGTTTAAGCAATTTTTCTCTGTGCTCCCATATTATGAAGGTGTCGTCCACGTAGCGATACCAAACAGCTGGTTTGAACTTGGCTCTTCTTAGGGCTTCTTCTTCAAAATGTTCCATGAATAGATCTGCTGACTATGGGCCGCATAGGAAAGTTGTCTTTATGGATTTTGGGTAGTCCTTAGAGTCTGGGTGGAACAGGGTCGGATCTGGTATCATGGAACATTTTTAAGAAGGAGCCCTAAGAAGAGCCAAGTTCAAACCAGCTGTTTGGTATCGCTACGTGGACGACACCTTCATAATATGGGAGCACAGAGAAAAATTGCTTAAACAGTTTCTTGAACATATCAACCACATACACACCAACATACCTTTTCTGGACGTACTAGTAGAAAAGAAGGAAGACCTAACTCTAGGACATTCAGTTTATAGAAAACCGACCCACACGGACAGATACTTACACGCAGTCTCACCACCATCCATCACAAAAGAGAGGGATCATTGCTACACTAATACACAAAGCATTGACCATAACCGAACCCACAAAAATTTCAAAAGAAAAAAGAAAACTCCGGACAGCCCTCAAAAAGAACGGATACTCAGACGAGACCATAACTTCCGAATTCATTAAACAAGAATCCGAAGAAGAAAGAAGAAGAAATCAAGACCGACAACCATCACCCCGAAGAAAATGAAACAGAAAAGAAGCCCATAGCCGTCATCCCCTACGTAAAAGGCACCTCAGAAAAAATAGCCAGAACACTTACAAAAAACAACATCAAAACAATTTTCACCACAGACAGGAATATTGGACAGATCCTGCCCAATCCAAAGGACAATCTTGGACTCAACAAACCTGGACTTTACAGTATCCCTAGATCATAGGACAGACAGGAAGAAACATTACCACATGACTGAAAGAACATATTGCCGCAGTTAAGAAAATACAAACAGACAAATCAGCCATAGCAGAACACTTTTACAATACACAACACACTATAGCCTTCGAAGACACCAAAGAAATAGTTAGGATTGACAACTACCACCATAGATCCATCAGGGAAGCTATAGAAATTATAAAACAACCAAACAATATAAACAAAGAAGACGGATACAGACTTAGCAAAAACTGGTACCCTGCACTAAACAACATTAGACAACAGAACATATCTCAGAGAGCTGATGACATCCCCCCTCCCCTACCCTCTCCACCTGACCACGCCCCCTCGGGCGATAGCCAATGGGAACACAGACTTCGCCCCCGACTGAAGATTGTAAGTTACTGATCCCCTTCTCCACTCTCATTCTTGTATTGGCCCTGAAGAAGCCCACAGCAAGATGGGTGAAAGCTTGGCTGTTGGAAAAGCTGTGACATGGTCAAACCTGGAAGAAGGAATGAGGATAATGGATTCAGACCATGGAAGCCTGAAACAACATTTGGGAAAATTTTGTTTATATTCTAAAACAGTATGTAACTTTGATCTGCAAACTCAAGAATTTCAAAAGATTGAAAAGGAGTATGATCTAATCTGGTAGTTATAGTTTCCTATGATGATACAAAAGTCCGGCAGCTTTAGATAATAACTAAAATCATTCCCATGATGAAGTTGATATTCTTGTTATCCTGTTATGAATTGCTCAATTCTTTAGGAGTTAAATTTTCATCATTAAAGCATATGAAATAAAATGAAGTTCTGATATACATTTTGTCTTCCAGTTCTAAATGGATATATCACCCAGCATTATGGCGAGATGAAATGGTACTACTCCTCCTATTTGCTTCTTTCCTCCTATTACAATTACAATGACTCTTCAATATCCTACAATTTAAATCCATCCAATCCTGCCCAACCACATCCAATATTTTGACCTGTATCCTCCACCACATCAAACTGTTACTAATGATAAATCCTTCACAAAACAAGCTGTCTCCCTTTGGAATTCTATCCTTACCTATATTCGACAAAATCGGCCAATTTCCTCTTTCAAAACCCTCCTCTTCAAGTTTCGATTTCTGATCCAATTGAGCACCATATGCACACAAGAGAACTCTCAAAATCTGTTCTGTTTATTTTTTTTTTCCTCAAAAATCTTTTTATTTTTATTGTATGTAAAGATTATTCTTATGTGCATAAATATTATATCCATGTTTTCATTTTATTCACTTCTATTTTTACTACTAATTAACAATTTATTTTCTCTTTTTCATAAATATTTAAATTAAGGTAAGGCCACTCTGGCATGCTTTCTATACCAGGTCTGCAAGTTTAAAATGTCGTTTTAATTCCAATAGAATGCGCTCTTAGCCTATTGAAGGATTTGCTTATCTCTAAACGCTATTTTGTTTGTTAGTCATTTGTTTACAAAAGTCAGTTGTTTTTAAGTCGTTTACGTGGACGTATCATACCTTTCTTTGGTGTTAAAAATGTCTAATTTTAAGCCAAATAAAGAGCATTTGCGGCATGTCATGATTTTCTTATTCAATCAAAAGAAAAAGGCATCTGAATGTCATCGAATTCTTGTTGAGACTTATGGCGATCTTGCTCCAACCGTCAAGACATGTGAACGTTGGTTTCAAAGTTTCAAACGTGGTGATTTTGATGTTACTGATAAAAAACGAGAAAATCGACCAAAAAAGTTTGAGGACGTCGAATTGCAATCTTTATTAGACGAAGACAATACCCAAACCCAACAAATGATGACAAATGATCAATTTGAGTCACGCATTGATCGAAAAACGCCCAGAATGGGCTCACAGGCACGCCAAAGTCATTCTTCAGCATGATAACGCTCCTGCACATTCAGTCAGATTGACTAAGGAAACGATTTCTTCGCTTGGTTGGGAACTCCTACCCCACCCGCCGTATTCACCTGACCTGGCGCCTTCTGATTATCATCTCTTCTCATCGATGGGACACTCATTGGCTGAGCAACACTTTAACAATTTGGAGGATGTAAGAAAATGGCTCGATGAATGGATTTCAAATAAAGATGAAGCATTCTTTTGGAATGGTATCCATAAATTGCCCGAGAGATGGACAAAATGTGTAGAAAGCGAGGGCCAGTACTTTGAATAAAATATATTATATTTTTTTTTTAAATTACTGTGTATATATTTTAAGAAATAAACGACATTTTAAACTTGCAGACCTGGTATTATGTATCTAAAATTTATTCTACGCAGATGTCAGTCCCAAGATGATAGCCAAGCACTATAGCATTACTCACTTAACTATTATATCAAATATGCCTTAGGTGGATTGAAATTTAATCTACGGTGGACCAACTAAATAAATCATGACCTTCCCAGCTTGGTTAAAACAGGTTGGTTATACATCAATAATTAATTAAAGTAATAAAATTATCTTCTTACATCAACATCTGCAAAATGTCCAGAGAAAATCCTGAGGGGCTGGTGGTGGTCGGTAGCCCACAGTCTTGCAGTTTTATCATGACTTGCAGTGACAAAATAATAACCCTGAGGTGAAAATTTAACATCCCACACAGGGAAAACATGACCTTTATAGGCAACCAAGCAGGTCCACGTAAGGAGGCTCCACAATCTAACTGAAAAAAAAGAAGGAATTATGAATACTGTACTACAATTTATCTTATTATTTTCCCTTTTGCCCAGACACAAATTACTGACCTCTTTAATATTATCCCTAATCCCTTCCCACAATTGATCAATGTCTTCACCATTTTCTGTCGATGGTACTAATACATCAAATCTATTCTTGAGTTCAATTTCAAATTGTTTTCTAATCGCCGGAATTTTAAGCTTTTCCAGATTAAAATATTCGGTATGAGATCCGGTTTCTAACCTTTTTTTTATTGAAACTCTTTGCCGAACTTTAGCGACTACTAGTTCGTGATCCGACCCGCATTCCGCCCCTCGGTACGACCTAACATTAATAACACTATTTTGCCACCTATGCTGCACCAAAACGTGATCGATTTGATTTCTTGTTTGTGAATCCGGTGATGTCCAGGTATATTTGTGAATATCTTTATGTTTAAAAGTTGTACTTTTGATTATTAAATTTTTAGGAGTAGCAAAGTTAATCAATCGGATTCCGTTATCATTACTAATTTCGTGTAAACTTTCTTTTCCAATTGTCGGATAATATATTTCTTCCCTGCCCACCTTTGCGTTAGCGTCTCCTAAAACTATCTTCATGTAATTTATCGAAGACCCACTCTAGATTATCGTAAAATTCCGACTTAACTTCGTCATCGCTGTCTTTGGTCGGAGAATGTATGTTTATTAACGCGATTTTAAACCACCGCCCCTGAAATACTGCTACTGATATCCTGTCCCCGAAAAATTGAACGTCCCTCAAAGCGGATATCAACCTATTCCTAATCAGAAACCCAGTGCCTAAACAATAATTTTCGCCCCCGCCGTACCAAATTGTGTACTTACCTTCTCTTAAAGAGCCCTCCCCCGGCCAGCGTACCTCTTGCAGCGCCACAATATCTATACCGTACCTCTCAACCTCATTCGAAACCGATTTTAACCCACCCGCTATATTCAAACTTCTGACGTTCCACGTCCCTAATACTAAATCTCTTAATTTCAACTTTCGCCATGATTCCCCTAATCCCCCCCAGTCCCCACCCGGAGATCCGAACGGGGGACTAGTTTACCTCCGGATAATGAGCGTTTTACCTTAGGAGAATCCATGACTGTTTGTGGTGTTTGGGTGAACTAAAAAATGTGAGTAGGGCGTTCAAACCTACGTCACACCCTCCAGCAAGCCTGGGGGGGCGCTCTCATTGTTAGTCAGCGAGTCCTACGGACTTAGCCGGGAGGAACTTCCTAGGAATTTCCACCGACCATCCCCACATCCGCCACCCGTGGGACGCTCCCTATACACGGTAATGAGACCCGCGCGAGGATTTAGAAGGCTACACAATGCGGAATTGCGTGAGCTTTACTCGGCAAATGTAATCGAGTCTATAACTGCGCGTCGGCTAAAGTGGGCATGCAAAATGACGAGTCTTAGTAGTGAACGAATTCCTAAAAGATTGATAAACGCTTTGCCGACTGGAAAACGGCCGAGGGGTAGGCCTAGGCGAAGGTGGGAAGATTCGGTGAAAACAGATCTTGTGAATTTGGGATTGGACGGTGGTAGGTGGATGGAGGTATGTAGGGACCGATTGGTGGTGTCGGCGTCGGGCCTTCGGGTCCGTTAAGCCTTATTGTTGTTGTTGTACTACAATTTATCATTATGCTTATGTGCATTACAAATTCTAATTATTACACCTATCTTTTATTTATAACAGTGACAGCTGGTATGAGGTAAACGAACACTTAAACAAATCTATTGTAAGTAATTGCAGTAAGTTTGACTTTTAAGCTTCTGCTGCTGAATCTGGAAGATCTAAGGAGTAATGAGGGTGCGCAGGTTGTACTGGAAGGTGAATGCCAGCAGAAAACTCTTCAAGCCTTATTTAAGTGTATGTGAAAACACAAATGTCACTTCTTTGAATATAAAGCAGGGCATACTGAAAAGGTGGCAGAATCACTTCATGGAGTTGAGAATTAGCCCATTTGGGAAGTTCTGATACTGATAGAGGACCTTGAGCCACCAGACTTTGATAAGGCTCAGAAAATCATCAAGAGGTTAAAACCAACAAGGCACTGGGAGCTGAGAGGTTGCAGTCAAAACTGCCAAACTATAGTGTTGAAGAGTTTGTGAGAGAACACCAGTAGACTGGTATAGATCATGGTTTGCCTAATTCAAAAGGGGGAATCCTGGATACAGGGGCATCTCACTGCTGATTAGCGCCTACAAGGTGTTATCTAGAATTTTGTTCCTCAGGTTACTGCACCATGCAGAAAGAAGGATTGATTATTATATGTGAGAAAAGGGCCCTATAAACCGAAAAATCTCCCTCAGGATGGAAAGAACGATTTTCAACCATTTATAAACCTAAAACTATGAGCTGCAGGTGTGAAAGTTGATCTTCAATTTAATCAGGCTAAAATTAAAATACATCATGCCCTGAAGGGATGCTCCCTTCCAATTTACAAGTGGATGGATATACATTTGACAATATACATTTGAGAGTCAAGAAATTTGTATACATTGGTTCCTTTAATAACTCAGGATAACAATGTGGAAGTAAAAATTCACAACAAACAAATGTGATTTTGAGCTAGTGAGACAGATGAAGAGTGGTGCATTATCTTGTGCGGCCGAATTGCATCTGTACAAAAATCTAGAGCAGGCCAATCCTTACATTTGGATCAGAGTAGGATTCTAACTAAGACCTAAGAAAATCAACCGTTCCGATTTGAAAGAAACGTACTCAGAAGAATATATGCTTCAACCTTGGAAGAAGTGTGTTTTTATCCATATGGATACCTAAAATAATATTTACTGTTTCCTATTATCATGCTTTTTATATACATATTTTACCGCTTTTTTACTTTCACTTACCTATGTATAAAGTATATAGTAAGGGAAAGTATTGCGATCCGTTTTCAACGGAAATACACGTTTTGAGGTCCCCTGAGTCCAAATAACTAAGTCCCGCAAAATGGTTTGAGTGTGTTTGTGAACAGACTAGCTCAAAAACTATAACCGTATGAACCTGAAATTGGGTATTTGGTGTTAGTACATGGGCCGGACCCCCCCCCCCCCCACATCCCTATAAATTGCATATCGTTGTGTTCCTTGTGATAAAAGATTAAGAAAAAGCGAATGTTCCCAGAAAAAAAAGTGGCCGCACTAACCGAAAACGGCGTTCAAACATGGCGGAATGACGATTTTGATTGTAGTTAGTTTTTTGATTACTGACATTCACCATTATGCTTAATTTCGCCATAACTGGTATTTTATTAAAGCTAGATAGTTCTAGATTCAGAATGAATAAACAAACGTTCTAAAATAATTAGTCTTGACAACATAAAATACATTTAAAGTCAATTTTTTCAAGTCACTCGCGTAAAAGTTAAAATTCCAAGTTAATTTGTGATTAAACGGCCATCGTTAACGAAAAACACCCTGAAATAAACCATCTGGAGCAATTATTCTTCTTTAGAAATCAGTGGTCAAAGTTCAAAATATATCAACTGGTTTCATAGAAAACGGACCTACAAGGCGAAAAGGCGCCTGTGACTCGGGCGCATCCAGTCCTCTGCCACATCCTTCAGTTTACATACATCATATAATTACAGCGGGTTTAGGATATTATTTTGAATGTATTATCGAGCCTGTGTAACTGCAAGTTTTTAATTTACAGAAATAATTAATATAACATTTTTTTTTTTTTTTTTTTTTTTTTTTTATATGAATCTAATTAATAAAGGATATAAATCTGCTAAATAATAATGAATTAGTCGCAGATTGCACATTATCTAAACCTCACTTATATTGACATAAACTGGTTATCTTGAAATTAAATAATAATGATCTCATAGTAGTAGTTGGGTTACAGACACTGGCTTCTGATCATTCGTGAAATTTGAAATAAATGCATTTTTGCAAAGTATTGATTATTTACAGATATAAAAACAATCAAAATAAAAAAGATAAATAAAAAATTCCGTTTGTTCGTTGATATGTAGAAATAATTCGTAATATAATTTAAGAAGTATATACCTACATAACACAATTTAATAGCTCACAACAATTAATGAATAATATGTATATATATGTATATATATATATATATATATATATATATATATATATATATATATATATATATATATATATATATATGTATATATAGATACACATTATGATTAATTTAAAATTAAACCACTACTGGAGAGGAAAACTAATTAAAACATGTAAGTATTCATACATCTAATGATCTATAATCCACAAAGTTGTGGCCTTTTTCGGTTTCTGGCATATAACTACACATCAAAAAGTTTACTTTCTCTTTTTTTCGAAAAAAGGGTATACTAATACAAATTGTTAAGTTTTTATCAAACTTAAAGAATTTTTTTGTTTTAAAAAATTTGGTTTTATGTTTATAGCTCTCCTAGAAGACTATGATTTTACTTTTCTTATTTAAACATACTAATTTTCAGCTAATTAATCATTTCAAAACGATTAAACTCTTTAAACTTTCTAAGTGAACTTTTGAGTTTATGTTTTTTGCCTTTCTAGATGATTTTGGTTTTGCTTTTTATATTTAAACACGTTAACTTTCGTTAATTCAGCATTTCCAAATGGTTAAAAGTCCCAGAGCGTTCTAATATACTAAATTTAAACATGTACTTACAACGTGGTTTGCCAATTTTATGTTCCCGCGATGTTTTTCTTATAATAACACTTGTGTCATCTTTTTACCCTGTCCAGATCATGTTTCAATAGTTTTTTCACTGTAACCCGGTTAAAGGTCTGGCCACACATGTCCGCACCGGATCCGCACCGTAGCAATAATACAGGTTATGTTCAGAATATTTTTAATTTAACTTACATATTACCTTTAGTTATGCCTAAAGTTCAAGCCACACATGTCAGACACAGGCCACTTTAGGCATAACTAAAGGTAATATGTAAGTTAAATTAAAAATATTCTGAACATAACCTGTATTATTGCTACGGTGCGGATCCGGTGCGGACATGTGTGGCCAGACCCTTATTTGTGGGAATTTAAGCATTTTTCACTACTGATGGTTATCCTTGCGACAGGTTACGTATTCACGTTCAAAAGCTCAAAGCACTCGCTGAGTTTTTTCTCTATTTTTTGTTTTTCTCGCTTTGAGCACTTTCAGCTGTCTAGTTGTGCTCAATAAACTCTAAAATCACTCTTGATTACCAGCTTTTATTTCTGACGTGCTTATAATAGTCATTTTCCGTCATTTTAAAGATTGTATATTTTAAGTTTCCTGAAGCTTTCGCAGTCTAACACTCGATTAAAGCGCCTAATCTCTTGGCCCTATATAAGCGCGGGCGCTTACAGCCCTTTGTCTTTTTGCGTGTGCCCTCAGCTGAAGCCAGATCTCTTGCGCCTTTCTTGCGGTCACTCTGTGTCGACCCACCGCCATCTTGGCTAATTTCACACCGCTTTCTTCCGAGGGGAGAAACTTCTATGGGCAACGGAGACCAAACCCGCTGCGCTTGCTGTGTACCTTCTGTGGAGCCATTCTATTCTACTGTTTCTACTCAGCATCTCCTGCCAGCCTGCAGGCGCACTCTCTTCAACGTCCAGCGCTTCTGCTGCACCAACTTTCGCTCAAGCATTGTATCGTAACTATATTATTTGAAAATGTTTTACTTTGTATACATCTCCATATGTCTTTAATTAGCTGGCCAGCTATTCTTCTTTGTAATTTAGCTATAATTAGTTGTAATCTAGCAATTCTCTATTATCATTTAACAGTCTTATATTGTACTTCAGCTAAAAAAAGCAGCACATTTTATTTCAAAATATTAATTGTCTTTGTAATTTTCATGCCAAATTGTGAGCTGAATTGGGGAACCCTGCAGAGCTGGCAGATAGCCGAGCACAGAACACTGTTAGCCAGATCACCAGCATCAGCTTGCACCTCCCAGCGAAGGACACAGCATCCTCGGCTGTTTTCCGGTAAACATCAGGGGGTGCAGTAAAAGGCAAGGGACACGTCTCCAGCTGTTTTCCGGTAATCTTCAGGGGTGCGGTAACCAGCTTCCGGCTAACTGTCAGGTGAGTGCCAGTTTCTGTAACCCTAGGCTAAGGTCCACCTCCCCAAGCCTCTCTCTCTCACATTTGATTTCATTACAGTTCTCAACAGTGTTGGGTTCCCCTTCAGATTTGATAAGTTCACACCTGTCTTAATTGCAGAAAATTGGGATCACTGGAGGAGGAGAAGAGGAACACTATTTTTTTTTAATTGTCTTTTTATTGTAATAAACACAGGTTGTTTTTTTTTTCTTTTATCTCTTGTTCTTCTTACCCCAAAACCCAACACAAATAAAATGAAATATTTGAAGTTGAAATCGGATTAATTATTTAGCCAAATTCGAACATCAAAGATCGGTCGGTATGTTTTACCATTATGGTAGAAACTCAAGTTTGCCTATAACTCGACAATATGTACTATAAATGAAAATGTTACATATACAAGTTTTAGGACATTAAATTTAGCATAAAATAAGCCCACCTAAATAGTTAGTTCTGTGAAGATTTTATCATATCCCCTTAGGTTTCACAAAAAGAAGGAATCGAGCGCTACGAATACTTTCACGTTTTCATTTGTATCTCTACTTAGTAATAAGTTAATTTAAAAATAAATGGGCTTGTTTTATGCTAAATTTAATGTCCTAAAACTTGTATACGTAACATTTTTCATTTAGAGTACATATTGTCGAGTTATAGGCGTTGAAACATGAGTTTCTCCAAAATGGTAAAAATTACCGATCTTTGATGCCCGAATTTGGCTAAATAACTGATCCGATTTCCACTCCAAACATTTCATTTTATTTGTATTAGTATCCCCTTTTTGCGAAAAAAGGAGAAAGTAAACTTTCTGACGTGAAGATATTTGAAGGAATGAAGATGTAGTTAAAAGAATGAAGTAAGCGCTACAAATATTTTCACTTTTTCATTTGTATCTCTACGCAGGAATAAGTTAATATTAAAATAAATGGGCTTATTTTATGCTAAATTTAATGTCCTAAAACTTTTATCTGTGGCATTTTTCATTTAGAGTACATATTGTCGAGTTGTAGGCGTTGGAATATGAGTTTTCACCAAAATGATAAAAATTACCGATCTTTCATGTTCGAGTTTGGCTTAATATCTAATCCGATTTCAACTTCAAATATTTCATTTTATTTGTATTAGTATACCCTTTTTTCGAAAAAAAGAGAAAGTAAACTTTTTGATGTGTAGTTATATGCCAGAAACCGAAAAAGGTATATATATATATATACATATATATACATATTATTCATTAATTGTTGTGAGCTATTAAATTGTGTTATGTAGGTATATACTTCTTAAATTATATTACGAATTATTTCTACATATCAACGAACAAACGGAATTTTTTATTTATCTTTTTTATTTTGATTGTTTTTATATCTGTAAATAATCAATACTTTGCAAAAATGCATTTATTTCAAATTTCACGAATGATCAGAAGCCAGTGTCTGTAACCCAACTACTACTATGAGATCATTATTATTTAATTTCAAGATAACCAGTTTATGTCAATATAAGTGAGGTTTAGGTAATGTGCAATCTGCGACTAATTCATTATTATTTAGCAGATTTATATCCTTTATTAATTAGATTCATATAAAAAAAAAAAAAAAAAAAAAAAAAAAGTTATATTAATTATTTCTGTAAATTAAAAACTTGCAGTTACATAGGCTCGATAATACATTCAAAATAATATCTTGAAAAAATTGTTTTTAAATGTATTTTATGTTGTCAAGACTAATTATTTTAGAACGTTTGTTTATTCATTCTGAATCTAGAACTATCTAGCTTTAATAAAATACCAGTTATGGCGAAATTAGGCATAAAGGTGAATGTCAGTAATCAAAAAACTTACTAAAATCAAAATCGTCATTCCGCCATGTTTGAACGCCATTTTCGGTTAGTGCGGCCACTTTTTTTTCTGGGAACATTCGCTTTTTCTTAATCTTTTATCACAAGGAACACAACGATATGCAATTTATAGGGATGTGGGGGGGTGCACGGTAGGGGGGTCTGGCCCACCGTGTATGTATGTATATGCCCGTGATGTGACATAAAAATTGGTGAAACAGAGGGGGTACTTTATTTAATGAATTTTGTCTGGATTTTTACGTTTTTTCGGTTTTCTCAGAAACGGCTTTAACGATTCTGATTAAACTCGGTATTTGATGTGTGTATAAGTCCGTGATGCGACAGTAAAAATTTGATCAAAATAGGTCAAACGGAGGAGGCACTTAATTTAGTAAATTTTTTTTATCTTTTTCAGGTGTTTTTTTTATTTACTCAAAAGCGGGTGTAACTATTTTGATAGTTTTATGTGCCAGCGGTTTGGCAGCCAAAATTTCATCAAAATTGGTCAAACAGAGGGGGCACTTTACTTAATATATATTTTGTCTCATTTTCACATTTTATTTTATTTTCTTAAGAACGGCTGTAACTATTTTAATCAAACTGGATATTTGATTTAAGTATACGCCCGCGATGTGACAGCCATAATTTCATATCCCGTTTTATCACTGATGAATAGGGTTCCTTAAAAAAGAAATAAGCAATAATGAATCGAAAAGTACTGAGAACTTTCAAGTTTTGCAATACAAATACTCTATAACTTATGGAGATATACAAATATAAGCATATACTTAAACGTGGAAAAATGTTTGAAGTTGAGGAATAGCTTTTACATATTGTCAAAATACATCAATATATAATCTAAGTAAGTCTGTAAGTGAAAGTTGTGTGTGCGCGCATTGCACCAGATTTTTTTCTTCTGCATATAAATCCAAGAACTTAGTTATAAACCCCTATACTATAACCTTTTGTTTGTATTAGATGTGTATTAGTAGATGTATTAGATGAAAAATAAAAAGTTCAGGAAATAAAATCGAAAGAGAATTAATATGATCAATGTTAAATGGCAGGCCTTTTCAAGGTGACTAATCCAAGACAGTACAAAGAGCAAATAACTTTTTAAAACAGATGGCTATTAAAAGGAGATCTTTCCTTTTTCCTTCCATTTTGCCCTTGAAACTTGGTTAGTTGGTCCAATGACCACTAACTAAGGCTCGAACTCATATCAGAGTTGGGCATATTTATATTTATAAATACGAATATGAATTTATTTTTATCTTAATTTTAATGTGAATATGAATATAAATTTATTTATATCACGGTATTTGTCAATATGAATATAAATAAATTCGTATTTACAAGTGTGAATATAAATAAATTCATATTCACAGGTGTGAATACGAATTTATTAATATATACAAATTTTGCTGTAAATAAAAAAAAATTCACATGGAAAATTGTGAATATTCACAAAAAAATGTGAATATTTATATCTCAGCTGTGAATTCGGCCGTATTTACAAATAGAGATGTGAATATGGAAAAAATTCACAAATTGAGATGTGAATTTCTACTAAATTTATAATTTCCCAATAAATTTATAAAATTCTTTTCGGATTTCTCCATATTGGTACACATTATAGAGTTAACCCTTTTTATGGAAATCACATCAGATATTACCTGATATCGATTACTAGGATATTTGGGATGCTGATTATGAAAAAAATATCGATTTCGAGATTCCACCGCCAGGTACCGATTTATTACAACTTGCGCGATATAATCAATCTTGTTGTCGGCTATAGGGTTATCTGAGGTGCTAATTATGAAAATGATATCGATTTTGAGATTCCGCAGTTAGGTATCGATTTATTACAACTTGCGCGATATAATCAATCTTGGTGTCGGCTATAGGGTTATCTGAGGTGCTGATTTTGAAAATGATATCGATTTTGAGATTCCGCCGTCAGGTATCGATTTATTACAACTTACGCAATATAATCGATCTTGGTGTCGGCTATAGGGTTATCTGAGGTGCTGATTATGAAAATGATATCGATTTTGAGATTCCGCCGCGGCGGCCACGGCTAAAGGGTTATCTGTGGGTACTGTAATGATAATAATAATGATTAAATTTGACACATATTGACTATAAACCTATAATAAAATACTATAAATTTATTGGGAAATTATAAATTTAGTAGAAATTCACATCTCAATTTGTGAATTTTTTCCATATTCACATCTCTATTTGTAAATACGGCCGAATTCACAGCTGAGATATAAATATTCACATTTTTTTGTGATTTCACACCTGTGAATATGAATTTATTTATATTCACACTTGTAAATACGAATTTATTTATATTCATATTCACAAATATTGTGATATAAATAAATTTATACTCATATTCACATTAAAATTAAGATAAAAATAAATTCATATTCGTATTTATAAATATAAATATGCCCAACTCTGACTCATATTTATATAAGTTCACAAAGCAACTGTGTTTCACATTCACAAAAATTTAGTAAAAATAAAATATGCAATAGTAACAAATATTATATATCAAATTACCTGTAGAATCTTCTGAGCATGACAGCAAGAGAGTTTTATCAGGACTAAAAGAAACATTATAAACTGGACCAGAATGACCATATAATAATCTGGAAGATTCAGCATTCCTCTCATCCATTATTCTAGCCCATACATCCTCTGTAACAATTGTTGATAGGAGTGACATTGATCTAAGACCATATATCATTACAAGTACATGATGCACTAAACTTAAAATATATAAATTATTTCTCTTAACACGTTCGGTGCCCATAACCCGCCTGGCGGGTGCACCTGACCTAACCTCAGAGGCCCATGACCCACCAGGCGGGTGCACCTACCCATTATCTTCCCGGCTACCTGGATCGGCAGGGGCCTCTCGTTTTTACTTCATTTTACTGTTTGGCCTCTCACTTTTTTTTGAGCCGTGGCAGGCAGTGTGTTTTGTTTAGTGCTACGCTTCTTGGAGTACCAGTCCCTTTTACAAGTAAGTTGATTTTTTTTTACGATAGGTTAAATGATGGTCAGGATTTTCAGTTATACAATGATTTTATTGTGGTAAGCCAACGTTTCGATCCAACTTGTGGATCTTCATCAGGGCTAAAAGAAAACAAATATATGAGTAACTATGCTAGAGGGTGACAATAAATGGATACATTACAGAACTGATAATAATATAAAAGATGAAGTAACATGAATATTAAAATAAGTGGCTGGTTAACAAGATAAAATAGAATCTGATATTTACCTACTGAGTCCAGATGGATACTAAGACTAAAGGTAAAAATAAGGTGAGAGGTAGTGGTAGGGGGTTAGTTTGCTGACTTCAAAGGTTTATGACGGGGAAATCCAACGCTTTTGAAGTGAAGGCACATGACAACTGAGTGAACAAAAATATTTTAAAAACTAACAAAATAGATGGTACTGTATACAAAAATGGACTCAATAATAACATAAAAGTGAGATAATACATAATGTAACAATGCATAAAAAATAGGAAAATATACAGAAAGAAGTATACAATACAAAAAAAAAAAAAAAAAAATAATAATAGTACAAGAGGTACAGAGATAATTGCAGTACCTATGAAATCAAAACTAGGATTTGAGGATGCAGAAGATGTTAGAATAAGTGGATGAAATTATCTCTTTATCTGTTTTGTGATTTACCGGGTTATTTTTTTTCCAGATGGATGAAAATGGATTCTGAGAGGAGACGTTTATCACGGTTTGGTACAGTGGCTAATATGGAGGGTTTCTCAAAGTCGAAGGAATGGTTGTGGGCAATGGCATGTTCTGTTAATTTAGACGTAGACGAATTACGCGTGGAAATACTGTATTTATGTTGATAAATACGTTTTTAAAAATAATTTTTGGTTTCACCGATATAGCAACTGTTGCAATTAAGCATGGAGCACTGGATACGATAAACTACATTACATTTGTCTAGGAGAGGTACTGGGTCTTTGAGTTTGGTATACAGATTTTTTAATTTATTATTTTTTAATACTAGGCGTATGTGTGGGAAACTCGATGAGAAGGATTTTTTCATTTTGTTTGAGAGAATGGGGATATAAGTAGACTCCGATCTCTGAAGAGTTGTTAGAGTATATTCTTCTTAATATTCTTCACAACCTCCGATCTCTACTTTCCAATACCTACCTATTTTTTATGCATTGTTACATTATGTATTATCTCACTTTTATGTTATTATTGAGTCCAGACACAACTATTTGTATACAGTACCATCTATTTTGTTAGTTTTTAAAATATTTTTGTTCACTCAGTTGTCATGAGCCTTCACTTCAAAAGCATTGGATTTCCCCGTCATAAACCTTTGAAGTCGGCAAACTAACCCGCTACCACTACCTCTCACCTTATTTTTACCTTTAGTCTTAGTATCCACCTGGACTCAGTAGGTAAATATCAGATCCTATTTAATCTTGTTAACCAGCCACTTATTTTAATATTCATGTTACATCATCTTTTATATTATTATCAGTTCTGTAATGTATCCATTTATTGTCACCCTCTAGCATAGTTACTCATATATTTGTTTTCTTTTAGCCCTGATGAAGATCCACAAGTTGGATCGAAACGTTGGCTTACCACAATAAAATCATTGTATAACTGAAAATCCTGACCATCATTTAACCTATCGTAATTGAAGAACAGTTGACTATCTCTCACCTCTACTATTGATTTTTTTTATTTATTAATTTTGATGTCTAGGAAGACTCATACTTGTTTCTCAATTTGTGATTGATTTATATTTATCTTTATGTACTTTATTTGCATAGTAACATGATTTTCACAAATATTGATTGTAATTTGTTTTTCAATAAAAAAAATAGTGTATAATTTATATATATTGATGTAATTTATTTTTTAATAAAAATTAATGTAATTTATTTTGTTTTTTTATTAACTATTTGTCCTCTACCTTCCAATAAATAGCCTTCTTCAATTCTTCCCTTTATCAGTCCATATATCCCTGTGGGATTTATAAAAAGTAAAAAAAAAAAAAAAGGTAATTTAGAAATAATTTTTTATACCACCAAGTAAAATAATAAAAAAAAAAACTAAAAAAAAAAATATATATGAACTCCCCCCCCCCACAATTTGAAAAAAATTTGACATGTATTTTACATTAATTGGGTTATTGATATATTAAACAGTTTAAATGAATAAAAATGTTTACCTTATAACCGCTTATGCTTTAAATGTAATAAGGGGAAGGTATGTTATATAAGCTTTCTTGGTAGACTAGTACTGTTAAAATTTTATTTCAATTAATATATGGTAAGTAATATAATAGAATAAGCTAATAGAGTAGAATTTCGATAATTCATTAGGGCTAAACTACGAATTATCAAATTTTGATTCATAGGTAATAAAAAATATGAAATCACAAAATCAATACAAAAATTTAGTATTAATAGCATATCTTGCACAAAGGATATAGGTTTAACAATCAAACATTGAAATTTAACTTTTTAAAAAATCAATTATTTTCTTTTGATGTAATCCTTGAAGGCGGTTCCTTCCTATAGCTTTGTCTAGATATTTAGATCTGGGAATACTTCTAAATCAACATCTAATTTCACTCAAAACTGAAAAACTTAGGCAATGTTCGCTGGTCATTTCTTGAGTGATCAACTGCTTAGTTTCATCTTATTCATGTTCCCCATAACAGTACTCAGATAAAATTTCCTCTTCAATCAATGACCCTGCTACTGCTAAACCATCATCAAAATGGTCTCTTTTTTTGCAACTGATTAATCCAACCATCAGTTGTTCGAAAATCTTAAATTTCTATTTTTCATACAAAAACTTTGGCTTATCCCTTTAAAATATTACCTCCAAGAAGCAAGTTCGAATTGCGTGTTTGTGTCAAACATCTAGTTCTGGGTATTAAGCCATCTTAAAGCGCTTTAATTTAATGCTCATAGCCAAAGAAGAGATTTTGTCTTGATTCTTTAAAATGTACGTTATAGTCGACTGAAGAACATTAAAACATCCTAACACAGCAATTATAACTTGTATTTTCTTGGTGGAAAGATAATGTTTAGAACTTTTCAGAGACATATTCAAAACCCAACCAAATTGAAAAATAACATCACATTTGACCACAAGAGCGCAGCAAAAAAAAGGTAAACAAAATGAAATTCTTAGAAACTGTAATCTCTCGCTCATTCTTCACTCCATTTAATAGGTTTAAGACAACCAAAAAAATTTTTTTTTTAATTCGAAATATTATGTATTTAAAATACTAACTATTGAATACTAAATATAATATAAATACGAACTATTGAGGGGACCAACTTATTATTATATAACCAAATTAGGGGAAGATTATTAAGAGACCAGCCAGTGAATCCATATGGATTACCAGGATACGATTTATCTGGATTTTACTGTATTGTTATATTTAATTTTCTATAAATCTGATGTAACAATAAAAACAATGAAAGTAAACAATATAGTACCTGCTTCATGATCAATATCTTGCAACTGGTCAGCTGATTTCATTGCTTTAAGCTTTTGGGTCAGTAGACTCCAAACCCTTACATGAGAATTAGAAAACCCAACAGCTAAAATAGTTGAATCATCTGATATTTCAGCACAAATGACACTAAAAAAATATGAAGAGAATTTTAATGATGATGATAATCTACTTAATAAGGCAACAAAAAAAAAGTAGAACCTTCTGTCATATTTTTGACAACTGTTTACCAAATCATCAAGAAAGCAAATAACGTCTATCTTCTGTCTAGATTTTTAATTTGTAATTCTACAAAAATAAACTTTTGAAGTAACTCTACTTTTATAGTAAATCATCTACAATATGGTCAGATATTCAAAGAAGTTCCTATCAACAAATGATTTGCTTTCAAACCTAAGCATTTTTTTTTATTAAAAAAAAACAACAACAAAAAACTCTTAAATATGTATACTGAGTTAAACATCTATGGTTAACTCAATTACTGAAATGCCTGTAATTTTTTAATATATTATTATGAAACATACTTAAAACTTAATTATCCCAAAAATACATACTAATAATTTTATATAATGAAATAAATGTAATAAATGAAATGAATAAAGCGGCTAAGCAGAGACCGAGAAGAGTGGTTACGCTGAATTGAGGCTCCTCGACGCTAACGAATGGCATAAGAGGAAGATAAAGAAGAAGAAGAAGAAGAAATAAATTTATTAATATTTATAATACCTCTGAGCTGAATTAAGCAGTGTATAACAACAAATAGATGGTAAGCTATCAACTCCTAAGTTTACTCTTTTTGATGCTTCTCTCAGGGCCTTAATCTTCTCAGTTTTATCATTATCCTTCCTAGAATAAATTATAAAATATGTACTAAAATCCCAATATTCTTAATATAAAATAAACCTTATGTCATAATCGTACTTTGAAAAAAATCTGGTGTGATGTGTGCAACACACAACTTTCACTTACCAACTTAGATTATAAATCAATGTGTTTTGATAAATTTATAAATGCCTTTCCTAAACTTCACACATTCCTCCATATTTATTTACTTATTTTTGTTTGTTTCCATAAGTTATAGAGTATTTTTATTGCAAAACTTAAAAGTTCTTAGTACTTTTCGATGCATTATCTTTTTTTATTTTTTATTTAAAGGGTCTAAAAAATCATAGTTTCTTCAACAGTCGAGTTTTTTTTACTGCTTGCTTATTTTCTACTGTGAGTTGCTTTTTGTAACTATATCGTGAAGGTGAATTGATAGGTGTATTTACAGCTCATAGTAAATTAAAGCCTAATTTTAAAATGTTTATTATGGAATAAAGTTTGTAAACTAAAATACAATTAATTAAAGATTATCTTCCACCATATTTTTTCACATTATAAACTGCTTTAAATAATATGAGCATCACCTATTTACTCTCAAAAGTAAACCCAATTTTTTTGAATAAAAGTTTATATTTGTGTTATACTCTGTCGGGTCTGATTTTGTAATTCTCTATTTAGTCGCTGAAAACATTATCTAGTTACCATGGAAACAAAAAATTTCCAATATGTTCAAAAACACGTTCACAACTCTTTCCCATGAACAGAACGTCTTTACTTTACTTATAAACAATGGTTTGTCATTGAAGGCGCACTGCGCATGCGTGGGCTGAACGTGTTTTATGAGTTGTCGGAATATTTTTCTCCTATATATGTTTACTCTATTTCTTCATACTTCATATTTAGGTATGCCTTATTTTTAGGCATAATAAGAGACAGTTAATTTCTCTAAATAAACAAAATTAAAGGTCATTTGTAGGAAAGTGAACATTTTTCCTTTGCTGTTTAAACCCACTTAGAACATTTATATGATGATAAAATCTGATATAAAACAATACTTGATCCTCATTGAATATGGCGTTTTTGATCAAATTCTTTTGAGAAAAAAAAAAAAAAAAAAAAAAATCGTAAAAATAAGAAAAAAATTATTAAATAAAGGTGTCCCTCCGTTTTGATGAAGTTTTCGCTGTCACATTGAGGGCTTTAACATAGATCAAATACCCAGTTTGATCAAAATCGGTAGAGCTGTTTTTGAGAAAATCGAAAAAAAAAAAAACATAAAAATTATCCAAAACTTATTTAATAAAGTGCCCCCTCCGTTTGACCAATTTTGATGAACTGTTTGCTGTCAGGTCGCTGGCATATGTCTACCTCAAATACCAAATTTTAGATTCATATGGTTCGGTTTACAGCTTTAGAGCTAGTCTGTTCACACACACAGACACACACACAAACACACACCCACAATTTTGTGGGACTTTGTTATTTGGACTCAGGGAATCCCAAAATGTGTATTTATATTATGATAAAACTTACCTGATATTAAACACAATACTCAATTCTCCTTAAAAAAAGAGTTTGATCAAAATCGTTAGAGCCATTTTTGAGAAAATTGTAAGATAGTAAAAATAAAGTCCCTCCTCCGTTTGATGGCAAATACCTAATTTCAGGTTCCTAAGGTTTTTAGTTTTTGAGCTAGTCTATTCACATCGATGTCGATGTTATGCAGCCAATGTTTTGTGAACATCGATGGTTGTATGTTGATGTTAAAATCGAGATGTTTTTTAATCGATGTTTAGAGGAAACAAATAAGTTTTTAAATTGATTTTTTGGCAAAAACAAATATGTTTATAACAACAAAGTTTAGAAAAAAAACAAAAATGTTCTTAACATTGCAACGTTTCTGGGTCCCCGCTTTTCCAAGGCAGGTGGGGGTTAGGGATGGTTATGGTTGATGGGATGGTTGTATGTTGATGTTAAAATCGAGATGTTTTTTAATCGATGTTTAGAGGAAACAAATAAGTTTTTAAATTGATTTTTTGGCAAAAACAAATATGTTTATAACAACAAAGTTTAGAAAAAAAACAAAAATGTTCTTAACATTGCTACGTTTCTGGGTCCCCGCTTTTCCAAGGCAGGTGGGGGTTACCAGAAAGGGGATATATCAAATTAATAAATGAAAATAATATATTAAATAGGTACTAATAATTATTGCTTATACTAATAATGCATATACTAATAATTATTGCTGAATCAAATTAAGAGGTTGTGTTGGTGGCTCTGAATTGTGATGACAACAAGCTCTCATCAAATAATCTTTTAATTGTGGACTCAGGAGCTAGCAATCATTTGTTTAAGTCAGAGTTAGAACCTTTTATGTCTGATATGTCAAATCTGGATCGTGAAATCACCATCCATATAGCCAATGGGGATAAGATGATATCATGAAAAATGGGTAACCTCAGAGTATCATGTCAAGGGCAGATTGTGAACATTACAGGTCTGATAGTAAATGGTCTCAAACACAATTTATTGTCAGTAACTGCAGTGACATCGAAGGGCTTAAAAGTGATCACGGACTCAACGGGGATGAAAATCTGCGGGAAAAGTTTCAAGCTATGCTGTTCTCGAGTTAATGGCCTCTATGTTCTGAGCTTTGATGACCCTAGTTCAGTAAGTTGTACTTTATCAGCTAGTAATAACGGAAATGTATGGGATGGGCGTTTAGGTCATCTGAACAGTCATGGACTTAAAATAATGGGATTGCCATCAAGTGATTCTAAGTGTTCTGCATGCATAGAAGGGAAAGCTACTAGGCAGCCGTTTTTTCAACAGAAGAAGAAAACGACTAAAGTTGGTGAGCTTATTCACTCTGATTTGGTTGGTCCTTTTAACCCTGAATCAATGGAAGGCCACCGATTTATGCAGGTAATTTTGGACGACTTCACACATTTCACAGTTGTGAAATTACTTCATAAGTGAAGCAGAAGGGAATTTAACTCATTTCATAGCTGAACTTGAGAGACAACAGGGTGCCCCAGTTAAGAGACTACGCTTAGATAATGGCGGTGAGTTTACATCAAATTCATTCAAACAATTTTGTTTGAATAAAGGTATAAGGTTGGAGTACACTCTACCGTACAGTTCCCAGATGGCTGGAAAAAGTGAAAGAATGAACAGGACTATTCTGAATATGGTGCGCACTAAAATTGCTGACTCGGGAATTCCGAAATTCTTGTGGGGAGAGGCAGCCAGGTGTTCCGCCTATGAGTTGATACGTTCTCCTACCTCAACTTTGGATAAATCTCTGACCCCATCTGTTCTTTGGAATGGTAGAAATGATATTTCAAAACTCCGTGTCTTCCAATTTCAATTATATTTATTTATTGATTATGAAATTTAACCAATTTCAATTATATTAAGAAACCTGTGGCATGGGGTGAATGAAAATGAAGAAACAAATCTAAATTAGACAATATTTAATTTTATTGACTAAGGATATAAATCATTAATACCCCCTTCTAATAAATGATATAAAGATATTTTACTGACACAAATTAGTTAATGGATGCTGGCTGGCAAGGTAACATAATTTATTGAATGCATACCACACAACAATTACAATTAGTAATGTACATTAACCTTATCTGGTGGGCACTCTCTGGGTCACTCTGGTGTTGTCTCTGGCCTCGCTGCTGGATCAGTCTCTGCCATCTCTGACGCTCTCTTAGACTCAGCACAGCATCTCCTCTCAGCCTGTCTGGAAATCTTGAATCTGCCACTCCCCGACCTCTCGTCCTCTCCTCCAACCCCTTTAATTTCTCCATATAAGTCTTCTTTCCTCCACTCTCTTCAGACTTCTTCTGATTGGCTGTTTCCAGACTTCTTCTGATTGGTTGGGCATCCTAAAATTCCCCTTCCTTTCTATATTTGTTTTGCTTCCCAGTGGCATTTTTGCTTGATTTTGATATTAAATTATTAATTCAATTTACTTTTCCTATCATGGCAGCATCCACAATGTATTAACAAAAAATAAGAGGTCATGACGATCAATTTAATTTCAAAACATCGATTAAAAAACATCTCGATTTTAACATAAACATACAACCATCGATTTTTCGGCTGTATAACATCGACATCGATGTTATGAAAAAAAATTTTTTTATTTACATATGTTAACTTGAGACATTTTTATTAAAATTGCTATCTACTTGCGTAATAAGCAAATATGCTGACATGACTTATAATATGAAAGAATGAAAAACACTAAAAACACACAAAAAAAAAAACAAAAAACACAAAACAAACAAACACAAACAAAAGGAATTAACAAACAGGAATCAACAAATCAAAATCGAATAAGTTGACAAATGTAAGAGGAAACTGTAAGATAACTGTTTAATGCAGAAAATCTCTTGGCCAACAATCTTCTTGGCGGATTATAAGGGTTTGTGGGAGTGTGTAGAGCTTGTGTTAGTGGGTTGGAATTTAGAGTAAGTCTGTCACGAAAGTTATGGTAGCGCTCTATGGCTGTTTCTTCGACGTAAGGAATGTCAAGGTCAGTGTGTAAGGTCTCATTGGTGACATAAAAGGGGGCATCTACGATCTTTCTTAGAATTTTAGATTGAAATGACTGTATGAGTCGTATATTAGATTTTTTGGCTGTTCCCCATAGCTCAATAATGTAAGTCCAAAGTGGTTTAAGAAGTACTTTGTAAATGGTTAAGATAATTTTGCTCGTCTGTCAAGTAGCCTTGAAAGAAGTCCGTACCGCTGGTTCAGTTCTTTTCTTTTGCGTTTAACATGGTTTTTCCAAGTCAGTCGTTTATCCATGAAAAGGCCGAGATAGCGTACTGAATCAGAGGTGGGTATCGGAATGTTGTTAAAAAATACCTGAGAGTCGCGCTTAAGTGAAAACGAGACATATTGGCTCTTGGCTTCATTCATTTTTAGCCTCCATCTTCGAGCCCAACATGCTACCTCATCTAGGTGTTCTTGGAGCACTTGTGAGGCTTTAGTGGCATCTTTATTTGATGTCAAGATATTTGAGTCATCAGCGACTGTAGCCAATAGGGTTTCCGGATGTTGGGGAATGTCTGAGCAGTATATATTAAATAATGTCAGACCCAAGACACTGCCCTGAGGCACTCCAGCTCGTATTGTTTTTATTTCGGAAAATTCATTATCAATTTTTACGCGGAAAAATCTATCTTTTAGATACGATTGCAGTATTAGAAACTAGGTTGATGGTATAAATGATTTCAATTTACTAAGTAATCCGTCATGCCAAATTCTGTCGAAAGCTTGGCTCATGTCTAAGAAGACACCCGGGCAATAAAATTTAGATTCTAAGGAGAAAGAAATATAATCGACTAAACGATAACATTGTTGAATTGTAGAATGATTTTGTTTAAACCCGTATTGAACATTTGGAATAATGTCGAATAGATTAAGAGAATTTAGACGCCGTAAAAGAATTTTTTCGAATAATTTGGATAAAGAAGGTAAAAGACTGATTGGACGGTAAGAATCTACACAATCTACGGGCTTGTTGGGTTTGTGAATCATTATAATAACCGAGTATTTCCATAAGGGGAGGGATATAAAAAAAAAATTTCCATGAAAAAATTTAAATACATTTTTTTAAAATTGATATTTTGATAAAAACAACGAATTTTCGACAAAAACAAAGATGTTTTCAACATCCTTGTTTAGACAAAAACAAAAATTGTCTTAACATCATTGTTTTAACAAAGGCATAGATATTTTATTATTGACGTTTTTACAAAAAAAAAAATTATGATTTTAATATTGATGTTATGGCAAAAACAAAGATATTTTTAGCATTGATATTTGACAAAACATTGGATATATTACCTCTGTTCTACCTACCAACCAATGATATTATGCACAACCATAGTATCATTTGAATTACTCATTTAATGCAGCTGCTAGCAAGATATTTTAAAATATTCACCAGAAAGTTTGAATCTGTGTGGGTCCTAACAGGTTAATCATTAATAAATGAATATAAAAAACCATGAATTTCCGATGTTTTTATACATTAATTATGAAAAACAACACATTTTAGACTTGAACAATGATTAAAATATGTTTGGGCACTAACAAGTTAATTTTTAATGAATGTATACATTGAAAAGCATCGATGTTCAAAACATCAATGTTTTGCCTTCGATGTCACATCTCTAGTTCACACACACACCATTTTAAGGGACTTAGTTAATTGGACTCAGGGACCCCAAAACATGTATTTCCGTTGAAAACCGGAAGTCAAAATTTTCCCAATACTTTCCCTTGCTATATATTTCATATATAGGCAAGTGAAAGTACAAATATTATATTAATGGGGAAAAAAGGCAATGAACTTAGGTAGGATTTACAATTATTACCTTTTGTGCAATACATAATATATACAAGTATGAAAAATAATAAAGCTATCGAAATGGATTGAAGAGGCCACAATCTGGTATTGAGCCTTCTCATGCAAACTTCACCATTAATAAAAATAAAACCACTGAAGTAAGTTAAATTTATCAGTTTTTATCAGTTACCCCCATAAGAAGGTATGTTTCACTGTTAATAAGAATGCATTACCATATAAGGAATTACAAACTATTTAAAAACATAAAATCTTAGAATGAAAGAGGAGAGAACACAGGTATTCATTCCTCCCCCCACTGAATAAGTATAATAATAAGGAAGTAAAAGTGTTGTAAAACAAATGGGCAATCACTACACCACATGACCTAAAATCAAATATAGAAATAAGAACATAGAAATGATAAAAACTTACAATTCAGGAAATGGGATTCGATCCATTGGAGGAGCATTGGGATCTGTTTTTAATTTCTTATTGAAGAAAGATTCTTTTTTTGGTTTTTTCTTCTTAGGTTTATCACCACCATCAGCTTCTGTATCCTCATCATCTTCAACAGCAGCATATTGGTAATCAGGCTCTCTTGGAAGACCATAATATACCTTAGCTTTGTTGTCTGTAGACAAAGGAATCAACTTCATTAAAAAATATTAATTGTACCATTATATATGTATATTTCAATAAAACAATACAGTGAAATCCTTTAATAATGATTCTTGATATACAAATGTGAGAACTGTACCTAGTTTGAATAATAGAAGAAATAAATGTTATGTTAGCTATACCGATTTACTGAATAAAACCATCTAATACTTAAGAAAATTTTGTTTTCTATTCCTGTCAAAATGATACATGTATGCTGTGTGAAACACATAATTAGGTAGAACAGTTTTGAACAGATACAAAAAAAAATCTGGTGCGTGCTCGCAACACACAACTTTCACTTACCAACTTACTTAGATTAGAAATTAATGCGTTTTGTTAACGGCTTTAATTATGAATGGTCTGTCATTAAATGCATACTTCGCATGCTTGGGCTCAACGAGTTTTATGAGTTGACTGAATATTTTTCTTTTTTTCTCCTCTTTATGTTTTCTTTATTTTTATCATATCTCATATTTAGCCATTTCTTATTTTTAGGCGTAACGAGAGACAGTTAATTTCTCCATGTAAACAAAAACAAAGGTACTTTATAGGAAACAAAAAAACAAACAAACAAAAAAGGCCCCTACCCCATTTAATCCCCTTCAGATCATTTTAATAATGATAAAGCTTGCCTGATATTAAAGAACTCCTAATTTTCATTAAACATGACGAATTTGATAAAAATCGTTAAAGCCGTTTTTGAGATAATCGAAAAAAAGGTAAAAATTGGAAAAAAGTTATGAAATAATGTGCCCCCTCTGTTGGACCAATTTTGATGAAATGTTGGCTATCACATCTTTGGCATATACATACATCAAATACCCAGTTTGAACAAAATCGTTTAAGCCGTTCTTGAGAAAATAAAAAAAAACACGTGAAAATGATACAAAATTTATTAGGTAAAGTCCCCCCTCCGGTTGATTAATTTTGATGTAATGTTGGCTATCGCATCTTTGGCATATACATACATTAAATACCCAGTTTGATCAAAATCGTTAAAACCGTTATTGAGTAAATAAAAAAAAACACGTGAAAATGATACAAAATTTATTAAGTAAAGTCCCCCCTCCGGTTGATCAATTTTGATGAAATTTATACAGTCATATCACGGGCATATAAATAGATCAAATACTCAGTTTAATCAAAATCGTTAGAGCCGTTTTTGAGAAAATCGAAAAAAACTTAAAAAGTTATTAAATAAAGTACCCCCTCCCTTTGAGCAATTTTGATGAAATTTTTGCTGTCACATCGCGGTCATATACATACACTAAATACCCAATTTCAGATTCGCACGGTTTATAGTTTTTGAGTTAGTCTGTTCACACACACACAGACCATTTCGCGGGACTTGGTTAATTGGACTCAGGGGACCCCAAAACGTGTATTTCCGTTGAAAACCGGAAGTCGAAATTTTTCACGATCGCAATACTTCCACTTACTATATATTTCATATATAGGTAAGTGAAAGTAAAAATAATACAAACATGATAGAAAAGGGATCATAACTTGGTTCTTGATTACTCTTTTCTAGCACTGAAAATATAACTAAGCAACTCTGAAAACTACTTCTGGAACATAGAAGACCTTCTCAATACTCGGACTCTACATTACTCTCGGTTTCTTTCACAATATCATTACCATATATCATCCTTCAATATGGTATCCATACAACAGATGATGATCATAATAATAAACCAGAGCTTTGATAAAAGAACTTTATAACCAAAAATTGATATATTAAGAAAACAAGCAAAAAAAAAAAATAAATAAATAAAAAACCCATATTTTTTAGACTAATATTCTCTACTTACTTATTACTCATGTGTATAATTATTTATGTAAAACCTAAAAGTAGGAAAAGTAAAAGAAAAAAATGCATGCTATGATAATTGATATTTCAATAAAAACTTCATACATATTACATTGATTTAATGGTCAGGTTCCATTTATAACAATTTCTGGACGTACATAGAGTCCCTTGAATATTGGTATACAAATTTTATGTATTTTATTATATCATGAAAAGAAAGATTCAATAAATAAATAAAAGGCTCAAATCTTTTACAGGATGGGAATAAAAAAAAAACTAAAAACTAAAATTCATCAAACTAATTTATTAAATCTATGACACATTGTTTATTTGAAGTAACGAAAAGTACCTTGTCTTGTAGCTTCCCCAATCACTGATCCAGCAACTGAATCAATTTGGGATTTGGTTCGAGCAACGCCTTCATACATATCAAAATAAAGGTGCTCTTGAATAATATTTAAAATGATGCTTTGTTTTTTCTCTTGTAAGTGCCTTTTCAATGTAGCTAGAGTATCTCTCGACATTCTTATTATAAACTCATTTGACCTGAAATCATTAATTTTAATAAATGAACAAATTATATATTATTACAATAATGTATTATGTTTGCATCCTTCCTGCCCTAGTAGGACAAAAACAGATAACAAATGAAATATTTTTTAATTTTTTCTTGCATTCAATTTCTATAATTTTCAGACTACTAAGTTTTTATAAGATACTGTTTAAAATATATTACAATTAAATAAGTAAAGTTAGTTAAGCCCAAGTTCTCAGAGCAATAACTGAAATTTTTTACATAATTTTTTCTCAATTTTTTAAGCAGCGTTCGTAAGAAATATTTTCCCTAGTAAGCTTAACAGAGGCTTGCATTGATATCATTTAAAAATTCAGGTAGTTCTAAGATTTGATCAAATGAATTCCAAAAACACTTTAGTCACGATTGTTCTAAGAGTTTGACTATTTTTAGGTTATTATTGAAATGAAATGAAAAATAATTTTATTATCCTGGGACTGATGTCCCTTTAGAATAAATTTTACAAACATAACATAGAGATCTAGCCAGTGTGGCCATATGTGAATGATATTAAATATTTACAAATATAGTTTACAAATAATATTTACAGAAAGAAAAAATAAATAAAATAAGACAGAAACAAAAAATAAATAAAATAAGACAGAAACAAAAAGTGCATTCCTTCATGAAAATAATCTTTAAGTATAATAAGTGAAATAAAAACAAGAGGAAGAAAGAGATAATACCGATACATTTAGACAACGGAATATAATAAAACGGCCTGAGTACATCGATAAGATATTTTCTAATAGAAATCATGCTAAAAAGAGTTGCTTCCAAAGCTCTATTATGTCCCTTCAGTGATCAGTAGTTGGTTTGGGAGTTGAATAGGAAATCGAAGAGGAGGGATTTGAAAGTGGATGCAGATGAAGCGGATATTAGAGGGGATAGAGTTCCAGAGGGATACGGCTTGCATTATGAAGGATTTTTCATAAGTTTCAGTTCGATGAGGAGGAGGATAGAGATCGGAGGTACGGGACCTGGTTGGGCGGGATTGAATGGAAGATTTGAATTGCAGATTCTGTAGGATGTAGGAGGGTTGTTGAGCTCTGATGGCCTGGTATAAGAAGGAAGCCAGTATGTACCGACGACGGTGGGAGGGGTAGAGCCACTTTAACTCAGCGTAGTACTGGGTTATATGCGTATCTCTTGGGATCCCAAAGACAAAACGTATTGCGCAATTCATTAGGCGTTTAAGTTTGGCTTCGAGTTCCCCGGACAGTCTGCCGTACACCATACAGCCGTAGTCAAAGTGGGGAAAGATGAGAGAAGAGACTAGGAGTTGGCGGGTTTTGAATGGAAGAAGATATTGTAGACGGTTGAACTGTTTTAGGGTAGAGACAGTACGACGGGAAATTTGTGAGATGTGGGGTTTCCATGAGAGGGATTGATCAAAGGTAACGCCTAGGTTTTTAACGGAATTGTGGAATGAGATAGAGGTGTTGTTCAGCACTAGGTTTGGAGCAAGAGGGGTTGATTTGAGGAGAGAGGGAGATCCAATCAAGATGGCTTTCGTCTTCTCGGCGTTTAAGGTGAGGTTGTTGAGGTTTGACCAAGCGCAAATTCCGTCGATATCTTCCTGGAGTTTTTGGATGGCACCTGGGGAATCAGCGGGGTCAAAGGAGAGGTAAATCTGGACGTCATCGGCATACATATGGTATTGACAGTGGTGGATGGAGGATGGGAGGTCATTAATATAGATAGAAAAAAGGGTGGGGGATAAAGAGGAACCCTGAGGTACACCTTTAGACAATGGCAGAGGCTTTGACGGGGGTTTATCAGGGACTGCCACAAATTGGGAGCGACTGGTGAGGAAAGATTGGAACCATAGGAGGGCATTATAAGACATGTGAAAGTTTTTGAGTTTTTTTAAAAGGATGTTGTGGTCCACTGAGTCAAAGGCTTTGCTGAAGTCGAGGAGAATAAGGATGGTGAGTTTCTTTTGGTCTATTGCAGCGTGGAGATTTTGGGAAATTTTAATGAGGGCGGATTGCGTGGAATGGTTAGGTCTGAAACCAGACTGAAGATGGTTTAGAAGGTTGTTTTGCTCTAGGTATTTGGATAGCTGGGATTGAACTAAACGTTCCAAGGGTTTGGATAAGTTGGATAACAGAGAGATGGGACGGAAATCATTAAGGGTTTCTGGATTGGAGGTTTTTTTCAATGGGCGTACAAGAGCGGTTTTCCAGGTACTGGGAAAAGAGGCAGTTTGCAGGGAAAAGTTGTAGATATGATAAAGGATAGGGAGAATAAAAGGTAATGAGGCTTTAATCAATTTAACTGGGATGTTATCTGGTCCAAAATCATTTGTTTGAGACTTACGGATGGATTTGAGCAAGTCGTCAGGGGTAATATGGGTGAAATAAAAGTTGTTGGGGTTAAATGAGGAAGGAATAAGAATCGGTGATGGTGTTTGGAGAGGATGGGAGGTGTTGGAGACAAAGTGGGAGTTGAGTGCATCGGCTGAGATAGGAATTGATTGGTTTTGCGTGGGTTTACCTAAGGATAGGATAGGATTGCTGGAAGTAGTCGGATTTGACGCGGCGTATTAAGGATTGGGTGCTATTTCGGAGGAGCTTGAAGGTGGTATAGTCTTCGGGAAGTCTGGTACGTTTAAATCTTCATCTGGCTGCGTCTCTTCGTTTCATGCAATTCCTTAGCATAGGTGTCAGCCAGGGTGCTGGAGGATGCTTATATGTCTTGGACTTGAGAGGAGCGTGACAGTCAAGGATAGTTTGAAGTTGAGTGCTAAGGATTTCTACCATGGAGTCAATTGAGTTTGAGGTGTATATAGGGTCCCAATGGATCATTTCAAAATCGGGTGCTAGGATTGCAGATGATAAGGAATCTAGGTTTCGAAAGGAGACAGTTCTGGGGGAAAACAGTGGTATAGGAAGATTATAGGATATTTGTATGAGGTCGTGGGAAGACAGGAAAGGAACCGGGTGCTGTGATGAGGCAAGGAGTTTTTTAGGTGAATCTAGAACATAAAGGTCAAGCCAAATGCTGGAATACTGGGTGTGATGGGTCGGGCGGTAAGGGACTATAAAGAGATTAAGGGAGTAGAGGAGGTTTGATAGATAGACTTGGTCGGGAGAAGGTATCAGGAGATTGGTGTTAAGGTCTCCGGAGAGAATAATGTTGGAATATGAAGGGATCAGGTTGTAAAGGATGGACTCAAATGTTTCATCAAACGGTGCTTTCGGAGGCCGGTAGATGACACCGAAGAGTAATGGATGTGTGGAGGTGGATATTTCAGCGAACAGATATTCAATGTGAGAGGAAAGGGAAGTGGGGGAAAGAAAGAGAATTTTGGACTTAAGGCTATCGTGGACATAGAGACCTACTCCGCCTCAAATCCTATCCACTCTATCGTGACGGAGCAGGGTGTAGTTAGGGAGGCTAACTGGAGGGGACAGGATGGTGGGTTTCAGCCATGTTTCGGAGATTGCAATTAAATGGTAAAAGTTGTGGAGGAAAAAATCTTGGAATTCATCAATATGGGCAAGAAGAGACTGGGCGTTAACATGACAGGTTAGAAGGACATTGGTCATAAGGGTTGGAAGACTGAAATATAACAGAGGAAGGGGTTAAATGGCGGGGTATTATTGGATTGATCTGAGGCATACTGGATCACTGAAGATGGATATAACATCCCTGGATGTATAGAAAGATTATTTAGATAGAGAGCATAATAAGTAGCTGTAAAAAAATTACTAATAAATACAGTTAAAGCTGTGCAAGCTGAAACTACAGTGTACGCTTGAGTTCTGGAAAGAGTTAAATAAATAATAGATAAAATAAAATGAATAGATAAATAAAAGTTATGATAAATAAAAGAAAAGAATAAAAGAAAAGAAAAAAGGAAAGAACTGGATAGAACTGCCTGGGTGTGAAGGGCCGAGATCAGAGAACCAACGCTGTGGAGTCAAACGAAAACGTCAAGGTCATTATTTTTATATTATTATTATAGGAAGAAGACAATAATATGCCCTATACATAAGAAAGGAGATATATTTTCATGTGATAATTATAGAAGCATTTCCCTTCTTCCCACTGCGTATAAAATCCTATCAATCATCCTGTTTAATAGGTTATTGCACATTGCTGAGCAAGAAGTTGGGAAATATCAATCTGGATTCCGAAAAGGGAGATCAACGACGGACCAGATGTTTACTCTGCGAATCCTATTGGAGAAGACAAAGGAATATCATATACATACTCACCAGCTGTTCATTGATTTTCACCAGGCCTATGATTCAGTGAACAGAGAAGAAACATAGAAAGCAATGTTGGAAATTAACGTCCCTACCAAATTAATTTGTCTGATGAAAATGACTATGGAGGACAATATTTGCTGAGTTAAGGTGAATGGAAGGATATCAAGGGGATGAAAAAGCCATTAGAAAGACAGGAATCCAGGTAACAGGAGCACTTCTTAACAGAACAATCCAGATAGATTTTAAGATTTGCTGATGATTTGGATATCGCAGGAAGGACTCTGAACATAGTAGTTGAAGCTTTTCAGTCATTGGAGGAATCTGCAGCAAGCTTGGGCTATCTACTGATGGAGATAATGAGACATGTTTCAATAGGACAGTATAGATTCAAAAAAGTGAAGTCTTTCATATATTTAGGATCCGAGATCAATCAAGAGAACAGGGTAGAAGAAGAAAACCAAAGACAAATTCTATTAGCGAGTTGTTCATATTTCTCAATACAAAAACATTTAAGAAAATGTGCATTATCCAAGGCCTCAAAAGTAAGAATATATAAAACAATAATCCGACCTGTTCTTACTTACGGCTCAAGAATTAGCCATCCTGATTCGAAAGAAAAGTACTTCGTCAAATATATGTTGATATATGCGAGCAAGGCACTTGGAGAAGGACTAATGCTGAACTAAGCGAGGAGAACTAGGAAGTGGATGAATTGACTTTTGGAGGGACATCAAGACTTCGGTGGGCTGGCCGTTTTGCAAGAATGGACCTGAACGAAATATCATCCAAGATTCTATCGAAAAGGGTATAAGGTACGAGACGGGTTGGACGACTGAGGATTTGCAGGGAAGATTGTGTGGCTGTTGATACAAGAGCTTTGCTTAGGGTCAGAAATTGGAGGGCAGCAGCACAGAATAGAGATAACTGGCAATCTCTGCTAGAGCAGGCTTTGACTCCACAACCGGGTCGCAATGCCGATTAGTATTAGTTATTATAGCAGGAATTTAAACTGAATATTGCCATCTTTGTCCATTATTTCTGATGTTAGGCTTTCGCCTGGCACAACTGATAAGTACCAGAAAATAAAACAAAAAAATTTCAATATAGATTAGAAGATTTGGGAGTTTAAACTAACAAGTCCATATGCCAGCTTTGAGAAGGAAATGCTTTCAGCTGACAATGGAGGAGTCCAACGCTTCTCCTTGAAACAAAAGTATGTTGAGTCATTGATACAGTACATGAAAAAGGTGTCTAGAAATTCATAACTTATACTTTTATATTAGCTACCTGTGTTTCAAGAACAATTAATACACATAGAAAACCCTTTTACATGTGTAGTATGCCTTTACTAACAACCCATTTTTAATAAGTAAAGGCATAATGCGCATGCGAAAGAGTTGGCAACAAAGTGCATGTTGGAACATAGCTATTACAGGAAATTATTTGTTTTCATGATAACTAAATGAAATTTTCATATAAACTAAATATTTCTGACCTTATAAATAAAATCAGCTACCATAGAGTATTTTGTATGCATTGCCATACTATCACAAATAAAACTATTAATTTTTATAATAATTCTTTATTGATTTGTTGAGGCTAGACAGATAATTTTTGTGATCCTTTATTTTACCTCAACTTTTACAATTTTTTGTTCAACATTTCGGCACTCACGCCATTATCAAGATGAACATCTAAACTTAAAATTTTAATATATTTCAACTTTACAAATTAAATAATGAAATATGTTTATAATACCCACCTGTGACCACAAAATATTTTCAATAAAATATGTTGAGTGCCCTTGTCATAAAAATTAAAAAAAAAAATTTACTAGTTAAAAACTATAGTCCTTTCTACTCAAGCTTTAAAGTCAAATAGATTATTATACCAATCCCCCTATTCCCCTCCAACATGTAACTCCATTGTTACTTAAATAAACAATTAGAAAATACAACAAATACTATGCTTTGTTTCGCCAATGTATGTATGTTGGGCAATCCAAACAAGATATTTTATAGACCACCTCTGACTGGTTTTTAACATTAATTTTATCCTTCATATTGCTATATAGATTACCCACTTTATTTGTTGGTTAAAAACTTAATTTGTATTCTCCTATATTACAATCTTCAAATGATTTCTTGATATTTTCTCCTAGACCTCTTATTTATGTGCATTTATAAAATTTATTGACATTATTTTTATGTTCTTTCATTTCATTATTTATATTTCTTTTTACTATATTGCAATTTTTAGCTGATACTTTTTTAATTAGCTTTAGTGGGTACATATTATCAATCAATTTCTTAAATATATTTGTTTTTACTTCAGGGAGCCTCTCACTATCAGTTATTTTTATTGCTTTATTAATATAATTTTGTAAGATGTTATATTTCATATGAAAGGGGTGACAAGGAAAGAAATTGAGCATTCTGTTACTGAAACATTCTTTTTTAGTCCATTCAGTTATTAATCCATTTTCCTTTTTAGTAATAAGTAAATCTAAAAATCTTATATGACCATTTTTATTTATTTTTTTAACCGACTTCAAACGAAAGAGGAGGTTACTAATTTGATACATATGAGCCTTTTTTTTTTTTTCTATGTATGTTCACCGATTACTCTTTTGTATCATGTAGAGTATTTTCCCAAGGTGGTCCCATTATAACCTTTTTTGGGTTCTTAATTTATTTAAGAAGTTATTGGGAAAAAACATGAAAATAATTATTTAATTATCGCTCAAAATGTTTACTTATTTGAAAAACATATGGCATATATAACATAAAGTATGCTCCAACAAGCTATTAAAACTCATTGATAACTAACAAATATAAATATTTTTTTAATGTTGGATGAATCGAATGGGAAAACCAACCAATTAAATTCAGAATCGAAAGAGTAGGGGGAGAATATGAGCAGTCTGTTAGTTATTGACGTGTTTTAAGTGCTTGTTGGAACCAAACTGTACATAACCTCTAATATAAACTGTACATAGCTTATAACTAATTTTTTTAATAAAAGATTTAAATAAATATATATATATATATATATATATATATATATATATATAAAAATAAGATAGGTATACATATTCACAGATAACAGTAAACCTTCTTAATTTAGATCTAATCGACGGTTGGACAACATAGTCATAAGATCACAAAATCCATGGAATTCCAAGAAAGATTGAGTATTAATAACCGTTTTAAAGTAAAATGTAAGACTCCTTCAAGTTTCCGAGGATCATTTAAATTTAACATTGTAGCCATTATTGATTTAAATTAGATTTGGATTTCCGACTTGCAATTGCTATAGCCATTAAAAAGGAATACAATAATTCCTGGAAAAGCTTATTTTCAGTTGATTTAGGGGCCTTAACAATGGATTCAGGCACCTCTGTCTTCTTTCGGATACACTCGGTCACTGTTGGATATTAGTAAACAACGTAATCATGAAATCTTGCGGCGATTCTTCATGGAGTGACACTTCTGTTATGTTTTCCAGATTAATAATATCGGTTTTTAATTTTATTTCTGCAACTGTTGAGGCTTATAAATTTAATAGGCTGCAAGTGCCAAATTATTTATGTTGAGAAAACAACAATCTTAAGCTCAAATTTGGTTCCAAAAAATATTATGGACAAGTCCAGTAATGAAATAATTTACGCTCTGCTAAATGATTTTAATATTAGTTTGTTCCATTTCCATAAATAAATGAATTTTATTTAAACAGACAGTGAAAATGGACTTGGATGTGTTTATGGGTTTTTCGCATTCGAGGTAGTCATCTCTAATAACTCTAATAACTAACATAAATATTATGTATTGTATTTCCCAATTAATGAAAATTTTCCTAGAACACATTATCCAAACAGATATTACATTATTCAATAGGATTTTTTTATGAAGGAGTCTCTTCATGAATATAAATACTTATGTCTATCCTAATTTCTTATTACATTTTTATGGCATATTACACATTCTCTAGTCTTTTTAATTCACTGTCACATTTTTTTATATACTAGTGCTAATGTTTCGTACTTTATTTTGGTACTTATCTCTAAGCCACTGCTTGCGGGCCTTATCTTAAGCCCGGGCATAGTACGGACCAGAGTGCGCTTAGCCTTAGTGAGTAATCGATGTACCGCGACAAACTTGGACAAAATCGCCTACCTCATATCCCTCCGCGAACTGCCAGGGCGTCGAGAGGATCCAGAGAAACTACCTACCGCTCAGCCAGCCCAGAGAACAAGCGAACGGTGAGTACCAGATTTAGTACGATACGTTTTACCACCACCTTAATTACAGTCCACACTTTATTGAAGTATTATTAATTTATTTAATAATAAACATTTTATATTGGTCCTCTACGGGCCCGAATGTGTTTTTTTTGGGCATATTTGTATACGGTAAAGGAAGGAAGGCAGTTTCGTTACCCTCATTTCAGGCGATTTTGTGGTTTTTTTGTTCAGATTTTGTTTTTCCATATTGTATTGAAGCCTCATAAGCGCCAACTATTGCACCACAGACTTATTTAAGTTGTAAGAAAGTATTTTGTGAATGCTTACTTTATTAGTGAATTTTAGGTTGCTTAAAATCCGCAACTGCTGCACCCAAGTGAGAAACCATTGAACTAATTGTACCTAAAACTTACTATAAGTCCAATAGAGGGCGGTAGATTTCCTTCGAATATTCTGAAATATTATAATTAACTTAATATTGCACCTATTTATAGAATATCGTTATCAGATTGAAAGGAGCCTAATTATTTTGTTTTAAAATCAAACATTTTTTATTTAAAACTTTTAATAATTTAAAATATATATATTTTTTTCTATAATTAAATTTTTAACTTTGAACATTAAGAAAATAAATTACCAACATAATGTCACCTAAGCCAATAGAAGTTATTAAAACGCTTAACAATAAAAAGGAAAGAATTTTTCGTCGGGTTCAAACCACTTTTGACCTCATTAAAAATTTACCAGAGAAAAAGGATATTTTTATGGCCAGAGCCACAGATTTGAAAGCCCAATTCGAAGAATTAGACACAGTCTTATATCAAATTTCCGAATTAAATGATTCCGTTGAGAAGGAGCATAGAATTGAAGTGGACCAAGCAGCTTTGGCTTTCAATGAAATTTATTATGATATTAAGGCCGCATATGAAAAATATCGGGAGCACCTTACCACCGTTAATTCTAATCCTCAAGTCAATGATGATTTCTTTGTTCAGCCTAAGCTTCCTGATATTCAAATAACCCCATTTTCGGGACAGTATGAACAATTTCTATCTTTCAAATCCTTATTTGATACTCTGATTCACGAAAGAAATTATAGTGATATTGTAAAGTTCTCTTATCTTAAGTCATTACTAATATATCCAGCTTCGCAAACAATAGCCTCCATAGAATATAAAGCTGAAAATTATAATGAAGCGTATAAAAAACTTGTGGACAGATACTCCAATAAAAGAATAGTGGCGGCTTACCACATTAATAAAATTCTGCAGGTCAAGCCATTTTCCAATGATAACGTAAGAAATTTTAGGGGCATTCCTGGATACATTTGACGATAATTTTAACGCATTAAAGGCCTTAGAGATAGAAAATCTGGCAGATTTCATTATGGTCCACCTTTCTTTTAATGTCATTGATAAAAACACCCGCAGACTTTTCGAAAGCCTACTAAAAGAACATGAAGTTCTTTCGTTTTTTGAAATTACTAAATTTATTAAAGCACAATCTAGAGTCGCTGAGAGTCGCTATTAAAAAACCGGAAAATAAACCGAGAAACTCAAATGAATGTCCACTTTGTAAAGGGGAACACAAAATTCTAACATGTCCTGAGTTCACTGGAGCTGATGTTGACTCTAGAAATGCCATTCTGAAAAGGTCTTAATTGCGGTAGTCGTAAACATAATACTTTACTTCACAGAGATGATGCTACAGCTAATTTTTCTCATTTGAATTCTACCGAGGCCGACTCTCCTCCTAAGATCGACAACGCTGGTCCAGTTTTTGAACCTAAACCTCATCATGTTGTTTCTTGCCATACGGCAGCCAATTATCAAGCATTACTGGGTACCACTAGATGTTCTATTTGTTCTGATTCTGGTCAATGGTATCACCGCCGTATTGTGATTGATCCAGGCAGTCAGATTAATTTTATTACTTCTTCCCTAGTCAATAAACTTAATCTAAGGAAAACAAACAAACCATTAACAGTTTCTGGAGTTGGCGAAACCTCAATACCCATATCCCAGGTGGAAGTAAAGTTTCTTATTGCCCCTAAAGAAGGAAGTCCAACCTTTGAGATTTCGGCAAGAGTTGCTCACAATATTGTCGATCATCTGCCTACGCAACCCGTTGCCATGGATGTCCGGCAACGGTTCACATCCCTTAAGCTTTAGGATGCAGATTGGCATACTCCAGGCAAGGTTGACCTCCTGTTAGGTGTCCAGATGTATGGAGAGATCCAGAGCAATCCTCCCTTGTTCATCAAGGACAAACCTTGTGCTATCCACACCGTATTTGGTTGGATCATTTTTGGTGAAATCCCATCAACCATTGCGAACCTTTCTGTAACCTCTTTTCTTTCTGTTGACACATTACACGAAGATATGAAACGGTTTTGGGAATCCGAAGAAGTAGCAGTTCCTATACCACCAAATCCAGAAGATGTCTATTGCGAGGAACATTTCAAGAAAACATTCACAAGAGATCAATCTGGCCGCTACATAGTAAGTTTACCATTCTGCCCAGACGTCCCTCATGACTTGAGCTGCACCAAACAGTTAGCCATTCAACGTTTCTAGAAGCTTGAAACCAGGTTTTCTAAAGATCCATCATATTTTTCAGCCTACTCAGCACAGATCAAGGAATACATACAGCTTGGTCATGTACACCTAGCCACAACCACGTCGGATTACATCATGACTCATCACAGTGTTTCCAAAGAAGAATCAGCTTCAACTAAGCTCAGAATAGTTTTCAACGGTTCTGAAAGGACACCAGGTGGAAACTCCTTGAATGACCTTCTTACTGGTCCACAATTGCAGACCAACATCAGAGAGTTGATAGACAACTTCCGAACCTATAAGGTAGCTCTGACTTGTGACATCAAGATGATGTTTCGATGTATAGGCTTAAATGAAAGGGATAGAAAGTTTGTTCATTTCTTTTGGAGAGCACACCCTTCTGTACCTATCACAGAATATGAGCTAATTACGCTTTCCTTTGGTCTTAAATGTTCACCCTTTAATGACCAGAGAGTAATTGTCCAATTATACCATGACGAAGCCCACCGGTTTCCGCTGGCTCAGAAGTGCCTTAAAAAAACCTATGTCGACAACGTTGTCAGTGGTGCAGATAATGTCCAACAAGCCCTCGCGCTGTATAGAGAATTAATTGCCTTACACCAAGCTGGTGGATTCACCCTTCGGAAGTTTTCTAGTAACTGCCGTGAGCTGCTTTCCATGATTCCACAAGAATTGCAAGATCAGCCATTTCTAGATCTTAACGAACCCACTTCGTCCTTAACAGTTAAGGTCTTGGGCCTAAAGTGGAATCCTCAGCTAGATGTGTTATGTTACTCCATTTATCTCCAAGATCCCGTTTTTACTAAGAGAAGAATTCTTTCAGTCATAGCCCGAATTTTCGATATCAATGGGTACCTGAGCCCTGTCACATTTTGGGCTAAGTATTTGATTCAACGCCTTTGGCTCCGCAAGATTGGTTGGGACGAAGAGCTTCCCGAAGATATCGGGAATCATTGGAGAAATTTCCTAGAAGAGTTACCATGCCTACAAGAAGTTCACCTTCCTCGTTATATTGGGAACCAGGAGGAATTTTCTGCCCTGTTGATAGCCTTTGGAGACGCTTCTGAGAGAGGATATGGATGCGTGGATATGGATTTTTTGTTTTTCCGACTCAAGAGATGTTCTTTTCTGGCTTCAGACGCCTCCACACCAGCTTAAAACTTATGTATCCAATAGGGTCGTACAGATTCTGAATATTACCCAGCCTAGTTGGTGGAGTCACATACCTTCTGGAGCAAACCCAAGCGACTGTGTATCAAGAGGACTTATCCCTATGAAACTTCTAACCCATACCCTGTATTGGAAAGGCCCCGATTTTCTTTTGTCAAACCCGTCCTTATGGCCTATCCCTCGACCTGAGCCTCCTGATGAACCACAAGAAATAAAGCCATTATCTTTGCTTGCTAAAGAAGAGCATAATTATCTTATTGAACATTTAAATAAATTCTCATCGTTGCTAAAATTTACCCGAGTCCTAGCCTTCTGCCTGCGCTTCATCAAAAGATGTAAGAATCACAAGCAATCAGATGCAAGCCAGCCAGGCCTCCAGCCATTGACCTCAACTGAACTGGACGATTCCCTCAACACCAACTTACGCCTCAGCCAGCGGGAGCACTGAAGGGACATATTTGCCTACCTTGAAAACGAACAAGTTCCTGATGGTCCCATTGCCAAGCTTTCTCCCTTTTTGACAAATGAAGGTACACTCAGGGTGGGGGGAAGATTAAGGAATGCCCCCATACCGTACTCAGCCAGGCATCCTTTTTTAGTCCACCAAGACTCACATTTAGCCAAGTTGATTTGTGATCACTATCACATTTACTCTTTGCATGGAGGTCCTCAGCTGGTGCAGTCCTTGATTCATAGAAAATATTGGATACCATGTTTGAGAAACCTAGTTAGAAAGAGAATATTTCGTTGTATAAGGTGTTTCAAATCTAAGTTTAAGCCCAAACCTCCGCTGATGGATGACCTTCCCAATTTTCGTGTAACTCTTGCCAGAGCCTTTCAGAGCGTCGGAGTCGACTATGGCAGCCCCTTTTTTATGAAATCATCATCTCGGCGCAACGCTCCCCGCATGAAATGTTGGATAGCCGTGTTTGTATGCTGATGTACTCACGCCGGGGACTTTGAAGCGGTAACAGATTTGACCACTTCTTCCTTTATGGCTACCCTGGATCGATTTATTGCTAGGAGAGGCTTGCCATCAGATATTTATAGCGATTGTTGTAGTAACTTCCTCGGAGCAGCTAGGATACTCAAGGAGTTATATCTTTTCCTTAGAGATCACCATCATGATATTACCGACTTTCTTAGCCAAAGAAGCATCAAATGGCACTTTATTCCTCCAGCATCACCTCACATGGGAGGACTTTGCGAATCAGCCGTCAAAGCTGCCAAGCGACACCTTCTCACTGTTCTCAATGTCCAGGCTTTAACCTACGAAGAATTCTCTACACTCCTGAGCCGAGTAGAGTCTGCTTTGAACTCTCGACCCTTATGTGCAGCATCAAATGAGCCATCAGATAACCTTGACTACTTGTCTCCGGGTCATTTCCTTATTGGACAACCCCTCCTTGCTCGTCCTGAAGAAGCAAACACTCGAATAGTTTCTTTCAACAGACGCTGGGAAATGCTTTCTCGTTCCTTGTGTCACTTCTGGAGAAGATGGTACCACAAATACTTGCACACCTTGACTCCTCCCACAAAGTGGTACACTCCTGGTGAAAACATTAAAGAAGGACAGCTTGTTATACTCCACGAACGAGATGTACCATTACAGCAATGGATCCTGGCACGAGTGGTCAAGATACTCCCGGGGCCAGATGGCGTTGTTAGGGTAGTCCGTCTCAAAACCCCCACTTCTGAGCTGGTTCGACCTGCACACAAGATCGTACCTCTCCCTTCCTGAGATTCCACCTTTTGATTTCCTTTATTCTTTTGTATATATTGTATATAGGGTTTAGAAGTCTTAGAAGCCATATACTTTGTATTTCATGTACCTTTAGAAGATATTTGATTTTTTAAGAATATTGTGGTTGTTTCTATTGTTTTCGGGGGTCGAGACTGCTTTCCTTCCTGGCCTGTACTTCAAATTTCCTAGTAGTGTTTTGTTTAATTTTTTTTTGGTGAAATGAGATCATTTCACGGGTGGGGGTATGTTTCGTACTTTATTTTGGTACTTATCTCTAAGCCACTGCTTGCGGGCCTTATCTTAAGCCCGGGCATAGTACGGACCAGAGTGCGCTTACCCTTAGTGAGTAATAGATGTACCGCGACAAACTTGGACAAAATCGCCTACCTCATATCTCTCCGCGAACTGCCAGGGCATCGAGAGGATCCAGAGAAACTACCTACCGCTCCGCCAGCCCAGAGAACCAGCGAATGGTGAGTACCAGATTTAGTACGATACGTTTTACCACCACCTTAATTACAGTCCACACGTTATTGAAGTATTATTAATTTATTTAATAATAACCAGCTAATATGTGGACTTTATTACTTGCAAGTACCAAAGTCCACATATTAGCACCAGTAAAAATGTGACAGTGAATTAAAAAGACTAGAAAATGTGTAATATGCCATAAAAATGTAATAAGAAATTAGGATAGACATAAGTATTTATATTCTGTTTTAAAAAATATATAAGATGACATATGGCTAACGTGGAAAAAGAAGTCACATAGGATAAGATAACTCCAGAGGATGAGCCAATACCTCGAAACGTTGGGACACAAATAAACTTTTAAATACGGAAGAGACTCCTTCATAAAAAAAAATCCTATATATTGAAACACTCTTCCTCACTAAGTGAAGAAAAAAACCTAGTAGATACATTATTGAAAAAGAAGTTCAAATTTCAATGTTTGCTGATGTTCATCCATGAATAAAACTGCAAAAAATACTTGATATCACCCAGAAAACAACCTCATTGTATGAAAGTCCCCTCAGTAAAAATTTAGCAGTCTCGATGAATGATTGATATCATAAAAGCTATCCCATTAGAATTGAAGCAACAGTGTTTAGCAATTTATTTTCTGAATAATTTTTTATTACGAAGGATAGTATTCTTAGTACTTCGCTATTAAGTTTAGTCGAAAATTCATTGAAAGGAATTACGAACATAATTGACTCAACCAAGAAATATTTTTGAATTAAAAGAGTAGTTTAGTATAGAGAATAATAATATCCTTCGTAATACTAAATTAACCATAAAAAGAGTCCCAAATCCTGTTGCTTCTATCCTAGCGGGGCAGTCTTTTTGATACCGATCACTTTTATGGCTGCCCCTTTTTTGCTGTGGGGACTTCTATCCAATGATGTTGTTTAATCATTACTTTTCCAAAGATAGATTTACAGAAAAAATATTAACCTACCGGAGTAGTATATAAAATCGCGTGTAATTCGAAAATTACTTTCCAATTTATTATAGGCCATATAACCATCATCGTCGATTCTCCATGAATGATATCTAGTCGAAAAACGTCCAAAATCTCGACTGTTTAGTGACGTACCTACTTTATCTTGGAAAGTTGAGTAAAGAAATTATATTGTTTAATGTTATTTTTTTGTATTAAAGCTCCATTCGCCATTATACTAAAATAGAATTATTTAATTGAAATGAATAAAGAAATTTATTCGTTTTACACCATAACTAGTGATAATAATATTAATTTAAGATTTTTTTTTTATTGCATAATTTAAAAGGTAGAATTTTTTTATTGCATAAGTTAATTAGAATTAGAAGGATTATCTTTTATTTATTTTATTTTTAATAATTGTGTTAACAGAAGGAAAGGATTTATTTAATTTTAAATATTTTCAGAAGATTCAAATTATTTTTTTGTTTCATTATAAATTTTGTACAACTTTTGTTTTAAGTTTGCACTAATTTAATTCGGCAAAATTAATTTACTTTATTTTTACTGATTCCCTCGGTCCATTTATTTTAATTGTAATTTTAACACCTCTTTCTTATCTTATTTTAATTTTCCTTTATATAAGAGAATGAAAGACGAATCAGCCCTTATAAGATAAGAAGGTTTGCGATTCATATATATATATATATATATATATATATATATATATATATATATATTTTATGTTGTCACGTGGAAAAGTTAAAATGGCCATTGAACCTAGGAGACCCTGAGAGAGAGGGGGAAAACCTAGAAGAGGCTAGCCCAGGCGAGTAGAAGGGGCAGTCTGAGAGGGGCAGTTAGACACAGTCAGTCAGTCTGGGAGAGTCGGAGTCAGGCGATCTGAGAGGGGCAGTCTGGAGCGGAGGCTGGGTCTGAGATGGGCTGTCGAAGTCTGGGACAGGCAGAGTGAGCCTGGGGCATGGTGGGATTCGAAGTAGTAAAGTAGCCCCAAGTAATTTATGAGTCATAGTACCCCCCCCCTTTTGTAGTTGGGACTTGTAAGAGATTATTGTAATTATTGTAAATAATAAATAGTGTAAATTGTACGTAGTTGCTTAATTACCTCACAACCCTTGCCCAAAGATCACATTGGACTGGTGGATTTTGTGGCCGGGCAAGGGTTGTGTTGTGTGTATAATGGAACTGCTAGATGTGCCGGGCACGGTTGTGTGTAAAACGGAGCTGCGAAAGTTGCTGAGCAGGGGCTGTGTGGAAAATAGAGGAACTGCTGGAGATTTTCGGATGGGCGAAAACCGCTGCATTCCTGGAGGAGAGCCGGGAGGGACAAGAAGAAGAAAAAATCAGCGCTGTGCATCAGCTGGACCAACTCGGAGAGCTACGGAGCAGAAAAGAGAGATGGGAGCTACCCGAAGTATTTTGAGGTCACCAAGTTGGCATCTTAGGTAAAGATTTTTAAGCTATTTTTGTTTTGTAAAAAATAATATAAAATTTAGACATAAGAGGAAACACTTGTAGAAAGAATCCCAGCTATAGTGTAAGATAGAAATAAAAGAGAATCTAGAAAAATAGAAAGTAAGTATAGAATGAAAAATAGAAACTAGAAAAATAAGAGAGAAACTAGAGGTTTTGTAATTTTAAGATATGGGGTATCTAAGTATTTTATTTTAAGCTTTGTAATGGTTGACAATTTAGGAGGAAGATTAAAAGAGGTAAAGTTTTTAATTAAGTTCCAAGAGGAGTAGATCGAAAAAATGAGGGAGTTCTTTCTACAATGTTTCAACTAGGTAATTTAATAATTAGTGATTATTTTATTAATGTGTATAGTCTTTGTTTATAGAGTATTATAGGTTTAGATGTTTTGGAAAAAAATAATTCAAAAAGTAACTTAAAAGAAATTCTTTGTCAATGAAAATTGTCAGGTTGGAAGAAAAATTTTGTCTTGATCCTTTGCAACGTAATGGGATTGGGATTAAATGGGATAAGGACAGACGAAGACGGGAACGAAATTTAAAGTCCAGAAGATACACGAAGGGAGTAAAAAAAAAAAAAAAAGGTTTTATGATCGTTAAAAGAAAAAAAAAACAATGGGAAAATAGATTTATACATTATAAAAATTATTTCATTTTAAATTCCATTAAATTGTTGAATATTCTTTTATGCCTGGGAGTATGGAAATCTAAAGGTTAGCGGACGGGAAATGCTGAATTTGCGTCTGCCAGGAAACAATAGCACTGGATCCTCGGAAAAGACGAAATCAAAATTGGGCGCAGGAAGGTAATTGTCAGCGAAACACAATTAAGGATCCTGCAACGTTCAGGAAACATCCGATTCGGTTGCAGGCTAAAGATCTTGGTGACGTTTGCGCTCATCCCCCCTTTGAATATTAACGAACTAAGTCAAAAAAATTATCGGAGCCAAAGATTTCAATTACTATCGCGGTTTTCTGGAAGAAAAAAAAAGCGTTTAGGTTTATGAATCTAGTGTACTTAATTAATTTAAAGGTTTATCCATGCGAGCAAATTTGAATAGGGATTTTTTAAATAACGCGTATACTCCCGGCGATGTTTACAAAGGTCGACTCGTGAGATATTCCACCAATGACTACACTCCTATTCTAAATTTACCGATCTGTCGCATCGTTTAAAGAAAAGGCCGAATCTCACGGTACCACACATAAAATTTGAGCCCGGTGAATGAAAAAAAATGATCTTTTGATGATTCTTGAAAATGATACCGCCCAATGTTAGTCAATAATTTGGCACGGGTTTTTAGTATCGTCTCCTTTCCGATGTTCATTGTTATTTTATTACGTTATCTGGTTTTGATAAGACGAGTGTAAGACCGGTAAATGGGTTTATTTCGGGGGTAGTAGCTCATTACTCGGTTTCGCTTATTGGAATTGATTCGATGACGGCATGGATAATTGGGATTTTTTATTTCATTAAGAAGTCAGTTAAAAGAATTTCATTGAGAAGGCCTATTGTCACGGATACTGAAGCAGCGCCAACAGCTTACCAGTCTAAGTCGGCAACCAATTCCAAGAAAGGAGACAAGAGTAAGAGAGCAGCCATCCAAGCATAGTCAGCGATAAAAGTAAGTCAGTGGGCGAGATGTTAGGCAGGATAGGCAAAACAAACGTTCTTTTAAATCCCTTTATCGAGAGTAATTAAGATTTTTGATTGTTTATTCTTTTTAGTTTAATGACTTATATTTTTCTAGTTCCTTAGTAGTGGAAATTGGAAATGTGTAGTAAAAATAGAATTTGTAAGTAAAGGTCTTAGAGTGTATTATTGATTAAATTTTTATCAATTATGGTTAAAGATTAAATTTGGAGTAGTAGAACAATGGAATTTATTTTTGTTTTGGTTTTTATTAAGTCAAGAAATAATTGTAAAGGAATTTCACTGCATATTGTAGAGGTTGTTATGGTTATTAAGGGGAAAATTAAATTAAATGAGACGGCCCGCATCCCACACCCCTTTGATGTTCAAAGAGAGTAAAGTACTTGAAGAGGGTAGTAAAGTACTTACAGGGTATAGTAAAGTGCTTGAAGAGAGTAGTAAAGTACTTAGAGAGTAAAGTTTTTGAATTTGTTGTGGAATCCTATGAGTCAAACGTAGAAGGCTTAAGTATGCAACAAGTTTCTCAGAGTCAAACTGAGGTAATATTTGGGGTTGTGCAAGTCAAAAGCACGGTATATCAGAGAATGAACGATAAAGGGGTGAGCCGATGATTGTCGAATTCAAAAGAGAAAATGATGCAGTGAGGTTCCTCGATTTTGAGATTTTATTTGGTTTATCACTTTTTTCTGTTGTTTTGTTTTTAACGTTCAGTACTTGGTACTTTTGTTTGTAAACTTTACAGTTAAGTAAATTATTGTAAAAAACGAGTTTTCTGCCGCTTGTTTTTTTTTTTTTTGTTGCAGGTCCCAACTTACCAATGAGGACGTTGGTATTCAGGGGAGGGGGGAGTTGTCACGTGGAAAAGCTAAGATGGCCATTGAACCTAGGAGACCCTGATTTAAATTTGAACCCGCGCTTATTATCGACTTATTTCCGGCCTTTGCAACCTTGATCGGCTCATTGCACAAAGTACACGTTTTATCGTGCCAGGCAAAAGGTATGCATTTAATCTCGAACAGTCTCCACTCATTTGATATTCTCCGTATCGGAATTTTGATTTCTACTATAACTTTTTCAGGTGATATTATGCAGGTAACGATGGACAATTTCAAGTAATTCGTTGTTTCGTTCGGCATGATTACTAATGAGTAACCCTCATTTTTAATAGCAGTTTCCAATTTTTTTAAATCGTTTCTAGAATTTTAATGGATATCAAGTGGGTGAGTATTTGATGGTTGTGGCATTGCTTTATAGTGTCTAATTTGCTTACCATACTTAATAATCCTAGAGAGTTGAAGGACTGCTCGACCGCTGTGCCCCAAAGCTGTTTGATTTCTTGCTTCTCTTCAACACCGAAGTTGACTAGGTCTTCTCGCATCATATGGAAAGTCGTCCTTATCTCCTCCAACCGTTCATGGTCTTTCATCATATTCTCGTTTAATCAAGTCGCATATCCTTTTATTTCCTCGGTCACGTTCCTCAATTCTTCATGTTCAATGTTCAACAGGCGCCTATGAGACTCTAAAATTTGTTTGATGCGATCCTTCTCCACCACAAAAAGGGGCTTGACTGTCTCATGGGTGGCAGTGTTGCAACACCACTCTAAAGCACTGCCGATGAAGTCTAGTGCCCTAGGGGTACGGCTCGTGGAGCCCTTAGAGGCCTGCGTCTGCCCACTGTTTGTGTTAATAACTCTAAAGTAGCGGGAAAAATCACTGTTTATCAGATTAATCCACTGTTTCATTAGGCATAGCGGTTCGGTTGTATTTAGATTCCGGCAATCAAGATTAATCAATGAAAAGGCTTCTTGAAGATTATAGGACCATGGTATACTGTACATAAGTGGTATACTCGATTCATGTACGTAAACGTCTTTAATTTCATTCCAAAACACCGTGGTGGTTATTGAAACCTTAGGCTCAGGAAATTTACAGCTAAGTCCAATGATCCCCAAAGTTAGGATAAGCGCAATGACCGCAACCGACCCCATGATTCTCAACTGACTCTCCTGTTTTCTCAACGTTGCAGGCTTTTCAATTGTGTCTTGTACTGATAAGTTGTACGCAAATGTACATAGGGGTAGATAATCGTCCCAGTCCGTTTGATTTTTATTAACGTAATGGCTCAACATTCCCGCTAGCGTTGCATTTTGTCTTTCTGTGAGGCCGTTACATCGAGAATTGTAACTAGTCGTATGTGAAGGGAAACTACCTAATCAAATTATTAGTTCCTGCACCATTTTTGACATGAAGCGTTTCCCTCAATCGCTTAAAATTTGATTAGGGCATCCGTGACTACATACTATCTGTGTTAATAAAAAATCCGCAACTGTTTTGGCAGACACGTCAGATGTTGCTCTAGTTTCAACCCATTTACTTAAATACTCGGTTGCAACCAAAATGTGACGGTTACCCGATCTAGTTTTCGGTAAAGGACACATAAAATCTAAGCCTAATCTTTCGAATAAAGTTTTACGGGGATAGGTTGAAGTATACCCGCCTTTTTACCCACCGGGTTCTTTTTCGGTTGACAAACGAGACACCCTTTCACATATCTTTCTATGTCTTTTGTCGTCGATTCCCACCAGTAACGCGTCCTAATTTTCTCTAAGGTTTTCGACAGTCTGACGTGGCCTGAGAGGGGGTCGTCATGAAAATTTCGCAATATTTCATCAACTAAAATTTTGGGTAAAGCCAAAGTTGGGGTAGAGGTTCCCTTTGAAAAATATTTTTTATAAAGGCGTCCGTCCTTCATTATAAAACTTCATGTATTTTTACTATATTTTTGGTCGGCCCTTAAAGGGTTCTCTATAGCCGAAATTATTTTCCCTAACTCTTCGTCTTCCCTTTACAACTTTGCAAAGTCCACTTCGGCCTCGCTTACGGTCATAACCAACCCATCTATCATATCAGTCATAACCATCGAGGTTGTCTACCTCTACTCGTGCCTCTCCTACGGGGTAACGCGATAAGCAATCGGCGTCACAATTGTTCTTTCCCTTCTTATGACATATTTGAAATGAATATTCTGCCATGGCTATTGACCATCTGGCCAAACGGCTATTCAAAACTTTGTTTTTATGTAACCAACATAGCGAGTGGTGGTCCGACATTACTTGAAACTGTTTTCCCCACAAAAAAGGTCTAAAATTACTAAGAGCCCATTTAATGCACAGACACTCTTTTTCGGTGGTATTGTAACGGGTTTCTGCGTTGTTGAGCCGTCTCGAAATGAAGGAAACTGGTCGTGAGAGCCCGTCCGCGCCCTTTTGCAATAAAAACGCCTCCAGACCTACCTGGCTCGCGTCGCACCTAACTTCTGTGGGTAGTGTTTCATCGAAATGACGCAAAACCCGATAATTAGTCAAGGCTTTTTTCAATTGATCAAACACATTTTGTTCATTCTGGCCCCATTCGAACCGAGAGCTTTTCCTCGTCAATAAGGTCAACAGCCTGGCTATTTGAGCGAAGTTTTCAACGAATCTCCTATAATAATTTGCAAGCCCCAAAAAGGATTGAACACCTTTTACGTTTTTCGGTCTTTCGAATTCTTTCACGGCAGCTATCTTTTCCGGATCTGGACTCAGCCCTTCACTGCTGACTACATGACCTAAAACCTTGATTTCCGGATAACCAAATTTACATTTTGGGGGGTTCAATTTGAAATTCTTTTCCTTTAAGCATTCTCAAACTTCTTCCAAATTTCGTAGGTGGTTTCCAAAATCATTTTTCGACATTACTAAAATGTCGTCGATGTAGACTACACACGATTTGAATTTAAGCCCAGCCAAAACAGAGTCGATAGTCCTCTGAAAACAACTTGGGGCTGTTGCGATACCGAACGGGAGCCTATTCCATTTAAACAGACCGTGACAGGTTGTAAAGGCTGTTTTACGCCGATCCTCCTCTGCGATCGGAATTTGCCAAAACCCACTTCGTAAGTCTAGACTAGAGAACAAGTTGCACCCTTCTAAACACCCCAACAGGTCATCAATTCTCGGAAGAGGATAGTGGTCTAAAACTACTTTCGAACTTAATTTTCGATAATCTACTAGCCCAGGCGAGTAGAAGGGGCAGTCTGAGAGGGGCAGTTAGACACAGTCAGTCAGTCTGGGATAGTCTGAGCCAGGCAGTCTGGAGCGGAGTCTGGGTCTGAGATGGGCTGTCGAAGTCTGGGACAGGCAGATGGAGCCTGTGGCATGGTGGGATTCGAAGTAGTAAAGTAGCCCCAAGTAATTTATGAGTCATGGTACCCCCCCCCCCCCTTTGTATAGTTGGGACTTGTAAGAGATTATTGTAATTATTGTAAATAATAAATAGTGTAAATTGTACGTAGTTGCTTAATTACCTCACAACCCTTGCCCAAAGATCCCTGTGTCACATTGGACTGGTGGATTTTAAGAATAGGGGTGACAATGTGAATTTGCTGATTGGCGTTTGGGTATTTATCAATACTCATCAATTTTTCACTAAATAGGTTGGTATGCAAAAGTTATGTTTTATGTGCATCGCACCAGATTTTATTTATTTTTTGCTCCACAGCAGAACAAAATTTGATGCAAGGAAGATGTTTCTAAGAAAACTAAGATACTGTAAGATAACTTCAACAGTATAATTTTGCAAAAACATGCATCGATTGAAGTTTATAAAGATGAAATGATAGTTACAAAAAATTTAATGATGATGGTTTCTTTTTACCTAAAAGTATCAGTAATCTCATTTCCATTCATTTGATCTCTTTTGGTAACCATGGACAACCGTTGTAAATCTTCTTTATAATAATGCTCTTGATCTTTCCCAAACCTTTCCATCAATTTAATAGCTTGCGCTTCATGGCCATTATAAACCAATTCGAGATACATATGTACAAATACAGGATAGAGAATCATTCCAAGTTCATGCTGAAAATCAAAAAGATAACATTAAAAACTCACTAGTTACTGTGTGATCCTCATCATGATAATTAATGTCAGATGATGATGAGTAGTTAATATACTTAATCCCTATGTAAAATTTTCCATTCATAAAAAAATTCATATTTGGTTTCAACGATAGTGCACACAGATAAGACGCTTTGTGAGAGCTCTATATTGAAAGTAATATGTTTGAATTACCCATGAAAGAAATACGTTTGAATCATGAAGTGTCACATATATCAAACATTGAAAACATTTTTTTTTTTTTACTTTCACTTAAATTTCATGAAGGGAAGGATATATAAAAAAAATTTGAATCCTTCCAGGCAAATTAGAGAAGATTGATGAGAAATTTGAAACACTGACTGATTAACGGTCAGAACATCTTGATGACAGTAGGAAAGAGTTTAACAAATGTAATTATCTCAATTAAAGGAAGGAAGGAGTTTAAGAAATTTTTTTTAATTACCTACTCCTATACCTTAAGGCCATATTGAGAACAGTCCTGGGACAAGTCATAAACAAAGTTGAGCTGTTTGGGAACATCGGGAACATTGTTCTGAACACTGTTCCGAGACATTTGTTTATAGTCTGGACTAGGCCTAAGTTTTAATTGGTTTTGGAAAACTAATCGCCTCTTTTTCTGAGAGATTAATTCCACTAGAATGGCCCTCATAATATCATTCTATGTCTTTCCATCTCTTCGACAGAAATCCAAGTCTGTATCATTATGGCAAAGTATTTTTATTAGATGTAACATATTTTTTTCCACAACTTCTTCAGCTTCTCTTACAATGTGCAAGATAAGGTTTTCTCTCTTAGTTTCAATTTCTAACAATATATATATACATGTAATTGATTTGATTGAGATCATAACATGTTCTGATGATAATGACAGTTAATATTCACACCTGATAATGATAGAGTGGTACCCAATGGACATACCAAGAAGAAGGGGTTCCCCCACAACCAGATGGGATGAGGGAATTTAGGGCAAGATGTGAAGGAGCTAGCTGACTAAGAATTGCCACGGAAAGATTAGAATGGAAGAGGCTTTCTTTAATAGAAGTAAATAGATGGTGGGCAAAGCTAAATCGAATATTATGTTAAAATACTTATTTAGGCATTATTTTAAAATTTACTTATAAATATGGGTCATTCTCCCATTTCATTCAAATTTCATTGTTCTAATTTCAATGCAAAAAAATTACATTTTCCAATGATTTTTTTCCACAAATTGTTAGAAGGTAGGCTGCTAATGGTGTTAACAAGAAATGCCTTCATAGAAACATTTATATATTATTTCTCAAGGCCTTTTTTTTGTCGGTACGCCATTACTTCCTTCATAACTTATCAAATTTCATGAATAAGGCATCATTTTAAAGCTTTCCTAAACCGCTACACCGGAAAAATATACAAATCACTCATTTCGCCTTCAATTGCGAGTTATAAGCGCAAAACCATGGTTTTTGCAAGAAAAATAGTCGTAGAGGTTTCTAAATGGTGTCAATCTTTTCAGGTTTTTAAGGAACATTTCCGGTCATATACATTTTTTCAATTAATCCCTTCGTTTGCGAGTTCTAAGCGAAAAGTGTCCGTCGGATAGGACGTAAAATAGAGGACCCGAGCCTGTGCGATGGCCGGTACTCGTTAAAGATCCCTATCCTAATTATACCTGGATAAGCAAGATTTAGGACTCCCACCGTAGCATCGTCCGGTTAGCCTTAGTCGCATAAAGGGATAATGTGTACTACTAAAGGGACTGCTCAGTCGTCCATGAAAAGATGTCAAAGAAAAACACACAAAAAAAAAATACGATAAATCATTAATTATCTAATTATCTTAATCAGCATTAATGAATGCAATGAATTATCATTTATTAGCTTTACTAATTAGTATCATTGGTTAATTGGATAATGATCTTAATTGATTAATTATTAATCAGCCTAATTACTTCCTATAGGCATACTTCGTTCCCACAAGTTGGCATACTTCTTCCCTACAAGGAATGCCATAAATTAATGCTGTGTATTACTCCTTTGCACAAGGATCATTGGAATCTTTTCCTGAAGGTGTTTGTGGGGCAATAGTTAATGCGTACTACCAGCTTGGGATTTACCAATATGCCTAGATTAATATTATCATATTGTGAGAAGAAGGAAAAAAAAAAAAGCTTTTAATCTAAAAATTTATTAAAGCAAAATAAAAAGAAGGTTATGAACTAAATTGAACAAGAAATTTTATTCTGACTCTTCATAAGTAAGTTATGTAATGCTAAATATCTACAGATGCATATATAAAAAAAAGAAAATATATAAAATGGAATATAAAATCATTCTAAGAACATAAAAAACATTAAGAGAGATTAGACTCAATAAAACGATTAATCTAAATTTTAATGAATATCTGACAACCTGTCATTGTGAGTTTATTGAAATAGATATACATATAAGACTAAGATTTACTGAATAAAATAAAATGAACTGAACATATCCAAGTGGTTTGTGGAAATATGCCGTGAATTAACGTTTTAATAGATATGTGAAACTATAGAAATTGATAACTAAACTATTGAGCTCGGGAAACAAGGAAACTACAGCCATCATAGTTCACAATCTTGTTATACATGACCTCTGCAATAAATTATAAAAAATTTTATACAAAAGAAATGTTCTATAGGGTACGGTACTGATCGACTGGAAGTCTTCTATTGTCAATCTCTCCATTGGTGGCTGTAGGTATGTTTCCTCATTACATCTTCTAAATAAGGCATAGGTAAGGCATCTTATATCTTGACTTTATGTATTTAACACCGCATACTCGTTTATATATCAATATAGCACTACTTTACACTCACTCGTGTGTGTAGCAAAAACCTCAAAGTGCATAGAGAAAAACGTAAGACAGAACTGATGTCCGCTAGGGTGATGCTTAAAAGACCCAAAAATTTTTTTTGTTTCTTTTCTCTTGGGTCACCCTCCCATTTTGTTCTACCTAATAAGAGAAACTTAAAATAATTTTTTGAGAAAAATTTAAAGGTCGCTACAAAAGATTTAAAAAATCTAACATTTTCCCAAAAAGTGATTATTTAAATATTTTTGTATTTATTATAAAATTATATTTTTTTACATAATAAAAACTCAAATGAGGTTTTATGGTCCAGATATGTTACCAAAAGCTAATTTTGTATCATATATGTGTTACAATTTACTTTCGGGATGTGAACAAACAAGAAGAAAATTAGACAAAAACCTCAGATTTTTAGAAAATTTCTTCAGTTGTCACGAATTTTTAAAAACTTATTACAAAAAGAATATAAGCTTATATTAGTTGTTTAGAGTCCTCAAAAAGATTTTGATGCACAATTAACACGTAAAAAACTCATTAAGCAGACAGCAAAGTTGCTTTTTTGTAGTTCGGGAACTTTTGTCTGAAGGACTTCACAAGAAGCAAAATATATTGCTTTGGTCTTCATTTAGGATCAGTATTTTGTTGTACTCTTGGATTAAGGACACCCCTCTCTCTGCTGTATCATTGACTACCTTAAATTTTGTTACTATCTCCTTACTTTGAATATATTCCTTGTCTTTGATCCAGTCTTCAACTTTTTTCTTCAGGAAATCAGAGCTTAATCCAGTAATAGAAAAGAATCGTTTGGTATTACTAGTGACAAAATCTTCTAGATTTTTATTACCAATATTTTCAATGTCTACATTAATTCTTTTCGGGCAAAAATCAGCTCCTTCTTTCTTTAGAGCTTCATTTCTCACTTTGTCGTCAAAAAATGATAAGACGATAAGTTCCTCTGAGACATATCATAAATGGCCACATACTTTATTTATTGCTTTTCTTGCTATGACATGGTTTACATCCTCATACTTCTTTAAATCTGAGGAGTTCTAAGTCGTTTCTTGGGGTTGAACAAGCGGATGGAGCTTGGAACCAATACTTAAGGTATATAAAGACTGTAAAAATACAGATTTCTTGCAACCCTTTTTTCTCATGTTTTGTCAATCTGAATTGTTCTCGAAACTAGAATATTTTCAGAGAGTAGATAGACTTTGTCATCCAACGTGCTCGGTGAAGACCTGCAGGTTTTTTAAATGACACGCCATTTTCTAGTTCTCCTCCCAAAAATACAATGTTTAGTTGCAAAAGTTCCTTGTAATCATCTCTGGGCTGGTTGGTCAATTGTTTCTTAGCAAAATTGATTATTTCATCTTTCACATCTTGGAGCTTTTCAATAGATTCTTCATCAGTTTCTAACGTCGTATACTCTTGTATATTGATTAATTGCCAGTTTTTCTGAAATATTTTGAATAATAAATTATCTGATCAAGACGAAGGCCCAATTTCATTCTGAACAATTGATTCCAGCATAATTTCCAGAATGTGATGCCTACATGCTAGCCAGAGCATTTCCTTATCCATTTGCTGCTCAAGTAGAACACAAGCCCCTTTTCGAGACCCGGTATTAGATGCGGTTTTGTCGAAACTCTTGGTTTAGAGTGAAGGGAGGGGTTGTGTGGTTAGATTGGAGTCTTCCTAACATAAAAATAAAGAGTTATGTGAGATAAGGTTTTTCTGTAATCTTAAAAATTACTAAAGAAAATTAAATTGAATTTTAACGTTTTTCATGAAATTTAAAGCCCGGTTGCGACCCCTAAAACTTAATGAAATCCAACAAAATTTTAGTTAACTCCATTTTACATATGAGAGATCAAAATGCGAGGGTGAATCGTTAAATTTTTAAACTTTCATTTTTAAGCATCACCCTAACGTCCGCACTAGTCAAGTCTCAACCACCAAATACCTGTATTCTCTCTGCTTGGTTCAGAGGAACCATGGTGGGGGACGATATTCATCCACAATGAAACAAATTTTAGATAAGATTTTTGGAAAAACTAAATTAATAGGGTTGTAGAACGGAATTAGGTTATGTCGCCTGAAAACTTATCAGGTCTTCAAATTTAATATTAACCTTGTAATTAGTAAAAATAAGATAGCGTGGGGACTATATTACTTCTAAGGGTTGTTTCAGCAAAAGGAGGCTTTCGTAGGTCCCAGCGGATGTTTGTGATTTATCGGATTTCTTTCGATCTAACTCTTCAACTGGATGCCGAGCATCCTTATTTGATTAAGGCTCTAGTTCCCTGATTATCTTTGTTATTAATGAACTTATTGAGATTTTAATTTTACCGTTGGATAGTTCGTTAAAAATGCAAACTATTGATATCTCACAAGGTATATCTAACCCTATTCATTACAGAAATTTATTTAATCTATAAGATCCATAATATTTAATGATATAAGAAGCCTTACTAAATAGCTCCAACTGTTGTCTAGGATGATCACACAAATTATTTAGACTAAAACTACTGGGTAGTTTTAATAGTAGACTGGTACCCAGTCTGATACATAGCACATTATTATAATCTTGTCCATTGTTACCTTTATAAATCACGTTAATTTATAGAAATAATGATAAAGGTATCATTGAATCATTAAAAGTAAACAAATTCCCATTGCTTAATTCAGTGTCTTAAAATTAGATCAGTTAAAATAATGGCCTTGATTAGCAATATTAAATCACAGCTATTAACTTCCGCTCACTCAAGACTGGTAAATAAACCCTAGCAGTTCCTTTTCAGTTGGGATCGGGGCTACAATAATTGACTTACCCATCTCAGTCTATTTTCACACCACTGAGACATTTTCAGGATTCTGTCTAGATAGTGAAATGAAAAAGAATTTTATTATCCTGGGACTGATCTCTTCAGAATAAATTTTACATACATAACACAGAAATCTAGCCAGTGTGGCCATATATGAATAATATTAAATATCTACAAATATAGTTTACAAATAATATTTACAGAAAGAAAAAAATAAATAAAATAAGACAGAAACAAAAAGTGCATTCCTACATGAAAATAATCTTTAAGTATAATAGGTGAAATAAAAACAAGAGGAAGAAAGAATACCGATACATGTAGACAACGGATTATAATAAAACGGCCTGAATAAATTGATAAGATATTTTCTAATAGTGATAATGAAATTTGAATCAATTCAACATGGAGAAGCGGCTCTTCAAAAGTGACACCATTAATACAAAATACTCATTTCAATTTGTTAAAATTATTATATACCTTAAAGGCATCCAAAGAAGAATCAACAAACTTTTTTAAATCCACATAAGCATCTTCATATAAATCAGGATTTCCTTCAGACTTATAAGTAGACAGTACACTACTAACTTCTGAGTCAGAACCTTGAGTAGTAGGGACATCAGAAACTCTGGCTTCTTTCTTCAGCTGTTCTTCTGTTTCCTAAAAATATTTAAAAGGGTCAATAATAAATAGCTCTGAAAATATAAGTATAATGAATATATTTAAATATAATAATATATATCTCTAAAAACTATAAATATCAGGTTTATAATAATGCACTTTCATCAATATTTTTTATTTATAACAGTGGTCCCAGATACAAATCAGTAAGAGCCTACTTGCTTAGTTATATGTACGCACACGCCCGTGCTATCTTATGTCCAGAATATATGAAAGGTTCTAAAGGAACGGTAGGAAACTAATGGATGCTTGCAAGACAAAAGGGTGCTCCTAATTTTTTTTTTAACTTTCATGGTTCAAGAGAGCCTATTTTACGATTTGATTTATGCATATATAAGGTAAACGTACCTATGGTGGACACTGTTCCAGTAGTGGCCACTTGGACAATTAAATTTTGAAAATAAGGCAGCTAGGCTTTGAATCAGCTACAAACTTAGAGTGAATGTACCAACTACTATCTAGTACTGATATATGGAAATCCAACTTCTTCAAGTTACCAAGGAATCCAACTATTTGTAATTGCAAATTAATATTTCGTCCAACATTGTATTTTTTTATGTCATCTGTTCAATTTCATTAAGGAGGTAGTTAATTGTTTTTATATTTTTGGGGAATTGGCATAATTATTTATAAAATATTGAGGTGTTTCCCAATAAGGAAGACTTCATAGATTCCATTTTTCATGTTTTCGTTAGAATGGTTATTTTTGTTTGGTCGTAGTGAAACTTCTAACACCAATATTTTTTAAAAATTCAGTAGTGGACACCAGCTGTACACTACTAGCGTTGGGGGTTTAATTCTTTTTCTCTTATGTCAAGGCTTTGAATGCACTAACAATGCTTTATTATTTATAATATTTTGATTTCGAGAATTTTTGACCGTTAAATCTAGTAGTTGACACCTTCTGTCCATCCATTACTAACACCAAGCGTTTTTACTACTAAATAAACTGATTTGTGAAAATTGTTTTTTTTTTCCTTATACGATGATCAGTTGTGATATTCTTGTGACATGACATAAATTATCTAAGAGCTCAAGAGCCATTCTAAATAATTATACTTAACACAACTGAATAAGTAGAGGAAAATAGATATCAAATACAAATATTGTTCATTATTTTCTTAAGGCTCCAATAAAAATCTTCAAATACCATATTCGTTTACGACAGTAAACAAACATGAATCACATTGTCTTGACAAGACTCAAGTGATATATTGGCCTAGGTATATTAAATGCCTTCAAGCAGAAATTGTGTTATTTGTATATGTTTGGAAGCAAATCAAAAGAGCTTTACCGGAAGATGAGGAGATCCTACATGCAAATAAATATAAGGAGGTTTACAGAAGATTGGCTTAAGATAGCTTACAAGTGAGTGAATCGGAAGAGTGTATAAGGAAACAATGACAACTTATTGAACACTTCTGTGTACAACACACCGATAAAGCAAAACACACTTAAATTTTGACATAAGAGGAAAACAGCAATGTTGATAACAACCATAATGATCAATGTATCATAAAATTTATAATCATTCTGAGCACTTTCAAACGATCTTCTATTGAGTGGCATAAGAAAGCCAATGAAGTTATCCCAACAAAGAATGTGCACACATTAATTTAGTTCTAACATCAGATTTAGTAATAAAATAACAGAAAGATGAGACAACAGTTGGAGAAAATAGACAAAGAAAAAATGTTACTGAATATAAACCTAAAATGAGAAGTAAAAGGGAAATAATCAGAAATTTCTCAGAGGACGATAATTCTTGGATCACTTCAGGTTTTAGTCCGAAGGTGAGCTTTGGATTTGGTGAATGAGATGAATATTGTATTGATATGGAGGGGTGATAGCAGTAGAAGCAGAAAATGAAGAGGAGGGGGGAAAAGACGGAAGTGAAGCAATTTATGAAAATATTTTATGGACAATGCTTGGGCCCTTAGAGTCGATCATTTCTGATCAAAATACAGAAATATAATGGCAGTTCAGGGGCAATGGGACGCAGATAGCTGCCTGTCACCCAGGGCCCGTCTCTTCAGGAATCCTGGCTCCCGCAGGCAGCAAGCAAAGTAATCTCGCTGTCCCCGAACAGAAGAAATGTGAGAGCGCAGGGAGGAAATCAGACACGTCAAGTAGCATCATATATATGCCATTAACTAACATTGTACTCGTTATCCACCTTTTTATGCTTTTCACTTTTAAAAAAATAATCTCTTGTCAGAATTTCTATTATTTTAGTTTACCTATTAGCCCATTACGCTAGAAAATAAGCAAGTATTAATTTATGCATTTTAAGTAACAATAATTTGGACTTAAGAAACAAGAAAAAGTAGCAAAAGTGTTTGTCCACTACTAACGCATTGAGGTGTCCACTATTGAATTTTCTGAATTTATAAATGTTCACTACCAGTGCAAATTAGACCATTATATAAAAATTTAGAAAAACTATAATTTGCATTTAATTAGTATTTTATTGGTCATAAATTGAAGGAGGAAGGGTTGTTGCATACCCCAGATGTGTATTCAATATCATGAGTGCCAAGGGAAACCCTTAGCCCTAACATTGAAAATTTCCTTAACTGTGTCCACTACCGGTACGTTTACCTTAAATATATGTATATATGTATGTATGTGTGTATATATATATATATATATATTTGTTGGAGGTAAACTTAGAAACTACTCAACCGATTTTAATGAAATTTGGTTCAATGTCTATATTTTGTCCAACTTAAAAGATAAGATAGTTTTATCTTGATTATGTAGCGGTGCATTAGTATCAAATAAATAATCTCGTCCCGACCTCTTTGGGCTGAAGACATCTGACAGCTACAAGACATATGACGAGTGACCCAAAGCAATTAACTAGAGTTCAAGATGTACAATTGTGGATATTAATAAGTGAAAGTAAAAAACTCTGAACTCAGTAGTGTAACAGGCCTGATTAGAAGTTGTAAATATTGTTTTTGTTATGAATATTTTTTTTAAGGTGCACCGCAAAATGTAGGTATGAGTATGATTGTTCATTTATAATTAATTTATTAGTTCTGTAATAAGGTTTTTCATTTTTGGTTTGCGTTATTAATTTTAGTACATTAAGTTTCTTTATACTGTTTATTTATTTTCTACCTTTCTCTTAAGTATAGGTATTTATTTTGTAAGTCATAATATTTATAATAAATATGGGTCATTCCATATCAAGTGGTCCAAAGTGGTTGCTCAATCATTTTAAAAAAAAATTATAATTTTACCACCAATTACGTATGGAATCAGTAGTTCAAATCAATTTTTTTTAAATTTTTAGGATCAACCGTTTCAAAATGGCAGTCATTTTTGTTTCACCTTTCAGGCCGATTTTTTAGTTTTTAAGCTCTCACAGAAAACTCATTTTCTCAAGACTGGTAAGTCATAGACTAATAATTCAAACACCATTGTTTTCCTTAAAGCCTGTTCTATATTTCGTGTTCTCTTTATTATTTGAATATTTTGAAGTGCAATACTTGAAAAGTGCTATTGAAAACAACTGCTTTAATTTCTCAAAACACCGGTTTTGAGGGTAAATTTTGGGTATAAGGGGATGTACATCAAAGCTGATTTTTGGCATGATAATAAACCTAACTAAGTAGCTTTCATTAAAAGTACTCTTAACCCTGATATTTGTTACCTTATTTATTTATGAATTTTTAAACTTCCCATTTTTTTAATTTTTCGTTAACTTTAGGATCTAATATCTCTGGTGGGCTAGTTGATAAAAATCTCATTTTTTTACATGTTATGCTTACATGCAACATAAATCAACTGTATGAAATTTCAACCTGTATATTTGAGTACTTTGGTAGCCAAGAATTTTTGAAAATGGTCATGTTCGTGCTTATTTAACAATGCGTAAACTTGATTATACTTAATTAGTATTTTACTATTTGTGAATTATACCCCTTATTAATTGTTTTGTTTTTTTAATATTATCTTTGTCCAACGGAATATTTTCAATCACTTTTTCATAAAAAAAAAATAATAAAAACTTAATAGAGTAGATTTTAATTATAATTAAAACCATTTTTTTGCCTTGAACATAGATAAAATTAAAAACAAAACAATTAATAAGGGATATTAAAAGTAAAAAAATTCACAAATAGTAAAATACTAATTAAGTATAATCAAGTTTACGCATTGTTAAATAAGCACGAACATGACCATTTTCAAAAATTCTTAGCTACCAAAGTACTCAAATATACAGGTTGAAATTTCATACAGTTGGTTTATGTTGCATGTAAGCATAACATGTAAAAAAATGAGATTTTTATCAACTAGCTCACCAGAGATATTAGAGCCTAAAGTTAACAAAACATTAAAAAATGTGGAGTTTAAAAATTCATAAATAAATAAGGTAACGAATATCAGGGTTAAGAGTACTTTTAGTGACAGCTACTTAGTTAGGTTTATTATCATGCCAAAAATCAGCTTTGATGTACATCCCCTTATAACCAAAACACCCTCAAAAACGGTGTTTTGAGAAATTAAAGCAGTTGTTTTTAATAGCACTTTTCAAGTATTGCACTTCAAAATATTCAAATAATAAAGAGAACACGAAATATAGAACAGACTTTAAGGAAAACAATTGTGTTTGAATTATTAGTCTATGACTTACCAGTCTTGAGAAAATGAGTTTTCTGTGAGAGCTTAAAAACTCAAAAATTGGCCTGAAAGGTGAAACAAAAATGACTGCCATTTTGAAACGGTTGATCCTAAAAATTAAAAAAAAATTGTTTTGAACTACTGATTCTATACGTAATTGGTGGTAAAATTATAATTTTTTTCAAAAATGATCGAGCAACCACTTTGGACCACTTGATATGGAATGACCCATATTTATTATAAATATTATGACTTACAAAATAAATACTTATACTTAAGAGAAAGGTAGAAAATAAATAAACAGTATAAAGAAGCTTAATGTACTAAAATTAATAACAGATGGATCGAACAAGAAATCGGAGAAGAACAAGCAGCATTTAGACCCAGCGACAAACCGCAGATCATATATTCTCCCTCCGAATGATTTTGGAGAAGGCCTGGGATAGAGGGAAGAGTGTCTACTTGGCCTTTCTGGATCTTAGAGCAGCTTTCGATTCCGTCCCAAGAGAGGAGATATGGACATCCCTTCGCAACAAAAAAGTCCCTAATAAATTTATACTGGCGATACAAGCTGTTTACCAAGATCCAAAAGGAATTGTTCGCCTGAATGGAAGGGAATCAAAGCCGTTTCAGTTTATGAAGGGTGTAAAGCAGGGTGCCAGCCTCAGTCCCCTTCTCTTTGTCGCATTTATGGACGAGATCGCCAAAATATGCAAAAGAAGATCACCTAGAGCAGTAGTAGGTTATCGAAACCTATACCCAGTATTGGCCCAATTCTTCATATTTGCCGACGATATCGTACTAATAGCTGACTCACAGGAGAATCTCCAGAAGGCCGTAGTGGAGTGGAGAGAGGAACTGCACAGAAAGGCCATGGAAATAAATCCTACCAAGAGTAAGGTGATGCAGATAGGATGGACGAAAGAGGAAGTAAACATTACTTGCAATGGCGAACCTCTAGAATGCGTGGATACCTACCAATGTCTTGGCACTCTAGTAAGCAGGAATGGAAGGCTGGACCCAGAAATCGGGAATCGAGTGAGGAAAGCGAACAGTGTGTACCTCCAAATCAACAGTACCATAGTCGGTAAAAAAGAAATTGCCCGGAACACAAAACTAACTGTTTTCAAGACCGTATTCCTCCCAGTCCTCTTGTACGGAGCCGAACACTGGACTGCCCTTGATAAACACATTAAAAGGCTCACTATTGCGGAAATGAGGTTCCTTAGAAGAGTAGTGGGGAAACAAGAAGGGATTGTGTCCGAAATGAAATTGTCCGAGAAGAGCTCAAGGTACCATCCAAGAAGTTAAGGGTTGAGGAGCGGCAACTAAAGTGGTTTGGGCACATATGCAGAATGCCAGAAGAAAGGAAAGTCAAATGGTGCATGGAGATGAGGCCAGAAGGAAGCAGACCAGTTGGCAGGCCACGAATCGCATTCAGTGAATATATAGAAAAGATAGGCAAAGATCGGGGGATGTCAATGGCCCAGATGAAGCGAATGGCTATGGACAGAGACGGTTGGAAGAAGTGGGCTGAGGCAAAGCGAGCTCTACGCTGAAAGGCACATAAGTGCTAGTGAAAGAAGAAGATATGGAATGACCCATATGTTTATTGAGTGACATAGTTATTTATCATCTATAAAAGCCAAATATTAAGTTAAAATTATTTACCATAATATTTCTTTTATTGTGAATTATTGCAAATACAGCAGGTCGTGTGTCGATTTATTAACATGGCGTCATATGTCAATTTAATAACGGTTTGTTTATAAGCATGCTATTGTAATACAGGTTATCATTATTATAATTTTGAATTGTGTTATGTGAGTGCAGTTATTTGTTCATGAATTATTATTTTCCACAGACAAATATTAATAAAAATCTTTGTATTAATTGTAAATTTTCATTAAAGAATAAATAAATAAGAAAAGGTTACAATAAATTCTCAAAAGTGTAGGTAATTTTCCTCCCTTTTCCTTTTTTATTTGTATTTCATTCCAATTACTAGCTAAATGCTGAAACGCTTTGCTGTGGTCCACCCTGATATCAACTTTTAGAAAAGTAAATACAGTTTAATAATTTAAAATAGGCTATTATTTAGAATAACATTCTATATATGTAAAATTTAAAAAATGTCAGCGAAGATTTGTAATTCCTCCTTACTCAACAATAATTTAAAGTTGAAAAATTAAATTGAATCCCATTGGAATATAGACTGTTCCTTCCTGTTCAGCAGAGGTGTAATTATTTTTATGTGTAAAATTTAAAAAATGTCAGCAAAGATTGTAATCCTTTCTTTAATACAATTCTTCTTTCTTTGTAACGATTATTTAAACTTAAAAAAATTTAATCCCAATGGAATACTGATTGTTCCTTCCTGATCAGTATAATTATCTTTATATGTAACATTTTAAAAATGTTAGCGAAGATTTGTAATCCTTTCTTTTATTTAAAGAAGGACTAATCTAAAAGTTTATATTATTACACATTATGATAATTACACTTCTACTGCACATGTAGGAACTGTGTGTATTCCATTTATTTGTATTTTTTGTATTCCATTTACTTGTATTTTATTCCAATTATTAGCTAAACTCTGACGCTTTGCTGTTGCTCTTTGAGATAAGTAAATAAATGCATTCTGGTGAAATTTACCCCAAAATATCATTCCAAATCATAGTCTACTTTAAATTACCATAGAATAAGAAAGCATTACAAATCTTAGGGGACATTTTTTAAATTTTACATATAAAGATAATTACATCTCTCCTGAACAGGAAGGAACAGTATGTATTCCATTGAGATTCAATTTATTATTTTCAACTTTAAATTATTAATGATTAAGAAAGGATTACAAATCTTCGCGGCATTTTTTAAATTTTACATATAATGATTATTACACCTCTACTGAACAGGAATAACTATTATGGATAAGCCGCAACGTTGTGTAAAAGTTTCAGATTTATCCACCATAAATATAAGAGTACTACTGCAAATTGATCCATTGGCAGATATATTTTTTAAACAATTGCTCTATATAAGAAACGGTGAAATAGAGCTGCATTCACAAATATATAAATTCATATAAAAATTCACACTATCAAATTACCAGAAAATTTCTTTACTGTTGTAGAGACAAAAAATAAACTAATAGAAAGTGTCTTTCCTGATATTTTGAGCAATTATTTGAATTATAACTGGCTGGGTAGTCGGGCTATTTGTGTAAAATATGTTGATGTCGATAAAATAAACTTCCAAAATCAATTGACAATGTTCTAGATGAAAATGAAGCCGTAAATTTCCCAACTGAATTTTTGAACTCCCTGGATATACCAGGAATGACACCACACAATCTTCAGTTGAAGATTAGCTCACTGATCATTCTTCTTCGTAACTTAAATCAATTGTGCAACGGTACACGTTTAGTCATTAAAAGGATCACAGGAAATGTTATTGAAGCAACAATTTTGACTGGAAGGTTTAGAGGAGATATCGTCATGTTGCCACGTATTCCCCTAACACCGTCAGAATTTTTTATAAAATTTAAAAGGCTTCAATTTCCTATTCTTTTGGCTTTTGCCAGGACAATAAACAAATCCCAAGAGTAAACAATGTCCATTTGGGGCTTGGATTTTGAAAATCTGTGTTTTTCCCATGGGTATGTCGTCTGTTCATGTGTGGGGGAAACCATCAAATCTGTTTGTGTTAGCAAAAAACAGGTTAACCAAAAACATTGTGCCCAAATAAATGCTTGAATAAATAAATATTCTTAATTGTATTATGTAAAAACAGTAAATTATTATTGTAAATAAATATTTGTAAATTAATGTTACCTACCTAATATTATAAATTAAATATTTAAAAGTTATTCCCTACCAAACTATTTTAAAAGGAGTAATGTTCTATTCTCAATCATGTTGGATTTTGATTAGCTGAAAGGTTTTCATCTTTATCAGCTTATATTGATTTGACTGTATTTATTTAAAAATATTAGGATATAATTAATTCAACGCATTATAGCTACTGAGCCACAGCAACACGTGGGGGGGGGGGGGTTTGCTAGTACTTACTTAAACTTTGTGGGCCCCTTCAACATTGGATTTTACCAACAGAGATTTTAGGAATGCACAATGTATGTGCCTGGTGCACTTTTAAACATGTTAACTTCCTGATAGAAACCACACATTTGTAATAAATATTATAATAATAATCTGGCAAAAGATATTTTGACATCATGAATAGTCTGGCATTGCTTCTGTAACTCTACCACCTTACCAGAAGTGGTGATAGAGAACAAAAAGCTTGAAGAAAAAATACTTTTGGTATTATGTACTGATCTAAATCTTTGTAGCTTTGATGCCCCTATCTCACATGAGGGAATTGTGCCATTCAACATTATCAACTTTCGTCTTTTTATCTTTAGCAATCCACAGTTAGGTATATTACAAATTTCCTGCTGAGGCTAAAAATGAAACATGGATCTTTTTTTAGGTTAAGTTAATAACTAGTTAGATAAATAAAAAAAACATTTTATAAAAAAAAAAAAAAATAAAATAAACCGACTTCGAAAATTAGGAATCAGTAAAAATAAATGCACTGAAAAGTATGAAATAATTACCTTCTGATTTTTATGAATACACAGCAGAATTGAAAATGGTATAAAAAGCGGAAAAATGCAATAAGACGAATAATTTTATTTCGATTTGTACTACACACTAATTGTTATTAAAAATTGTGATATTAAAATATTAAATACTATGTTCAATACATCACAATCTTTTCGGAGGCGGCGCAAATATAAATGACATGTTACTGATACAATTTCATTAGTAGGCATTAATATCAATAGATGAGAAGAGAAGATCCATTTTAAGATTTTCATAATGTCTATTGTTAAAAATTTTAAATTTTTCGCCGCCTCCGAAAAGATTGTGTTGTATTGAACATAGTATTTAATATTGTAATATCAAAAATTTTAATAACAATTAGTGTGTATTTGTACAAATCAAAATAAAATTATTCGTCTTATTGCATTTTTCCGCTTTTTATACCATTTTCAATTCTGCTGTGTATTCATAAAAATCAGAAGGTAATTATTTCATACTTTTCAGTGCATTTATTTTTACTGGTTCCTAAGTTTCGAAGTCGGTTTAATTTTTTTTTTTTTTATAAAATGTTTTTTATTTCACACTTTTTAGTTGGAGAAGATAAAAAATGTAGAAAATCGTAAGTTGGTATAAAAAAATTTTGAAATTTTTTTATGCTCTACCACGTTCGTTTTTCCCGGGCCTCTTTATTATGTTTGTATAAACAGTCACCTTTCCAATTTTATGAGTACAAACAGAGAAGTGGAAAAGCGGTGCATGTATTATACTACTTTCAACACCCTACCTTTTATGATTATACTCGTAATTGGATTTTTTTTAATAAGATCAATGTTGAGTAAATTATGTTCGTAATTACTTTCGATGAATTTTTGACTAAATTTAATAGCAAAGTACTAAGAATAATATCCTTCGTAATTAAAAATAAATCAGAAAATAAATTGCTAAACAAGGTTGCTTCAATTCTGCTTCAGTAGCATTAATGATATTAAGCATTTTCATGGCTGCCAAATTTTTTTTGAGGGGACTTTCACACAAAGAGGTTGTTTCTGGGAGATATCAACTATTATTTTGCAGTTTTTATTGATGGATGAACATCAGCAAACATTGAAATTTTAATTTCTTTTTTAAATAATGTAATGTCTGTATGGGGAAAATGTCCTAGGAAAATTTTTATCAATTGGGAAATACAATACACAATATTTATGTTAGTTATTTCGGTACCTGAGAGATAAATACCTCAAATGTGAAAAACCCATGAACACATCCAAGCTCATTTTCACTGCCCGTTTCAATAAAATTCATTAATTTATTATTGGACTTAGGCTCTTAAAAACACGCTTAGGCTCTCACAAACCGGAAACACTGAACTTATGACGGTTTGGCTTTTGAAAATTTCGGTAACCTTTAGAAAATCGAATATTTAAATTTCTTTCGATTTAATAAAGATCGATCGAAACCTCAAGATCAATGAAAATTGACTTAAGACAGTCTGGCTCTTTGATAACGCTTTATTCTACTACATTTCAGCTAATACACAGGAAACAATTACAACTCACAAGTTAGGCAAGTGGAAAAGTGGAAAAAATCGAAAACTTAACAGAAAATGAATGATGGAAATAATTCCTACTAAGTGCCTATCTTAAAGATTTTTATATCTTTTATCTATTTATAGCAACGTTATCGTAATTTAAAGAAAAAAATGAGACAATTAGCCATCATGGATGGAACTGGTGATGTCACAAACTAATATTGAAATTATTTAGCAGAACGTAAATTATTTCATAACTGGACATGTCCCTAATATTTTTTCGATCCATATTTGAGCTTAGATAGCAGATTTTCGTCTTCTCAAAATAAATAATTTGGCTCAACAGTTAGAAACCTATAATAGTAATCCGGATAACATAACAGAAGTGTTACTCCATGAAGAATCGGCACAAGATTTTATGATTACATTGTATAATAATATCCCACAGAGACTGAGTGTATCCGGGAGAAGACAGAGGTGCCTGAATCCTTTCTTAAGGCCCCCAAATCAACTGAAAATAACCTTTTCCAGGAATTATTGTATTCCTTTTTAACATGCATAGTGAGTGAAAGTCGGAAATCAAAATCTAATTTAAATCAATAATGGCTAAGATTTTAAATTTAAACAAACCTTAGGGAACTTGAAGAAGTCTTAAATTCTGCTTTAAAACTGTTATCAATACTGAGTCTTTCTTGGAATTCCACGAATTTCGTGAATATATATATCTATCTAATATATATACTAATATCGCAACAGAAAACGACAGCGATGTTATATTCTGCGGATATTAAAATCTTTATCGAAATCTATTGTTGAAAAATTAGTTAAGGTGATGTATACGTTGGTTCCAACAAGCATATAAAACACGTCGATAACTAACAGACTGCCCATGTTCTTCCCCCACTCTTTTGATTCAGAATTTAATTGGTTGGTTTTCCCATTTGATTCATCCAGCATTAAAACAATATTGAGATTTGTTAGTTACCAATGAGTTTAATAGCTTGTTGGAGCATACCTTATGTTATATATGCCATATGTTTTTCCAATAAGTAAAAATTTTTAGCGATAATTAAATATTTATTTTCATGTTTTTTCCCGATAACTTCTTAAATAAATTAAGAACCCAAAAAAGGTTTTAATGGGACCACCTTGGGAAAATACTCTACATGATGCAAAAGGTTTCGTTCCAATTGGACCATCCATCTCGGAGTAATCGGTGGACATATATAGAAGAAAAAAAAAGGCACATAAGTATTGAATTGAGTAACCTCCTCTTTCGTTCGAAGTCGGTTAAAAAACATCTTGGGTCACCTGTGGTGTAGTGGTTAGCATGGCAACCTACAATACTAAAGGTCGTGGGTTCGCGTTCCACTATCCTAATTATACCTGGATAGGCAAAATTTAGGACTCCCACTGTAGCATCGTCCAATTAGCCTTAGTAGCACAAAGGGACGTTAAAGAAACAAACAAAACATTGTATTGTAAATATATGGATTTTAAGGAATAAGTTATTTTAGGAACCTCTGGTATATGCAATCTAGTTTCCAAAGAATTCAAGCAAGGGCATTATACAGAGGCTTCCTTCAAATCTTTAAGACGGATTAAGAGGTTGACATAAATATGACGTTGACTGGAAGTTAAATGAACACTTTATATGCTTAATACTCAATATGAAATATGAAGGTAGAAAAGAGGGAGGAGGGAATGGATTTTTTTTTTTTTTTTTTTTTTTTTATAAGGGCGTCAACCACTAGGGTCATCATATGGGAATGGATTTAAAACTGTTGAATTTCAATACAGTTTACCTCCCTGTTCTCCTTTATGGGAAAGAAAACAAGTAGACAAAGGAGAAAAACTAACTGCTCGAAAATTAGTATATTATATAATGTTAGGATTCAATCCATTCCATGACCAGGTGCAAAGGGAACATACAGCTTAGAGTCATTTCAGTGTTAAGAAAAAACTGCTTTAAATCCCTAATGTTGAAAAAATATAAGAACTCATTGAGATTTAATAAAGACGTTAAAAACTAGTTGTTTTTGACCAAGCAATATCATAAAACATGTTAATTAAAAGAATTAGGAATAGCAGAAAGGCATTTCATTGGTTTCCTATCTATTTTAAAACCCTATGTTTTGTGACTATTAACAATCATGAATCTCTCAATACCTGTGTAGAGGTACTTGACATAAACCTATAATATAACTGCCCAACTTAGCTCGCTGCAAGGTCATCGATAGAATCAATTATCAGACTGAGAAGTGACCAAGAAAATGGAGCATCGGCTTTTGAAAGTTTTTTTGTGTGCAGATATTTCGGCAAATGAATGCCATTACACAACTCTTCAATGTCATGTTCCCGAGTTGCTTCACAATTAGCAGTGCACGTTCTATTTCATTATGGCCATAACTTACTACAGTACCGAAGTTTATGTTCCTAATTTTGCAAGTTTTAATTTCCACTTAGTAATTATTATTTGTTTAGAAGATTTATGTAGTTTATTTTATTAGATTAGTCATACATTTTAATTTTAGAAGATTTTTTTTTTATTATGTTCTTATATTTTTCACATGCAAAGTAACACTTTTATTTACATATATTCGATTACCAATTATTTTTTCATTTAACAATTTAATATTAATCATATCTGTTATCTTTGTTATTGATTATGATCCAAATAAACAACTGTACAAGTAATTCTTTTTTGATTTGTCAACCCCATGGCTTGTACTTTATGTTATATTACCCCAAAGAGGAAAACCTGTTATACCCAATTAAGTAATAGAAAAACCCTCAACCTGAACTAATATACAACATTCAATACCATAAAAAAATTATGCTACTTATTAAATAAAATTAGCCATACAATTAGAAGTTTCCTAAGAAATTATTTACAAACAAAATTGACAAGGCCACATACAATCTTATAATTCTACATAATTTAATACTCACTTTGAGATTGTATTTTCTTAGAACTTGAAGAACAGCAAGCAAGGTGGTTCTATCTGGAGTTTCAACAGAATCTGGTTCTGTCTTAATCTGAACACCCGACAAATGTGAGATATCTTGAGCAGTTGATTCCATCATATAAAATTATACTGTTTCTTAGGAACAATAAATCGCTTTGAATTCTAGAGTATCTTGCCACCAAGTTGTTGCTAGTTATAAATTGTAACATTAAAAAAATAACAACTAGTTATTGTGGCCAAGCAATTCTTTTTTGTAACAAGAAGAAAATCAAACACGACTTTGTAGTGAACCCTACACTCGAACAACTAACCACAGCACATACAACAATCTATCAAAGGTAACTGGATTGTTTTGTAACCTTGAGTAGGTTACAATTAATGCCACATCAATTAGTCTTCTTATAGTATATATTTAAATAAGAAAATTTCTACAGTGCATCAACTATTAATCGTTATTAAATACAATGTTTAACAATTTTATTAGTTAAATTCTTCAAAGGGTATACAACAAAAAATAATAATTAAAAAAAACAAATGACTTAATAAGTCCTTAATTCATTTAAAGGATATATAATAATATGTAGATCTAATTATACTTCTCTGACGATAATTTTAGGAATCGCTCGAAATTCTATATAGTTAGTGCCTAAAGCGCTTTTCTTATCTAAGTTTCAGTGTCGGTCTTTTTCAAGGAGACCTACGGTAAGACAGGTTTCGACCATGGCTGCTTGTAGGTTATTTGGTGTTTTAGGAGAGATTTCTAGGAACAATATTAAATTTATTTCAGCAGCAGGTATGTATTTTTTTTCCACTCACAAAGAAAATGTAATTAATCAAAAATTTTAATTCGAAAATATAAATTTATGATTTGATATAGTTAAAACAGGAAAATTACTGCCCCTACTTATTATTACCAAATATTTTCAATTCTGAATTTAATTTTAATAGTAATGGTTATATACTGTTATTTCTTGTTATAATAAAAAACTTATTTCAGTAAGTAGCTTGTCAGAGCTTTGAACTGACAGATATCAGTTCCTATCATTAATTATATTAGTTAATAATTTTTTCCTGTATATCTATAATCACCTTAATAGATCTATTCAAGATAAAGATTACTTTCCCATTTTAGGACTTAAATGCTTATCAGTGGCTGTGAGTTATATGTTACAGGCAATTGTTCCAATTTTATTTAGATCATAATTGATTCTCTATACATGATATTTTATATATGATATTCCTTTTTTGAGATTGATCCTGGATTATTTTCTGAACTAAAAAATATCACTATTTTTAAATTCAAGAACTATCTTATCACTGAAAATACTTTGATTAAATTCATGTGATCAACTTTAATTTTTCTAATAAATTTTTGAATACAAATCTCATTTTTTTATATACCCAATTTTTTCAATATTTTTAGTTATTTGTTTTATCTGCTTTATTGATATAAAATTGCATCTTTATTTTGTCATATTGACTTTATTTAGTGGTATAAGATTGTCGAAGTCCTAAAAAAACAAAAACTATATTTTTTTTCTCTACTGTTTTTTTCGAATCTTGTTTTTATTGCTTAATCTTTGTCTCTTATCTGCATCTGAGTCACTTATAACCAAGCTCACACTTTCTTATAATGTGAAAAGATGTTCATTGTGACCTGTATCTTAGCTAAATCGTTAGAGCTTTGTTATCCATTTTAAGCTAGCAGAATCTGATATGAATTTGTGATCTGATAATGGTAATAAGGTCCCTCAAACAACTTGACAGAGGCAACTGATAAGGTTTAAAACAGGCTAAGAGACTAGTACCTTTTTTTCCAAATCAAATATTTATCTTTCGTAGAATTGGATTGAAACTTAAAAATTGGATTATTCTCTTTGATAGCAGCTGTATGGTTTTGTCATGTAAAATTTGAATTGGTTTTTATTTATTTGTACATGTTTTACTGTTAAACAGTGTGTCTATTGTTCTTATTTAAAGTTTATCAGTTTCTTGAATTTGTGTATTTTAGATTGTCTATATTTGAATTTTTTTGGCTTGATGGATATAGAATATTGTAAATTTATTTTAAATAATTTTATTACCAGGGGGTGCTATTAATTGATATATTAATTAACTTTTATAGTTAGCAATATTGAAATGTTCATCTATTTTTTTATCTTAATGGCTTTGGAGGAGGTAATGGCTTTTGCTTATATTTCAAATACCTTCTGGCTTCTGTCCAGTTTTATTTTAAATTACTACCATTGATTCAGGAGTTTCATTGAGATTATTTATGAGACTAGTACTTCATTTTTTGCTCATTGTATTAATTTGTTATGCTTGAATTAATATATATTTATCTTTTCCAGTGTGTCATATTCCTTTTAAGACTAGGCCTAAATTGTGTTTTAAATCCTTTACAAACTTCTCTTTATCATCCAAATTATTTTGCTTTTCCTCAATATTTTTTTTTTCTTTTCCAAAATTTATCCTTGAATCCTTTAGACAGACCATCTTTTTCTGTGATTTTGAATGTCATTTGTTCAGATTTGACTCTTTATTATTTTATGAACTTCGAAGTACAAAGGCACAATTTTAAATGTATTTTTATTTGGCAAATAATTCAAGGAAATTCTATTGTTGCTCATGCCTTTTTCTAATCACTTTGATATTTTTATTGAGTATTATTGTTATTAGCATATTTCTTTATCATTGAAAACTTGGCATATTACATATTTCATTTTTTTAGGATCATCAAAATGGAGATTATACTCAACAACACCAAAACACACCAGAACAAAAATAGTCAACGATGTAGCAGTCATTACCTTAGATTCTCCAAATGCCAAGGTATGTTAAAAATATCCTGAATTATGTTTTTATTGCTTAATTGAGACAATTTAAAATTTAAATTAAACTCATCAACAGGAAATATTTTTAAAGAAATATCATGGTATTTAATAACTAAATGTACCATAAGATTAATTCCTAAAGTATTATTATATCCATCCTTCCCAAATTAACCCTTTGACATTTATTTGTTCATTATGATTCAATCTTAAACCCAACATAAAAGTTTATTTCCTTTCTCATAAGGTCTAAAGTACCTTATTTCATAATGTCTATAGTACTGTAAATTATTTCTTTTATTTTAATCATCATCGCTAAAACCTCTCTATCTCATAATAATTAAGAATAATTAAATCCTTTTTCTCTTCTGATTAAATCGCACTGAATATTTAGTTAAAGTTAGATATTACCATTTTTAAATAATTGAGAATAGCTAGCAACATTTTGTTAATTTATCTGTATTTATAAATATTCTTATACATGAAGTTAATTTTTAAAAGATATTCCTTATTTAAAAAAATAAAAAATAATTTAAAAAATCTGGTGCGGTGCTTGCATTTCATAACTTTTATTTTCAAATTTGCTTTCTTTTGCAAATAGACATTATTTTAAAAAATGGCGTGTTACAGGCTTATGAACTTAATTTTTAAAATTTGATTGCTTTAGTATTTTTCAGAAAATGCAGCGATTTTATTCTCTGCTCATGCAGGGTCAATTAATATTTCTTTATTTAAATTAACAGAATAGTTAGGAAAGTATTGATTTAATTTAATTGTATTCATTAAAGGTTACATATTGTTATGTTTTATCCTAACCCACTCTGAGCACCACACTCTTTTCTCCTCGCACAATTCTCTCATCTCAAAATATTTTTCTTTGTTTTCCATTTTATTACAAAATTAAGATTGATTAAGATTTATTTATGTTCGTAATTCTATAAGTTTTGATTATTTTTATGATAGTGTCAATTTGTACCAATAGTTTCCATTAAATAATCTGAAAGTAGAAATTATTCTGTTGTCCACATCAGTTACCAGTTCACCATCTACCACTTTATGGGTTAAATTTAGTTTTAATTTTAGGCTAAATTTCTAAAATTATATTTATGCTTTTTCTTCAAAGAGATGGTGTCACAGTAAAAATTAAAAATAACCATCAGTGTTACATTATTAATCAGTCTGTTTCGGTTTTAAGTATTTTAAATTAAATCCGGATCGATTGTGACCGTGACCCAGCGGGATTACTGAATCGTCTGAATTTTCAAATTTGAAGCAAAATAGAAGCTGTAGCGTTCAAAATACACAGTATACAAAATACTTTATTAAAGTATATTACAAATACGAATACTTAGCAACTCTGTCTAGTAGCTAAGCAACCCCGCAACAAAAATGTTTAACGTGAAATGCTCGCTTTTTGTGTATTTTAAAATGATGAACGTAAGCGATTCAGTTTGTTAAATTGAATTATTAAAAAACTATCCTTTGATACATAATGTAAAAGATAAATATTATATGTCTTGATTCAGTGTGTTGCCATATTGGAATTGTTGATAAATTAATTTCCTGACCTACAAGCGGTGTTTATGTCGCTTCTCGATTCTCCTTTTAACTGGAAACACAGTTATAATTGCTAATGCTTTAAACATAGTGAAGAATAAGTGTTATGGGAATCACTTCCTTCTTGACTGATCAACGACAACTGGTCCCTTTCAGCCTTGATTAACATTGGCTCGCGTCTCAAATCCCTAGATTCTTATGTGTTTGATTTACATATTTTGAAACAAAAAAATCTGATATTTGGATTATACCAAGAGGACTTCCATGAGGGTATTCCCCACCTGCTACACCATAACAACCATATTTTTGAGTGTATACATGCACTTCTTTAGTCAGTGAAACCTTCTGGACTTATAAGAATTAAAATATGTTGAGTTTTCTGGATTTTCAAAAATAAAACAACCAATTTCCTGTTATTGTGCTCACTAATTTTAAAATGAATATAAGGAACAGTATTTTCACAGACTGGTACACTAAACCAACATACTCAGGCCGACTCTTAAACTTTCACTCCCAACATCCCTACCACCAAAAAATAATTGTTGCGAAAAATCTTATTCACCGAAGTCTTTCCCTTTCTGATCCCCAATTTCATGAAACCAATATCCTGTGCATCAAACAAATCCTTTCTTCCAATAACTATCCTCCCCCTACATCATCAATAAACTCATCAAAAACCACTTTAATCGGCCCCCTTCTATTCAAACAACCTCCACTGTGACTCCACAATCCACTGCCACCTCTATATACAGATCTTTGCCTTTCATCCCCAACCTCTCCGACAACATCCAAAAAATTTTATGTTCCACTAACATTAATTTACACTTAGCCTTCAAAATAGACTTTCGAAACTCTATTCTCCTCTCAAAGACCCCATCCCTCCTACACACCGCTCTCAGATTATTTATTATATTCCCGGTTGTGCCCCAAATTCTAATTCCAATTACATTGGAGAAACGAAAAATCTCCTCAAAGACCGAATTAACTACAATGCATCAAAACTCTCAGAACACTCCTTATCCCTCAACCACACATTTGATTTTGAAAAAACATCCATACTTGCCACTGTTCCCAATCACGACAAACTACTTATTATGGAAAGTTTCTACATTAAACTCGAACGAAATCCTATAAATTTAAAGACAGATAAACAACAGTTATCTTCAACCTATTCCCAAATTTTAAAAAATCCATAACACATCAAATATATGTATATAGTTTTTTTTCCCGTTAATTAATTATATACTGGTATTCTAACACTTTCATTCAATCGTTATTTAATCAATACTCTTTAATATCAAAAATAAACTTCACTATTTTTTTAAAATACGTTAAAGCACTCAGTCAGTAAACCGGATGTTTTGGTAAACAAACATGAACCCCCTCCTCTTTCGATCGCAGAAGATCTCCAACAGTTCACTTGACAGGTAGGTTTTATTTCTTGCTACATACGAGGGGTGATCAAAAAGTTCCAGGACTGTTGAGATTGTGCGGCAATGGAGTGTCATAGAGCAGTGCGGTTGGCAGCATTGTTTAGCGTGACTCTTCCTGAGCTCAGCTGTTTATTCAGTTTGTTGATAACCTTCTTCATTGCAAAGTTACTGCTGTTTTCGTAAAAAAAAGTTTTTTGTGTTCGGCGATTCTTTCCCTTCATGGGTCTCTTAAGTTTTGGAAACAAGAAAAAGTCTGCAGGGGCAAGGTCAGGTGAATATGGAGGCTGGGGAATGACCGTCATTCCATTTTTGGTGCAGTAGTCGCGAATGAGCAGTGCGGAATGAATTGTCATGATGCAGCACCCACTCACCGCTCCGCCACAACTCTGGTCTCTTCCTCCTTATTGCCTCGCGCAAATTTCTCAGGGTTTGAAGATAACGAAAGCGGTTAATGGTCTCATAACATTTTACCCAACTTCACACAAAACTTTACGCAAACGCGTTGCTCTTCCTTTACATTCATTTCACAAAATCGCTGAACACAAAAAACTTTTTTTACGAAAACAGCAGTAACTTTGCAATGAAGAAGGTTATCAACAAACTGAATAAACAGCTGAGCTCAGGAAGAGTCACGCTAAACAATGCTGCCAACCGCACTGCTCTATGACACTCCATTGCCGCGCAATCTCAACAGTCCTGGAACTTTTTGATCACCCCTCGTATATTTTTTGACTTATACCCATCTCTTTTTCTATTTTCACTCCGCACATATTCCGTCCGCTTCCTCGTAACATATATTCCTTATCTCTCTACCATTTAATATTGTTATTCTTTAGTATATTATTGGCATAGTTTTTGATTTGTTTAGTTTTCCTAATTTTGACATCCTCATGATCTCATTATCACTTCTGTATCTCTTTCTTTTACTGTAACATGTTCTTGTCATCCATTTCTTTATTCAAAAACAATAATTATTTTTTTATCTAAATCCAAAGTTTTATTCACATTCTTTTGTTAAATATCTAATTCCAAAAATGTTTTTAATTCATATTATTTTATTCTGCAATTATTAACTCATTTTCATGTGTGTGTATATATATATTTTATTCATTTAATTATTTTATTTATTTATTTTTTCTTTTCTTCATATACTTTATTGGTTGCTATCTTGTTTCATATTTAGCTCTGATGATGACCTGAATGTCGGGTCGAAACGTCGGCACATAATATATGTTATTGCACAAATAGTGTTTCATTTGACTGCACCCCCAACCATTTTCATCACATATACCTCTATGGTCATCTAATTATCTTCATTCTGATTTTTTTATCATTATATTACTTTAATCGACGTAACTTTAATTAGATTTGTAACGGATTTCTTTTTATTTTTCATAGGTGAATTCATTAAATGCTGAAGTTGTTTCGGAACTGGAATCGGCAATAAACAAAGTACGAGATGATCCTGCTTTGAGAGCTGCTGTACTAATATCTGGAAAGCCCGGCTGTTTTATTGCTGGAGCAGATATAAGTATGCTCGAGAAATGTAAAACTCGAGAAGAAGTTAAAGAAATTTCACAAACTGGCCAAAGAATACTAAAAGGAGTAGAGACAATGAAAAAACCTGTTGTTGCTGCTATAATGGGAGCTTGCCTTGGAGGAGGACTTGAAGTTAGTTATCACCTCAGATTGTTCTTAGTAAAAGCAAATATTAATAATAGTTTTGTAACTTTAAATTGCATATATGATTGGATCAAATAATATACTTATTCAAACATTTAATTAATTCCTTAAGGTTTTTTGATTAGCTTAGAAATCAGCTCTCACTTATCTTTGACAAATTAAGAATATTCAGTTTAATTATTAAAATGATATTCAAATAAAATTTGATTTGGTTTCACTGTTGCGAACTTAATAACCTGTAGGTATGAAGCAATATAACCCTTTACTCTGATCTACTTTATTTATCTAACGTTTCGGGACATCTGCCCATTTTCAAAGATTAATAAAATTCCCTTCTTACTCTTTGTGTGTAATTGTCAAATATAAAAAAAAATAACTAAAAATACTTGTATTACCCACTGACTCATTCTTTAATTTTTACATATTTCTCTGTGCCTTATCCCTTTATATGTACAAATTAAAGAATGAGTCAGTGGGTAATACAACTGTTTTAGTTGTTTAGTTTTTTTGATATTTGACAATTACACACGAAGAGTAAGAAGGGAATTTTATTGATCTTTGAAGATAAGCAGATGTCGCTAATCGTTAGATAAATAAAGAAAGTTGAGCAGAGTAAATGGTTATATTGCTTTGTACCCACAGGTTATTATGATTAAAATGACAAATTATAAGGAATTTGGTGAAGTTTTAAAATAGAAAGCTTTGGCAATAAAATTGACTGTCTACAGAATTTAATTATGCAAGGCTGTACTTTAGGTTTTTTAAGGGCTATCAAAGTTTTCTTGCTTTAAAAGCTCTTTTTTTTTTCTTTTCATTTTTACATTCAACTAACTTTCACTTATTTTATAACCCCCATTCCTGGCTATTTTACCATTTATATTGGTTCTCTTTATCTTGTATTAGTCAAAATTTCTTGAAGTCTCATTAAACAATAGTTTAATTTTTTAATTTATTTTTAACATCATATCATAGAATTATTACAGTTTTATCACAGAAAACAAACACGAGAGAAAAAAAAATTTAAATCCTGTATACTAGATTTTCAATATTACTAAACCACATTTGTAATCTCAAATGATTGTTTTGTTGCAGGTGGCTTTGGCTTGCCATTACCGAATAGCAGTGAAGGAAAAAAAAACTTCACTTGGTCTTCCTGAAGTGATGCTTGGCCTTTTACCTGGTAGCGGTGGCACTATGAGGCTTCCACAATTGACCTCTATACCTACAGCTCTTGACCTAGAACTTACTGGAAAGAGTGTTAGAGCTGATAAAGCCAAAAAGCTTGGAATGGTCGATCTTCTCATTGACCCATTAGGACCCGGTTTGACTCCTGCTGAAGAAAGGTTATTATTGCTTTGTGTTTTATCTGCAAAAAGGCTCTTATTTGCCCCCATTTTTTTTTTCTGTTGTCACTCATTACTTAGAGTGTAAATTTTCTTAGGAGACCATAACGGGCAGAACCATGAGAGCTTTTTAATTTTGAAAATTTAATTTTAAATTTTTTTTTATAGTAATAGAAAAAAGAAACTATTATTCCCCCCCTTTTTTATCTTTTATCCTGAATAACACCAATTTGGTTTTGTTCTGCTTTGAGGTGTAAAATCTTCACATCATCAATGCCTATGTTAATCCCAACATTGCAAGTTTATTTTAAATTATTTTCCAGTTTCCAATAAAGGAAATCTAATTAGATTAAATCAATGAATTACTGTTTTATGCTATGAAATCATTTCTCTCAATTTCAACACTCTAGTCACCCAATGCAAATCACGTATGGTTTATGTAAGTTTTATATGTGTTTAGAACTATGGAATATCTTGAAGAAGTAGCTATTTATACTGCACGTCAATTAGCAACTGGGCAATTGAAAGTTGATAGAAGCAAGAAAAGTTTGGTGGATAAAATTATGAATATGGCTTTAAAATATGATTTTGTGAAAGACCAAATTTTCAATAAGGCTAAAGGTCAGGTTATGAAAATGACTGGAGGTCTATATCCTGCACCTCTAAAGGTAAATGTCATTGATATCTCATTATTTAACTTTAAGTTTTTGGAGGGTTGTATCACTAAAGAGGGTTGTAAGAGGAAAGGTTTTCAATACAACTTAGATTTTTGAGCTTCTATGTATCATGTATGTTAAGTTCATTTCTAATAACTATTTTTAAAACAATAAAAATAAAAAATGTGTGGGATTTTTCTTTATTGAATAATTTATTTCACTATTTAAATCATTACTGTACCATCGGAAACTCCTCATATTACCACTTAATGCCCTTGAATAATTTTATTATAATATTAGTAAACTTTGAATGCATTACATTTCTCGATTATGGAGTTTTAGTATTGTTTATTAAGTAAATAATAAGCTGTTCCATTGCTATCAATAATTGCTTCAAGTCTATTTCTTTTTTTTTTTTCAAGATCCTAGATGTGATAAGAACTGGCATTGACAAAGGTGAAGAAGCAGGCTATAAGGCTGAATCTGAAGGATTCGCTGAATTGGCTATGACTCCCCAAAGTAAAGGCTTAGTTGGGCTCTTCAGGGGTCAGACCGAGTGTAAGAAAAACAGATTTGGAAAACCAGAGAAGAAAGTTCAGTTAGTAATCTTGATCTCATTATAAAATATAATTTTATTTATTAAATTATGTTACTGGTCATACCTAATTTTCTGTTAGGACTTTGGCTATACTTGGTGCAGGTTTGATGGGTGCTGGTATTGCTCAAGTGACTGTAGACAAAGGTATCAAGACTATTTTAAAAGATACTTCACAACAGGGTCTCAACAGGGGTATGAACCAAGTCTCTAATGGATTCGATGGAGCAGTTAAAAGAAAGAGGCTCACAGCGTAATTATTATATCTAATTTATTAATGCATACATAGAAACGAAATTTTTTAATTATTATTTTTAATGATTGCTGCTTACAGTTTTGAAAGAGATCGGCATCTTGCTAACATAGAATACACTCTTAACTATGACAGCTTTAAAAATTGTGATATGGTCATTGAAGCTGTTTTTGAGGATTTAGGGGTAAAGCATAAAGTAATCAAAGAGATAGAAGCAGTTGTTCCTCCTCATTGTGTTGTCGCTACTAATACATCTGCTCTAGAAATTACTAAGATTGCATCAGTCAGCAAAAGACCAGAAAAAGTGAGTTTCATGTATTCCTAATCTGTTAGCTAACAACATTGAGATATCTATGGTATATCCACTCACAAAACTCTTATTACTGCTTTGTGGAAATTATATATTTTCCAATCATATCTATTGTTTTTTAATTATATGAATAACTGTGGAAAAATGAGAGTTTTTTCTTTTCTCTTTTTTCTGCTTGAAACACTTATATATTTGTTCTTGTTGTTAATCCAAATTAAATAATAATTTTTTTTTCTTTTTCGAAACTCATTAATTGTTGAGTGATGAATCCAAATTAGATAATTATTATTATTTTTTTTCAAAACTGTAGTTAATTTATGAGTGATTATAAAAAAAAAATGTTTGAATCATGGCATTGAATTATAAGGTGCCTTATATTTTTAATTTCTGTTTATTCTTGGGGTGGTGGTATCTATGAATAGGGTAACAGGGTTTTAAGGAGATTTTAAATTGTTAAAGCCTTTTAGGAACTACAGCATATAAAAACAACTGTTGTTCACTCATCCATCAGACTCCAGTTTGAGTTAACATCCTTTTTTTTCTACACTGTCAGCTATTATAATTATATATGGCAATATTCAACTGTAAAAGAGTAGATTGGTCTCAGTGTGAGTTTTTTGGTCTCTGTGTGAGTTTTGGATTGATAATGAGCTCTACTTTCCCTGGAGCACTGTTTTAATAATTAATCAATTAGTTTCCTTGATTAATAAATACATTATCTCTTATATACATCATGTTTTTACTTTCACTTACCTATATATGAAATATATAGTAAGTGGAAGTATTGCGATCGTGAAAAATTTCGACTTCCGGTTTTACATATTTTGGGGTCCCCTGAGTCCAATTAACCAAGTCCCGCGAAATGGTCTGTGTGTGAACAGACTAGCTCAAAAACTATATACCGTGTGAACCTGAAATTGGGTATTTAGTGTATGTATATGCCCGCGATGTGACAGCAAAAATTTCATCAAAATTGCTCAAAGGGAGGGGGTACTTTATTTAATAACATTTTACGTTTTTTTCGATTTTCTCAAAAACGGCTCTAACGATTTTGATTAAACTGAGTATTTGATCTGTTTATATGCCCGAGATATGACTGTAAAAATTTCATCAAAATTGATCAACCGGAGGGGGGACTTTACCTAATAAATTTTGTATCATTTTCATGTGTTTTTTTTTATTTACTCAAAAACGGTTTTAACGATTTTGATCAAACTGGGTATTTGATGTATGTATATGCCAAAGATGTGATAGCCAACATTTCATCAAAATTGGTCAAACGGAGTGGGCACTTTATTTCATAATTTTTTTTCCAATTTTTACCTTTTTTTCGATGATCTCAAAAAACGGCTTTAACGATTTTTATCAAATTCGCCATGTTTAATGAAATTAGGTGTTCTTTAATATCAGGTAAGCTGTATCATTATTAAAATGTTCTGAGGGGGCTTTTTTTGGGGGGAGGGGGGGGAGGTTGGGGCTTTTTCTGTTTGTTTCCTATAAAGTACCTTTGTTTTTGTTTATATGGAGAAATTAACTGTCTCTCGTTACGCCTAAAAATAAGAAATGGCTAAATATGAGATATGATAAAAATTAAGAAAACATAAAGAGGAGAAAAAAAGAAAAATATTCAGTCAACTCATAAAACTCGTTGAGCCCACGCATGCGGAGTACGCCTTTTGACAGATCATTGTTCATAATTCAAGCCGTTCTGTTCATTTGAGAAGTGGCAATTAACAAAACGCATTAATTTCTAATCTAAGTAAGTTGGTAAGTGAAAGTTGTGTGTTGCGCGCACGTACCAGATTTTTTTTTTAGTATTACTCATATCTTAGGAAATGGAAATGGAATAAATTAAAAAAAAAAAATGAGTTTTAAATTACAATCACCAAAATAATTTAAATATTTAGGAAAAGTTTTTCGGGGTTTCAGTTCTAATGGAATAGACACTTTCAGTAATGAGGTGTTTTTTTATGGTTATGAACAGTGGTTAGGATAGAGAAGTTCTGTCTAAATCGAATGAATGGTATGTGTGGAAAAATTGTTGGCCAAAAAATGTTTTTGATACTGTTAATGTTGGTTTCATAAAATTAGGGATTGGAAAGAAAAGTAGTTAGCTAGATAAGATTTCTGGCTATGTTTATTTTTAGTTCATTGGGATATTGAGAGTGGAAGATTAAAAGTCGGCCTGAGTTTGTTGGTTTATTGTATCAGTCTGTGAATATACTGTTATTGGAGTTTCTTGTGATATGGAGGTCAATGAAAGCTAGAGAAATATTAGTTTCGGATTCCACAATAAAATGAAGGTGGTGGTGGTGGTGGGAGTTGAAGGCTGATAGGATTTCTGGAATTTTATTGTGAATAAGTATAAGGAGAAGGTCATGAACATATTTATGGACATAAATAATGTCTATTGGAAATAGTGGGGAGTTAAATAGGTCATTGAGTACAGTATTGAGTTTGTGTGAGTCCAGCGATTTAATAGTAAAAATTTGCATAGAAGGTTAGGTAGCCAGATTTACATCAAAGTTTTAAGGATTCTAGGTATGATGTGCAGTCTAGGGATGTGTTGAGTTCAATGGTCTTTAATAATACTTAGGGCTATGTCTATGAGAATGTCTGTGGCATGGCGAAAGCAACATCAAAACTAGCGAAATATTAACTAAATAAAACAGTGAATATCGCCAAAAAACAGAGGGATAAAAGCAGAAGACTAACTCCCAGAGTGTCTAGAACTCGAAATGAATAATGGTTGAACAAATATTTCCCTAATAGAGACACCCCTGCAGCCTAGCGACCACTAAATGTACTTTTTTTTTACTTTAGTATTTGAGGATCCTCTAGGATGTGCTTCAGTCAGGACAAGTTATCTCATGTGAAGCTGGGGACTTAAATAAGTGAGAAACAGATTGCGAGATATATCCTCTTCAGCTGCTGGGGATCAGCGGCCCGCCACGAATAATCTTGTCGTCCGCTTGTGGGGACTGTCTTATTTTTCCGAGATATATCGTCCAGAGCCATTAAAGGGTTAATACTAATTTAAGGGTTAAAACTATTGGTCCATATTTTTATCTTATAATTTTGCTTATTATGTGCTTTATTCTTTTATTAGAATGAAAGAAATCCTTTTAAATACTATTATGTATGGTTGTGACTGAAAAAGAATAAATAAATTAAAAGCAGGGATCAAATGAAACAGTTAACTCTTTTCATTTAAAAGTACATATAAGTTTAACTTTTATTAACATGTGGTGATCGATTAAAGTATATTTTTAACTTTTACTTTTATTATCATATGGTCTTTCAAAACAGTTATTTCATAACTTTTATTTTCAAACCTAAATAATAAAAGTTTTTATTTAAGTTTTAATAAACTATTTACTTAAATGAGTTTTAATAAAAAAAGTTATATGCTTTTAAATTATTTGTTTGTTATTCTCATATTAGTCTATCATTATGTTGTCTAGGGTAGCGATTTTGAAAAAAATATCCAATATGAATTTTCCTGGGGGGTTCCCCAATAAAAAAATCATGCCATTCGGTTTTCTTTCATGAGTGGATCTGTCTTTATGTAATCGGTGGTGTTGCTTTGAACAATATATCTATTTAGAAAGTTGGTAGTTGGTTGGGCAGCGGGTAAAATTTTCATTTTATTTCGAAAATTAATAATTCGAAGAATTCTAAAATTTATGCTTTTGCAAATCTTGGACATGTATTTATAATGATGTTATTCAGGTCATTTGTCTTGTTCTTCTTTTAATATCCCATTTGAATTTTGATGGTGGGGAATCCCTAATATTAAAATCATTTTATTACTTTCACTTACCTATATATGAAATATATAGTAAGTGGAAGTATTGCGATCGTGAAAATTTTCGACTTCCGGTTTTCAACGGAAATACACGTTTTGGGACGCCCTGAGTCGAAATAACCAAGTCCCGCGAAATGGTCTGTGTGTGTGTCTGTGTGTGTGTGTGTGTGTGTGTGTGTATGTGAACAGACTAGCTCAAAAACTATAAACCGTGGGAACCTGAAATGGGGTATTTAGTGTAGGTATATGTCCGCGATGTGACAGCAAAAATTTCATCAAAATTGCTCAAAGGGAGGGGGTACTTTATTTAATAACTTTTTACGTTTTTTTCGATTTTCTCAAAAACGGCTCTAACGATTTTGATTAAACTGAGTATTTGATCGATTTGTATGCCCGAGATATGACTGTAAAAATTTCATCAAAATTGTTCAACCTGAGGGGGGACTTTACTTAATAAATTTTGTATCATTTCCACGTGTTTTTTTTATTTACTCAATAACGGTTTTAACGATTTTGATCAAACTTGGTATTTGATGTATTTATATGCCCGAGATATGACTGTAAAAATTTCATCAAAATTGATCTACGGGAGGGGGGACTTTACTTAATAAATTTTGTATCATTTTCACAGGTTTTTTTATTTACTCAAAAACGGCTTTAACGATTAACAAAAATAAGATATGAATGTAGAAAAATGTGTGACTTTGGGAAATGATTATTAGCAAAACACGTCAATTTCTAATCTAAGTAAGTTGGTAAGTGAAAGTTGTGTGTTGCGCGCACGCACCAGATTTTTTTTTCAAATTCATTGATAAAACTGTCACTAACCATGCTATCCAGAGTGATGTTTTGGTAAAAAATATTTAAGTTTTTTATTTTAAATATTGATTTATTAAATTTTACCGATTTCATTGAAATCAGGGAACATTCTTATATTTCCAGATAGGTGTGATTTGAAAATGTTATCAATTTTAAATTTGGGTAGAGGGAGGCTTGTATTACCAGTAATTTAACATTTACCGATTTCATAGAAATGAGGGTACATGTTTACGTTTTCTGATAGGCATAATTAAAAAATATTATCAACTACTTGGTTCTTTTCTTTCACTTAGTGAGGAAGAGTGCTTTATTTATAGGATTTTTTCAAAATTTTATTTGCTTTCCCAACGTTTCGGGCTATTAGCTCATCCTCTGAGGTTATCTATGAGTTACTTTCTTTCACATTTCAATTTTCCAATTGTCATCATACATTTTTTAATCAGTATATATAATACTTTTGTCATCTTTTGCTTTTTACATTTTTTGGCATTTATGAAAGGAACTTTTATTTCATTGTCACATTTTTTAATTTCATTGTCTCACACACACAGTTTAAAATGTGACAATGAAAGAAAAGTTGCTTTCATATATGCCAAAAAATTTAAAATGCAAAATATGACAAAAGTATTATATATACTGATTAAAAAATGTATGATGACAATTGGAAAATTGAAATGTGAAAGAAAGTAACTCATAGATAACCCCAGAGGATGAGCTAATAGCCTGAAACGTTGGGAAAGCAAATAAAATTTTGAATATACGGAAGAGACTCCTTCATTTAAGAAATCCTATAATATTATCAAGTTTATATTTCGGTGGTGGGGGGATGCTCGGATTAGCAATAATTTAACATTTACCAATTTCATTGAAATGAGGGTGCATCCTTTATCCTAAATTTTAAATTACTGGTATTGTGAGGACCCCCCCCCCCCCCACGACCGAAATTAAAAATTGATAAAATGTTCGAATTCTACGTGTCTAAGTAAGGATGCATCATTTCAATGAAATAAGTAAATAATAAAGTAATGGTAATGCTTTACTAAGTAAAAAACCATAGGTTGTACTGTTACAAGTTTTTTTTTGTCATTGCAGCCCTAGAAAGCTAGAATAATGCCATTTAATAACAATGGCTATATATTTTTTATCACTTCATTCTTGTTGCAAATAATTCTAAAAATATTTGTGATTCCTAGGTGATAGGTATGCACTATTTTTCACCTGTTGACAAGATGCAGTTACTTGAGGTGATAACAACTGATAAGACTTCCCAAGACACCGCAGCTTCAGCAGTTGATGTTGGTTTAAGGCAGGGAAAAGTAGTAATAACTGTGAAAGATGGTCCTGGTTTCTATACTACAAGAATCTTGGCTGCCATGGCATCTGAAGGAATGAGAATTCTCCAGGTATACTAGTCAATAAGCTTGTTTCACTTTTATTTTAATATAATAAAAAAATAAATGAAACATTTAATTTAAGTGTTAATTAAAATTAAAGATATGGAAATGTTATCACTTATTACAAATTTTAAGACTATCGTGTTTTAGCATATTCTAAATTTAGGTATACTGGTTAAGTCATCCTAGAGTTTTGATTTAAAATTTATATTTTAGGAAGGTGTAGACCCTAAAGATTTGGATAAAATATCAAAGAAGTTTGGATGGCCAGTAGGTAGCGCTACTTTGATGGACGAAGTAGGTTTAGATGTCGCTTCTCATATCAGTGATAATCTCTTCACTGTATTTGGAGAAAGATTTAGTGGTGGAAATAAAGAAATGCTTAAAGAAATTACTGATGCTGGATTCCTTGGTAATTGCTTTAATTTAAATTCATTTAAGAGTTACTGTGAAATACTTGTTTGAAATTAGCTTCAGTACAGTTGATTATCTAAATAAAATAAATACTTGATTTAAAACAATATTTCCTTTGAACAATTTTTTTAATGCATCATTACTGTCCAAAGTGCTTTTTTGTTTGTCTAATGTCACTTTTCCACTTAGGCTAATTAGAGGACACTACAATGGGAGTTCTAATTTTTTCCTATCAAGGTATAATTAGGATAGGGATCTTCAAAATGTTTGAAAACTGATATATTCTGGTTCTATTGTTTGTCTAGTGACTAATCTAGGCATGTTTGCTTATATTACCGTTTTTTTCAGTTACCATTTCGTTACGAATGTAGGTTGACCCCAACCTTTAAAATACTAAGTATAACAATTTTTTCTCTCGTGGGTCAACTCTTCGGATTAATAACAAGAATTTTTGGAGCATTTGACGGCATACTTTCTCCTTGTTTTCCAATACCTTCCTCAGACGGAGCTAAAATTATCTCCTCAATTAACATAACATAGCTAATAAACCAACCATCGGTTGCCCGAAAATCCTTGATTCCCATTTTTTCTACAAAACTTTGGTTTTTTCCTTCAAAGTGTTATCTCATATATGAAAGTAAGTATTACATGATACCGCCAACCGTAGCTCTAATGTTCTAGTTCTGATTATACAGGCATATTGAAGTGCTCTAATTTAATGATCTTTGACAGAGAAGAGATTTCATCTTGATTTTTAAAATGTATCTTATTGTCGACTGAGAAACATCAAAGCATTTCGACACACTTGGTTTATCTTATTACAAAATTGCACATGAATCTAATGAACTCTTATTCTTCTAAAACAAACTGAAAAATGACATCACATTTGACAGAGTACAGAGCAGAAACACACATACACAGCAAAAATTTCATCAAAATAGATCAAACGGAGGTGGCACTTTATTTCATAAATTTTGTCTTATCTTCGTATTTTTTTTCGGCTCTTACAATTTGTCATGTTTAATGAGAATTGAGTATTCTTTAATATCAGGTAGGTTTTATCATCATTGAAATGTTCTGAGGGGGCTTAAATTTTTTAAAATTTTTTTTCCTATCAAGTTCCTTTTCATTTTGTTTACATTGAAAAATTAACTGTCTCTCATTATGCCTAAATATAAGGAATGGATAAATATTAAAAAATTGAATAAACATATACCAAAGAAAGAAAGAAAATATTCCAACAACTCTTAAAATATTTTGAACCCGTTCATATGCAGTAAGCCTTTAATGACAACCCATTGCCTATAATTAAAGGTGTTCTGTTAATGCAAAAGAGTTGTCATGTTTTGGAACATACATATTTAATGGAAATTTTTTGTTTCTATGGTTACTAAATGTAGTTTTCAGCAATTCAATAGAGAATTATAAAATCGGATGCGATGGAGTATTAAGCTTGCATTCTTGTATTATCACAAGTAAAAAAATTTAAAGTACTTCAGAGAGTAAATAGGGATAGGGTAAACCATACAGTTATTGACACCACAACTTTAACTTAAAGAAATTAACTTAAACAAGTCCTAATTTTATTTCAAGATATACATAAATCTGATGTTTGAAGGGTCCTCTAAGTCATCTATGAAGTAAGTATGTAGCAAAATAACCATAAGGGAGATTTCACAATTAAATCCACAGGGTGTCAATAACTAGTTTTTGCGCTTGTTATTGACTGTTGATGAGGTTAGGATATTTTAGGCCCCTGATAAAAAAGAAATAAACAATAATGAACTGAAAAGTACTGGGAACTTTGAAGTTTTGCAATACTAATCATAATACTATATAACTTATGGAGACAAACAAGACATTTGCTGCTTCAGAGGTAAACCTCTAATTCATGTACACTATTCAAATGTCTCAAGGACAGTGTGAGTTAAGATTACTCTTTTACCTTATTGGATACTTACTGCCTATCGTATTTTAAGATGAAAAATCGTATGATTCGTTGTGTTTCATTAGAAAAGAGTTTTAGACCTTTGTTGGAACTGTTACATTCATATACGAGTATGTTATCAGATGTTTTTGAATATTCTAGGATTTCTGGAATATTCGATTCCATACAAAGGATAAGAAGCAATGGACCAGGTGCTTAGTCTTGCCTTTAGCATCAAAGCAGGTTACTTCCGATTCACTGTTCCGTTAATGTAGTTACTGTTTGTAATATTGGTACTACTTCGAGTTTTAATTGTTTGAAATTTTTGCTTTATAATTTTACATGAATAAAATTATTTTAAACCCACACTGGTGTTACAATATGATAGACAAAATAATAATTAACCTTTATAAATATTTTAGGTAGAAAGGCAGGAAAAGGTGTGTATATTTACAAAAAAGACAGCAAAGAAAAGACTGTAAATGATGGAGTTATCAGCATTATCAATAAGTACCACCTGGAGCCCAAAGGTTTCCAGAGTGAAGAAGACCTTCAGTTGAGGATGGTGACCAGGTTTGTCAATGAGGCTATCCTTTGTCTACAGGAAGGCATCCTCAATGGACCTGTAAGTTAAGATTCTGTTTTGCATAACGTTTTTATTTTTGTTTATATACAGAAAATTGCACACAATTTTCTTGTTTAGACGAAGATTGCCTCGATACAAAAATTTTCTTTTTCTTTTCTTTAAACACTTGTAATCACATTATCTTTCTTTGAGAAAAATTCCAGATTTTTTAAAAATCTTATATTTAACACTTCAGAACAGTCAAGGCACTCTTCCATAGATTTGCGAGATAGCAATAATGATCTAAACCTATGTTTCTGTAAAATTTCAGTTTTTTTTTTTTTTTTTTTTTTTTTTTTTTTTTTTTTTTTTTTTTTTTTTTTTTTTTTTTTTTTGTTCGGTACCCCTACTTGGCCATGTGTGGCATAAAGGGAGTTACTCGATAGGTGTAACCAACCTATTCTAACCATGATAGGAAGGTCGAAATTTATTCCGTGGGGTCTCCACAAAATAAAAGTCAACCTTCCCAGGGCGGATTCGAATCGCCGCCGTTCGGCTTGAGCGTACTGAAGCGGGTCGCGCTTCAACATGCTCGGCTATCCTGACCCAGTTTTTTTGGATTGTGGTTGTTCTACCAAACAAGCACTAATAAATGTAATGCGGTAATTGATGTATTAATTGTATTAATCTGTTTCCTGAAAAGCTCCCTCCATAGCAATGTTAAGCAGCAGGTAGGCACATCTATTACCTTCTTTTCATCTTCTTTCCCGTTATTCAATATTTTATTTTAGTAGAGTAAATTTGTAGTTTATTTTTGAATTATTATACTGCAACTTTAAAATAAAAGTAATTTATTAAATTGTTTCCTTTTATATTATATTTTAGTCACTCGCCATTTTTTCATTATATTTAGATCAGCTTTTATAGTAAGTAGTATCTAGATCATGCTCTTGGTTTCATGCATTGTCAATTTATCCAGACTGACAAGTTTTAAAGGGATTCGAAGTTCTTTTAGGCCTTTTTATACATTTCCCTTTCTGTACATAATGAAAAAATGGCGTGTAACTAAAATATAATATAAAAGGTAACAAATTACTTTTATTTTTAAGTTACAGTATAATAATGCAAAAATAAAATAGATATCTACTCTAATAAAATAAAACTTGAATAACGGGGTAGAAGAAAATGTTATTTTATAACTAACTAGCTGTATATCCCGGATTCACCCGGGGAATTTCGTTTTTCTAATAAACGTGAACAAATTTAAAGAGAAATCATAACGATTTTTATAACAATAAAGAATATACCCAGAGACTGGCTGAAGTTATGAAATTTCAATATGGACAGGTGTTCGCACCTAGTAAGAAAGATCCACTGAGCGAAATTTGGGGAATTTAGGACAAACGGTATGGAGTTTTATTAAGAAAAAACAAACTAACAGAAATTCATCTTTGAGCTGTATAACCCGGTTTGATCGGGGAATTTCATTTTTCTAATGAAACAGTTGATTTCGTAAAAAAACATTGTAAAGTGAGTTCATTACGATTTCTATAACAATAAAGACTATCAGCTGAAGATCGGCTGAAGTTATGCAATTTTAATATGGACAGGTGTTCGCACCTGGTATGAAAGAACTACTGGCGAAATTTGGAGAATTTAGGATAAACGGTATGGATTTCTATAAAAAACAAACAAACAAACAGAAATATTGGCCTGCAGTTTCAGCTTCTCGCAAATCGGCTTGCCTAAGCCTTTGTGGCGCAAAGCGGGACTCGTATTCCTGGGCAGACTCAGTTTCCCGCGATTCTTCCTGTCTAAGCCTCTGTTGTTCAATCCTAATTTGATGTTCGTCGAGAGCTTCAGCTGCTCGTATTTGACGTTGTTTTTAGCTTTTGAGCTCACTACTCCTATTGAAGCTCGCTTCTTAGGAGGCCTTTATAAAAAATAAATTCACCATACATCTAAATAAACGTATTGTAATTTAAAAAAAAAAACAAAAAAACATATGGTTTAAAAATCCCTGAACTCGACGCCTACCAAGGGACGGTCTTACCGGGCCTTGTTGGCCTCTTCAAAATGTATAAAATGATATTTTAGGCTGTTTTTCGACTCAAACGGTCGATTTCGTAAAAAAAACCCATTGTAAAGCGAGATCATGACGATTTTTTTAACAATAAAGAATATACCATGGGATTGGCTGAAGTTATGCAATTTTAATATGGACAGGTGTTCGCACCTGGTATCAAAGAACCACTAAGCGAAATTTGGAGAATTTAGGACAAACGGTATGGATTTCTATAAAGAACAAACAAACAGAATTTCAACTTTATTTATAAGATGTAATACTATTATCTATTTTTTGTGAAGATTTCTAAAACTATTGAGGGACAAGTTTGTGAAGAAATCCTTCACAGGATTGTCCAAATGAATTATTCAGAAAGATAATTCAAAGTAAATCATGAATGCTTATTCATCTCTGTTCTATCAGTCTATTGTGTTCCTCAAGATAGCATCCCCCGTCCCATCCTCTACACAGTTTATACAGCTGACATCCTTACCCATCCCAACACTGTTATGATCCTGTATGCAGATGATATATATATATATATATATATATACTATCTGTTAATAATGGCCCAATCATTCCATCCCAACTCTGCAATCTCACCTCACAATCCTCAAAGAATGGTGTCAAAACTGGAGAATTAAAATCAATCTTGACAAATCCCATCAAATTACCCTTACTCTTCATTGAAAACCTATCACTTCCTGACTTCCTGTCTTATAGTATCCTTCAACTATACAACATTTGTCTCTGTTGAACCGATCCACTTCTTAGGACTCCATCTTGACAAACATCTCACCTGGAATCCTCACACAAGACTAAAACGACCAGGAGATGCCCGGTGCTACTGACTACATCACCACTTACTTGACAAAAGCTCAAAACTCCTCTACTCCTGGCAGTCCTAGGGGTCTGAAAAGAAGATGGCCTCGTGACCTTCTAAGTTAAAAATACTAGCTGAGTGCTACCAGAGGGTAGTTTCTCTTACATGCTTCATGACATCATTTTCCTTCATTTCATAGCCACCAAATTTACTGGATGTATTTTAATGTACAGTTGTAAATTTCTATAAATTAAGAAAAAAAAATGTGAGAAACTAGCGCCCAACTTTAGGGGCAGAACAATTGCCTGTACCGATTTAAGTAGGATGATGAAGCACGGCGAGAAAACCTTAGTGGCCCGATTAAAGGATGTCATAGGTAACATTGAAAAGTTTTATAACAAAGCTTGCATTTTAGAAAGCCATACGAAAACTAGCAAAAACTGCCGTCCTCTACTTAAGTGACATATTAGATACTTACTGTAGTAGAATGATGATTTATGGTAATCACATGTGGTGTGAAAGTTTAATTTTGTCTCAGTTCATAGAATGGCTTATCTTTTATTTTATTTTATTTATTTTTTTTAACAGCTAAAAAGCTAATTATGTCTGTCATCTTATGTGAATGCTATTTATATTTTATTCGATTTAAGTTTAACTTTTTATTAATTAAATTAAATTTATGTTTAAAGGTTGAAGGAGATATTGGTGCAGTTTTTGGTTTGGGTTTCCCCCCATTTACTGGCGGACCCTTCAGATTTGTTGACAATTATGGTGCTGCCCGGTTGATTGAAAAGATGAAAGCCTATGAACAAGCTTATGGAGCCCCATTTATTCCTTGCCAACTCCTCCAGGACAAGGCTAAATCTGGATCCAAGTTCTTTTCTTAATACAACCATATGATATTTTATATTCTTATAAAAACTTATATTTTTGATATTAAATAAAAATATGAGTTTTTATAGAAAATCGCAATCATTTGGGAAAAGAAGTAGTCAGTTACAAATCAAAGAAAAGACTTATTCCTCCTTGGAGAAATCAAATTTCTCTTTCCTCTTGTCTAGTTATATTTATATTTTTATATAGTCTATGTACATTTTAATATTTTCAAAATATAGTTCAAGTGTAATTTATATATATACCTATACATTAAAAAATGACTTTATTTTTGATTAAATAAACTTTTTTAGTATTTATGTTTGTTCAATATTACCTTTCAGCAGATAATCCACAAAGGTTTATTTTTTGAAACCAGTTGGCTCATGTGAATAATATGCATGTCATTTTAATCATGATAACTGTATTATAGAACAAAAATAAAAGTTTTAAATGTATGCACATAAGGGTATTTTAATGATCTAGGCAGCCATAAATATTTTTTTGTTTTTATTTTGTATTTAGAGTGGTAAAACAGGTGTATTATTTGAGTTATAGGATTGAATCCCGGCCCCCTCCTTCCTAGTACGGCTGGTCCCCATGGGATGTCAGACCATACCCCCTTAACTATTACAGCCCTAAAAGTTGAAATAACAGGCTGATATTAATGCAAATTCATATTATTATGTATAAATAATAAATAATATAGTAAATCTTTCCATATTAAAGCCGATAGAATACAAAATGACAGCCTATTGAATACATAAAGCTGTATGTCGGAAGTTATTTAATTTACTGTGTCAGTTTCGGCCTCAAATGTTAGTGGATTTAATCTAGTTTGAAAATTTACAGAATAGTTTGTTTTGTCAAAAACATTCTACTTCATTTCAAGGTGAAAACGGAAAAAAGTTTTTGGGATGTTATTGGTGAACCGCTGGGGGAAAGGGGGCTGCCAAGGTTGAAAAATTGGTTTGCATCTGATTCCCATTCCATAAAAGAACAAAGATCAAAACCTACTACTACCATTTGATGCAACTTTTAATGACAGGGTTACTGACTAAAATATTTTTTTAGTAAAGATACCGAAAGAATGAGAAAAATCAATGTTCTACCGAAATACAATACAAGTGTAATTAACTAAAATAACAGATTCATCCCACTATTAAATTCAAGGGTGTTAAATGCCATGAAATAGATCGAGCTTACAAGCTGAAATAGTGTAGTCCTACTTCCTTCTTGGAGATATCAGACACTAGAGCTAGTTTCGGCCTGGCTGAAGATTCGGCCAATTTTTGGCCTAAACCAGGTTTTTCGGCCGAAACCGAAACTTCGGTCGGTCACTAGTTTTTATCTCTTCTAAATGTTATTACTTAATAAAAAGAAACTTTTAATGTTCTTCTTAGGTGGATTAATTGTAATAAAGCATCACACAGAAAGTCTTACATTAGTCAACAAAAAACTTTAATTTTCACTACTTGGAGAATCATCATCAATTTCATTTGGCTTCGCATGATAATTCTTACAGTTTCGGGTAAAAAGGAATTCATTTTTCTTTTTCTCTTTTATTTTTTATTCTCTTATGCCAGTTAAAAAGCAGAATAAAAATATCTCAAGAAGTTTTTATGGTATGCTCAAAAATGTATTTCGAGCTTCCGCAACCTCTTCAGATAGCTGCTCTATAGACAACAATGCATTTTTTACTATGGCTGCATCATGAATAAGGATATATGCATTTTTGGGGTATTCACTATTTCTTATAAATCTTTCCGATATCATTCCTGTTTAGTAAGGTAGCCTTCAAGATATGATAACCTATAGGGAATTTGTTATTTTTAGATACCTTGCTCAGTTCATAAGAGATTTAATCAGGTCAAAGAGAAAATCGTCGTAGACATTATTATACAGTTAGAAATAATATAATATAGCCAGGAAGTATTTGAGGATATTTTTCCTATCCTGTGAAAATATTTGTTTTATCTCTCTGTAGGTGGAAGGGAAGTGGCAAGGCGATCCTTTTTCCTTTTTTTCCTTTGCAATAAGGATAATAACACCTGAGAAGTTAGGAGCTATCATCAATCACTGGCTATGGTTAATTTAATAATGAACTGGCAAAGAAATTAGTTCAGTACATTTTTCTAAGTTTCCAAATGTCATTATTACTCTTTCTTACATCTATTACATCCTCTGAATATGATCAAATTCATTTTTACACCCATACTCCTGAGCAAATAATTGTTAACTGATCAGAATTACTTTCCCGTTCTCTAGTCATCTATTTATCTCCTGATTTTGTTAATGCTGGGATCTGGAAATCACCTTCAATGAATTTGAATGAAAACAATGTTTTCAATACTCAGATATAATCTTTGGTTTTTGACTTTTGTACCGCTAAATATGTTTCCCTCAAAGTGTAGTTAAAATTTAATTTGTGATGTCCCATGGAATACCAATCTCTAGGCCAAGAAGAGGTTTTTTTCACCTCAACATTAATTCTTCTCATGTCAGATGTGTGCTTTGGGTAGAGAAAACATGTATAAAGCAAAAAAAAAACAAAAAAAAACACATTTATTCATTTACTAAAAGAATACAAATTTTATTAAATTCTTATACTAGGTTAGTGATGTCATCAATCAATATCTCCGAAAATGACCTGGAAAAGGCAGAACATTTCATAAATAAGGTACATTCCAGGAGACATCCTGACTTTGTTTAGCTTGTTATATGTTTTCTACTAACAGGGCTGGCCTGATAGAAACCCCCAACCTGGAGGAGCAGGGATTTTCTGTTGGGGTCACCTTCCCTTAGACCGGCTGCCATCCCTGGCTCACGGGCCCTGTCTGCCCGGGCATTCGAGAGGCTGCACTTATTTAGAGGCGGTGCATACTCGCTTCAACACAGCGTTGTCATTGGGCTTTTGGGGTATTTTTGGGAGTGGCCACCCTCCCCACCCTGATAACGCTGCTGCTCGTGTTTTGAGGCTGCTTATTCAATATTTTCACAGCTGGCATGCCAGGTCGTTTCCCTATCCACCCCCGGTGGACCCGCTCGGTAGCCTGAGCTTAGCCATGAGGGAGACATCCTGTAAAGTACTTTATTAATTTTATACTACAGCAATTTTATCATTCCTTCTCCGAGTTGCAGTTCTTGGTCTGAAGAAAGAAATGGAATTGAGGCTAAAAACAAATTTGGCTATCTTGAATATTTTTTATTTCTTTAAATCAGTAATTAGTTTGTTTTTGGCTTTTTAATGCAGATTATTTCATTAAAAAAAGGAAATAATTGTTTTAAAATAAATTATGTTAATAAATGATTCAATTACTGAGTAAATAGTATGAGCCCAAAAATTGATTTGTTAAAGATACCATTGGCTGATGAGAGCCATAGACAGATGGTATTGCAAGACTTTATACCAATTTAATACTATTTTTCAAATCTTACTGCTACTCCATCTTGTTTAATGACTGTAACGGACATCTTATTTAATGGAATTGATTCAGGTTGTTCAGCTATTTACTTAAGTTTTTTATCATCATCTAGTCTAGACTTCTCTTCATTTTTCTACTCCTTCTAGGCAACTAGTTCAAGGAACAACGTCCCTTTTTCCTATATTTTTCTCCTTACCTGTGACTTTATTCTTTCGAGCAAACAGCTTGTATGAGTTGTCAGTTTCTCATATTGATAGTCAAATTTTCCAATTAAAAGTTTGTATTGATTTTAGCGTATCATGTATTTCAATTAAATTTCATATATATGTTTAACTCATCTGGGTATTTACAATACCCCCCACCTTGAAATCCTATGGAAATCCTCATTAGGTAGTTTAAGCTTGGAAAAAAAACCATGGGGATTTTCAACAGAACTTTATATTCCATTGTATAATTGTAACTTTTACCAGTCAATAAGGGGATCGTAAAGATTGAACAAATTATTTATTTTTTAAAATGAAATTAGACAGAATATGAATACAATGACCAAAGAGTCAATTAATTAATACATGTTAATAATATATAAATTTAACACCTCCTTAATTTGATCAAAACAAATAATTTGTGTTAGTGTTTTAAAATTGAGAAGTGAATAATGCATTCAAAAAGATTTTTCAAATACATTCTTAAAATATTTGTGTGGAATTTAGAATTATTTTGCTGCATGTTGTTGGTACATCTAATCAGTTGTCAGGTAATGATTTAGCTTTTACAGTATCCATGCCCTTTGTGTTTTATTGTGGAAATGAACCATTGTGGAACTGCCAAGTTAATAGTATGAAAGTGCCAGATGCTTTTCAAGAGAGGAAGTGATATTACTTATTGATTGAGCTGTCATGTTTGGTTCTAAGAGCTGGATATGATTATATATACATGCTCACAGATAGATATATGTACTCAAGCTAAAATGACACATTCATGTGATGTTTATCATGCTTATAAACCTCTCTGGATTATGTCTGAAGTTTTTGGTTTATATATTTTCATTGACAATTTTAAATCTAGATTTATGGATTTACATATGTTTTTATTGATTATGTTGCAATTGTTGTTGGCCTATTGCTGCTACTATGACTGGTGTATAACTTCTTTTTATCCGAAACCCGAAAATTCTATGAATTTCGGAAAAAACATATTACTTATAGTTTGTGTTGGAGTGATACATTTGAGCATGTACATTACCAGCAAAGAGAAGAAATTTATTGTGCAATCCTTTTTCCATTTGAAAAAAGATATTTCCAAAATGAGAACTGTACATAACAGGAATGTATCAATATTATTTTTGAATTTTTTAGTTTTCTTATTTGTACTAATCTATGTTAATTACTCAATTTATTCAGGCGATGTGACAGCTTATAAAAAATATGATAAACTGCTAATTTATATAATTTTTTCTCTGTGTTATATTGTAATATTCTTAACTTTATTGCAGTATGAAGTTTTTGTTGAGTATCTAAAATGGCTATTCAGTTCTATGACTGTAAAATTGACTTCACCACGCACTTGTGCATCGTATGCTAAAAATTATTTCATCCTCTATCGGATCTGTCGGGCAATAAATAAAGTTTACGCTATTCCTGTGCTCATGAGTTTTGTATTTACCTTTTATCTTATGGTAGATGGAATTTCTATATTTGTTGGAAGCTTACAAGATTTAGCTCATGGAGGGAACATCCAAGAAACAATAAAAAATTTGATACCAAGTGCTTTGCTACGATTGACTTTTTTTTTTCAAATATGTTCGCTAAATTCAAGATGTACTAAACTAAGATCTCAGGTATTATTATTTATGATTATGATTCACGAATATCTTTTTTAAAAAAGATTTAGTTTTTCTCTATTAGCATTATATTTCTGTTGAATAACTTCATAAAATATATAAAATTATTGGTTATCTTTCATCTATATATATATATATATATATATATATATATATATATATATTATATATTATATTTTTTTTTTTTTTTTTTTTTTTTGACAAGCTAATTTTTTAAAACAACTTCAATTAAAAATCCTTTTTTTGTTTTTTCATAATTTGAATCAAACTTTATGTATTAGTTCTGTTAAGGATATATTTTTAAAAGTTCAAAAAAATTCTTAAAAAATTCATATGACCATTGCAGTTTTATGCAAATAAACTAAAACAAAAATATGTCCATAATAGAATTTAAAAAAGTGCAATTTATGATTAGACTACTAAGATTGACTTCTTTTTTTTTTCAAATATGTTCCCTAAATTCAAGAAGTACTAAACTAAGATCTCAGCATAACTAAGCTCTCAGTACTGACATTTTGGTGGTGGTTCTTCAGTGAGTCAGGGGTGCGCTTCTTGACACAGGTGCAAGAAGGGGCGAGTCGGATGTGTCAAGCTTAGTTGTGTCAGTACAACCTCCTCTCTTGTACATACAACTTATAAGTTTAGTGTTTTGATACAAAAATGATGTTGCTTGTTCAAATTGTATCTGTCAGGTTATAAAGGTTTTCTATTTAGATATTTCAGTGTTACTTTTGGAGTATTTAGTGAGGTCTTGACTTGTTTTAGAATATTGGCTGGTCCTAGGCGATTTTCACTTTTATATTGGTTAAGTGTGATTTTTTTAAGAAAAGGAATAGACTTGGAGCATCTCTTATACCAGAAGCTTTTGATTAATTTATTTTTAATATAGTTTATAATTTAAGGAACATCCTTTACTCATTAATCCAAACCTTGGAAGTATTTTAAAAGATATTTGTTTTACTTAACATTTTAACAAGTGAAATTCAAATGTATTGTTTGTTCTGTATATTCTTTTTAAATTAATCAAATAAAATACAAAATTCTTTTTTATATTCTACTAAAAAAAAAAACTCAAAATACTTTTTATGAAATAAATGAAAAAACTTGTTAATTAAAATATACTTTACTTTAGAGACAAACAATATTTATTTTAAAAAATGTATTTTATTATGTTTTTTGCCAATTTTCTAAATCTGCCTTCAGTGTTCTTCCGTTAAGTTGTATGATTATAATGACCATATTTTTTCTCTTATTTTTCTGTTAAACAGAACCATTTTTGTTAAACTGATTTAAGCTTTCTAAATAGTCAGAAAAAAGCTATAAGACTGAAGTTCTACCTAAATTTAAATTTGTTGACTAATGTCCGCCTATGAGACCACTTATTTATTTACTGATACACTGCAGTTGGTAAGTAACCTCATGCTACCGATGAATTATAATATACCATTTTCCATTCGACAAGTATTTAATGTTTAGCCATTTTTTTTTTTTTTTTACTTATTATTTTTTGTTCAAATCAATTAAGAATTCCTAGCTTATGAAATCAAAACCACCCAAATCTAAAATTGGAGCTATGCCATTTAAATTTAATTGAACTCAAGAGTCTAATAGTAATACTTCTGTTGATTATGATTTATTGGATGATTGTGTTTCATTAGATGAGAAAGTTTCTTATACAATGTTCCTTTTATTTTGTTACAATTGAGCCGTTTGGTTTCAAAACCGGCTGCATCCATTTCCAACAATTTTTCAGGACTGATCAAGAAAGAATCAATTTAAAAAATCAATCAATTCAACAATTTTTTTTGTTCTTTTTCGTCGTTTTGCTAACAATTACCTTCAAACAAAAATTTTTGAAAACTTTTTATCACTGTTTCTTTTTTAAATCTCATTTAACATAAAAAAATATGTTTTGATGTACCTGACTTTGATAAGAAAATATCAATTTCTGGTTAAATTTATGGTTAAATGGTTGAAAAAATATAATTTTTTTAAAAACAAATCTCTTTATTAAATTTGAACAATATATAATGTATATATAGTTTTTATGTTTTAAATATACAAATTTTCATTTAAACTTGATGTTGACACACATCCATATTGGTATCATGCGTATTTACTTGGATAGGTGACATTATTACATCTTTGTAGAATTGTAGAGTACCTATTGATCTCCAGTCATCTCCATAATGTTTTTTAATAGAGTATCAACAAGATCCAACTGCTGTTTGAAAACATGGATAAAGGTTGGGATTTAGAAAAATTGAAGGATTTCTGAAAAAAAATTTTCCTTTTTGCACACACTTTTAGCGCGCCCAATGTTATTTAAGTAATTTTTTTCCCCTCTAACAACATTAGGGGAAAGTGCCGCATTACGGGATACTTTTTTTTAATATTTAATTGGTTAACTCTAAATTGCTTAGACAATTCAAAAAATGTTTTTATACATTTAGCAGTAGTAGTAGACCACATCTAAAATGAAAAACATCCCATATCTCCTTTTTGAAATTTGTTATCATGGTTAATGTGAGACAAGTAAAATTTGTACTTTTTGAAAATAGGCTCTTAATATGGGTTAGGGGGGTGTCCTAATATGGGATACCATATCCTGTATTAGGGACCATGATATAAAATGAAATATATAAAGGCAAATTTGTTTATTGTACAGAAGATATTCACAAAAATATATGTTTTAAATGCCCAAGGATGTGTATGATCGGAAACCCGAAGATAGCAAGCTCAAAACCCGTAGCCATTGGATATTTCATAATATTACTCGGCATTAATCTCCCACCATGTCCCCTGGCTCTGGAAACCCTGTAAAGCCTAAGAGGCGAGGAAGAGGAGGAACAAAAAATTTTATATATGCGTTGTTAATAAATACATATGTACATGTTTATTATGTTACAAAAAAAAAAAAAAATCACATTTTTTTTATAATTTTCAAATATCAAAATTTTATAAGACCTTTATTTGACAGATTTTTTCACAAATTACAAAGAAAATTTATGGATTATGAGTTCAACACAACTCTTATGGCAGGACACTCCACGGTAGGAATATTTAACTTTAGTTTCTTAATTTTCTTAATTTTTATCACAAAAAATACATGTTTCTAAAAACTCAGTGTTTAAAATAATATTTCATTAAAATCATTTTCATGTATTAATAACTATTTTTATTTCAGTGATAAAAAGGTGCCTCAATATGGGATATCCCATAACAGGAAGTAATGGGTGTCCCATATTAGGGGATGTGGCTTCTTTTTTTTTAGAGGCTATTGTGCTTCAGTATGTAATAAAAAAAAAAAGGAAGTAGTTAGCAAATATTGTACTGAATTGTTTAAAATTTATGATAAACCAATGATTAAGGGAATTCGACTTACTTTGAGGACTGAAAATAAGCAAGAAAAAAGTTTTTGAACCCTAAAACAATAATTCACTGAAAATTATCCAACAGGATGAGAATGTATAACAATGTGACAAGGTTATGTGCCAATGCGACATTAATCTTCAATTTTACAAAATAAAAGCGAGGTTGCTGTACAAACTATGTCCAGAAACCACATATCCCATATTAGGCAACCATCCCATAATGGGGCACTTTCCCCTATTAGTTTTATTATGGTTTCTTGTAAGGAAAATCGATTACATGGTTGAAATTTGAAATGCCATTTTCCAGGAGGTCTTAAGATTCTTTTCCAGCTAAGCTTATAGGATTCCCTTGGTTTTTAAAGATTTCCACATACTGCAACAGTTCGACAACAACATTCTTTGTCTGGTTGGAGGAATGAATGGCCTAACATCCAAGCGGCGGAATTGTGAACCTTGGATGGAACCGCTTTTGATAAGAAATGGAATCTTTTAGTATTGCTTTTCGAAGGATCTAGACATTTTTGAAACAAACGCATCTAAAACATTATTTCTAAGATTAAAAACTTGAAAAAATTCTTTTTTTGGAAAAACCGGTTTTGAAACCAAACACCTCAATTGGAACATAGGGACAATGGTTTCAGAAAAAGAAGTTCAAATAATAAAATATAAACTTCTTATTTCTGGAAAATACCCCTTCCTTAAATAAATAATTGACTATTGGTTTTATAAACCTAACCATGGCTCTGTTTCACCATAATTTTCTTCTGATATTTGATTATGAATATCTTCTAATTATTTGAATTAAGATGGAGCCAGTTAATGCTACTGAGACACATCTTTATTTTACTTTTTTTATTTTTATCATTTTTTAAATATTATTAAACCACAAATGTTTTTAAGGTCAAAAAGTTTAACAAGAAATTGTTTAATCTAGTTATGGATGATTATAATGGTCAAGAAATGCTAAAAAATGTGAGGATATGATAGAATTTCAAACTGAATTAACTTAATATTAATTAAATAATTGATTTATAAAATTTTAACGTGTTTTTTAAATTTCAGTCTCTTTTATCGCTTCATTTTAGTATAAGAAGGAAGATTGTGTTTTCTGTTTGTGGAACTTTGGAATTAAATTATTTATTAACCTTAGTCGTAGGTATTTATATATTATATCTGCTGTATTATTTTTTTAATTTTCACTGAGATCATTTCATTTTTTTATTTTAGTTGTTTCACGGCATTGCATCATATTCGATAGTAATGCTGCAATTTTTCAACTATAGCTGCTGATGAGGAATGAAACATTTTTGATAAAATGTCAACCTGGAAGTTTATATTTTCTGTAAAATTGTATTGCTTTAGAACATTATTTGCAAATGCATGTAAAATGTTAAAGAATCTGTTGAAATCAATTAGTAAATTAGTATTGAAATAAATTAGTATTAAAAAAAAGTAATAATTAGTAGTAAAAAACTAGTATTAAATTAGTATTAAAATTAAAAATTAGTATTAAAACACAGCATAATGTTTTAAATTTACCGAGCAGACTTTTTAAAGAAATCATTAGTTTCAAAACTATCAAACAGATAGTCTTATTTATTTAAAACAACTGTGCAACACTTATACCTTAATTTGATTTTATCGAACTCTACATCCTCCATAAAATCAAATTAACAATTCAAAATCATTACCAAATTACAATTGAACACTACAAGAAATACTATCAAATTACAATTTATAATATTACTATACAATAACCTTAAGCATTTAGCTTTTAACCAAAAGAAATATATATTCAAACAATTCATAATTCCCTCCCTTAGTTTTCCAAATGCAACTCTTCCAATAGGTTTTGTAAAAAGAGCAGTTTTGTAGAAGATGAGTTGGGCCAATTCTAGATAACAATCTATAGATTCCACTACAGATACTAATTTGCTTTATCTACATATGGCATTCGAAAATCGAATACTTGTTATACTATTCGAATATTGTATGACATAATATCTGTATTTAATGTTTGATGAATTGGACTTAGAAGATACATTTTTTAAATAAAGTTTTCTCATCATTATTACTTTGATCATTTATTGTTGTTGACTATGATGTTTGTTAACAGTAATGAAATTAAATTTATAGTGTTGTAGATTTATACTAATTTGTTAATGATAGTTAAACATTTGTGATTATTATAAAAATGATTAACTATTTGTGGTTGTTGTGTTAATTATTAATTTTTAATTTTTAATTCAAGTTTAATGAAAAATAAAACTTCCAATAATTTTTTTTGTATTTTTTTATTTATTTTTCATTTTTCAACGTTTCGGGGCACTTGCCCCATCTTGAGGAAACAACTAAAAACATTTATATATATATATCAGTCAAAATAATTCAAATTAATTTTATAATATCCATATTGCATTATCAGTTTTCTTCTTGAAACAGTTTTTTTATTATAATTTAATATTAATTAACTTAAAATATTTTCCATGCTTTACTGCATGTTGTCAATTGCATAACCTTTATGCACATATCTACACACACATTCACATTATATATATACAACACACGTATATATAAATTAAAATCAATTTAAAATTAACAATTAATTTAAGTCTTTGGTCATCTCACTGTCACAAACTGATCATTTGCCATATAGGGATCAGTGTATTTATGTACATGTTTAGACTGATTTAATTCTTATATTTCTCTCCTCACCTCTATTCTTTTTTACTTTCACTTACCTATATATGAAATATATAGTAAGTGGAAGTATTGCGATCGTGAAAAATTTCGACTTCCGGATTTCAACGGAAATACATGTTTTGGGGTCCCCTGAGTCCAAATGACCAAGTCCCGCGAAATGGTCTGTGTGTGTGTGTGTGTGTGTGTGTGTGTGTGTGTGCGTGCGTGCGTGCGTGCGTGCGTGCGTGTGTGTGTGTGAACAGACTAGCTCAAAAACTATAAACTGTGCGAACCTGAAATTGGGTATTTAGTGTAGATATATGCCCGCGATGTGACAGCAAAAATTTTATCAAAATTGCTCAAAGGGAGGGGGTACTTCATTTAATAACTTTTTAGGTTTTTTCGATTTTCTCAAAAACGGCTCTAACGATTTTGATTAAACTGAGTATTTGATCTATTTATATACCCGAGATATGACTGTAAAAATTTCATCAAAATTGATCAACCGGAGGGGGGACTTTACTTAATAATTTTTGTATAATTTTTACGTGTTTTTTTTAATTTACTCTAAATCGGCTTTAACGATTTTGATCAAACTGGGTATTTGATATATTTATATGCCCGAGATATGACTGTTAAAATTTCATCAAAATTGATTAACCGGAGGGGGGACTTTACTTAATAAATTTTGTATCATTTTCACGTGTTTTTTTTATTTACTCAAAAACGGCTTTAAAGATTTTGATCAAACTGGGTATTTGATGTATGTATATGCCAAATATGTGATAGCCAACATTTCATCAAAATTGATCAACCGGAGGGGGGACTTTACTTAATAAATTTTGTATCATTTTCACGGGTTTTTTTATTTACTCAAAAATGGCTTTAGCGATTAACAAAAATAAGATATGAATGTAGAAAAATGAGTGACTTTGGGAAATGATATTTAGCAAAACACGTCAATTTCTAATCTAAGTAAGTTGGTAAGTGAAAGTTGTGTGTTGCGCGCACGCACCAGATTTTTAACAATTAATATTTAATTTGCTTATAATATCTGTGTAATGTGTACTTAGATTTTTATCATCTGTTTTGAAATTTATTGTTTTATTTATATTTTTTGTTATGTGGATGGCTTCTAATATTTTTCTATTTTTAGTTATTTTTTCCTTTTCTATTATTTTTGCTTCTTCAAAATTAAATGTATGGTTGTTTTTTATGCTGTGTAGGGCCAGTGCTGTTTTGTTTATATTTTTGTTATTTCTACAATCATATTTGTGTTGCGATACTCTTGTTTTTAATTTTTTAGACGTTTCACCTATGTATATTTTGTTGCAGTCTTTACATTCTATTTTGTAAATGACATTTTTAATATCTACTTTCTTTATTTTATCCTTCATATTTGTTAGATATTGATTCATTTTATTATTATTGTAGATACCCATTCTTATATCATCATGATCATAGTTTTTGAAGGTTCTTTTTATTTCTTCTGTCAATCCTTTAGTGTATTGCATTTTGAAGAATTTTTTATTTTTATTTTGATTATCTTCAATTATTCTTCCTATATCTTGACTATTTGTTTTTTCTTCGGCTGTTTTTTTATAAGCCGAATTATTAAAAAAGTGAATTAATTTTGAATTATTCTGTAGAATGTGATTAAGAAGTTAAAAAAATGTTAAAAGATTAAAATTTTGTTAAAGAAAATTATTTTTAATCTGTTTTTAACATTTCGAAATTAACTCTTATTTTCCTGGAAGGAGAATAAAATTTATATCCGAACTTTTATTGATCAATAAGTAATTAAAAATCACATCATGAATTGTATATTACAGACGAGAAAATAAAAGTCCTGGTCTGATATCTGGTATAGTAGTCCCAATGATGTCTAATATAAGAGTCTCAGCTTGATTTGAATTATTTTAAGGATGAATCAAGGGCATCCGCAGGATTTTGCCTTGGGGAGGCAGGGCTGTTAAAATTTGTATCTAGTGGTGGGCAAGCTGGGAACATTCTTGGTGGGTTGTTGAGGTATTTTGACTGTGTAAGGCTCAATTAATGCTTCAAATAAAATTTATTTACATTAGAAAATTAAAATATGTTTTTATATATTACTTAAAATATGTAGTAAATGAATAAGAATTTATTTATTTCAAGGCCGTCTGCAGTGGTGGGTAAGGGAGTGCAGCTCCTCCCCCACCTAGAAATTTTGATAAACAAAAACTGCAAATTAAATAAATTCATATTCATTTACTATATTTATTAAGCATCATATAATCAAATATTTTAACTTTAAAATATCAATATGTTATAATTGAAAGCTTAATTACAAGGTCAGAATATCTCGAAACCTTCCTCCAGGTGTAAGAATTTTACCAGCAAGCCCTAAAGAAGAAGTATAGGATTTGTAAAGAAAACAGTGTACTGTGGTTTGATATTCTTTTTATTTTAGTATATAAATAAAAAGATCATCCAGATAAATTTATCTCTGGACATACATATAATATAAAAACTGAAAAGGAAAACTTGGTGAGATTATTGCACTTATGTCATTGACCCTATATTGTAAAAAGTTACCAATTTAATTTATAAACACAGTAAATTTACTTAATACTAATATTCACATTGGCTTTCCTTGCAGAATTTCTAATATCCACGTATGAAAATGCAATTGCACCTGCTACACCAAACAGAAACATAATTATCAGCTGCAGGTGAAGACCCAAATAGCTGCTGCAGAAGAAAAATACTGCCATTGCCATACTCTGTAACAAAGAACATTCCAATTGTAAAATGTATTTATACTAAGTGCTGCCTAATTTTGTATTTGTTTATCTGCATATTACTTAACTGCGGTACCTATTCATGTACAGTAAACATCATTTTAATAGTACATTCCTATGTTTATTAGGAAAAGACATCTTAAGATATAAGTTTATTATTCTTGGTCCCAAATGTTATGGATAAGAAAAATATTTACAAACTGTAAAGCCCAAAAGTAAACAAAAGGTTTTTGTGAAGTACATTTAAACATCTTTTTTGTTTGTGCAATATTTTGATACCTAAATATATAAAAGTTATAATCTCTGATGTAGGTACTGTGGCTAAACTATATAGCAGTCGTAAGTCTGGGTGTTTGAATGATCTATACGACCAAGAGTCAATTTTACAAAATGTGGCTTGTTGAAAAACAAAAGGGTGCAAAATGAAGAATAATAAACAGAGAACAATATACGATCTCCACCTGTCTCCTATGGACACAGCATGATCACAGTAAGTCTTCATGTGGCCCTCTTCGTTGGTGTTCTAGGCATCACTGTTAGTTGAGGCAGTTTAACACTGATAATGTCAATTCTACACTAATATAGAAGTTATAGTGAAGGATTTGGGTACTGCAGGTAAAAATCTATCAGCGTAATATTATTTTGATTAATTATTCAAATTGATCATTTATTTAGTCAGTCGGTTTGAAAAGCAACATACTTTATGATAAAAAATTTTATTTTCTGTTTTCATTTACTAATATATTTGTTATACTTCCAAGATGGATCACATGATAATTTTTATTTCAGTTGAATGCTTGAGGTATTAGTTCCTAACCAACAGAACATTTAGCCGCCGAAAACCGCCTACTAGCACTGCACGATTTTTTAAATAGTTTTGCAAATCTGTCCCACAGTGAGTTATTTTTAGCATTTAGCAGAACAACACCCCAAAAATGAAGGATTAAATCTTTATTAATGGAATGAATATTGTTTTAGACAGCAAAATACTTATGAAAAAACTATGAACTATCTGAACCCACCTTCTTTTATTGAAATTCTCTTTGAGGTCAATAACTTTGCATTGTTATCCGAGCAGTAAAGGGGAAACAAGTAAGGTGACGATTACGAACTGTGTTGTTTATGTATATAATATTTTATATAGAACATGTTAAAATGCCTTAATTCTTTAGGGATTCCCAAAAAACTTATTCGACTCATTGGTGTTACTCTTACAAATACATCTTGTAAAGTCAAGATCGGACGGAGATGCTCCAAAGGATTTAAAGTGGGGAAAGGATTACGTCAAGGTGACCCATTGTCGGTACTTCTTTTCAACCTGGTGTTGGAGTCCGCAATTCGTAAAGTAAGAACGAATCCGGGCGGTAGCATATTCAACCGCCTAACCCAACATATGGCTTTTGCGGATGATGTACTGATCTCAGCAAGAACAAAGCAAGCTCTGTCAGGAGCACTGGAAGAGTTTCTAGGGGCTGCAAAGGAAATCGGGCTTGAGATCAATGAGCAGAAGACCCTGTATATGCAGACTGGAAAAAGATGCGATGAAGAGTGGATTATACAACTAGGAGAGTACCGATTACAGTCATGTGAAGAATTCAGGTACCTCGGTAGTTTAATAACCACCGATAATCTGATTATATCGGATATAAAAGCCCGAATGCTGCTGGAAACCGCTGCCTATGGGGTTTACAGAAGGCCTTGAAGTTCAGGAACCTATCAAGACTGGCAAAACTGCTAATATACAAGACAGTAGTAAGGCATACTGTCACATATGGTAGCGAAGCTTGGACCCTAACTACCGAAAGCAAAAGAGTTCTAAATATCTGGGAGAGGAAAGTTTTTCGTCGAATATTCGGTTCAGTAAAAACAGGAGACTCCTGGCGAATCAGAAACAATAAGGAACTGCAGGAATTATTCGGGGAAGGAGATATCGTCTCATATATCCAGATGGGTCAACTAAGATGGTTGGGGCATGTTGAGCGGATGGATCCCAGCAGAATCCCGAAAAAGCTCCTCTACGGGAAGCCAGGAGGTGTACGAAGGCGAGGGAGGCCTCGACTGCGATGGTTGGATGATATAGAGGCACACCTGAAGGCTTTAGGTGTTCATCGCTGGAGAAGATTTGCAGTAGACAGAGCTGAATGGAACAAGCTGTTAAAGGAGGCCAAGATCCTACATGGACTGTAGCGCCAATGTGTGAGTGAGTGGTAATGATCTGCAGAGGGAATTAATCAATATTTTTCAAATAGATATCCGGTTCTTTAAGGTGTTTTCAATAGTGTTTTTTTTAAATTTTATGAAGGGGTTATTCCATATCAAATTAACGACAGGTCTGAACTTATATAGGTCTTGGTTTTTGATAATTTGGGAGTTATTTCTTGCATGCATCAATGTAAACATAAAGACAAAAATTTAGATATTTTGGTCATATGGTTTTTGAGATAAAAATTTCTAAAGAGTATTTTTGAAATAGTTTTCGGTCTATGATTAAAAAATTATTTGAGCTAAAAAAACATGAACAGATGTGATACTTTTCAGATTTTTTTTCTTTTTTTTTTTTCTATTTTTTTTTTTTTTTTTTTTTTAGGTATTCCACATGACCATATTCTATTAATATAATATCTTTAAAAAATGAAACTAAAACCTTCTTTTTTATACCCTCTTTGATTTTTTGTTCAAATATATGTTATTCTAAGAGGGGCTAAATTTCAAAGAGGAGAATCAATGGGTTCACAAGATAAAAAATGTGGACATATAATGACCAAAATGAAATGAGTATTGTATTTCAACATTTTTCATATGGTGAACACATTGTTTCTTCCCTTTAAAATTCAGCAAACTTTCAGCCACCTTATGTTAAAATAACTTTCATATATATATATATATATATATATATATATATATATATATATATATATATATATATATATATAATTTAAAAAAAATCAAAATCCAAAAAAATAAGGTTTTAGTTTTTTTATTTTGAAGATATATTTTTAGAGGAAGTTGAAGTAGTATATCAAAAGAAAGAGCATATAAAACTGAAAAAGATGACATAGCTTCAGAAATAACAGGCATCAGTTTGATCTAATATATAGCTTAAAGTTCATTTGAGAGACGATTTCAAGCGGATTTATAATTGTTCACGAAAAAATATGATATGATAATATGCATTGGATACTGCTCCCCTGTATGTCATTTTATACCCTTGGTACCCAATGACCTCAAAAATGCATGAAATTACATTCCAAAGGTCTTCAAGGAAGCTTGAAACAAACATTTTTGAGCATACCATCAAAACTTCTCAATAACATTCTCTAGAGAAAAATGTGACAGAAATATTTTTATTCGGTTTCTTTTGATTTCTTCCTCACTCTTAACAGGCATAAGGAAAGTAAAAAAAAAAAAAAAAAAAAAAAGAAGTATTCCTTTTTACCCGAAACTATTAGACTCATTATACAAAGCCAAATGAATCTGATAAAGATTCTCCAAGCAGCAAAAATAAAAAAGTCTTTGTTGACTTCTGTCAGAATTTGTGTAAAAAGAACATTCAAAGTTTTTTTTTATTAAGTAATATTACTTAAAAAGATTAAAACAGAAACACATTTTTGGTCGCCTTGATCATTTGAATACCCTTATGTGAGTCGTTCCCAAACTGTGCCACGGTGCCCCAGGGAACTGTGGCTCTTCTGTTTGGTCGCCACTCACATTTTCACATAATATTATATCAATAAATAATTCAGATGGATTCAATCCAAAAACTTAAGGTCAGGATTTAAAATTATTTATTGAATAAAATTGCAAAAATTCAAAGGTGGCTAGGTCAAGAGATATGGATATATCAATGCATATCTGAATTTGAAATGAAGATGAACTGTTAGTAATATAAGGTTTGGCCTGAGATTTGATGTGGAGCACAATGGAAAAATTCTGATATGTTGAGGGTGGCGAAACCCAAAACATTTGGGAACCCCTGCTATTTTGGATATTTTCTTCTTCTTTTTTTCAAGCCATTTAGCCAATGCTGCATTCATAACTATTAAATTAGAAAAAAAGATAATAGCCAAATTTATCACCAATCCCAATGAAGTAAAGTGTGCCAGAGGAGAATCTAATGTCCTTAGAGCCAATTCATATATGAATTCATTTTTAAAAGATAGTTTGGTTTGATTATTTGCAATGGATTGTCAATGTTCAAAGTCATACTTTTAGAAAACTAAATGAAACTTCCCAGAATTCCATCAAGTACCATTTGAACTGAAATGATGTACATACTAGCTTATTACATTTAACGTAAAGAGAAGTACACAAAGATTCCCTTTTTACACATAATGATAGGTCTATTGTAATATCTCAGTGTTTGAAACCTTTGTGCGCTTGAGTTGAGACCATAAGTCTGCCAGTCTAGCCATATAGGTTTTTCTACTTAATATTGAAACTTATGGTTAAGATAATAATGTGAAATGCTAACCTTATTATAACATATAGTTCGTCCCTTAGTTTTTTTGTGATAATATGTAATTTAATATTCTGAACTAGATGTTTATTTTATAGATTGAGAAGTTACAACAGAGTGGCAACGAGAATTAATCTATATGAGTAGCTTGGTACGATTCTTTTGTTTGTTTACTTAACATCACACTATGCCACTAAGGCTAATCAGACCTATAGTGGGGGTCCTAAAGTTTGTCGATCCAGGTATAATTCATATATGGATCTTTAACGAGTACATGACATCATACAGATTAGGGACCTCTATTTTACATCCTATCTGAAGGACAGCTTAGCCAAGGATTTTTACTTCCGTTAAAAATTCCGACGATCACCACGGTACGCATACCAGTGACTTTTAGTATATTAGTGACCTCTACAATTCTTTTGACGCAATAATATGAGTAACTTTAGTTTACAGTTTTAATATTTTACCAATCAACATGGAGCCAAAATTGTAATAATTTTAATGATAATGAACGCTGTTTTGAAACAATAGTGAAATCCTTCTAGCTATTAAAACCAGTCAAAACCCTCAACCTTATGCCAATTGCATATCAAATTTCGATGATTTGAAATGATGAGCCAAAAGAATCTTTCAGTATCAAGGGTAACTGGGAAAATTTGTTCGACTTAAGTAAGGGGTGTCCGTGATGATTAGAATAGATAAAATCCTTTTTCCTTGCCACATCAAATTCCAAAAAAGCTGTCTGGCTGTATTTCTTCCATTACTCGTAATAGGTACAATTCGGCTGAGGGGCTGACCCTCAGGGCAACCGAACACATTCCCTCACTGGGTAAGAAAAATCTCCATGGGGAGGTCGCTGTAGGATGTGTAATGTAGGTATCTTTATGTTGAATATATGTGATTGATGTATTGTTTTGGTGAGTATACATGGTGTACTGAACTGTGGTAACCCCTGGAGGTATTAAACCCCAACAGTTACTCCTTGTGGAAATAAATATTTTCAATTCTAAATTATGTTAAATTTTAAAAGTTAAGAATTATTTAACACTTGAAAATATAAATTACCTTCGAGAATTTATAAAGTGAAGACGTATGCGCACTGTACTCGGGGTGGAGGTCTCTCAATAGAGGGAAGATTTGAGTATTCAAACAGCTATCTCCTATACCAATAAGGAAACTGCATAACAATGCTAGCCAAATCCTAAATAAAGAAAAATAAAAATCATTCAAGTTCTTAAAGTAGGAATTAAATTTTTAAATATTCCCACTTACTGTGAAGGGATAATGGCTTTTTCATCTGTCTCCCTAAAAACTGCACTGTTTGGGAGATTGATATAAATATTAGAATAAGCTATTGTCTGAATCAGTAATCCCACAAAAATTGCGTGCCTTCTAGTATACTTTATTCCAGATCGGTCTAAAATTATGTATGACACACCTCCTGTAAAAATGTGTGGCACAAATAAAAATTATTATTGATTTACTTTATATTATTATTATTGTATACCTTATAATTATTGATTGAAATTACTTTACTTGCTGGGTTTACAAGTTTCCATTTAATACTTTCCCTTACATATAGGTTTTAGTTTAAAATTAAAACTTGTAAAATGTACATGCATTTAAATTATATTCCATTTAAAAATACCAAAATATGAAAAATAGTTTAGAATAGAAATCCTAATGGTTGAATTTATATAGACAAAAATCTTGAGTTGCGCCTCACAAAACTTAAACTTATCATCCTATTTATGTTGTTTAGAAACAGAGGCTTGCTTTTTTTAAAGGCTTTTTTAAAAGGCCAATGGAAAGGAAACTCATAAAACTTATTTCCCAAAACTGAATATTTTTACTTTCCCTTACCTGTTCATGAAATATAGATAGGGAAAGTATTGTTCAGGGTTTTCATCATATTATTCACGGAAATTTTTAGTAACCATTGCATCATTAATTTCACCACTAATAGTATTAGTACAAATGTTCAGGTATAATGAAGCATAATCTTTACATTCATACACATACACAGTTGTACACACACACTCACACAAACACACACACACACACACACACACACACACACACACACACACACACACTCAAATATAAAATATCAATTAGGTTTCTTGTTTTGACAACTTGAAAATTCTTGCTTTAATTTTTAAATATTTTTTATTAGAAAAGGAAAGATTGACCCTGGCCAGGATTTGAGCCCGGATTTCCTTATCACAAGTTAGGCGCTCTTGCCACTTGAGCTACTAGGCACATATCCCGGCAAAGCCAATCCTTTCTCATATATAAATATATATATATATACATAGTTCTCGTAGTTTATATCAATAGAATTGTATGTTATTTTACAACAAAATACATCTCAGCTCGGCCAGACCGTGACTAAGTACACTGGTGCTGCACCCTTGCCATGTGATGGAACAAAGCTGACTTCAAGTTGTCTGAAAAGGACTTTGAATCAAGCTAAGTAGCTGCATGCCTGCGAACATACTTTTATTTCCAGCTAAATACTCAAAAACCATGGAGTAGAGCTGTTCAGTAAGCCCAAAGTAAGGGAGACCATGGAGAATGAGCTGGCCAGCAAAACATATCGTGAGTAATTTACTTTTTAAAATCTTCGTGTTATACCACATTTTCATATTTCAGGCCCATACCCCAATCAAATTCTTCATTTAGAAGAATATATTTATTTTATTTTAATTCACAATTATCATTTACGTATATACAATCCACTTTACAGTCAAACCATTCTATATTCATTAAGGTTTATACCAGACCATTAAGTTGATGGTATAAAACCAAGCAAAGTTTTGGCCCGGATAATTATATTTAATTACAAATATAGTAAAAAAACAATTATTATGCTTAAATTGGTCATCATAATTTAATATATAATAATAGCCTTTCAGTAGACAGAATGACAAACTCCTATTTTAACATTTTGTAGGAAGGCACTTTAAATAATATTTCTCTTTGGAAAATTCTTACCTGTTTATTTTGCATGAATATTTTAGTAAACTGTTATGTCTAAATATTTTTATTTTATTTTTTATTTGTTTTGTTTAAAGGCGTAAAAACTCTTCCGTCATCAACGCCTAAAAATGTTTTTCTTCTTCACATGTCTAAATATTTCTGTCATCCTAATAAAAAATAATAAAGTACGAATTTTCCAAAGAGAAATATTATTGAAAGTACTTTCATGAAAAATGTTGAAATTGGAGTTAGCCATTCTGTCAACTGAAATTTATTTAGTAGAGTAATTAATATTGAATTTGATAAACAAGAATGCTATTAACCAATAAATTGTTTCAATGATTTTTTTTTTTTTTTTTTTTTTTTTTTTTTTTTTTTTTTTTTTTCCATATCCCCTTTAATACATTTATTGTGTATTAACAATTGATTATTTAAACAATAATTAATTAAACATTACATGTTTCTTAGTACCTTTTACTGTAACAATGTTACATTTTAAGGCTGTCTTGTAATGTTGATTATGTACCTTGGAGTGATGGGGCTCACCCATTTTTTTTTGCTGAATAACTAATATAATACTTAATCTAATTTCTTACTAACTAAAAATAACTTTAGTTATTCTACTAATATAATACTTAATCTAATTTCTTACTAACTAAAAATAACTTACTAACTAACTTATGGCCTAATGTTCAAGAAAAAAGCTACTTTGCCAGCGAACTGGAGCCGGTGCCGGAGTCAGTGTATTGAAGAGAAGGTTTCAAATAGCATGCAAAGAGTCCAGAAATTTGATATGTCTTTTCTTTATAAAATCAGCAGTCTTTTCTAGCTGAAGGATATCATGCAATTGTTCAGCTTTGATTTTCTTCATTCAAGTCGATCGTGTGATTTTCTTCAACATGCTATCCTGGAATCGCTGTATGTGTTTCAGTGTGCCCTCAGAGAGATGCGTGAAGAGAGGAGCTCCATACATTAGGGAAGGGCGTAGGATGCTTTTGTATACCATCAGCTTCAGTCTGAGCGATAGAGTCGGGGATGTTAGGAGGTGTTGTAGTCGGTATGATTTAGTTCTGACTGACCGAACTTTATTATAAATAAGGGCCGACAGTTTCATGTGTCAATCCATCTTTATACCGAGGTAGACGATAGAGTGGGATACAGGCTGGGATTTTTGTGCAACTCGGAACATTTTGGGTAGGCGTGCTTTCTTCCCTTTCTGGAGTGTGAACACCACACAGTCTGTTTTGGATGCATTTTCGTTTATGTTCAACAGCGCTAATTTCTCTATGACTGATTGGCTAACCAATTCAGCATGTTTTAATGCGTGTGTTGGATTCAAGCTTGAGCTATAAATAGCTATGTCATCCGCGAAAGCTGCGACAGTAGCCCTTTTGTAGTTTTGTCCAATAATGTCAGCTGTGTAGATAGAGAACAGAAGAGGAGATAGGACAGCCCCCTGTGGCACCCTGCAGGTGAGTGGTACAGTTCGGGAATGCTTATCTTGGACTTGAACATCAAGACTCCTGTTTTTTAGGAACGACACTATGATAGTGTAGAACTGTTCTGGGCATTCGAGGTCTGAAAGTTTCCGGCAGAGTATGCCATGAGACACAGAGTCGAAAGCCTTCGAACAGTCTATAGATATCATAGCTGTCGCTATGTTTTTGTTGAAATTGTTACATATTTCAGATTGGAGTTTCATTAAGGAATGTTCAGTGCTTAGTTGAGCTTAGAAGCCTGTCTGCTCGAATGGGACTACAGAATGCTCTTCGCAGAAGGTCCTCAGATAATTTAGAATTATTTTTTCAAAAATTTTCCCGTGATGAGGTAAAAGACTAATGGGCCTATAATGTTCCGGGTCGTTACCTGTTTTCGCCGGTTTTAACAATGGAAAGAGAATTGCATGTTTCCATTGTTCTGGGAAATATCGTAGTCGTAGACAGGAGTTTTACAGATTAGTCAGGTTTTAAAGGTTCCCTCTTCGGGGAAGTTGTTTTAGTAAGATGGTTTGGACTCCATCATGCCCCGGTGCACGGTTACCATGGCTCCTCCTAATTATAGTTTTTAACTGTTTTGGGCTTATAAACATAAAATTTGTATCCCTCGTCATACTCAGAGGGGATAGTTCCCCTCCAGTTCTTGTGTTAATCTCTTTACGGTAATGCTCGACAAGAACTTCGGCTTGCTCAAGAGGTGTAAGGAGGCGGTCTCTATTGTGTAGGTGAATGGTCGAAGACTTCTTCGTGGCAGCTTTCGTCAATCTCCAAAACTAACTAACGTCACCGTGCGTCACTAGAAGTCGATCTTGCCATATTCCTGTCTTCCACTTTTTAATTAGGTTTTTGATTTGGGTGGTAAGCGCATTCAGTACTCTCTTAATTTCCGGATCTTTGGATCGATACCACCTATTTTTCAGGGTTCATCTACTTTCGATTATATTCGATTATATCTAGCGCCATTATATGAGGAGGAGGTATTCTAAGTGCTGGTTTAGGTTGGAAGGTTGGGATGGCCAACGTTGTAGCTTCGAGAATAACAGATGTGAAATATTTTATGTAAAGATCTACATCACCTTTTGTTTTGAGAGAGGGCACTGAATTAAGCTTTTGGTAAACTTCGGCTTGGTATTTCTTCCAATCAGCGTCTCTATACTTGAATTTCTTAACCTTTGCATACTCCGGCCTTCCTGGAACATTATAGACTACCGGGCGGTGATCCGAAGTAAGAAAGTCAAGAGCAGAGCATCCAGTGATAAGATGGGGTTGCCTGGTAAGGAGGTCTATTGTGGAAGTAGACCCGGTCCCATAGTGACGAAATGTGTGTGTAGCCGGATGTACCACAGTAAAAGCGGTTTTTACAATGTGTTTTCCTGCTCCATTTGATGAGGTATTGTGCCAATGAATGTGCCTAGCATTGAAATCGCCCACAAGCCAATGGTTCGTTTTTGTCGCACATATATCAAGGAGTTGTCGCATTTCTCGCAGAGATCCAAGCGGCCGGCGATAAATACCTGTGATATATGTTGGCTGCTTCATAAGAACCTGGACTGTTAGGTGGCTAATTTTATTGTCAACTATACGCATCGGTGTAGGTACCTTCTTCCATGTTATACCGTGACGAATAGTTATTAAAACCCATCCGTGAGGATCGTTAGATCGTTAGATCGGTGATGACGCGTAGCCCTTAAAGTATGTACAGCGCTGTAGGGTGCGGGTATCTGTGAGTACTGCTATAAAGGTCTGTGTTATTGCTAACAAGGCTTCCACTTCTTCTATCTTCATTAATAAGCCATTACAATTGAAGTGCAGAATGGAGTAAGCACTCATTGTCTGGTTACATGATTGAGTATTGATTGAATTAAAGTAATAAGCTGTTGTACTAAGCCGTTCATAGATTTCTTGAACTCGATTACGCAAGGTGGTGGCGCAGAATCTTGCGGATTTACTCGATCTCGTGTTTGTGGTGGAGTGTCTTTAGGAGGGTAAAAATTCATGGCATAACTTTTACTTTGTTAAGAGGCAGGAGAAGGGTTTGGCAACGTCGTATCTGTCGTCGCTGGTGCCTTCTTTGCTTTTAGTGCTGCTTCTTCTCTTCATTTCCTCAGCTGCTCAGTGTACTAGAGTCGATATGGGCACTGGCGATAAGAAGCGACATGTTCCTCTGAGCAATTTCGACATCTTGGTTGACCCTTTCTTGGACAGTCTGTTATGTTATGCGGTCCGGAACATCGCACACACGTCTGTATGTTACCACAATAGTTCCTAGTGTGCCCAAATTTTTGACATCGATAGCATTGCGTTAGGTAGTTTCTTTGCTGTATGTATTTTTCAACGCGAAATATTACTCTGTTGATCGCCTTTATTTTTTGTATATCTTTGATTGTCACATTGGCAGGAACAGTTATTAGAATAGGAGAAAGTGTGGTTTTTGAACCGTCAGGAGATGTTTTTTACAGCCTTCTAACATCCACAACTCCTACCGGAGCTAAGGCAGCTTTAACATTTTCCAATTCTTCTTGGATATCGAGGCCTTTAATCATAAACTGCTGAGTTCGAGGCGTTTCTTCACGGATGGCAAATGTATGAAAGTTAATATTATGTTGTGAGAGGTTTCGTAGTAGAGAAATGTGATCGTTTTCAAATTCAAGAAATATACGTATCTACTTTCCTGTTCTACTTATAAAATGATTCATATATCAAAGATATATTTATTACATAACCATTACTTTTTCACTCTATGGGAATGAAAATTCACAGGATAAAACCATAAATAGTAATAATAACTGAAGTTTCCTACCTAAAGAATCTCCTAAGCCATATATTAGACCAGAAATGGGCACCAATTTTTTTGCATGAATGCCAAATTCTCTAGTGAAACCAATGCTGGGAGCGTATACTCCGCCACCAAAAGACTGTTGGAGTCCTAAATAGAATGAATGAAAATAAAAAATTTATAATTATAAATGGGCCTTTTTTGACATACTCGTTTACAATTACTTTCAGTAATGACAGTGAATTAAATGATATAAAATAAATACGATTTTAAAATATCAATATTTATTTAAATACCTATTTCTAATATCCAGAAATCAACGATTCTGAAACTAAAAAAACAAATACTATCTCTGACTCCTATTTATTTATGAAAGCTTCATTTTTTCACCACTTGAAAAAGTTGTTTCTCCAATCGTAATGAAAGTCAAATTGTGTTTTTTCAGCACTTTCAAAACACTCATGTAAATGGATTAAATCCAAAATGAATCAGAGATCTATGTAACTTGATTTAATCACATGTACAGTTATGTAAACATTTTTTTGTCTTATTTTCAATTCACTGTTATTACAGAACTAACAGGCTACACTATAATATAAAACTTATATGATATAATAAGAAAGACCATTATATCCAAATGAATCAATATTATTTAGTAACAAAACTTTAGCATACATTCTTTTCTTATAGACTTTTCTTTTTATCTTAAGGCTCTAACCTTTGAAAATTTTCATAAGAGCCAATATTTATTTTCAAATTTATTCATTTTTGTACTTATGAGTAAACCCACATGCCGGTAACCTGCCATGTTATGACATGGAAGTGATTGTGATACTTAAACTTATTGTGGCCTATAATTTTTTTTTTATTTATTTATTCTTGTTAATGAGTATAACCTCCCTTCATTTGGATTACTATTCATGACTTTAGGCTCGGTACACATGAGTTGCAAAGTCCGTGGGGTTCTAAGAGTGATGTCACGCGGAGAGGCAGAAATATGCACATTGGGAGTAATGGGGCAATGGACATGGGCTGCAAGTGACGACCAGATGTTCCGGATTAGCCTGATAGGCATAGGAGCTGACACATGTTTCTCCTCATATCGGGCGACTTTTCACTGTACCAGCGTTCCACAAGTACATAGTTCTCAATGGGGCAGTGCACATGAGCCCCTGCGTCCTTTCCTATCTTCCTCTTTTATACAGTGAAGTTTTCAATAATATAATTGATAATTATTAATTTTATTTTAATTGCTTATTTAACTTTAAATGTTACCAATAGAAATTAATCTTTGAAATTATTATTAATTAGATTGATGATTTGGTATTAATATCAATGAGAAATTAGTTAGATTTATAATTTGAGATATTAATCTTTAATATATTATTACTCATTTTATTTAAGTTAGACGTGTGTAATGGTCAACTGTTTTCTGTAAGATGATTGATTATCAGGATTTTCAGTCAAATTTTCTTAATTTTGAGAGCCTTGTTTCAATCCAACTTTTATATATTATTACTCAAGATCCAATATATTAATTTTTAATGTATTATTACTCATTTTATTTCATTCTATATAATTAGGAATTTTTATTTCCTATTATCTACGAATTATAAATAACTTTAAAAATGTTGTCATTTTTTTTTAAGTTATAATATTAATTTTATTACTAGTAAAGTTTATTTTATATTGGTTTTAATGTGATCACAAATTTACAATAGTACATATAATAACAAGTATTTACTTTTATTATTTCTCGTTAACTTTCAAAAAAATTAATAATGTAAATATTATTATTGTCAGGTACATATGCATGCTTACCTAGTTCACAATACAATATTAAAGAAGGAAAGATATTTTTAAGCGTATTATAAATATTATTATTATTTATTTAGCAACTCAAGCTAAAGATAATTGGTCCCTATTGTTTTGCTCGTGCCCCTTTTGTTATTGTTCATTATTTATATATATTATTACTATAACATCAATATTATGTTGTAAAAATCAAGTACACCGTTATCTCAAATAATGTTGATTTATATATGCACGCATATGTATAGGTATATTTAGTTAGTTATGGATCTTAATACTAATAACATTAACACTGCCATGGAGAATGCTGATTTGAATGTGGATGACATGTCTTCCTGTCTCCTCATGTACACTGGACCTTTTCTAGGTAGGATTAAGCCTTCCTGGAAAACCTTCTTGGCGTCCTGCAGACTTTGCAGCTCATGTGCACCTAGCCTTAGTGAACTTCCATCGCCTCCTTTTCAGTTAAAATAAGGGGCTTACTTGATAAAACACACTAAAAACCATTTCAAGACTCTTCTATTATTCAAAAGACGATATATCACATTTTTTTTTTTAAATTAATACTTAATCTATAATTTGCTAAAAAAATACTTCTATTCTTCTATCCAAAAATACTTCAGGATTCATCCTATCATGATATGCAAGAATTCACAGAGATTGTAGAGGGGAATAATTTGAAGATAATTAAAAAAAAAAAAAAAAAAAAACAGTCTTGCATTGGACAAAGGATATAATGTCTTTTCAGGTATAGACAAAGAGGAATAAAATTATTGTGCATGAATGTGGAATGAAAAATGGCAGAGTTATAAACAACCAATTTTTATTTTTAATTGGATGTTAAATTCAATTGGATGTTCAAGGGAAGGTCCTTGTCAGGGGTCTTAGCTAGACCTAATGCAAGACCAAAGGGTCTGGAATGTGAGGATTTGCCCCAGAGGAATAGTGAAAGGGAAGATCGGGAAGCCCCTTGAAGAGTTGATTGAATCATATAAATAAATATTTCCCAACATGATATATATCTTAAGAAAAATTGACACAATTCAAATTAATTTAAAGCACTACGAATTAGCATTATTATTTCTTATGTTAAAAAATGCAGATAGCATTCCAAAAAAATAAAAAAACACGTTCTTTAATCATTAAAAATGAATGAACAGCATTATTATTAAAAATATATCACTTGAAAAATCAACTGAAATTTTTGTTCAATCAGTTAAAAAAGATTAGTTAAAATAACTCCTAAATAAAATCACAAATTATAATATTAGTTGAAAACAAAATAATAGTTGTTTTTTTTTTTTTTTATTATAAGGAGGAATATAGTTAGGGTTACAGCATTCTTATTAACACAAAAATTTAAAATGAAATGGTAACACCTATGAATGACAAATATCTGAAAAATGGATTGATGCAAACCAGTTTTTTATTAATGTTAATATATTGTATAAGTAACTAATTCAAATAAAAATTGCTCTAGAATGGCTTGGCCAAACCAGGAGGAGGACTGCTTAGTAAATTTATTCCTCTACTAAAACTCTTAATTTTCTTTGTGGTTAATTACACTAATTTCATTACTTTTACTTACATCATTACATTCATTTTTTATTTACTTAAAAATTATTGAATCTATGAAAATTTGCAGGTGCCATTGTTTAATGCTTATAGACCAACTATGAACTCCATTTTTAAATTTGATACCAAAGATATTATAATTTATTCCTTTCATAATTGTATAACGTTTTTTAAAAGTATTTTTACCCATTAACATATCTTTCGGTTGCTCAAAATCTTTTTCTTGGAATTTTTATTTTTTTATTTAGCTTATAGAAAGACTATACTACTGAGTGAATGCACTTTTAATCATTACTAAATACCTATAAGTGATTGAAGCTACCTCCGTAGACGAATGTGATGAGAAGTACCATCATGTCTTTAGTACAGAAGAGCCTCCAAGTCTTTCGTAAGGCCTCAACTGGTCCCTCGGTCAATGGAACCCTTTCCCCAGGAGGTTTCTTTAAGAAAGCCCATAACAGAACAGCTACTAACGCTACAGTGCCCATTGTCAATACCAGGCGCTGCCTTGTTTCCTGGTCAATATGTATTTTCCCTTCAAATTCAGTAGCTGCAAAAATATTTCCTGAAATCATTCTTAAACAAAAAATGGACAAAATTTGAATAATTTTGTATTGAATAACATATATGAAAATTTAATGATAAGATGTCCTAATAAATAATAGGAGTGGTGCCAGAGTAAAATTTTGAGAATGGATATTGGTTGATTGAAAAAAACATATGTAAACCCTAAAAACAACACACTTATTTATTAAACAAAAATAGAACCTTTGAATGGATCCGCCGAAAAACGTTCTAAGCGACAAATATGCAATGTTGAATAATCAGTGAAAAAAAATCATTGTCTAAAGTTATTGTTAGTTCTGTAGGTGAATTTACTTTCTCATGTGATTTGTTATGTATACATGTAAAATGACATAATGGAGTACTAGATCATATTATGACGTACTATTATTCATTTTAATACATTCACCCAAAAGTGCCACTTCGGCAATTTTGTCGCTTAGAACGTTTTTCGGCGGATCCATTCATTTATTATTTGTTATTTGAGATTTATTTATTATTTGTATACATAAACACTACTATAATATAAAATAAATTTATGCATTATTTCACTAGGGAGCGGGGTAGCCCACTGGTAAGGCAGTGGATTGCTAATGATTTTTCTGGAATTCGTGGGGGGATTGATCCCTAATATCCCCCCTGTTTTCACTCCTCATAAATTGTAAAAACTGGAAAAAAATTTATGGATTGGTGAGGTGTAATATAGAAAAACAAATCTCTTGTAAAGTATATCTTTATGCTAGAATGATGTTTTTTTTTTTCACATTTCTAATGTTTAGAATAAATGAACTTTAAGAACTAAAGTAAATTTAAATAGGATGTACTTTTGCTTAATACTTGTAGTATTTTAGAAGAGATTTTATTTGTCATGCCACCCCTGTTTATACAGTGTATTACCATATGGAGAGATTCTTTTGGTAAGTTAAACAAATATTAAATAAAATTAAAAGAATTATTATTAGTGCAAAATATACAAAAAACAAAAGGGTGCAAAGTAAAAATGCAAGAAGGCCTAGACTCCGTTAGGTGGATCTCATAATTTAAATATTGCAGTTTTTGTAGGGACATAAAAAGTTGGAAAATTATAATTCACAATATTTCAGTGTTATAATGTAGAGTGTAGACTCCTTAATCATTTTCTTTTGAAAATTTCACTTATTGCTACCAATTTTAAAGAATTTTAGCTCATTAAAAGTTGTTTGTTTGTTTAAAAGTTGTCCCTTTATGCCATTAATCGGATGATCTTACAGTGGGAATATGGATCTTTCCTAATTACGATCTGATATCGTACAGGCTCAGGACCTTCATCTGACATTCTATCTGAGGGACGGCATTGCTCCCTTCACTCCCTTTATTAAAAAATCCGAGGGCCTCTGCGGGATGCAAACCTGCGACCTTTGGTATTGTAGGTTGCTGTGCTAAACACTACATCACAGGTGACCCTAAAAGTTACCATTTAAAAAATAAAATATTTATGAAAAGTTGACTATTAGTTCACTAGCTAGAAAGTAGATTTATTTTTTGGAAAGTTTAAAATAAGTAAAAGTTTTATTCTAAATTATAGCATATTTTTTATAACTACTTATCAGACAATACTTGTACTAACGATGCTGAGTAAATTGCCCAAAAGACACCTATATTCCTTGACATTGTTTTTTCATCAGAATTGAGGACTAAATAGTGACCTTCTGCTGCCCACAGAAAAGAACCTCCAATTCCTCCCAAAATGATACCAATGTAGGCAGTCCAGACTCTTTCCAGTGCCAGGGAGTACATAAAGAATCTATAAATAGTAAACAAATATAAACCTAATTATATTCATCATATAAATTTAGGACAGTAAAATGAAATTAATATTGACTATTTTATTTTTATTCTAATGTAAAACTTAGTAGATAAGACAAATAAAACAAATTACAATCATTACTATTTTTTAAAAAAATGTTTAACAATGTTAAAAATGATATATGCACCTTTATTGCCAAAAATTGAATTATATAATATCATTTTCAAATTAAAAATTAGTTTCTGTTTTTTCTAGCAACCATGATCGCATGAATATTTTATACCATGAAGTTAATAAATGATGAATGAAATGAATATTTTAATCATTAATATTAATCATTAGTTAATATTGTAATCATAAGTGGGTGTGTTATATTTAGATAAAAATCATTAATACTAACGCTAAAGATGATCCTCCAATAATAAGACTTAACTTGTAGCCAATAACAGCTATAAAAGAAGGTGCCAGCCAAAGTGTGATCCCATAAAGTCCATACAACAGACATAGGCTGACATATCCATCGATATTGTAATCTGGTTTATCTTCATGTATACTTGCGTTTATGGTTTTCTGAATAAAAAAACAGAAACAGCAAAATAAAAAAAAAGATATTTAAAAGAATAGATCTAAAATTAAACTATCTGCTGCTTTATATTAAATTTCTCATAACATGATTTAACGATTTAACTGTTAAAAGTTTCTAGAGGTGAACAATAGATCTGGATAATGGTGAAACTCGAAAATTCAGTATAAATAATTTTTTTTAAATTACTAAAATTAAATTATTTTATTTGAAGAGAAAAGAAGAATCCTACCCCATTCCCTGCATCACCGTTGCCACTTTGAACCAAGAGCTAACCGTGAGGCCCATCCCATAATAACTTTCTCTTCAGCGAACCTGCCCGTCAGGTCTCCCCACATTGCAGCGAAATAACTGGTGTTTGGACAGTTGTCAGATCATTAGGATTTCATTGGCAGGCTGTCATAGTCAAACATGCTAACCATGGGACCCATGTTTTCTCTTCAAATAAAAATATTTAAAAATAAGGAAAAATTAATATTCCACTAATAAGTACTGAAGTTTCAGCATTCTATCAAAATTTTGTAAGATTTGATTAAACTCATATGACTACCCCAGTAAGATGTCACCATGTGTCATAGATGTCAACCAAGCCCCATTCTTTCTCGACATTAAGAAAAATTGGAAAGTGGCCTGATACCTTGGCATACTCATGATTAATCATTAATGGTGCTAATTATTAGCACCAGTAAACATGTGACAGTGAAATAAAAAGACTATAAAATGTGATAAATGCCATAAAATGTAATAAGTAATAAGGAGACATAAGTAATTAAAAAAATATAAGACAAATGGCAAACATGAAAAAAGAAATTACTTAGGATAAGGTAATTGTAATACCAACATATAAAAAAATTGTAAAACATGCATGGATATTATAATTAAGTGTAAAAGATTAATGTATTGTATGTAGATAACCCCAGAGGATGAGCCAATAGCTCGAAACGTTGGGAAACAAATAAACTTCTTCCGCGTTTGAAGTTTATTTGTTCATATATATATATAGACTCCTTCATTAAAAAAACCCTAAACATTGTCTAGGTATTATAAGGTACAAAACTTATAATATTGGATAGAGTAATTACCCATGTTTGATGACAATTCTGAGGGAAAGAGGTATTTTCAAGTTATAAGTAGGTAATTTTGTTGGTTTATATTAGTTGTCAGCAGCATTGGTTACATATACCATTTTCAAACACATGAAGAGTGCATGACCAAATATATCTGGTTAACTCAATAGAATTTGAAATGTATGTAGAATAGGCAAAGGAAAAATCGACATCTCTCAGACATCCCTCACCTCAAGTTAAGAAACTCTTTAATGCACAAGTTCACTTAGATAATTATTAAAATGAAGAAATTAAAACAATCATTCTCTAATTATTAAATGTGAAGGTGACTGGAGTCTCCTCCTCCATATCCTCAGACCAAATCAAATACTGTTTAAGTAAGTTCCACTAAACACCAGGTTAACTGGAAGGCAAATGGTGGAATAGTGAAATAGGGAAAGAAAGGATCTCTTTTACCATGAGTTTCAATGATGCATGGAACACACAACTTTCACTTACCAACGTACTTAGAGTGGAAATTGACTTTTTTTGATAAATGTGTAAACAGCCATTCAACAACTTCACAGAAAATACCTTTTTCCAAATTATTACTTCTGTTTGTTTTTTATTCTCCTTAAGGTATAGATTATGAAAATTATTGCAAGACTTGAAAGTCCTATATACTCTTTGATTCATTATTATTTATTTCTTATTTTAAGGAGCCTAATCTTATTCAATCAATAGTTGAGTTGTTTTAAACTGTTTTTGCGTGAGGGGAATGACTTTACTTATAAACCATGGTTTGTCAGTAAAGGCGTACTGCGCATGTGTAAGTGTGTTCAACTAGTTTTAAGAGTTGTCGGAACATTTTTATTAATTTTTTCCTGTATATGTTTATCGATTTTTTTCATATTTAGCAATTTCATTTTACTAGGCATAATGAGATACCATTATTTTCTCCATTTAAAAAAACTCAAAGTGAATAAATAATTTTCCTTTGCAAACCCATCAGAACATTTCTGAGATGATAAAACCTACCTGATATTAAAGAATACTCGATTATCATTAAACATGATGAGTTTAATAAAAAATGTTGGGTAGATTTTGAGAAAAAAACAAAAACATGTGACGACAAATTAATGAAGTAAAGTGCCCCCTCTGTTTACCTAATCTTGATTAAATATTTGATGTCATATCATGGGCATAGAAATACATTAAGTACCTTATTTCAGGTTCGTATGGTTTATCGTTATTGTGCTCGTCTGTTCTGATCACACACAATAACAAACACATTCACAAAGGAAAACTTTACATCGATTTTAAAACTGCATTGTCTAAAAAATTGGTTTAAAATCTCCAGGAAATACACCATCAGAAATAGAAATTCTTCAATTTTGGAGTAATGCATCATTCAACAAAAACTAATATTTGAGAGGAGCTTTAATTTTTGCCTTAAGATTTTCAGTTCATATACAAGACTTCCCTCTACTTTATGGACATTCTAAAATCGGATGAGTGTATGAATTTATAATTGTTTATTGTATATAATTTTGGGGCCGTGATGGCCAAGTGGACAAAGGCGATTGCAATAGGTAATCAAAGTTAAGCAACGTCGAGCGTGTTTAGTACTTGTATGGCTGACCACTCCATTCGGGTGACCACCCCGAATGAACGCCATGCAGTCCAAGCCTACCCCCACCCCCGGGTATGAGGCCTGTCAGCCTACTGGAGGCGACTCACCGGGCGTAGGAGTGATGTACCTTCCCCATGTATCCCATCGAGAATCGTGGTGTGGTTTTCCAGGATATCAGTAACCACCAACGGAGGTTTGGTACAAGGAGGCATGCTTCAGGGGAAGAAATACAGGTCCTCGGGCCTGCTGACTCTGGGCTACCATATTCCTTGGACTTAGACCAGTTTGTCACTGTCCTTGAACCCAAGAGAGCTTGGGTGTAGTAGCGGTGGGAAGGACACTGCTAAATTGGCCCCCATGGGATTGGTTATGGAGCTTTGGGAGGTCTGCCGCTGCTCCATGGTGACCATGGCTTGCAGCAACGTGAGGTTTGGGCTAGCCCCTCCAGGTTGTCTGTGCTCCTGCAAGCAACAAAAATGTCTGTAAGAAGACCACACTGCGCGGCCAAAGGTCTTTTTAGGCCAAATGAGCCAACCGAAAAAAAAAAAAAAAATTAAGTTGAGAAAGGTCATTTTATAGGAATTTTTGTTTTTAAGTAACAGGATTTGGGCTAATATACTGTTCTTCTTTCATTTCAAGAATTAAAAATCAAAAGAGTGTTTAATGAACATTAAATTCAGCAGTGGAGGATTTTATGAAGGGTGCAGGGAAAAAAAAAACCATCTTTTCCATATTTCTTCAAAAATGAGCTCCACAAGTAATTGGATTCAGAATGAACAGATCTTTGCAATTATATGAGGCGATTTTTTTTTTTTTTTTTCAGGTTGTAATAATTCTTGAACTGCTGTTTTTGCGGAGATAGTTTCAAAATTTGCTTAATTCCTCCAATTGATTCACTTGTTTTGATCAACAAAATATTTTAAAAGCATGCACGGATTTAATATTAAAGGGGGTATTTTTTTAAAACTCAGATTTATTACCTTAATTTTTATAAACTTTGAATTTCTGTTAAAATCGGTTCTAAACAGTCAAGTAACATAGTGGGGAAAAACGGCAATATTCTAACTTCAGGTACAATTTTTTCAGCGTCTGGTGACTTAATTGTTTCGATTTTTTTCTTAATTTGTCGAGCAGGATGTGTAGAGCGTTTAAGGAACAGATTTTTGATAAATAATATTTCGAAGTAGAAAAAATTGAATGAAAAAAAAAATTGGAAAATTTCAGAATTAAATTCCAGTTCAGTACCTATTTCATTTATACATAATATATCTTTTAACATAACATATTGTGATTAAAACCGTTAAGTAAGTTGATTGTTTATAAGTAAAGTGTACCTTTAAAAAAATTCTCCTTGGATTTATTTGGAGTTTCAAAGCTCAGTTTATGTTCTGTATATAACATATAACATATATTTAAAATCAATGAGATATAATCTTGGAGCTGTTTCCTCTGATTTAGACAAGACAAAAATCATCGAAAGTAACAATGAAGCTTCCACTTTCGATTCTATACCGGATCACTCTCCACTTAAGTTCAAAAGCGTTTTTCTAAAATTATAAATATAGTGACATAGATGTTTTTTCCCTACTATTATTATTATTATTAAAGAGTCAATTACATTAGACCTACAAAAATAAAGGACGTTACTAAGGTTTTTCGACGTTTGCAATGAGTTCTGCAATTTAGTATGCCAGGTACATACATTAGATTTTAATATTTACTTATATCTAGTTTAATATTATCTTGAAAATATTCAGAAAAAAAAGATATTTTAATAGTAAAACCTGCATAAAAAGTATGATATATTTATAATAAATAAAAAGCATACTTTGGTTTATTTTTTTGTATAACGTCACTATGCTATGGCGGATGATGCGACAGTCGGAGATAATACCTATCCAGTTATAATTAGGATAAGGATCTTTTACATCCATTTTATGTCTAATCCGAAGGACGGCATAGCCAAGGATTTTTTACTCCCTTTAAATTTGAAAAAAATCTATTCTGGAGCATACTTTGGTTATGGGAACATTCTAAATAATAATTAGATAGTCTTAAGAAACTTTTAAATCTCTTAAGTAGCATTTAATACCTAACTCTTAATTACAATAAGGAAAATATAATTACAATACAGGAGCATACTTTGGTTATGGGAACATTCTAAATAATAATTAGATATTCTTAAGAAACTTTTAAATCTCTTAAGTAGCATTTAATACCTAACTCTTAATTACAATAAGGAAAATATAATTACAATACAGGAGCATACTTTGGTTATGGGAACATTCTAAATAATAATTAGATATTTTTAAGAAGGTTTTAAATCTCTTAAGTAGCATTTAATACCTTACTACTCAATTAATTATAATAAGGAAAAGTTTTTTTCCTTCTATTTATCTAGAAGGCTTTAATAACAAATAAATAAATAAATAAAGATGGTTTATTAACTGTAACAGTTCGACTTGCAGTCGATCCAGACGTGAAACCGGGAATGTATATATTCATAATTTTGAGAAGAGGTTCAAAGTTTCCTTTGGCTATCAAAATTCAAAGAAATCACGTTTATTTATTTTTTTTTTTTCAGCTACACATTTACATTGTTGAGATCTTTTTTCACATTCTTGGTCTCGCCGAAGGAAGTAAAATATTTGAAAAGAGAAATTGTACTTTTGTTTTCATGATTCGTGGTTTTAGAGATGAACCGCTGATACATTGAACAATCAATTAAAGTTTCTCGAGTTTCCCGAGCCGGGGGGACAGGGGGGACGCGTCCCCCCCAATATTTTGACAGGAGGGGACTGTCCTTCCCCAATATTTTGGCAGGAGAGGACCCAATGTAAAAAATTAAATAAAAATACGATTTTACGAATTTATCCGGGTTTAACCAATGAAATATTATATAAAATATTAGTTAATTTCGGCACACTCTATTGTTAAAATCATAGTCAGGCATATTGAATGTTTGATGAATTATATATTTTTTATTTCAGCTTGAACTATTTTGTTTTATTGCTCTGCATTTCTTTTTTAAACCAAGCAGCTTGATCCAACTTTCCATCAATTTGATGAAGCTTATATAAGTATAGAAGTTATTTAGACCCCAACAGTTGTTTTTAGAGGTTATCATTTCAACTTTTACCCCCTCGAATTTCCACCTATCCTATCTAGGAAAATATTGAGCCGTCCCCCCCCCCCCAATAATTTTGTGTTGGTGACGCCCATGGTGTTAAGATTCGTGTTTTTAATCTAATATATTTACATTTTTAAGTATTTTATCGGTTTACTCATGAAATACTGATTATTCCATCTCATAGCAAACAATTCGATCGAAAAGCTCCATCAAGGTTTCAAGTATGTGATAAGATAATATTCACCTGCATGTTAGTAATGGTGAAGTCGGCGGAAAACAGGACCAAAAATCCGATTCCCAGGTGGATAACATTGAGCAAGCTCCTGTCGAAGGATGGTAAGATCATCATGGTACACAGTTGCTAACTGAAGCATTGATGACTCCCACCACCTGCTATTTCAGCTTTAGTTATGTCAGCAATTATTTACCCGAGATTACTAACTTTTACTCTATTTCTTGAATGGCTGGTGTAACGCACTGCAGACGTTCCACGGGGAGACTGAAATTTTTTAGGCGGGGCCCATGTTTGTGAAATTGCGGTCAAGAGCGTCTTTTCCTCTGAAATGACTCAGACCGTACCGAGCCGACTCCCAGAATCGGCGTGAATAATTGAAGACAATTATTCCTTGGGCTCCTGCTTATATTTGTTCAGAACTTGATCTATATTTAAAAACTATGAATATTTTCAACAATTTTCGTACAGTTTTTATACAGAAATATTTTTTTTTTAAATTGTGATCTTTGAACTCGCCTATCACGTAATTCTTAGCATATATACGCACTCCTGATTACATTCGCACAAAAACATAGTAGGTATATGTACAATATAATCATCTTTTATTATAATATTTATAAATGCTTAAAAAAAATATTACAGCGTGGTGTAATGGCAAAAATCTATTGAGTATATTTTTAATGAAACAATATTTCAGGGCATACTTTTTCTAGGGTATCTTAATTATCAAATGAAATAAAACTGTTTTATCACTTTATATTAAAAAAAGTACACTTCTCATTACATTGAAAAATCAAATTAACTCTCCCTCATGAAGTTTACATAAACACTCACTGTTACCCCATCAATGGAGGTAACTTACTACCCTTGTGAATTCTGAATATCCTTAATGATGCAAAAACTCATTGATTACATCAAAATAACACTTAGCCATTTATCTATAGATACGATTTACAATAGGTGTACCATTAAGATTCGACAGAGGGATAATTGAAGGGGTCGGGGCAAAATAGTGCCAAGCAACATATTTAACAAAAATGAACTGTAGCTGCAGTCTGCTGTATATTACGTAGGACTATATGTCCATGACGGAAATGCTACCTGAATGTCAATAGAGGGTCTATATAGTCATATTTCGGTGACATTTCCATCATAGACATATAGTCCTACGTAATATACAGCAGGCTACATCTACAGTTTATTTTTTTTTAAATGTTGCTTGGCACTATTTTGCCCCGACCCCTTCAATTCGTCATTTTACTCTGTGATTATCGTGATGATATTTCACAATTAACTCAGAAAAAAAATATACATCAGAGATATAAATACCCAATCGAAACTATTTGCAATTATTTATCTAATAATTTTTAAAGCGCGGTAAGTACTTTGATGGGTGACCGCCTACCGAGGAAAGCAACCTGGCCATCCTGCTACTAACGGACTCGTTGAGAGGAATGTTCAAACCTTAAAACACAGACTAGCTGCTATGGAAAATGAACCTCTCCCCATGAAGAAGAATCCTTCTCGAGATCCTCTTCAGGTACAGGGCGACACCTCTCATCAACGGGAAAATGGCATGCGAACTTTTCCTGAATAGGCAAATCAGAATCCAACTGGATGCTCTCATGGTTCCAATTATCGAGTAATCTTCAGTACCAACAGGGCCAGAAAGACAACTTGATGTGTGTTACCGAGTACAAGCCCGATACTACGTAAACAACAAACAACAATGACGCCCTGGTGTTTTAGACAAAAAGCTTATTCGCCTTCACTATAAACACAATTATAAAGTTAGACAATGGTTACTCCTTCAAGAGACACATCAATCAGCTCTGACAAACTGCCGTAAAACAAAGAAACGTCTTTCCCAAGGAGAACCCCTATTGCAAATGTTCTACAACCCGTTGGAAATAGAGTCGATGAAATGCAACTACAGCTATTTTATCGTCCTCAACTAACTCCAGCCCAACTTCTGGGATTAGTTGAGAGAGAACCCAACAGCCCATGCCGATAGAGAAGATCAATTGGTTCCTCCAATCCAAAGATTAAGCCGCCAAACTCGAATATGTGGTTGGCCAAATTAGGGTGGAGGACTACAGTGACCAAGTATATTATATGCAGTGAAACTATTAACTATTTGAAAAAAAATTATGTTCAATAATGTATTATTATGAGTGAACCATGTGCCATACATAATCTTTGCAATTATAAATTAGTTTATTCAATAAATATATCTTATCAAATCAAGCCTTACTTTCACCAGTAATCAACTTGAGTTACAACATTGATACAATAGAATATGAATTGCTGCTGGCAATAAGCATTTTTATACCACACGCAGTACTGTACGATTTGAACACTTTAACAGAACTACTAACAGAACTACCTGCCGATTTCTTAAACTGTTTATAAACTTATGATAGTGAAATAGAGTAATAAAACCTGGATTAACGATTAATGCTAGTTAGAGAAAGTAGCTAATGGGCTAAAAAAGTGGGAGAGAAGAATTCTGAGGAAAATATTTGGGCCTTTGTTAAAGAATGGTGGATACAGAACAAGGGTGAGATATAAACTGAAATAGATGATCGGCAAGTCGAATATTTTTTCGTTTAAAAACAGGATGGGGATATCTTGTTATGTGGGGAGGACGCCGAGTTAGCGATTACAAAAACAAATATCTTATGATGATGCGTAATTCCAAAGTAAAGGGGAAACGACCTCCAACAACTTGATATCCCAGCATGGGGCGCCTTAAAGCAACCGACAAATCAATTGTTAACTCTTCCAATGTTCACCATGTGTGAACATTCACCTGTATCAAGTAGATCACTTCTAAAGTAGATGTTGATTTCTGAAACAGCCATGTTGGTTCCTTGAATTATTTAGGCAACTAGGAGCATTGTTTGTACAGATATCTACCAACTGTCCTGTTCATTACACAACCTGTCTGGTCCTTTATGTTAATATTTGAAAAAAAAAAAAAAAAATTACAATAAGAAAGAGAACTCTCTGATTATTTTGTCATCCAGATTACTTAAAATGCTAATATTTATATTTAGAATAGAACATCATAATAATTTAATATCACATATTAATATTGTTCTTAAAATTTTACTCTTTCTATAACTGTTCCCATTGAATTTGTTCTGTTTGAATTGAGAGATATCTTCAAAGGAGGAGAGGCTTTTTCCGCATCCTATTGCCAGCACAGTGTTAAACTAATAAGAAGAAGTCTAGAAACTAATTAGAAGACCATTATTACCTATCGACAACTGGGTGGGATAGCTCATTGAGCAGGGTAGTGTGCTTCTAGCGCCGGGTTCGAGTCCGACTGTGGCAGGTGATTTTAAAATCTCGTACAACATCCTAGGATCGAACCGGAAGCTCGAAGACCTTGTTGAGAAATTCATACCAAACGAAATGAATATGCTCAGTAAAATAATTCATTGGTGGGAAATGTGGCAGATGTTAATTGCTTTAATAAGATTTTGAATACAAGTTAAAGGATTTTTATAGGAGCATCACCAGAACCATAGGTTTTATCATCCTCTTATTGTTAAATTTAAGTTACCAACAGAAATTCATGAGAAAGTATCATATCAAAAATACTTCTTGGGTTGTTATGTCACAAGGAGTTGTGGCTATTTGCTGAAAAAGAGATGATACGGTGAGGTTCTCGGAGGGCGAGCTCAGTAAAATCTAGTAGATATCCAACAATATAAAGAACATTGGAGGACCCAGGGGGGGGGGCTGTGGGGGCTGCAGCCCCTCCTTTTGGAAAATTTTTCGTCATTTAAAGATAGGATTTGACTTTCCTTAAGGTAAGGAAGCAAGTTAAAGAGCAAATAGTGGGAGTGAGGTTACCTACCTGTGATAATTGCTATCAGTGTTGTTATTGTGTTGCAGTTTTTTACTAAGTTCCTTCTTGTTCATGTTCGTTTTCTTATTTGTTTATAGTTATTATATTGTTCATTAATTTTTGGACATGATTTGATGTTAATTCAGTGAGTTTTGTTGATTTTAATTAAGAACATTAAAGGTTAAGGTTAGCCTTGCCGATCTTACGAAGAATTTACCTTTCGTAAAAGAGACAATAAAGGTGAGGAGTATTGTTGGAATCCTTAGGTAAGACAACTTTAAAGTTTCTCCTTAGATAAACTTTATTGACTCACTAAATTGAATTCAAAATTATTGCTTTAGCTTAAGGTTATATTATCTTTAGAAACTATTGCCTTCCAGTGTTTTATAAAGTTGATGTATTATCAATCATATTCTGCTAAAGATTTGGATCATGACTGATACTCGAGTAACAGCTATGGAAGAGGGTGTAGTGGAAGAGCAGTCTCTACAACGCCCAAGGCCTACAGCTAAGAGGCAAAGGAACGGATCTCCTGACTCCAGAGAAGTTATAGATAATGAGCAGCCAGAAGATAGCCTCTTGCAAGATGCTCGGAGAATCCAAGAAAATATCCGCGTCTATACTAGTGCTACTGATAGAAACGTAAGTGCAAAGGTTCAAAAACATATCAATAGCAAAGTACAGCAACTTATAGATATTTTGGAGACGATTAATTACAAAAATCAGGAACAACGAGCCCTTATACAGCGAGCTGTAAGGGAGACATTAACATCTCCTACGGTTTATGAGCTTCTACTAAATTTATTAGTAGAAAAGACTGTACCAATGGTGTTAGAGGGACTCAGGTCGGCAAACCTTAATCAACAAAAACTAGTACCAGAACCGAGTACTTCCCAAGAGGTGGAAATGATTAGGGAACAGCCAAAATCTAACAACACCATCGTAGAGACTATTGGGAGTGAAACCTTCCAAATGGTTAAAAAAAGAAGAAGAAATAAAAAAGCCTCAAAACAGGAAAAGGAGGGCGACCCTGATAAATCCATACCTGCGGTTAGTGATAAAAATGCTCACTTGAAGAAGAAGACGATGGCCGATGTTGTCAAAACCTTGCCCCAAAAACCGTCAGATGCTGCTAGGCCGACATATGTTACTATAGCAGCTGAAGGGAAGAGTGCAGTTGATATCATCACCGCCCTCCCATCTCCGACTGAACTTGGGGTTAAGGCTAGAGTTGTCCGCGCAACTAAAGCAGGATCAGTTTTAGTTTGCGTTGAGGAAGATGGACATGTAAAGAGAATCCTTGAATCACAGAGATTAAAAGACAATGGAATGGAGGCCAAACTTGCATTAAGAAGGAAGCCAAAGGTGGAGATTAGGGGAGTCCCCCTTTCCTGGACTGCTGAAAACTTACAACGGATACTGTGGGACAAGCTAGCAGCAAAATCCGTCCCCATACCTGAAAACAAATCTAGCTATATAAAGCCGCTGTTCCACTCAATGGCCCGAAACCGGATAACTAATAATTGGGTGCTAGAAGTGCACCCTGTTGCTAGATATAATTTACTGAAGGAGGTTATTGATGGGGGTTGGTGGTCTCTTACATTTGTTGATTATCCTGACGCTTCCCCTTGCCTTCGCTGTCAGGGATACGGGCACACAAGGGCGACCTGTGAAGCGAATGGAGTAGTTTGCAGGTGGTGTGCTGAAATTGGACACATCGCTAAAAACTGTCCTGTAAAAGAAAAGATGACCGCCCCCACCTGTATTAACTGCGTGAGGGAAGGAGTCCTTGCTACAAAGGCTAAGCACCAGGCGGGGAGTCGGGACTGCCCTGTGCATATAGCAAAGACCCAAGACATAGTTCGAAGGACATATTATGACTAGAATTAATATCCTTCAACTGAACATGGGCCGCCGGCGCATTGTTGCCGACGAACTTCGGGCTATGATGCGGCGTTATGATATAATGGCGATTCAAGAGCCCAGTTGTCGTGGGAACAAGGTAATGGGGTTTGGCCTCACGTCGAGGGTTATAGCCCTAGGCAGTGGAGAGAGGAGGCCTAGGGCTGCTATTGTGATTAATAATCCAAAACTCGACGTGATGGATCTGAGTCAGTACACCACGGCGGATTATGCTTCATGCTATATCAAGTGGGGCAATATCGCCTTCACATTAATATCAGCGTACCTACCCCCAGGGGGTGATCTAGATGAAAGCATTTCCGCCATGGAAGGCGTAATTAGGAACATGAGGAACGTGATGGTGTGCTCAGACACAAACTCCTGGAACACGGTCTGGGGGTCCAATAGAACTGATAGGCGAGGCGCAAAAATGGGCGATTTCATAGCAAGAAATCATTTGGTCGTTATAAACGAACCCTCTGCCACCCCTACGTTCTCTGGGGTAATGGGGCAGAGTTGGATCGATGTTACGATCGCTACGCCGGTTCTTGCAAGGTACATTTCTGATTGGACCCTCAGGTCTGATACGAGTTCCGACCACTCTTCAATACAAATTGGCCTGTTAGATGAGGTAGGATGTTCCCACGACTTTGACAATGGTTTTGTCACCCGGATAAATGACTGGAGTGTTTTTAAGTCCTATTTGGAGGATCGCATAGCTGATGAAGAATGGGAAGAGGCTGATATGGACGGATTTGAGATTCTAGACTACAAAGTGGCGAGGATTACTAACATAATCCGTGACGCAGCCGAAAACTCCCTGAAACATCGTCAGGCAAGAACAAGACCAGTCCCATGGTGGACGCCGGCCTTAACTGCCCTAAAGAGAGACCTCTACAAGGCTCGGCGGTCATATCAGAGGTGCAGGTGTGACGAGAGGCGCGCTGCTCTCCGAGGTGAGTACAAGTCTAAGGCCAGGGTATACCGAAACGAGGTTCGCTCACAAAAACGGAGGTCCTGGGACAACTTTATTGTTGTGGAGTCTTCGAAGAATCCCTGGGGTATTCCTTATAGGGTGGCAATGGGCAAATTGACTCCTCTGCAAACTATTGCAGCCTTAAAGTATCAAGATGCACATGCCACTACCCTTGAAGAAACGGCAAATATGTTCCTTTCAGCGATTTACCCCAGGGATGATCCAATCCAGGACAATGAAAACGACAGTTTTGTGAGACGAACCACGGTATACCCGCCAGGAACGGACTTGTGCCCACCATGGGACATTCATGATCTTCGTATTGCCGTGGATAGGCAGAAACCTAACCGTTCTCCAGGCCTTGATGCTATTGATGCGGCGATTTTAAGGAATAGTCTCCCCTACATTGAAAATGCTTTGTTAGAGATTTTTAACAAATGCCTAGATACGGGATACTTTCCAAAAAGATGGAAGATCGCCGATCTGAGACTGCTCTACAAGGGAGGAAATAGAGATAAGGAACTTCCTAACTCCTACCGGCCCATATCTCTCCTCCCTGTGATGAGCAAGGTCCTGGAGACCCTCATGATGAATAGTTTACGCCCTGTGCTTAATAGGGCAAGCCACCCACGGCAATACGGTTCGACAAGGGGCAGAGGTACCGCTGATGCTTTACTCAGAGTGCGCACAGACGTTGAGGAGCGGGCGGAGCGCTATGTGATGCTACTGCTATTCGATATCTCCTCCGCTTTCGACAGCGTCTGGTGGCCCAGCGTGCTCCAACAGCTGCAGAGATTCGATGCTCCCAGCAACTTATATTCTCTTGTAAAAAGTTACCTACAGGACAGAATAGTAAGGATTAGAGGAAACTACTATGAGGTGGAAGCTTCCATAGAGCGAGGATGTCCCCAAGGATCCGTACTCGGTCCGGCCCTATGGAAACTTGTATTTGATGAGTTGCTGGGAGTATTAGAGGCTCAGCGGATCTCTGCCACCGCCTATGTAGATGACCTTGCTGCTGTTGTGGCGTCCGATAGCAGAGCCGGAGTCAAGAGAGAAGCTGAAAGATGTGCCAGCCTAGTAGCCAGATGGTGTGAGGGTAAGAAAATGAAGATGGCCGCCGCCAAAACCAAGGCTATACTGCTTAAGGGCAAGACAGATAGGGCTCACCCAATAACCATGGACATGGAAGGCCAGAGGATACGTCCAAGGGAGGTGGTAACCTACCTAGGCGTTAGGTTAGGCGTAGGCTTGAATGTGACGCCTCACTTGGAATACTTGTCTGATAGGGTGGCCCAAACCGTAAATAATCTTAGTCGCATAGGAGGTGCTTTCTGGGGCCTTAGGTTCCCGGCTACCATTACTATCTATAAAGGAGTCGTAGAGGGTATTCTCCGGTACGCCTCCCAGTTTTGGTATCGGGACCTCAACCAGAGACAGAGGAATAGGCTGGCATCAATTCAGAGGACGGCTCTGCTTCGCGCCACCAGAGCTTATAGGTCAACTTCGCATGAAGCAGTGCAGGTTCTAGCGGGGGTGGTTCCTCTCGACCTCCTCCTGCGAGAAGAAGTGACTAAATACGCTTATAGACATGAAGGCTCAGCAGGACTTTCGGACGCTCTAAGGACGAGGATTGTTGCAAACCCTAACAAATGGAAGCAGCTAATTCGGGAGGATACGATTGAGGAGTGGAGCCGACGGTGGGCAACCTCCCAGAAAGGGAGCACCCTCAGGAAATACTTTCCTACAGTTAAATCCCGGCTGTTGGCTAAATGGGTCCTCCCGGACTATTGGGTTTCACAATTCCTCACGGGGCATGGGGGTTTTAGAGCCCATCTCCATCGGCTTGGCCAGAACATAGACCCCCACTGCTCTACCTGTGGTGTCCCAGAGACTGTCGAGCACGTGGTCACGACCTGCACTGCATTCGATGGAATAAGGGCCAGGATGCTGAGAGCCACGGGACTTTTCGTCCTCACTGAGGAAGAGTTTCCCCAGCTGGTGAGTGAAGAGAATTTCCCGCGGTTCAAGGAATTCATCTCAGGATGGAAAACGGCGTTGGGTCCGGCCCACTTCAACATAGGAGCCCGGAGAAGAGGACCTGGGCCAAGAAGACAGCCTTAGAAACAGAAGAGACCTTTCGGCTCCTAGGGACAGCAGTAGAAGTCGAAACTCAAAATAAATGGTTCACTAGCAGTAGTGGGTTGTTGCGCGGTCATGCGTAACTCCCCACTACTGCTATACCCCTATTGCCTGTGAGGCATGGAAGGGAGTAAATAAATAAATAAATAAATAAATAAGTTAAAGAGCAAATAATGTGCAGAACAAGTAGAATTTTAGTTGTGGGAAAGGAACATAAAGGTAAAAAAGCTGATTAGCAGATCCAAATAAAGGGCAGAGCCAAACAAAGCCCCCCCCCTTTAGGATCGGCTGGATCCGCCCATGATAAAGAATGACTGCAGCGATGAATGATTTAATTGAAGGTTCCTTGTCGCTCATTGAAAAGGGGAACAAGTGGCATAATGTGGGATTGGATAAAAAAGAAAGAAGTTGGATCCCGATGGAAAAGAAAGAAAGATCTTGAGGCCCAAAGAAAAACGAAGAGGAGGGTGCGATGGATCATGATTGTAATCACTTCCTCACCAAACGCAGTGAAGGCGTTTAAAAAAGTATGTATAAAAAAGGCGGTTAAAAAAGGTATGTATTGTTTATATATTATATTTATAATATAATATATACAGTTAGGTCAATCTTTAATAGAAGGCAAACCAGGAAGATATTGACGAAATGAATTTAGGAACAAGAACTTCAGAGTTTCTGGTAGACAATTGAACTGACCATAAGCCGTGTAGGTATAAGTTTCAAAATAGCAAGTTTAAGCAGGCCTTAGATAGAAAGAGGATTATTTTAAGTATTTGATACATTTTTTCTTGCATCATTATAGTTAATGTTCTAACTCGCCAGAGTAGTCATATCGGTTTAGGCCTCTTTTTTAAGAAATTCCAAATTTTATATGGTTTTTTACAATATAGTCAACAGATTCTATATTTTTAAAAGCAATAAAATTTCAAAACGAACTAGAAATTGCGTCTTTTTATTATTAAGTGAAATAGGGTGTCCATAACAAGAAAACTTCAATGCTGGTGAGTGGCAATGAGAACTGCAAAATCTTTGATTTTTTTCCTTTTAGCAACACTGTTTCTATTATCGCCTGGAAAAAGGGTATGTGTTGTGTTATTCAGATATCTTGTAGACATAATAATAGTGGAAACATATGAATGATTCGATAACTGAACAAGTTATGGGCAAAGCGGATCCAGAAATGTTCTGAGGGGGGGAGCGCACTTTTTTACTTTCACTTACCTATATATGAAATATATAGTAAGGAAAGTATTGCGATCGTGAAAAAATTCGACTTCCGGTTTCCTACGGAAATACACGTTTTGGGGTCCCCTGAGTCCAAATAACCAAGTCCCGCGAAATGGTCTGTGTGTCTATGTGTGAACAGACTAGCTCAAAAACTATAGGCCGTACAAAACTGAAATTGGGTATTTGGTGTATGTATATGCCTGCGATGCGACAGTCAAAATTTCATCAAAATTCATTAATTGGAGGGGGCACTTTACTTAATAAATGTTGTCCCATTTTCAGTGTTTTTTTTTATTTACTCAAAAACGGCTTTAACGATTTACATCAAACTTGGTATTTGATGTATGTATATGCCCGCGATGTGACAGTCAAAATTTCTTCAAAATTGATCAATTGGAGGGGGCACTTTACTTAATAAATTTTGTATCAGTTTCAGGTGTTTTTTTTTTTATTTTTATCAAAAACGGCTTTAACGATTTTGATCAAACTGGGTATTTGATGTATGTATAAGCTAAAGATGTGAAAATATTCCGTCAACTCATAAAAAACGTTGAGCCCACGCATGCGAAGTACGCCTTTAATGACAGACCATTCTGTTCTGTTCATTTAATGGAAATTATTTGTTTCATGGTAACTAAATGAAATTTTCAGCAAGTAGGTACATAGAGAAATATAAAATCAGACGACTTAGAGTATTATGCTTGCATGGCCGAATTATCACAACTAAAATCTTTTAAATATAAAAGAAATAAGTGTTTTTTATAGAGCAAATGAAAACAAAAATAAGAAATGAATGTGGAAAAATGTGTAACTTTGAGAAGTGGCATTAACAAAAAGCATTAATTTCTATTCTAAGTATGTTGGTAAGTGAAAGTTGTGTGTTGCGCGCACGCACCAGATTTTTTTTTTATACCTCATGAGTAATGATGGACCTAATTTAAAATATGTATTAGTACATATGAACGTTGTAAATTACGATTAAGTGTTTAAATACAATCCATTTTCAATTTTTGGACTTAATAAATGACTAAATATAGCCCATTTTATATAGAAATAATAATAGTTCATTAGTATCCTTGCCTCTCAGGGGGGGAGGGGTCCCCTAATACCCTGCTGGTTATGGGCCAAAACCTGAAACACTTTTAACGTAGGGCCGCATACTAAAAATCACACAAAAACCGCTATTAAGCAAATCGATAGGGAGATGGATCATTCCTTCATAGAAACTTTATGGTAGGAAATTTAACGGAGAATTTTAGGCATTTTTTTCTAGTCTGTTCTTATCTGGAAAACCCTGTATAGAAGTGTTTTCCTGTTAATGGTTTGAGTAGCATTCGATGATAGGTGCCTGGACTTGGACAATAAGCTAATTAAGCTGGCCGCCCCTCCATGGGTCCTCTCCACATATCTGTGGGCTAGTCTGTGCCCAATCGTCGTCCGGCATGTTGTCCTTAGTAATACTTCATCTCGTTGTAGTTTGCCTTTGCGGTACGTATTTAGTTTTCGTAAAATCTATATACATGCATAAGAGTTTTCTCTGAAAAGGGTCGCATCTGTAATTCATGTGGTGAATTCACTACTTTTCAAGAAAGCAAATTTGGCTAAAAATATTTGAGAAGTAGTGTTTTTTTAATTTAACATATAAACATATACGGAAGGAGGGAGTGTCAATTTAAAGTTTCATATTTTTTTTTTGTTATTATCGGTAGATATTTATCTCCCGATTCATATACATACCTATTGCGAAAAGCGGTGAGCTTTAAAAGTTTTTCTGTATATTAGCAAAGTTATCATCCAAATGAATGAGTAACTTATTCATTCATAAATTAAAAAAAAAAAAAAATGAATAATTTATTTTATACTCTTTGTCGTGTATAAAAGGATTTATTATTTTGTATAAATTATTTTGTATAAACATTATTTATTTTTTTTAATAAATTAAGTTTTTATTTAGCTAAGCTTCTTGAGCAGTTTACCGCTCTAGACTTATGAGCAATTTTTTTTTTAATTTAGAATTTAAATATTTTCAAAATACGTTTTCTTAGGAATTTTTCGTAATTATTACATTTTTATTTAATTGAAAATGACAACGAATTCATTTAATATTTAAATAAAATTATTATTGTGCTTGTTTCGTTTATTATTTCGGCAGCCGGCGATGCAAAAGCCCAACAAGATATCGTATTTGAAGCTTCGATTTTAAGATTTTTTCATTGCAAATATTCAGAAATACTATACCATCTCGTATATATAATAGTATATATATCGTTTATATTTTTATTCATACACTTATCTTTTAGAAGCAATTCACTTAATTTAGCTTAGTGAGACCAATCTCAGATAAGATTATAAACGTTTCTCAGAAAATAATTCATAATTATGAATACGGGTTATTCTCCTTGAAAAAACTGGCATTTGGGTCATTTTATATCAAATCAATCAATGGTCAAACTCTCAGGTCTTCAGATCTTTAGGATTTTTTTATATAAGGGGGCACTTAACTTGTGAGGAAACAGAAATTTTTATTTTTCTATTTCCATTGTTTTTGAAGTTATAATTATTTAAAAAATCAAAAAACCGCAATTCACAGAAACATTTTTAAGTATATAAGTGCATGTACCTACTCATTACACGTAGCTCAACTACGGTTGGTCTAAGAATGTTGAATTTGCATCGTTGCTTTAAGATTTAAAAGAGCTTTAATTGGACTATTTTAATCTTCAACTTATAACATATTTTATAAATTATCCGAAATTGGAATTTGTTTGCAAACTTTATATTATTTACAACCTCTTTTGTAAATATTGTAGTTATGATATTTTTATGGCACCACGCTGAAATTACAAATTTTATATCTAATTATAATATTATAATACTGAAACCAGTCTAGACAAGTCAAAGCCCTTTTAATTCTTAAAAAAAGATACAAGTTTCAGCTTTTTACGGCTAACTATTTTGAGCTAAATAAGCTGCTCATGTTTCTTCATATCTTATTGGAGGATTCGCTGACTGTTGCTAATTTTAATGCAAGTTGTGAAAATAAAACTGTAATGAAAAAATATATATTACAATAAATACAATTTATAGTCAATTTATTAAAGGAAATTTCTTTTTAAAAATTTAAAGGAAACGTCGACAATTCTCAAAACGCCATACATCTCTAAAAGATATCCGACTTCGATTTTATTTTTTTTTATTTTTTACTATCTTTGAGTTATTCGTGAATCAAGTTTTATATTCGTCCTACTTCCTTTTCAAGAAACTTTTCTTGGAAAGGTCTAAATTCAAAAGGCTTTTGAAAAACATGGGAAATTTTCATCGAAAGTTAAATGTCCGCAACTATGCAGTCTATAGAAAATGATAAAAATTAAAGTCTTTTGGTCGCCATTTTGAAACTATGGTGGGTTATGTGTTAAGACCTCCAAAAGACACTTCCCCTTCATTAAACTAATCTACATTCAAAGTTTCAACCATCTGATTACATTAGGAGAAGCTGTAGATGAGCCCAACTTCACAAAGTGGCTAAAAACGGTTTGGTAATCAAAAATATTAATGGTGCCAGAAAAAGAACCATTTTTTCGGAATTTCATTGGACCAATATGCGGCCGCTTAAGGAGCCGATATGCAGTGGGAAACAAATATATATATATATATATATATATATATATATATATAGATACTCATCCAGGTCTTAGTAACTACCTGAAAATACAGGAAGGGAGACGTGGGAACAACTTATCAAAAATATCAATTAAAAAGAAGTGTAATCAATTAAAAAGTATGAAAAATTAATTATGCCTGGCTAAGATTAAACCGCAATACCAGAAGAAGTCGTTCAAGTCGCAGGAAAAATCCGACACGATGTCCAGCTCAAAGATGTCATATAAAAAAAGTCTCCGAAATGAGTTATCTGCAATGTATAGTTGTCCCTTCGCTCATATTTTAATGAAGAAGTATTCAGGTTTTTCAATGATTATTATACTCTTATGAAGAATAACAAAAATTTGAGGAAAAAAGCTATTTCCTGTGATTTTGCTAAATGGGGTTTACACACTCAGTTGTACGCACACTGCATACTTTATGGTTTAGATTATTTTTTTTTAAATATCCTCTTTTCATACTTAATAATAACTGATGAGTTTAGTATTATACAATAAAATGTCTCCAGAATAAATAAAAATGTATCCATTGAAATCTGTTCTAAAATTTAAACTGAAGGAAATGTATTTAAAAAAGTTATTAATCATATTTCGAAGATTTAGACTTCAAAACCTCTTTGCGGCATTCTTAAAGAAATCTATAAGAAATGATTAGTAAGCAGTCAGATGTTATCGAGGCTAGTAGATGAGATAAACCTGTGGTAAATGACTCCTTCTATCATAGGATTTCATTGAAATCAACACTGAATAGTCAACTGTTCTCTAGAATATTTTTTTAAAGGGTAAGGTTTCTGAAATTCGGGGGTTAATTTGAAAAAATAAATTACGTAACAAAGCATTGCACTTTAGGTTGATAGCAGTCCTGACTAAATAAAGTTTTTTTTTTTTAAATTATTCTGATTGTTGGTGATGTTATAAACTGACCTCTTCTTTCATTTCCAAGGTCAATTTAAATAATACAAAAAAGTTTATAGTATTCGTTCATAAATAAAAGTGTTAAAAAACAAAACAAGTAAAACAATTAGTACTTTTTGTTCCTAGATATGAATCGATATTAACGTTTTTGAGTAAGCTAGCCTATTTTGTTTTATACAGGTGTTCCATATCCATAAATTCTTTCTTGTTAAAGTAACATCAAAAAAGACGTTAAAGAACTTGAAATGTGCAAGATTTTCTGCCTTATGATTTAACTGAGTTGTAAATATGACAGATAATTCTTAGGTTTCCAACAAACCTTCAATTTTATAATTAAAACCTTCCATTTTATGGTTAAAAATGGCAACCAAGAAAACTTTGATTTGTTGTGTTTGTTATTTTAAGTATGATATACTTAAGACTATTTCCTACAAGCAAAGACAAAATGGGTGGAGCTTCGAACGCAACTTGCGATTCATTACTTAGTGGCCAGTCTTGGAGATATTTAATTTTCAACAAAAATGTTAATTGGATACATGCTTCGATTTCGTACATACGAGGAGTCCAAATTTGTGTTTTCTTAAAGTTGTCGGGTTTTTTTTTTTTTACTTTCACTTACCTATATTTTTTTTTTTTTTTTTGTTCGGTACCCCTACCTGGCCATGTGTGGCATACGGGGGGTTACTCTAGAGGTGTAACCAACCTATTCTAACCATGGTGGGAGGTTCGAGATTTATTCCGTGGGGCCTCCACGAAATAAAAGTCAACCCTCCCAGGGCGGATTCGAACCGCCGCCGTTCGGCTCAAGCGTGCAACAGAGGGTCGCGCTCCTACACGCTCGGCTATCCCGGCCCACACTTACCTATATATGAAATATATAGTAAGTGGAAGTATTGCGATCGTGAAAAAGTTCGACTTCCGGTTTTCAACGGAAATACACGTTTTGGAGTCCCCTGAGTCCAAATGACCAAGTCCCGCGAAATGGTCCGTGTGTGTGTCTGTGTGTGTGTGTGAACAGACTAGCTCAAAAACTATAAGCCGTGCGAATCTGAAATTGGGTATTTAGTGTATTTATATGCCCGTGATGTGACAGCACAAATTTCATCAAAATTGCTCAAAGGGAGGGGGTACTTTATTTAATAACTTTTTAAGTTTTTTTCGATTTTCTCAAAAACGGCTCTAACGACTAGCTCAAAAACTATAAGCCGTGCGAATCTGAAATTGGGCATTTGATCTATTTATATGCCCAAGATATTACTGTATAAATTTCATCAAAATTGATCAACCGGAGGGGGGACTTTACTTAATAAATTTTGTATCATTTTCACGTGTTTTTTTTATTTACTCGAAAAAGGCTTTAACGATTTTGATGAAACTGGGTATTTGATGTATGTATAAGCCAAAGATGTGATAGCCAACATTTCATCAAAATTGGTTTAACGGAGGGGGCACTTTATTTCATAACTTTTTAACCAATCTTAACCTTTTTTTCGATTTTCTCAAAAACGGCTCTAACGACTAGCTCAAAAACTATAAGCCGTGCGAATCTGAAATTGGGCATTTGATCTATTTATATGCCCAAGATATTACTGTATAAATTTCATCAAAATTGATCAACCGGAGGGGGGACTTTACTTAATAAATTTTGTATCATTTTCACGTGTTTTTTTTATTTACTCAAAAAAGGCTTTAACGATTTTGATGAAACTGGGTATTTGATGTATGTATAAGCCAAAGATGTGATAGCCAACATTTCATCAAAATTGGTTTAACGGAGGGGGCACTTTATTTCATAACTTTTTAACCAATCTTAACCTTTTTTCGATTTTCTCAAAAACGGCTCTAACGACTAGCTCAAAAACTATAAGCCGTGCGAATCTGAAATAGGGTATTTGATCTATTTATATGCCCAAGATATTACTGTATAAATTTCATTAAAATTGATCAACCGGAGGGGGGACTTTACTTAATAAATTTTGTATCATTTTCACGTGTTTTTTTTTATTTACTCAAAAACGGTATTAACGATTTTGATCAAACTGGGTATTTGATGTATGTGTATGCCAATGATGCGATAGCCAACATTACATCAAAATTGATCAACCGCAGGGGGGACTATACTTAATAAATTTTGTATCATTTTCACGTGTTTTTTTTATTTACTCGAAAAAAGCTTTAACGATTTTGATCAAACTGGGTATTTGATGTATGTATAAGCCAAAGATGTGATAGCCAACATTTCATCAAAATTGGTTCAACGGAGGGGGCACTTTATTTCATAACTTTTTAACCAATCTTAACCTTTTTTTCGATTATTTCAAAAACGGCTTTAACGATTTTCATCAAATTCGTGGTGTTTAATGAAAATTAGGTGTTCTTTAATATCAGGTAAGCTTTATCATTATTAAAATGTTCTGAGGGGGCTTAAATGGGGAAGGGGCCTTTTTTGTTTTCCGATAAAGTACCTTTGTTTTTGTTTATATGGAGAAATTAACTGTCTCTCGTTTTGCCTGAAAATAAGAAATGGCTAAATATGAGATATGATAAAAATCAAGGAAACATATAGAGGAGAAAAAAAGAAAAATATTCAGTCAACTCATAAAACTCGTTGAGCGCAAGTGGAGTACGCCTTTAATGACAGCCCATTGTTCATAATTAAAGCCGTTCTGTTCATTTGAGAAGTGACTGTTGGGTTTTGGGGTAAGAAGAACAAGAGATAAAAGAAAAAAACAACCTGTGTTTATTACAATAAAAAGACAATTAAAAAAAAAAAGGTGTTCCTCTTCTCCTCCTCCAGTGATCCCAATTTTCTGCAATTAAGACAGGTGTGAACTGATCAAATCTGAAGGGGAACCCAACACTGTTGAGAACTGTAACGAAACCAAGTGTGAGAGAGAGCTTGGGGAGGTGGACCTTAGCCTAGGGTTACAGAAACTGGCACTCACCTGACAGTTAGCCGGAAGCTGATTACCCCACCCCTGAAGACGTGTCCCTTGCCTTTTACTGCACCCCTGATGTTTACTGGAAAACAACTGAGGATGCTGTGTCCTTCGCTGGGAGGTGCAAGCTGATGCTGGTGATCTGGCTAACAGTGTTCTGTGCTCGGCTATCTGCCAGCTCTGCAGGGTTCCCCAATTCAGCTCACAATTTGGCATGAAAATTATAAAGACAATTAATATTTTGAAATAAAATGTGCTGCTTTTTTTAGCTGAAGTACAATATAAGACTGCTAAATGATAATAGAGAATTGCTAGATTACAACTAATTATAGCTAAATTACAAAGAAGAATAGCTGGCCAGCTAATTAAAGACATGTACAAATAAATACCAAAGAAAACATTTTTAAATAATATAATTACGATACAAAGCTTCAGTGAAAGTTGGTGCAGCAGAAGCGCTGGACGTTGAAGAGAGTGCGCCTGCAGGCTGGCAGGAGACGCTGAGTAGAAACAGTAGAAAAGAATGGCTCCACAGAAGGTACACAGCAAGCGCAGCGGGTTTGGTCTCGGTTGCCCATAGAATTTTCTCCCCTCGGAAGAAAGCGGTGTGAAACTAGCCAAGATGGCGGTGGGTCGACACAGAGTGACCACAAGAAAGACGCAAGAGATCTGGCTGCAGCTAAGGGCACACGCATGAAGACAAAGGGCCGAATCTGCCCGCGCTTATATAGGGCCTAGAGATTATGCGCTTGAATCGAGTGGCAAACTGCGAAAGCTTCAGGAAACTTAAAATATACAATCTTTAAAATTACGGAAAATGACTATTATAAGCACGTCAGAAATAAAAGCTGGTAATCAAAAGTGATTTTAGAGTTTATTGAGCACAACTAGACAGCTGAAAGTGCTCAAAGCGAGAAAAACAAAAAATAGAGAAAAAACTCAGCGAGTGCTTTGAGCTTTTGAACGTGAATACGTAACCTGTCGCAAGGATAACCATCAGTAGTGAAAAATGCTTAAATTCCCACAAATAAACCGGGTTACAGTGAAAAAACTATTGAAACATGATCTGGACAGTGTAAAAAGATGACACAAGTGTTATTATAAGAAAAACATCGCGGGAACATAAAATTGGCAAACCACGTTGTAAGTACATGTTTTAATTTAGTATATTAGAACGCTCTGGGAGTTTTAACCATTTGGAAATGCTGAATTAACGAAAATTTAACGTGTTTAAATATAAAAAGCAAAGCCAAAATCATCTAGAAAGGCAAAAAACATAAACTCAAAAGTTCACTTAGAATGTTTAAAAGGTTTAATCGTTTTGAAATGAATAATTAGCTGAAAATTAGTATGTTTAAATAAGAAAAGTAAAATCATAGTCTTCTAGGAGAGCTATAAACATAAAACCAAATTTTTTAAAACAAAAAAAATTCTTTAAGTTTGATAAAATCTTAACAAGTGACAATTAACAAAACGCATTAATTTTTAATCTAAGTAAGTTTGTAAGTGAAAGTTGTGTGATGCGCGCACGCACCAGATTTTTTTTAATAAGAAATAGTTTAAAAACTGTTCAAGATTTTCTGGAAGTCTAACAACGGAAAAATAGTGTTTCTCGATAAATCAGAGGTTTTCCACGAATTATTTTCACAGCCTCCTGATAAACTTTAGATTCACTCCATTGACTTATCCCTTTATAAAGTTTAACTTTTTGCATGGATTTAATACTCTTAGGTATACACATTCTCCTTAAAGCAAGGAATCTGTAGTTCATCAGGAGGAAATAATTAGCGAAAAACCTCTGTATCGAGGAACACAACCTTGTATTGGAGTCCATGGATTACATTGCAGTAAGTACCATCTATCTAACAATAACCTTCGAAAAGGAATTCTATGTCTTCTCAAGGAAATTATCTTGAACAGATTTGAGAAGTCTTTTCTTTTCCAAAGTTATAGTTCTCAGTTTCTATAGATAGCAACACTCATTCTGAACTAGAGAGATGAGTCGGTCAAAACTTCGATTATTACAATGTTAGCAGTCTGTGCACTCCTGCTCAACTGCAATGGCTAAATTTAGCTCTTACTTCAGTCCGTCATCCAAGTCATCGTATTTATGTTAAGGAATAAACTGACTTGTCATCCCTTGTTTCCATGCTAATTTCAATGCATGAAATTTTATTTCTAATTCATTATTTTATGTTTGAAACATTATTTTATGCAGATTTCGCAGAAAACTGATGATTTGATCTGTAAGCAATCCAGTGAAGTAACTTGGAAAGCTGATACGTTCGAACGAAAATCTTTATATAATAGTTGTTAGTCAATGTAAAACCTAATTTTTGTTACAAGTGCGGTTTTAGTTTGCTTTTTACTTTTAGTTACCCATGTATGAAATATATCGTAAGAGAAATTATTGCCAATTTCAAAAATTCGACTTCCAGATTTCAACGGAAATGCACTTTTGGTGTCCCCTGAGTCCGAATAACCAGTCCCGCGAAATGGACTGTGTGTGAACAGACTAGCTTTTAACGTTAAAATTAGATATAAGAGGCAGATACATAGATACAATTAGGTATAAGCCCGTGATGTGAAAGGTTTCGTCAGAATTGAAGTAACCTAGGTGGCCCTTCTTCAAAAACGACTTTTCTTATTTTTACACTTTCTCAATAACGGCTCAAGCGACAGTGGCGGTTCCAGAAATTTTCTGTGGGTTTTTTTTTTTTTTACATTTCATGAATAATGAAGGCCTTGTAATGAAGGAATTTAAAATACATATTAGTACATAATGACCTTGTAAATTACTGTAAATGTTTGAATACAATTCATTTTCAATTAGTGGACTTGAAAAATGACTAAATATAGCCCATTTTATATAGAAATAGTAATACTTTATCAGTGTTCTCACCTCTCAGGGGGGGGGCGCCCCCCGCGCCCCTCCCCTAGATCCGCTACTGTCAAACGATTTTGATTAAACTTCTCACACATAATCAGAATGAAGCATTCTTTCGTTAATGAAATGGAAATGGATGGAGGGGGGGGGAGGGTAATTCATACAGTGGTTTACCAAGAATAAAGTTGGTTCCATTAACTTTAGAACTTCTTACTTTCGAGGGATTCGTTCAATTTTTTTATGCAAATATTTTTTTAGGTGATTACGGAGTTTTGGACTGACGAAAGATGAGGTTCACAAGCGGTTATATATTACCCATAGTATTACCCATTTTAAACCTTTTTATTTGGCTTCCTAGATTGGGCATTGTCCGCAGTTTATTCTGAAGAGCCAGTAATTCGAGGTTCCACAATATAATTTGCTTAGCTAATTATTTTCCCCGTGGCTAGTAGATCGGCTATGACTATGTTTTCGTCCGAAAAAGTTTTAGCACTGGTGCAGTGTTGAACCAACCTTTATCTAGTTGAAATAACCTGTAGAATTCTAAAACTATATAACTGGAAATCTTCGGATGCTAATATCATTATGTATTCGCCTGAATAAAATGGCAGTTGTTGGTAATGGAAAACTGATAATGGTGGTTATGAGATTTTATTAACAATAGCTTACATGTCTACTGCATGTTCTTTTCTTAATGTCCTATCTAATGAAACAAAAGAAAAACTAAATGGTATCCCTTATTTATTTGTAATTTTGATTTGCGGTTCGTGATATTATGTTTTTTTAAAGTTACTTTATTGTTCTCATACATATTACAGGCTTCAAAATATCATTTGACAACAGATTTCAACAGAAATACAATATTACAAACAAACATTCCTCTCTTCACAGCAGAGTAATTAACAATTTCCTTTTTGAAGCTTGTTTTTGTCCACCTAGATTGGTACAACTTTGTGCGACGGTACACTGTGGTCACAGTAATATACTGGGAAGAGCTGTCTGTTCACATGGCTTAGAAACGCTTTGGTCTTGTATTAATCAGTTAGTATGCATTATCGGTTTACATTTATTTCGATTCAGTCTAAATCTTAAAAAAAAAAATTATAAAATGTTTGGATTAATGAACATATGTTTATCTGAAGGATATGGATATGATAAGCTATGGTTTTAAACGGAAAAATGTTATAAAAACAAATCGTGTCTTTAATAGCTAAATCGCTATTACGGCACAAGAGTAAAAAAAAAATTAACTCCTGTTATATCAATTATTTTATGATGTTATCATGAAGATAAAAAGTATTAAAGGGATTAGTTTAGTTTGTAAACGGAGCTATTAGGTGCAGACCTTTAAAATTGGCCTTCGAATTTAAGCCTATTTTTACAACTTGAAACATTTTTGGTTTTAAAAAGAAAAGAAAATCTTGTATATAAAAAATGTTTAATCCAATTAGTCTTTTTGTTTAGTTGAGTGGGAACTGAGGTTCTAAATTACTTCGATTGCTAAATCGATTGGTAAATGCTGAATCATTTTAAGATTAAGATTTTTTAATTTTTGAACTTTTGTTTAGTGCTATATCTATGAGATGAAATGATAACCTCGCCTCCAGCCAGCATTATTTCTAGTGCGGTCGACACCCTCACCGAAGTTATAGGCTTTATATAAAAATCTGCAGTGAAGAGTAGCCGTTGAATTAAGCCAACAGTCGGCCCTCCCAAGCCCTTTTCTTCTTTAAATAAAATAAAATAAGCCTGACACACTGAATTCGATTATATTTCATATTTAATCATAGTTTTCTTGTAACATTTAATTAGTAAACTAAATTATTTCGTTTTGATGATATTTCATTTCTTTTTATCTAATTTTTATATTATTCCGCAAATTGTTGAGAGGTCGAAATGATATTTTCCCACATCTTCCTTCAAAGTCAAGGGGGGGGGGGGGCGATAGCCCCCTAGCTTTTCCATAGACTTCGGTAGTGGCGAAGAATCATGTTCTAATTATAAGCAAAAAACTGAAAAAAAAGACCTTACATTTCCATTCTAGGAAGGCGAACTCTCATTCTTCTTATTTCAATGGTATAGGCATTTAATTTCAATGCTACGGGCATTTAATTTTATTAAATCTCTATAAAACATATCTCTACCTACGTGAATGCGTCCGTAATGCTTATTCCATGCTTAAATTTTTATTTTTCGTCAAGTACAAAGGGATATGTAAATATTTCCATAAAAGTATTATTATTGAATCTTTAGTACTTACTTCATACTTAATTTTATTTTGCAATGTGCAAGGGGATATGTAAAAATTATAAGTAGAACTGACTTAGGTACTGAATATTAAAATGGAAGAGTGAAGATTTAATTTTAAAAATTAATTTTTCTTCACAAAAAGTTATTAGCAGGAAGTAATTTCTTCTAATACGTCTACGTTCTTGTATCTCTACACTATTGTCAGGTAATGTTGATTTTCTTTTCTTTTCCTTTTTAAGGGATCTCGGTTTAATAGTAGTTCTGAACCTAAACGTCGTGTTTAAAGTTGGATGTTTACAAAGTAAAAAAGTAGTTAGGAAAAATGCAGATTAGTCTTGAAATAACCAAACTATTGTTGAAAATCCTTGAAATTAACATACAGTTCTGTCTTTTTGTTTACGTTTCCCCGAGGATGTGAGCTATAATATATTATATCTCCAAACGAAATAATGGTACAACATAAAAAATCAAAGAGGTTCAGAGCTGCTAGAAGTTATAAGAGGATGTTATTAACCTTAAAATTCGGTGTTTCCTCTAGTGCAATATTGTTTGTTATTCATACGATTCACAAACGGAAGGAACTCGAGGAAAAAAATTCTAGCTAACTATTACTACTTCAAAAGCGCTGTTATTCAGCAGTAGGGTATGCACCGTAAACGCGGGTTACTTGAGCCCTGGGGGGTAACTTGAGCCCAAACACTGAAAAATGATGTTTGCTTCTCTGGGTATTTTCGACATAAGTTTAACGACATATTTCAATGCTATGCTGATTTGCAGAAGCACTAGGTAGACCATTTTGCGAGTTTAGGAGATTTGAGAAGTCACTAATAGGAACAGAACTAGTTTTGCTAACTACGCACTTGTTGTTCGTTTATTTCACTCTGCAAACTTTAGTCTGTATAGACATCAGGAATAGCCTAAAACCGAAGCTAAGCTCATACATTTCGTCCTGAAGGCTTATTGTCAAAGCAAATTGAGGCCTTTTTTATGTCCTATAAACCTCATATATGGAACAGTATGTTATTAAGTAAAGCTGGGACACGTTATCTAAAAATACGGGTTACTTGAGCCCAATGGTTGAAGTGACCGTTACCACATTTAAAATTTTTAAGTCCTAATTTTATGTTGGCCGGTACCTGTAAGCCGGACATATGTTGACGTTATTGCCGAAAAAATGCCTGGAAGCTGTAAGGAGTAAGAGGATTACGCAGCGAGCGGTGGGATTTAATAAAATTAGCAAAGCCACTTTCTGGAGGAATGGCAGGCTTCAATATAGCTGAATTAGTGCCTTTAGATTAAAATCAGATTTTAAGCCGTTTGCTAAATCAAGACAAAGATGTTCTAGAAATAAGCAACTTCGTTCTGGTAAAATGGAACAAGACGGAGTGTCAGCCTCGCTCTAATAAGTCACCCAAAACTAATAAAACGAGGTTTGATTTATTTGACAGGACTCTAAACATTGTTATACACTCAACTAATGATGTATGGACAATATCTCTAAAGTGTTGCTCATAATAATGTTTAAATTATATTTTTCAAAACTAGCATTATTAAAATTATGTTTTAAAATAATATTTGTCTTTAAAATGAACGTTTTGATGTTTACTGGATGTTCAGAAATTATTTTTTTTACACGTAACAATTTGAAAAAAATTTACTAAATAATTTGCCCCTCCGTTTGACTAATTGCGATGAAATTTCGGTTGTCGCATCGCGGGCATATACATACATCAAATACCCAGTTTGATCAAAATCGTTAAAGCCGTTTTTGAGAAAATAAAAAAAACACGTGATAATGAGAAAACATTTATTAAGTAAAGTGCCCCCTCCGTTTGACCAATTTTGATGAAATTTCGCCTGTCGCAACGCGGGCTAATACCTACACCAAATACCGAGTTTAATCAAAATCGTTAGAACCATTTTTAAGAAAATCGATAAAAACCTAATAAATAGACAAAATTTTTTATATAAAGTGGCCCCTCCAATGGATCGATTTTGATGAAATTTTCTCTGTCACATCGCGGGCATATATATACACCAAATACCCAGTTTCAGTTTTGTACAGCTTATAGTTTTTGAGCTGGTCTGTTCACACACATTCACACTGACACACAGACCATTTCGCGGGACTTGGTTATTTGGACTCAGGGGACCCCAAAATTTTTCACGATCGCAATACTTTCCCTTACTATATATTTTATATATAAGTAAGTGAGAGTAATACTTTCCATTAGTATATATTTCATATACAGGTAAGTGAAAGTAAAAAGTGTGTAGGAAGAGACTATTTAATTATAGATGTAGAATTATTTCAATATCTATAATTAAAGAATTATAGATATTGAAAAAGTCTCGTATTAATTCAAAAACTTACCTATCATGCAGATTACATGCCAAATTTTCGCTTATTCAGGCATCTCCAGGGCTATAAGGGTTCTACAAGCAAGATTGAAACAGACTGAACAGTTCAGGCGAAAATGTAATCTGCCTGACAATGGAGTTTTTGAAATAATACGAGACTTTGAGGCCAACATTCTATATCTGCAGTAATTAAGCTAAAAGAGTAATTGTTATTAAATTTTAATAACCATTAAAATATTTAAAATAAAATACTACTGCATGCAACAAGATTGCCGGATGGTGCCGAAAATTATATCTGAATAGATTTACTTGGAATCTTACTTCTAATTATGGTATTTAGATTTAGCTAAGAATCAAATCACTATTCATCCTATTCCAATTTTAACCTTATATGAAAATTACTTATAATTATTTTTATATTATAATTTTTTAAATAATATAATATTCATATATAATGTAATTTTTAAGTATGAATATAATTATTATATTCAATAGTATGCCAATCAATTCAATAGATGATTTTGCCCATCAATGTTATAAATTTATGTTGTGAATAGAAAAGTAATCGTAATGTGAACTTAGTCACCAAAATATAATTTGTCGAGCCTGAGATAAATAGTACATCAACTATTTGTTGGCAGGGCCGGCCCTAAGAGCAAAATTCTGTGTGTGCAAAAAGTATTTTGGCGTCCCTTCAATGAAGGGGGTATCCAGCGGGTTGTAAAGGAGGAGCTGCAATCCACACAGCTCTTCCCCTGGATCTGCCCAACAGCTCTTTTGGTTTTATATTCCTTTCCCACAACTGACATGTTACTTGTTCTGCATATTATTTGTTCTTTACGTCACTTCCTGTGACTTTTAGTAATGTTAAATTATTTCTTACGGCGCACACAGGGGTATTTGACCCCAAAAGCTGGCCAAAACTATTTCCTTCCATTTTATTAGTTCAAAAGTCCTCAAAATGGCTTCTAAATTTCTAATAGACATTAAAAATATGGTTTTAGCAGTTAAAAAAATATTCATAGGTGAAAATTTTCCTAAAATAAATTTTCATGTTACTCCACCGACTGTGGAATAGGTATCTGTGGGTTTACAATTTATGTTCGTATTATTTTCTCTTTATGCGTTGCACCTATGAAATATGCTTGTAACAAATAAAGATTCTTTATAAATTTATTTATTTATTATTTAAAAAAAAATTTGTGGTGATAAAGTTATACGTAAAGTTTCTATGGAGAAAAGGATACGGATCCTTAGCAAATATAGAAAACATTTCTAAATTTATGAAATAACCATTTGATAGAACCACCAATATGCAATATATGTAAATATAGCTTCCAGTGCTGATAGGTAATTTTTTCTGATAAATTGAAATTTTTAAATGCTTTCCTATATTTTATGGCACGAGATGGTGTTTTTGTTAGATCCTTCAGAACATGGAACGCATTGATATCACCTGAATCTCTTAGTTTTATATAAGTGGCGTACGTCAGCATATCAGTGCTAGTTGATGATCTGAATTTTTCTGTTTTACGCCTCTTACTTCTTTCACTTAAACCATCAAATGATATTTCAGGGCGTCCACCAGATCTCGAGCTTTTAATTGATATCGCCCCACTTAGCCATTCCTTGTTGCTGCTTTAAAAACTTCTTTTCCTCGAAGAAGCATTCCATCTTACTTAGAAATCATGCCTCAAAATTGATAATTTATGTTTTAGCTCTTTCACCTGCTCTAGGCTATTAGCTAGGCAATATTTTCCAATCAGAAAAGACTACGAAAATTCCTTAATTTTTTTTAAAAGCTAATGCTTTCGACTTTAAAAATATGTCAAATAATTCCCCTCTAGTTATTATTATTATTTCAGAAGATCCTAAAATATAAATAAATGAAAATATAATAACATTTACTTTTTTAATATTATTTGATGAAGCTGACATTTTAGAAATAAAAAAATATAAGTTTCCCATTCGCAGAATTTTTTTCATTTTTCATGAAACATAAACTACGATAATTATACATTATCATAAAAAATATTTCGTTGCCCAGAAATGACCAGAAGTATAACTTTCTAACCTTCAGATTTTATTTTTAGCTCTATCTACCTACCAAAAAAACAAAGAAATATTGATACTAGTATTGAATACAAATACTAAAAATTACAGTCTCGAACAAATTTGGACTTTACTAAGACCACTTCAAAATAGGACGTTATCAAATGTGTTTTTGTGTCATTCCTACAAGGTGCCAAAAATTTCCTTGTTTTCAAAGGTTTAATGAAGATCAATCTAAAAAATTGGTATAGACCTCTAGAGGTAATTAGGTGTCAAAAAATATCTCCAAAGTTCCGGTTGGAGCTCCTCCATTTTTTGGGGTTTTGTCCCTATCGGCACCACTGTGCGGCGACCTTTTAAAAAACAAAAGGTGTGCGACCGCACACGTCGCATACGCCATAGGTCTGCTGTTTCTGTTGGTCACTATCAGCACTCAAATGTTTTAGCAGTTTTTTTTTTTTTTTTCGTGCCCATGAAAGGTGGATTAAACAAACTAGCCTAGATTAGAGGTATTGTGCGGAGCTGTTAGTCAATTGTCGCACATAATACACCCATATCTAGCCCAATTGACAATTGGTAGATGACCTATTCTTTTCATTCTATCTTCAGATGATTGTTCGGAGGGCGAAAGAGCTCGGTTCTATTGAGAACCTCCAGAATGGAGTATATGTGAAGATTATAGGGTCCATTATGGATCTATTTTTCAGGATCGTATCAAAAAGTGAAATGATCAATTGTGAAATATATGTTAAAACTCAAAAAAGTAACAATCGTGTTTAGAAAAAAAGAAGGCAATAAATCGTCGTCACCGTGCTAAAGTAGTGAATATTCATAGGCTTTTAGTTGCACATTCGTTACTTTAGCATGGTGACGACGAAATTAATGTTTTCTTTTAATAGATTCTAATTAATATTTTCAATATTAATTAGAATAATATCTAATTCATATTTTCAATGTTTTCTTCTTCCAGCCATAAACTAGTTATGATTTTTAAAAACTTTTTTTTCATATTCCTTCCTTTTTTTTTCTATATCTGCAGTGCTTTAATTTCTTCTTCTGCAACTACGTTTTATCTTAAGAATAAATGAACATAGATTGGATTTATAAGTCGGTTACTGATACTTTGTAATAAGGATCGCTTTTTGTTGATATTTTACTTACCTACTACTAACTAACCAATAGCGAGTGTAATCAAAGATTATTCGAAAATACAATACTCTCTATCATGGTAATATAATTTTTTCTCTTCGGAGAACTGATGTTTTGTTGCACAACCTATCGAAGAAATTTTCATTCTGAAAAACATTGATTCTTATCAATTAAACCTATTCATAAATTTCGTTCATCATCTTAGGTAGAGAAGCACCTTTTACAATTTTTCGGATCATGCCATTTTAAATAAAAAATTTACGGCTAAAATCATAGTTTACCATAACCAAAGGAATGACAGTCTGATTTCTCTATTTCTTGTACTTTAATTGTTAACAAACATGGGACGAAAAAGTAATGTGTCTGCTAAAGATTATGCCTAAATATTGAAATGATTTTGAAATAAATATTATTTAAGAATCCATTCAATTAAATTTTACCGGTAGTTTCTTGGAAAATGAAAATAATGCTGTCTGCTGTCAACATTTACTGATATATCGTCGTTGGTACTGCGAACGGTTGTACGTCAATTAACAGCTGATTTTCAGGAGGACAAAAAAATCATTTTATGCAATTCATTTTTTTAGTTTTTGTATTTGATTATCGAAAGAAACATTAAAATTGTTATTATATTTATTTGTAAAACTTTTTGTGTGTTAGAGTTTAAATTTTCCTTAAAGACTGGTGTCACTCAGGATTAATGACCAAATCAATCCTGGAATTTCGAATATTTTTTTACTGTGCATGATTCTTCTTCGTGTGACATACTTCGTCTTTTAGGACCCTAGAGCTACTCGTTTTGATAAAAAATCCAATAAAATCACAAAATCGAAGCTTTCTGACCTACGACCTTTTGCAGTATCAACGACGATATTTAACTTCCTCGTCTCATCCCCTATCCTTTCAAATGCCATTGAGGCCTTTTTAAAAAAGCCCTTTTTAAGATCGATCAAATTCTGACCGAATAATTAAGACGTTCCAGGTAGCATTACCGACCTTTTCTTCCTTATTCGGTTTTTTTTTTTTGTTATTCTTTATGTCCAGATCGACTCGAGGTATAAACACAACGATTTTTACTTTTTATTTAAACAACTTACAGTCTTTGTAACAGTTCTTGTTATTGATAGTGATTTCTTTTTGTTTAATATTTTTTATTAGTTTCTATATTATTAGATATATGTTTGCCCTTCTTAATGTTATGCAAGAATGTATGATAGTTGGAATAAAAGGATAAACTTTATAAGTGCTAATGAAATTGGGTTGAAAACATATTATAACTAAGTACCAACTTGATTATAAAAATCGTTTTTCGTTTTGTTATCAAGGGTGTAAATGTACAAATATTTTTAATTAACTTTTGGGCATGGTATAAAATATTAACCAAACAATTTTTTTATTAACAAGTACTGTGTACGTTGCTTTCTTTTAATTTATTTCGATTTTTTTACGGTTCCTATATCATTTTGAATAATAGCACTTCAACGTTAGTTTTTGTTAATTTGTTTAACAATCCAGTTATTTTTTTGGCTATTTTCAATCAGAGCTAAAATATAAAATAAAGACATTATTTTAAAATACACATGAAAAACTCTGTCTGTCTGCCGTTGTTACTGATTAATCTGAGTGCCGTGAGTTACTCAACTCAAAGTCAACTTAACTAACTCAACAGTTAGTCAACTTAAAGTTTTCATTCGAGGAAGAAATTGTAAGCTCTTTTATCCTCAAAATATCACCCTTCGGGTGAAAACGGGAATCTTTTTCATGGACAAGGGGAGAGGGCAACATCACATTGGAACTATCTTGACTCGTTTTATGGTTTTAGCGGTAGGCACATCGTACTATGAACGTCCGTATGGGGGCGGGGGGCAGGGGTAGGGCAGCTGTCCCCTCTAGAAAATATGAGAAACGAAAACTAAAAAGTAAAAAAACTTTTATTCATTCAATAAACTTATTAATATTATATTATTATTATTAATATTATATTAAGTATAATATAAACAAATATTTTAATTTTTAAATATCAATACGCTTTAATTGATAAATTAAGTGAGTCTTACATAGTCAGAATACCTCGATCCCCCCCAAATAATTTTACCAGCCTGCCACCCCTAGACTAATCCCCCGGACGCCCTTGCATCGTACACTTACATTTATAATATATATTATTTATTATTGTAAATAGCAATGAGAGGGTATCTCAAGTATGTATTAAAACCCTATCGATAGCTTATTTTTGATAAAATATAATTATATATCCTTTCCTAGATGAATTTGGATTAGTCCAATGTAACGGGCTTCTTGTTATCATACTTATTTTCTGTCATAACGTTATCTTTATTAACATGTTTTTAAAACTATTTATTGCCTCTTGTTTCGCCAACAATTGAACGAGTTAAAACTGCAAACATTCATTATTTGTTATGCCTGGATAAACAGCACTCAGTCTTCTCTAAATTTTTATCCTATCTCTATACATATAGATACAGACAGGCATTTATACCCATTCGTTGTCCCAGACTCGATGTTACAAGATAAATTCTTTGCAACAGTTTGATATGAGTAGTATGGGTTGTTTGTTTATTTTTTTCGTAAGTAGAGTTTGAAAGATCCTGCAAAATGCTGCATATCTGGCATATATTGGATCTGTATGATACTGGTATTATACTGATACAATTAATATCAGTGCAATCTAGATTGCTATGCGCATATAATCATACTGAGTACATAAGTACATACGTATACTGAGTATATACAAAAATGATTTTATTAATAAATTAAATTGAATAATGAAATTCGTATTAAAAAAACGAATGTTTCAACATTTATTTTCTGAGGAAAAAAACTACTGAATGAAGTACCGACACACAACATGCCATACTTCACCGTAAACTCATAAAAACAATTTTCGCGTCTAGGCATTTAAAATGAAAGTAAAAAATATGCGATATGGATCATATTATCGGATCTTTAAAACCATGGTCTGGAAGAGGCCTTTGAAACACCTTGTACTGTAGAACGACGATTATCCAGACGTCAATTATCCGGACTGTTTTGGGTGAAAATTTTCCCAAGTTAGCATTAAATAAGGGTTTGCAAAATGATTTACTGTATAATTTCCGTGAAGATTTGAAGGTTCATTTCATTTTCTGTTTTATATATAAAATATGTTCTTACAAACTGAAAAAATCTTATTTAAAAATATTTTCATTCTTCTGTAATGTTTTGGTAGTTCATTTAAAGAAATTAGTTCTTGAACTGATATGGTGGTTCTATGGGTAATTGTTTCTGATGTATCTACTAATTCTTTTCTTTATTTGTTTTTTGAAGTTTATCTATGTTTTATAAAATTTAAGGTCGATATTGGCCTCTCTTCTCCTTCATCTTTAGAAACAATTTACTCTTTGATTTATTTGAACGATTCAATGTCAGCCATCAGCCTTTTTACATCTATTGTTTAACTCCTTTCTATATTTAGTCCTCTGTCCGTTGAAAACACCTGTTTTTCTAGAACTACTTTGTTTTGTTATTTGATCAATCAAAAACTATACCTATATCGTGGCATTGGTTTGACAAGGTTCTGACATTTTTGGCAGAATTGAGCTTATTCTTTTATTTGACATATAATATAGGTAACTATATTCTGTATTAATTTTACGTTAGTACTATTGTAAAAAACCAAAGTACTAAAGTGACAAGGTTCTAACTGCAAGACAATCATTTTTGAGCATCACTTTGACAAGGTTCTATCTGCAACACGCCTGTTATCATTGTGATTCTAATGTAAACAGTTCTTATTTTGGTCTCTTGTTTGGGGGACGTTGATGTGTTCTACACTTGTGAGGTGCACATTTAAGTGTTGGAAAAATGATTGAACTCTATAAAGAACAGTGTTCTGAAGGAGTCCATCCAGTAAAAGACTCTCAATACAGAAAGATTTTTAACGCTGAATTTAACTTGGGATTTCACATACCAAAAACGGACAGATGCGATTTTTGTGAAATGTATAAAACAGCCAAACAAACAGAAACTCTGACTGAAAAATTAAAGCTGACTAGGAATGGCACATTAGTCTGAAAAATGTAGTGAGAGAATCCCGAAAGAAAGAAAAAGAGGAAGAAACTTACCAGTATTGTTGTTTGACATAGAGTTTGAGAATGTTATATTGACTCCACATGCAGAAATCAGCTCACTATTCTATTTAAGAAAATTGGCCTGTTTCAACTTAACAGCATATTATAGTGTGACTAAAAGAGTTTATTGCGCTCTTTAGAATGACACGTTAGGAGGTAGATCCAGAAATGACATTGCAAGTGTCCTGCGAAGAATTTTAGAAGTTGTCGCTGAAAAAATGACATAAGTGAGCTCATTACTTGGTCAGACTCGTGTGTTCCCCAGAATAGGAACTCAATAATGTCAAACGCTATCCTAGACTTTTTGAGGGACCACCCTGAAATAAAATCAGTGAAAATGAAATACTCATTGCCAGGACATTCATGTGTGCAAGAGGTTGATGGTGTACATTCACAAATTGAAAAGGCAATGAAAAAAATCGAATTTTATTCACCGTTAGGTCTAATAAGACTGTTGAAAGGCATAAGTCATCAAAATCCATATAAAATCATTTAAATGAGAGCTTCTGACTTTAAAACTTCTCTGAAACTAAGAAACTATTGAACTACGAAGCAGTGCCTTATACAAAAGTATCCATAATTCAACATACACAAGCATTTGGGGAGAATTTATACAAAACGAGTCATGATGAATTAGAGCCCTACAACGCTGCAAAAATTAAATTCATGGAAACTCCAAAACAGCGCAATAAGTCGAAGAAGTCTAAGAAGCAGTAAACTGAGCCTTCACATCTCTCTGTTTTTGAAGTACGTCCAAAAGTTCTTCGATGTACCACCCCAATACCGGGTTATTGGACCTTAAGAAAAAAGACATTAAAAGTGCTTATCCTTACATGCCCCTTCAAGAGCGAGAGTTCTACAATGCCACCTTGAACTAGAAAGCAGAAATTCTCAGACTTTTTGTGCAAAGACAATTAATTTTCTAAAAAGAATTACCAAACTCATGTAAAACTTGAAAGTTAGGTATAAAATAGTTGTTTATTTGTTGAATCTTGTAAATTCTCTCAAAGTCAATCTTGTCATTTTCACTCTAAGCCTGATTTTTACTTGTATTTTCAATTTGACATGGTTGTATGTGCAGTTAGAACCTTGTCACTCTTGTCAAGTTGATCAAAGTTGGGAGTGACAAGGTTCTAACTGCAAAAGTACATAGTCTGTATACATACTATGCGACAAATTAAAATTCTATGTTTCCTCTTATTCTGATTTATAAAGTAGTAGTAAGCCCTCAGAAAGCATAAAAAACAAATTCATTAATAAATAAATAAAATATTGCAAAAGGAAAATTCAAACTTGTTTTTCTCAGAAGTTACTCTTGAGCAGTTAGAACTTTGTCAAACTAATACCACGATATGTATACATTAAAAAAAAAAAATGTAAATGCCTGAAAACTTTATCTTAACCAAGCCGATGTACAGCAAACCATTTCTCCTCTAATTGGGAAGATTAAATGGGAAATTAAAAAAAAAACAATTTTAAACAATTCATGGATTTAAAATTTATAAGCTGGTCTAAAAGTTATTTATATCTATTTTGATCCTAAAGCCTGTTTGAACTTATTGTTGGGAACAGCCCACAAGATCAAATATTGAAGGAATGGAATTGCAGGATCAAACACGGACACATCTGTAATATCAGCAATGGAAGAGTGTGAGGACAAGAAGCTCGGAGAGAGTGGAAGAGCCATTATCTAATTAAAGAATTAGTTACGGCCATCATATAGCAATTGTCGCCTGATTAGTTTTCACAAAGTGGGCGTCTCAATTAGGATTGGGGAGCTTCACCTAACTGACGTCACGCCCGCCTTAATTGTGGCAATAATCGCCTGGCCGCTTGGCTCTTCGGCCGTCACCTGCGCCGGATGTTGAGGTCTTGGAGGAAGATTCCTAACAAGCACGAATTAAAATTACATCTTTTTATTTATTAAAACATATAGCTGAATAGGAATTTTCTATTGTATGGCGATGTTTCCATTATGTAGTTGGAATATGGGCGGCGTCCTCACTCCCCGGTGGGACATTATTTATTTAAAATTATTTCTTGAATTTGTTTGAATAATCCATTCTCTAAAAACATTTTTGCACCGATGGTTGAGCCTCTCAAGATTATAAAGATAGATGTGTAGTCATACATAAATAAATGAAGTTTTTTAACGCAATATAATAAAGTATTGCAAATTGCTATTATCGAAAGTAATAGAAATTAAGTGCCTACGGCCAACACAGCGGAGTTGAAGTAGTGGGGAGAGCTCGTAAGGCTTTCAGCTTAACCCTATTGTCCCGGCATAACAAACAGGTTTGATATTGTTTTCATCTTACCGCTCGTTCTTTTAGCAATAATGGGAAAAAAATTAAAATGATTAATTGCAAGTTATGCAACAAGTTAGTGAGCAGGGGGACAAAGCTAAAGGAGCATGTGTCACGTGTCAAAACATTTTCCACTCTAAATGCTGTAATATTGATTGCAAGTATAGAAGGAAATAAGTAAAAAGTGGACTTTCCTAGACTGGGAACCGCGCCCTATACCATCCTCAGACTCTAGTTCAATAATCGGTCTACTGAGGGCGCTGACATGAAGGCCAAACTCAAAGGGACAGAAGAGCTAAAAGAAATAAAGGGCACTCTGCAAAAACATCACGAACTGTCCTTTGAAAATATGGACAGACTTGTGAAAATCGAAACGCTTCTTGAAGACCAGAAGAATTATGTCGAAAAATTATCGACAGAAAACAAAACTTTAAAGGAAAAAATCTGCAAGTTGGAAAGCCGCTTAAGCAATGTCGAACAGCAGCAGTTGAAAAATAATATAGAAATAAGAGGTGTCCCGGAGAAACCGGGAGAGACTGTGACTGGCATTATCCTCATCGTCGGGGCGGTTCTTGGCGTCCAACAGTCCGGAAGATCTAGACCACTTGGCGAGACTCAGGCCAAACGGATCAGGCAGGACGGGACCCCAGGGCCTATCATCGCTCGATTCGTGGAACAATCCGTAAGGGACGAATTGGTGAGGCTAAGAAAAACAAAAAGGGACTTTTCCTCACGGCACCATGGCTGAGGAGAAAATGAAGCTCATAGAATGTACTCGTATGCTAGTGAAACCATGACGCCTGCTAACAAACACCTATACTGGCTAGCCAGGCAAAAGGAAACGACTGCTAAGATCAAGTACATCTGGTTCAGCGGAGGACGGGTGCGCTGCAGTCAGTCAGTTATACAGCGGCAAACCAAGTGACTTGGACGTTATCATCTGAACGAAAGACGTAAGTTATATCATGATTGCAAACTCGTTAGTTTTGACGGAAGAAATTTTTATTTTTGATGTAGATAATTTTATTTTCGATACAGATATTTTTTTTTTTTTTATTAATAAAGACTTCTTTTTTTTGTGTAGACATTTTTATTATGATGCAGTTTGCACTATTTTTAATGGTGATATCTTTATTTCCATAACAGATTTATTTATGTTTATCTGGGCAGAAGGTAACAAGTTGAAGCTGAATGCAGAGAAAACGAAAGCAATCTTAATAGGCTCCAATCACCTCCTTAAAACCGTTCCGAATTTTTTCAACCCTCTTCCTAAATAATAATCCCCTCAAATTCTGATTCTGATACTGATTCTGAAAATAGTGATTTTTCGCAGATCTAACACAAATTATTTTTCTGATAAGGTTTATATAACACAAATAACTAAACATTTTCAAGCAGCTATCAGTGTATTGTAGTAAAGATATTTAGCTTGTAATATTATTGTCTACTTTAGAGGTCCGAATTCCATCTCTTTATAGTCCATCTATTTACGCCATATACTGCGAAATTATATACCTACTCATGTTTATTTAGCTACGCATCGTAAAATTAATTGGGGCAAAGACTGTTTAAACAGTGATTATTTAGCCTTATCAAGGGGACAAGATATGAAATTTTAATGCTAGGTACGATGTTAAATGACGAAAACGAGAGCATCAAGAATGATTCAAAAGATACTTCATTACTCTAAGTAGAAACAGAAAGGATTACGAGTGATGAAAAGATAAAACCCATTGAGGATTAATAAGCAATAGTGATTGATCACATTGTCCATATGAATTTTGCAAATATCTATCAGTTTCAAAGAACGTGACTTCTAAATTGAATGGATAAAAAGTATAAATATCCAGAACATTGTCGGACCAGGGGGGAGGGGGGTGCTCTGGGACCACAGCCCCACTTAGGAAGATGTTTTGTCATTCAAAGATAGAATTGCACTTAACTAAAAGTAATAAAGTAAAATAGAACAAATAATATGCAGAACAAGTAGAATTTTAGTTGGGAAAGAAACATAAAGATAAGTTAGCTGATGGGCAGATCCAGGGGAAAGATTGCGCAAGAACTGTTTTTGATCAGATGATCGACCGAACCCCTTAAAAAAAAAGAAAAAAAGTTTCACCTTTACAAAAGATAATCCTGAATCATGTATGGATCCAAGCGGTTGTAAAGGAGGGCCTGTAGACCAAAAGGGGGGGGGGGGGGGTTGCAGCACCACAGCCTTTCCCCTGAATGGGGACCATAAACTTTAACTTTCATTTTTCTCAGAATGGACTAGATTGGACTACCGTGGTTTTTCCCCATGACCCTTCATATGTTTAATGATAATTTTAAATACATCAAAGATTATTAACCGTATCTATTGTGCATTTTTCCAGAGAAATAAATAATTTGACCGTTGTACCTCGAGTTGTAAACATGAACTGCATGAACTTTACAAATGATTTCTAGCCTCAATTGAGCATTGAAATTATGATCGTTTAATTGTTTTTAATAAGGGTATCTTTTCTACGATTCTGATTTAACATCAGAAATATGAGCTTTCTTAAGTACAGCGCCTAGCAAAATGGTCTGTGAGATATGAGCAGCCTAGCTTAAAGATGAAAAATCTTACTTTCACTTACCACGCTCCTTACTTTGACTAGAAATGGATATTTTTGGAAAAGGTGCAAGTGCTATGCGAAAGGGAACACATGAAACATTTTTTTTTTCTTTTTCAAAGTACTGCCGTAATAACTTCGTACACTGGTGAACCGTTGGACTGAAGATGGCTTCACCTACTCTTGGGGCTCCGTTTTTTTAGGGGGTTATAGAAATACATTCGTCCTGGGCCCAAATGTAAGCTATGCACTCAGTCATTAAGTTATGTAAGAACCCAAATGTCTGTAAATGTAAGCTACTGAACTGTCTATTTTTTGATGATATATTGGGAATGAGAATCAATGGAAGTGTTTTTAAAGCCTATATTAAATTGTAATTTCATTTACAAATATTTATTCTCAAGTATTTTTTTTTTTAAATAAAAGCGGCGAAATCAAATCTGCTCAAGTATTGTTTTGGGAATATATTTAAACTAAAGTGTATTTATATGAGGTTTTAGATTGCCTTATTTTTTTCTGATTGGAAAAAGTTTTGAGCGGCAAGCACTTTTCGTCTCCCAAATCTACTTTGTTTGTTGTTGTTCCCAAATGTTCTTGTTTTTTCCTTTGGAATACGTAATTAATATTTGTTTAATGGTTCTGATTGGCAAAAGTTTTGAGCTGCAAGCACTTTTCGTCTCCCAAATCTACTTTGTTTGTTGTTGTTCCCAAATGTTCTTGTTTTTTCCTTTGGAATACGTAATTAATATTTGTTTAATGGTTCTGATTGGAAAAAGTTTTGAGCTGCAAGCACTTTTCGTCTCCCAAATCTACTTTGTTTGTTGTTGTTCCCAAATGTTCTTGGTTTTTCCTTTGGAATACGTAATTAATATTTGTTTAATGGTTTGTAATTCTTAGGTTTCTATAGAAATGGATATAGAATTCTTCTATAGAAATGGTTTTTATAGAAATGGATCTATTGAAACCAATTTCTATGGATTATTATTCTATAGAAATGGATACTTCTATTAAATAATATAAACGATATTTATTATGAGTTATGAGGGCAATGATAACAACCATCAGCGGTTTTTCACTCCTAAACCCAACGCATACGTTTATATGAATGTAGACATATTTTTTAGTTTATATCTAAATCCCTTTAATATTATTAGCTTTTTTAACAAAAATCGAAATTTTCATTCTGGGGAAAAACACTTTTCTTTATTCGTTCTTTATTTGATTATGAAATTCTTCCATATTCTCTATTTAGCCATATCCTTATTGTAATAAATGGACTATAAATGAAACTCCCAGCAACTTATAAGCTGTGTTATAGAGCTACCTCCAAGATAGGCGAATCAAGATTAGAGGTAGTTCGTAGAGCACCTACAGAGAGGGGATGCCAGCAAGGATCCGACCTAGGCCCGGCTCTATGGAGATTAGTTTTTGACGAGTTGAATAGTGAAATAATAATGGTCTAGAATTTTGGAAGATAACTTTGCAGAGTAAACTATCTAAGCCTCCACCCCCTTTTCATCCATCTTTATTTTGCCTCATAAATCTTTGGCTAAAGCATCTGTGCCAGGAGTATGTAGCTAGTCGCTATGCCAGTTCTAGTTTTTCTTTTCAATAACTTTTTTTTTAATCTGCCTTTGAGTTTGGTAATTTTGTATCAGTTTCATCAAATTTTATTCACTACTCTGGTTTATCTATTTTTTTTTTAATTCACCACTATTTTTTTTTTAAGTAAGAAAATATTTTTAATTTTAATTCTATGTTAACAAGGTTGGAGACCATGTGGATCGTCTGTAGGATCATTAAGAATGTACTCAGACATGGGCGTACCCAGCGTGGGGAAGGGGGGGCAGCTGCCCCCCCCCTGGAAGGCTGGATGCAATATTTTTTTAAGGCGGGAAGCAGTAATAGAATACTTTTTTTTCAAGCAAATAATTGTAATAACTTAGTTGATAAAGCACTGCTATAATTATACATAATTTTGGTTTCATTCACTTTTCCGCGGTAAGATGTTACGACCTGAACGACCATAGCTTGCCCCCCCCCCCCCTAGTTTTGATCCTGGGTACGCCCTTGTACTCAGAATCCTTTTGTATTTCAGATATATCTGAATAATATATAAATAAGTCCGCGCCATTGTATCGTCATGTTTTATTAATCACTAATATAATTAATTTATGTTTTCTTATTGATACAGAAAGGAAATCAGTTGCCGTAGCAAATGAGGAGCTTCCTCCAGTCTTCAAGAGTATTGGGACGACGATAAAGACAACCGAGCATGAGACTGTTCTCTTGCCGTGCTACGTCGACAATCTCGGTACTATAATATCTGCAGTATTTATACTAATAAAACTTGCTGCTAGTTTTAAAGAAGATATCATGTTGCAGGCGACTACAAGGTCAGATGGTGGAAGGACGGAATTCTGCTGGCAGAGAGCGGACATAAGACGGTGAATTCTCCGAATGTGGATGTGTTCGAGAACCACACTCTGAGAGTCTCCGATGTCGGGGATGGTGACTCTGGGCAATACATATGCCAGGTGGTGAGGACGCCGCCATGGGGACCCATATACCAACACCATGCCATCCAAGTCATATGTGAGTCCACGTCACATGTTTAACCAAACGATGATATGATATAACAAACAAGTTTGCAGCTCAGACGGTCCGGGATAACCGAGCGTTCTCTATCTGAGATCTTCGATACGCTTCAGCAGTGTCTAGCTTAATATTTAGTAAGGTTTAATTAAGTTAAAAATACCCCTTACCCGAACATAAATAAAAACTGAAATTTGCCATAAATTGTTTCCCTTCCTCTAATAACTGGTAAAAAGTCCCAAGGAATTCCGAATAAAAGATAGGTTTTATTGGGGGTTGGGAGAAAGAGGTAGACCTCATTTGCTTTCTGTTTTTACTTTACAGTTTTGAAAACGAATGGTCGCTCAGAACATCGTACCATATATTCTTTAAAATAAAAGAGCCAAAATTATCACTTCGAGTGACTCAATTGAAGCAAAATCCGTTCGGTCGGTTCTACTAATCAAATTAGCTTATCGAAAGGGAAATAAATATTTTTTTTCGGAAATATGGATTGAGCTCATATCCTAAAGCCTGCGACTGAAAAATGTCCGGTTGAAATGAAAAATGTTACTGAAAAAAAGTTGTGGAGCATGACATTTTGTGTAGAAATAATTAAAATAAATAAAATTAGTTTAAGTCTCTGTAGAAATATAAACAAATTTTTTAATGTATTCGCAGTGCTTAATTCCGCTGAGACCTTTTTTAAAAATAAAACTAATTTTTGACTACAAATCATCGACCACCTATAACTGTATTTTCACCAAGGGCGGAAGTTAAATAAGAAGAATATAAATAAAGAAAGGATTGTTAGCAACATTTTTATATACATACTTAACTCATTATAAAATACTGTGATCTTGTGCAAGCTAAATAGATGAGTATAATATAAATTGATTAAAATAAAACACTTATGTCAAAAATATTCTAACATAAAACAAAAACAAACTAATGATTTAAAAGAGTTCCTGACTTGTTGTTGGAACAAACTGTTCTAGTACATGGCCGTGACTGTTCGAGTACCTCCTAAGCTTGCCTAGAACCTTCCAGACAACTCTATTTCAGACTATATATAAGGAGCGATGGACTGAAGAGTTAGTCTTGCTCTGAAGATCGAGAATATATTTATATAAAGATTATGTATGTTTTTGTTAATGTATTGTTACAAGTTGATACTTTTTGTAACCTTCTTGATTACATGAGCTTACGATGTTTGTGTGGCATTGTAAATTGTTATTTTCGTTCTAAAAAATTAATATACTCACATTAGTGTTACAATGCTAACGTGAAAATAAATATGTATTAGTGACATTCATTTCTCTTGGTCTCCCAGGGTTAGAGTATGTAACATTGCTAATAATTGCGATGAGGTCTCATTTTACCGGGCCCAAAGAAGCCCAGAGCATGATGGGCAAAACCTTCCCATTTATTAGTAACGTTACATGGTCAAACCCTGAAGATCAAATGAATGTTTGAAATCAAGACCATGGAAGCCTGAAACGAAATTGTATTTTTATTAACACAGTTCTGTTTACAAATTTTTACTAACCTATTTGTCACAACTTATACACATCTTGAATTTATTTTTAAAACAATAAAAAATCTTTAAGAAAACGGAAAATAAATAATAATTATTAAAGAAGTTGAATTAAGAAACAAAGTTTGAAAATCCCGCTTCTCATTTTTCACTCCATCAAAATGTTTGCTAGTCTTCCAGAAAGGCTATGGCTTGGTCGTATTCCTTTAATTTAATTTATTTTTATGAACTGAATATATAACAGAATTTAATTTATGATGAATTTCAGTTCCTCCGAAAGTTGTGATGTTACCAGAGACAGAGACTGTGGATGTCGAGCTGAACCAGGAGATCACGCTTACCTGCACTGCCACGGGAGTGCCGACCCCAACGATAAATTGGACGTTCAAGGTAGCATATATAATAACATAAAAATTATTCCAAACAAACCTAAAATAAAATCATTCTGTTAATACGTTTCCAGTTTCTATTCATCATTGATTGATTTATAATAAGATTAGTTAAAGTATTAATATGAAACAGATAGTGGATCATCGACATTCTTCCTTTAAAAAGAAAATCTCAAATTAATGGATGTGAGTTATTCATCAAAATTCAACATTGAACTTAAATTATTTATTTTTTGACAAATATTTAAATAACCTCACTTGAGGTTGAATATTTACATTCACTTATCTGTACTTATTTATTTCAACCCTGCCCTTCCGGTAAGGCAATACAGGTGTTAGCAGTTGTGGGGTGTTTGGCGTACCTAACAACCTAGAGTGAAGTGGGCTAATCCAAGGACTTCTTTCCACCCGACTATCCTTCGTGACGAGCTGAGGGAGATCGCTCTCCTTCATAGCGTCGAGTCCTGTTTCCCTCATCAGATTGACCCTCTGTGCCTCAAAGGCGATACAAGAAAGTGCGATATGTTCGGCGGTCTCCGGTAACTCTCAACTTGGGCACAGCGGATCGATATTTATACCGTGATCTGTGAGCTTCACTCGAAAACCTCATGTCCTATGGGAATCTATGAGATCTAGTAATCCGGGAGAACCCACGTTGCTTCTAATCGCGATCCGACAGTGGAGTATTTTCTCAGGGTACCCCCTTTCGAGAGGGCGTCCCCCGCCGGTTCCATTGTTCTAGTGCCTCCTTCCGAAGAATCCTCTTCCATTTGGTGAGATCATCTGCTATTCTCTCTCGGAGTTATCTGGTAAATCCGCTAAACCTCCTTTTTTAACAATATGTCTGTAGCAGTATTCTCTTAGCAGGATCTGCCAAGACCTGCACCGCCTCGTGAGATTCTGTTCTATTAGATGTGATGACATGAAGGATAACACCACTATACAGACGCCAATTTGCACTTCTGTTGGCTACCACAACGGCTACGTCGACGAAGGCAGTAGAGGGGAACCGCTCCTTTTCCAGCAACTCGTCAAAAATTAACTTCCACATAGCAGGACCAAGGACGGATCCTTGCGGACAACCTCTTTCCACAGAATATTCTACTTCAAAGAAGTTATCTCTTAATTTCAAGGTCTGGTCCTTCAAGCAGCTCCTCAAAATTTCATATACGTTGCTGGGAGCATCATATTTTTGCAACTGCTGGAGGCCACCAAATATTATCGAAGGCGGAATATGTATCTAATAGGAGGAGCATGACATACTTATCCGCACTCTCTTCAGTGGCTCTCAGCAGAGCATCTGCAGTCCCCCTTCCTTTGGTAGATCCGTACTGTCGTGGATGGCTCGGTCATGTTAAGAATGGCCGAAGGCTCATCATTAGTAAGATCTCCACTGCCTTGCTCATTATAGGGATGACATATAGGCCTACAAGATTTGGCTAGTTGTTTGTCCTTGTCAACTCCTTTTCAAAGGAGCTTGATGTCGGAAATTTTTCATCTTTGAAAGTACCCCCTTTCCGGCAAGCGTCGAATATAGCCAACAACCTTTCTCCTATTTAGGGGGTATTGTTATATATTCTATAAATGTTGCCGCATCTATAGCGTCTAAACCAAAGGCCTGACCAATCATTTGCTTGTCCACGGCAGCACGAAGATTCCATACATTCCATACAATGGTGGGCACTGATCCGTACTAGGTGGGCATACATACCTACCGAACTCCTATAAAAAGCCCCCACCCCTTCCCCTGAATCTGTCAATCAGCTCTTTTACCTTTCCAACAACTATGATTCTACTTGTCTGCATATTATTTGTTCTTAACTTTACTTTCTTCCTTTAATTAAAGTTTTAATTCTACCTTTAAATGCTGCATCCATCTTTCTTAAGGGGGAACTGCAGCCCCCATATAGATACGCCAATAATACCACCCAACATTTAAGGCTCCAAAATATAAAGATGTAATGGAAATTGGCAAAAAATACGTCATACAAAATGACAAAGTTTTACGATCAAATACAGCTAGACAACGGGCCTTATAAACCAGATGTTACAGAAGGAGAATCTGACGAATAAAACGTGTTATTTTCTATTTGTAAAACCAATAATTTTGCTGTATTTTATTTTCAGTTTTATTTGAATAAAAAATAAATAATAATAGTAAGTACATTAAAATTACTTTTTACAACTTGTTCCATGAAAAAACATATTCTAGTGTTCAAGAACGAGATAGTTTCCAGAAAAATTGAAAAATACACGTACAACAATCATCTGGACTATATCATTTGATGATATAAACAATATATTTGAAAGTAAGCAACAAAAATATTTTTACATAACTTTAAAATTGAATTTTCAGATCTTTTTTTTTATTTCTCCACAACTACAAAAATTGGATTCACCTCTCTTTTGCTGTTGTTTCATCAATTATTAAAATCATTGAGCGAAAATCTGATACCATTGGGGTTCATGACCAAAATATTTCCTTAGTTAAGCCTAAATCTCGTTCAAACCTAAATCTACTAGGTCACATACCAATGAATTAATGAAACCATACCATGAATGGAAACATACCAATGAAATTTAATCCCATCGTTTACTTCGCCTGTTTATCTATCAGCTCAGTGCTGATAATCTTTTAGAGCTAGGGCTTTTTTTTTTTTTTTTTTTTTTTTTTTAACAAAAATATTTTTTCATATCGTATTGGTATTTATTTTCAAAATAAACCCCCTAAAACAAATATTTGTTTCTATCTAACTCAAAAGTTGTATGATACATAACAAACTTATTAAAAGATTTACGTACGTTATTTAATGGCTTATGTAAGCACTTATGCACAATTAAATGGTGCGAATAAGCCAAACATGAAAATAAAAGTAGTCTGTTCGTGAAATATGAAAAAAAAAAATTACTACTATGAATATTGCATTATTTCTGTTTGACACAAAGCTTGGATAATGGATGCTTAAATATTAAGCGTTATATTTTATTTCACCATATTATTTGGCTCAGGGAGAGGAGATACCATTGCTGAGCACGAGGAACGACCTAAGGTTCACAGCCAGTTCAGCCAAGATGAGCGGGGATTACGCTTGCGTGGCCACAAACGGCGTAGGGAACCCGGCGACTGCTTCCATCGTCGTCAGGGTGATATGTGAGTATTCTATTAGGAATCATTCTGTTTAATATCTCAATAATATTATGCCCTTTATTTTTAGACTAAACAACAATGTCAAGCCAGGTAGGGGATTGGGTGACAAAGTTGTTAAGTTCTTTAATCACATTATAGCCGATTATAAACTACGTTCATTGTCACAGGTCTTAATTAACAAATTTCAGACGAGAGCGTTATGACTGTTAAATCAGCTTATCCACACTAGCCTTGAATTTTCGATGTTTACTGACTTCACCACATTCAAATAGCCTCATATACTAAACAAACCCACTGTTTCAGATTCTAATACCGCGGGCAAAGAGGTGGCTGTGGATTACCAACATACAAAGTGGACCTGTTCAAAAAACAGTTAGCCCCCTGCCAAAACTAGTGAGACATTTCCTACAGTTATTATTCATCAATAAACTTCCATGATACTAGGAGGCACTTTTAAAATGCATCTTCCGCAGTCCTAGAGTTGTTTTAGAAATCACCAACCTTATGGAACTAAGAAAACTCCCTTTTTATTAGTTAAATTACGCATCCCTCCACAAACATGGTATTTTATAATTTATAACTCTTAATAAATCGGTGGAGAAACATAATTACAGAGAAATAAACCCACATACAATTTAACGGTATAAAATATACGAGTGTAGCATGTTATTAGAAAAGCTGTAAAAAATACTGAACCTATCATAACCAAATATTAAATAGATAAATAAATATCTTCATGATCGTCGGAAGGTTATTAAAACAAATTGAAGCGCGAGCTCCGTGGGCAAGCAGGAGAAGGCCACTAAGGAGAAGCGGAATCCACCTAATAACTAACATTCTCAAGATAGCATAGGAAAAAATAAATAAAAAAGTCGTTCACGCTGAATAAAAAAACCTTTTTTAGTATATAGTCATCAAACTGAAGGCATTTTTGTTTTTTCCCCCAGATGAAGTTAGGGTATTATTCAATTGATCATGATCTACAAGACATGTAAAGTCAAAGGAAAGAACATATACGGCTTGTTGTATCATGTAACAGATAATTGCTTTATAAAAGGAAACACTTTAAGCATTGCTAAATGTTAGAAGAAGAATGACCAGGATAACCATTCATTCCCATTACCCAGCAGCGCGTGGTTCCGTTCAGATGGAAACATTTCCGCTAAACAATACTTCAATAATGAATAATGTTTGCATTTCAATGCTATTTTTAATAATTTCTTCAAGACCTTCCAAAGTTTATTCAATGGTTTCAGCGGTTTTCTTAATACTTAGTAAAGTTCTGTTGATAAATGAAAAGCAAATTTTTGAACTTTTGAACCCTAGAAGGTTTCAGTCCTATACAAGAGAGCTAGTTGAGGGGGTTTACATTTGATGTGATTAAAGCTCTCCTAGAAATTACTGTAATTAAAATAAATGTTCTCTACAAACAGGAAGAGTTCCATTAATCCAATTATCGTGTTGTTTTTTCTTGTTGCTAACAAGGCGGAAGGCAGTGGGCGTTCTGTACCGACAATGATTCGGTTTCGAATAAAAATTATAGTAATTAAAGTTTCGGAGGATTAAAAAGTACTCTTTTGTTGAGATTATTAGTTACATATAAGTAGAAGAATATCAATTATAGGACTTTCTGAAGTCGCCTTCATAATATTGCGGTCTTGTTGAGTAGATATTCTTCAGTTACATTTTTACTGCATCTTTTGCGATAAATAAATATATTGTTGTTTGTTAGCATATTTTATTTATAAGTATTATACATGTATATTAAGCTTAACCGAAGGATATTTGTTTTAATATTTTGATCGATCTAAAGAGAGTATGAATGTTAAAGTTAATTATCAAAAAGTTATTCCCAGTTATAGTTATTATGTCAATTATTCATCGTAATAATAAAATAAAATAATTCATAATAATGTCGCTCGTCTGGACGTTTGGTTTTTTATGATTCTCTTATATATTCAGTGAAGAGATTTTATGATTGTGCTAGATTCGTCGCTACTACATCAACCTTCGAAATGTGATAAATTGTTTTGTTTTTCAAATTCGGTACTATGCGACGGCATAGGATATTTGGAAATAGGCCGGCTGATTTTGTTTAAATATTCAACTTGATTATTCTTTCTTGTAAAGTAACAATTTTCACTATTTTGACGTAGTAGTGGCGGTACAGTTGATTAAATACATTCCTAAAACTCTAAATTATTTCTAAAGCCTTAATTTTTTTCAAGACTAATTATATTGTAGTACCCCAAAATTTTGCCGAAAACAATGAATGGTAGACAGTCTTCAAAGGTTCTCGTCGTACAAATCATTTAACATTTCCTTCAGCATCATAATTCATCTTATCTAATAGGCCAAACCTTTTGTGTTCAGTTTTATTAGCGGTGAAATCATCATCCACTAGGGTTTTGAACATTCGAACTTTAGTTTTGCATGAAGCCTAATTAATCTTTATCAAGCGCCAAGGGACTAATATGCTGTATTTATTACCTGACAGGTTCCATTTTTACTTTCACTTACCTATATATGAAATTATAGTAAGGGAAAGTATTGCGATCGTGAAAAATTTCGACTTCCCGTTTTCAACGGAAATACACGTTTTGTTTTTGTATTGTCCCCTGTGTCTTAATAACCAAGTCCCACAAAATGGTCTGGGTGTGTGTCACAGCAAAAATTTCATAAAAATCGGTCAAACGGATAGTGTACTTTATTTAATAAATTTTATCCCATTTTCACGTGTTTTTTTTTTTTGTTCTCCAAAACGGCTGTAAATATTTTGATCAAACTGGGTATTTGATGTACGTATATGCCCGCGATGTGAGAGCCAAAATTTCATCAAAATTGGCGAAACGGAGGGGGCACTTTATTTAATAAATTTTGTCTCGTTTTTTGTAATTTTGTCTCATTTAAATAACTTTAATGTGAAAACGTTAATGAAGCTGTCTCTGTTAGTATTAAATCAAATTTTAATAACTCTAAGTTCTGAAAAATCGGCTTTCAGATTAAATTTAAATCAATAACAAATAGACATGTTGTTGTTTAGCTGCGGGATTCATACATATAAAGTTAAATACTAATCTTGTTATGGTGGATAGCAAGTGAAAGTTGTCTGATGCGCGCACCGCACTAGATTTTTTCAATTTCTTGTAAGCCATAGGAAAAGCTATTTGTCCTTGGGATGAAAGGTGTACAAAAATTCAAAATTTTCCCATTCAATTACTTACAGTTTTTGCTATCAATTTAGTGATTTTGAGATTTCTGATCGGCCTTCCTATTCAACTCTCTAGAAGCATAAGATCTTTGGTACTACTACACCTATTCCCCTGCTGGGTTTGACAGCTGATAAGCACGCTGCTACCTGTTGGTCACCATGCGAACTACCATCCCCACCACCTCTCTTCTTAGCCGTTAAAGGCCGATTTTATGGCTAGGTTAGAATTATATTACGCGCCTTTTTTTTACGAGTAAGAGACCGTGACGTCATCTCAACTCTAAACAACTTCACCTATTCTCGCAAATAAACATCGATTAATCGTACTTTCTGTACGTATGTTAATTTTGAAAATACCGCGTCTCCCCACCCTTGCATCTATAGAACATTACTCTTCATCAAAATGTTATCATTTTTCGAAGTATTAGTATTTTAGATTCCTTGAAAAATATTAACATCGACGTTCTGAATACAAGTAATTACGTAACTATTCGTTATGCGTACAAGTTCCTTACCAATCAACTTTTTTATTAACAATTTATCCACTTCTTTGTTTTTCTATAACCTATTATCTTTTCATTATGCCTATACTTTTTTAAAGAACTGATATTTACATACTTTACTAAAAGTTGAAGAAAAAAAAATAAGAGATAGGATTTATTTCATTGAAGATGCTTATCTAATTCCACTGATATTTTTCACAATATGAAACCACCTATTTTTTGGGTAATGTTTACATTTGAAAGAAGAAATAAAAATCATACATGAAAGGATGTCAGCTTATAATTTCTTTCAAATTTTAATATATCTAAATCCAACAATTATATCATATCCTATTCCTCTTCAAAAAAATAGAACCTTTATTAACCAAAACTTGTTTCTATACTCTAAACCATTTTGCCGTAAAGTATAACTATATTTTAATACATAATATAAGAATTTTCACAAGGAAGTACCCATTGCTATTTTTCCTCTCCTCTATTTTTCACTTATTCTCATCCTTCAAATGAAAGTAAAATGCAGTACCAGTGTTTAATATAACTCTTTATTTTTATTACCACTTCTTACTACTGTCAAATTAATTATACAATACAGTAATATAACTATACGTTACTTTACAAAGTTGCACTAAGTCCTTGTACGGGATTGAACCTAAAATGTTCAAAAATAAGAATAATAATAATCTATGCCATCGAGCTTGATTGGGCCTTACCAAATGACAAATAATTTTATTTTTAACCTGCAGACTATCAAACAATAATGAAGGGAATAAAGAATGTACAAATATCATCACCTATAAATCAACCTATCAAAGCATTGGTTGAGAAGAACTGTAAATTGCTATGTTAATTAGCCACTTTTGCAAATTCGGTTGGTCCAACCTGTGCTTCGCGACTCCTTACTGGGCATCTCTGGTGCTTTCAGCTCTGTTAATGATTAGGTACAAACTAGGAAGGGCCAAACTGTAGTTGGTATAGTTTTTTTAATAATTATCCCTGAATAAATCATCCATCTATCACTCAAATGATAAATATTGTATTATAGCTTGTATCAGAATTAATGCTATAAAATATATGCCAAATTATATTCTGCAAAGTACTCTCATTTTTGTAAGCTTTGTTTTAAACATCGGTTGTTATTATCAACTAACTGTGTCTATTTGCATGTATAAATTCAGTATGTATATGAATATACATCCAGGTATACATACAAATATGCGAATATAACTCTATGTATACCAATATACAAAACTACATTCAGAAATATGAGGCATGATTCATTCATGAAATCACAAAAATAAATAAATACATCTGTAACTAAATTATATGAAATGGTACATGTAGATGAATTTATAACGAAACAAGTTTTATAACATTTTATATATGATTGTTATATGATACATTATATGAATTTATAACACCGACAATTTATGGATCAATAAAACTACTTAAACCCAATAAAAATGTAACAGCAATAATAAGTAATACTGAATGACCAAGAGAGGCATTACCACTTTGTATATTATCACATTTTAATTTAAAACTTCATTTTTATAAACCATATTATGTTTTAAAAAACACTTGGATAAGTTTTTTAACAATAAAAATCACACCTGCTATGTATATGGCATTATGAGTTAGTGGAAAGATTCTTAAAAAATTCATATTAAATAATGGTCAATGTTTAGTAAATTTAATTATGTAAATAATAGACTGAGTTTTCTTTTACCCTGAAAAACTGAACGGACTCATTTGCCAATTCAATACTACCTTTATTTCTCAAAAAGGAGACCCAGTAGATTTTCGGGGTTAATATGGAGTATATTTAAAAGAGTAATAATAATTGGCAAAAGATGGATAGGATTGTGATTAAATAAGCTAAATTAAATAAATAATAATTTATTTAATTAAGCTTATTATATTTTACTGCAACCTGGACCATCCTTTTATTTTTTTCTCTGCTTGTAATTCAAGGATCAAACACCAAAACCTCAAAAAAAATTTACATTCCTTCTTTGGTTCCTGCAGAATGACAGTTTAAAATAACAAAAGCAATTTTAATTCATTAAAGGGCGACAAGACTGTGGAGCATCATTGATAGCAAAATTTCCTGAATGAAATTTGGCATACCAATTTTGACGGTTAAGGCATTGTATCCTCAAACATTGCAAATTTTTCTATGAGCTTCTCCAGTATGCTTCACTCACTCACTCACTCCATGGCTCTACGGTCCTTTTTGAGAACCTGGGCCTCCTTTACAATAGTTTTAGGACGTTTTGCCACTCCGCTCTGTCTAGGGCTTGTCTCCTCCATCTTCTAACGCCCAGCTTTTCCAAAGTTTTTTCGACGCCTTCTATCCAACGGCTTCGTGGTCGCCCTCTTTGCCTTCGTCCTCCTGGCTTACCATTCAATAGTGTTTTAGGCAGTCTACCTTCAGGCATCCTTTCGACGTGTCCTGCCCATCTTAATTGACACTTCTTGATGTATGTCACCAATTCTTGGTCTTGAAACATGCGTCGAAGTTCTTCGTTTTTCCGCAGCCTCCATCTCCCAGCTTCACAGACAGGTCCATATATTCTTCTGAGTACTTTTCGTTCCCAAACATTTAATAATCTTTCGATTTCATTTGTCAGTACCCAGGTTTCACAGCCATATGTTACTACTGGTCTTATAACTGTCTTATATATTATGACCTTAGCTCTGTAGCTTAAGCTTCTAAACTTAAGTGGCTTCTGTAGTGCAAAGAAACATCTATTGCCCGCGGCCAATCGCGCTTTTATTTCCTCCATAACCTCATTTTTCTCCGTAACAAGCGCTCCCAAATATTTAAATTGGCTCACCGTCTTAAAGATGTATGACCCAAATTTTATTTCTGGTTCTGCCCTTGTTGGTCTTCTTGAGGTCTTCATATACACAGTCTTTTTCTCATTGATTTGCAAACCCAATTTTCGCGCTGCACTCTCGAACTCTTGGAAAATACCTGAAAGGGCTGCAATCGATCTTGCCGTTAACACAACATCATCAGCATATGCTAAATGTTGGGTCATTCTGTTGTATATGGTGCCATTTGCATTTGTTCGAATTGCACGAATTGCCATCTCAAGCGCCAGGTTAAAAAGAGTCGGTGACAAAGGGTCTCCTTGTCTTAGGCCCTCTTTGACTGAGAATTGGCTGGACAGCATTCCTTGTATCTTGACTTTACAAGTGGTGCCCGTTAGTGACATTCTGACCAACCTGATTAACTTCTTAGGTATGTTCAGTTTTTCCATAGCCATCATTAATTCTTCTCTGTTTATGCTATCGTATGCCTGTTTAAAGTCAACAAACAGATGGTGCAGATCGACGTCGTATTCGTATGATTTTTCCAAGGTCTGCCTCAGAGCGAAGATGTGGTCCACAGTTGATCGGCCCTCTCTGAAACCACACTGATAATCCCCCAGACACTTTTCCGACCAATTTTTGATTTTTTGATTGAGGAGTACAGCAAATATTTTATACGATGTCGATAAAAGAGATATTCCTCTGTAATTATCACAATTTGCTTTATCTCCTTTCTTATGGATAGGACATATAAGGGCTGTACCCCATTCTTGTGGCATTTCTTCTTGTATCCATACCTTTAACACTATATTGTACAGCTCTCTATGTAGTGTTTCTCCACCTTGCTTGATCATTTCAGCGTCTATATCATCATATCCTGGTGCTTTACAGTTCTTCAGTGACTGTACCACTTCCAGAAATTCTTCAAAATCCGGTGGTTCCACATCATCTTCATCAGACTGACTCAAAATGAACCCTTCTCTCTCGGGCGATATCCCATTTCTGCTGACGTTCAGTAGCTCTTCGAAATAGTTGCGCCAAGTGTCAATAACTTTAACAGTTTCTAACACGAGGTTTCCTTCTTTATCTTTGCAGCCACCAGACCTTGGTTGAAAGCCCTTCTGGAAATCCCTTATCCCTTTATAGAATTTTCTGGTCTGTTTTTTCTCATAGTCTGCTTGTAATGCTTCCAGTTGTGCCCTTTCCACGTTCCTCTTTTTCTGTCTACACAAAGTTTTGACTATTCTTCGTTTGGCTAAATATATTTCCATATTTTGCCTGGTGTTCCTGTTTAGAACGGCCCTCCTTGCATCATTCCTTTCCTTCAGAGCCCTTTTACAATCTTCATCAAACCATTCATTTCGTTGCACTCTCTTTCTTTTGCCAAGAACATCCCTGGCTGCACTTAACAGCGAAGTCTTTACTCTTTCCCAGTCCCTTTGTAAGTCTTCTTCACCTATGTAGATCTTTTCAATGAGACTTTTACTGACTTCTTTTCTATAGAGTTCTTCTATTGGTTTATCTTTTAACATGATGCTGTTGTACTGCACCGCCTTTTTTCCCTTATCATCGCCTCTTCTTGCCAATTTCTGCTGATATGGAATTCTCAATAAGAAATGGTCTGAGTCTACGTCGGCTCCTCTGTAGCTTCTTACGTCTCTCACATCCGAAGCATGTCTAGCATCTATAAGTACGTGGTCGATTTGATTTCTAGTTTTCCCATCAGGGGATATCCAGGTTTCCTTGTGTATTTCTTTATGTGGGAAACGTGTGCTACTGATCACAAGTCCTTTCTCAATAGCAAAATCCACAATCCTGAGCCCATTATCATTTGATAGAGAGTGCTTACTGTGAGCTCCAATCGTAGGTCGGAAATAAGGTTCCTTGCCGATTTTAGCATTCAAATCACCCATTATAATTGTATGCTTACCCAGTATGCTTACCATTTTTAAAATAATACAACAAAATATGGCGACAAGGACTGATATTTTCTTCCATACTCACAGTGCAATAGCGAACACAGTAATAGGGTAGTTTCACAAAATGCATCAAAAATCCTCTCTTTCTCTTTATATTTAAGCTGTAAATTTCTTTTTATTGTGTTAACTGATTTTTATCAAAACTGGGTACCAACAGAGTATCTATTTCTTCCTCCTAGGTAGTAGTCCTTTATGTTCTCTTAAGATTCTAAAATAACTTTCTGTTTTGGGATGTAATCTTTTATACTTTTTACTAATAGAGTTCTTAAAAAAAAAATTATCCCATAATAAATGATTTATCTGCCACACAAATGGTAAATATCGTGGTATAGTCTGTATCAGAGGTAATGTAATATGAAAATATAAGCCAAATTATTTCTGCAAAGGGCAGGTAAAGTTAAGTACACTCATTTTTCAAATGTTTTTACTCCAAAATTTTATTCATATTCATAATTTTAAAAATAATTGTGCTGTTTAGTGAAAATCCCTGTTGGAGCTAAGAACTACTGTTAATTTTGTCTATTTTTTTGATATTACATAATATCCACAATTTATGTAAATCCACATTATGTTAACATCATGAAATCCCTACTGTATTTGACATATACCTAATTTCTTTAAAAATAATTTTTTTTTCAGCAAATTTGTTGTATATATTATGTTAGTATCCACTTTTTTGCTTTTCTATTCAATTCTAATTTGATGCCTGAGTCCAGTCTCCAGTCTCCCTTTCCAGTAATATGGTTCACCTATGCCTTATTTTCACTTTAAACTTTCTCGACGTTTTTCATTTATCAACTTTGTCAGGTGCTTTCTGCAACCGTCACAGACCTTGGATACTTTAGGTGTTCCTGGAATCATCATCAGGTGTTCATGTGGAAGTCACCCATCCATGAAGTAACATTTCTTTAACCTTTTCTTGCATGGAAGTGATTAGGCTTGTTAAAACAATCCATTTTTATTATCTTTTCAGTGGTATTCATCATGCAGATGATAAATAGTGTGAAATTAGGAAGGAAAAGCGCAGTGTCCAAAAAATTGGTTATGTTCTAGAGATGCAATACTACACGAACCGTCAAATGAACTTCTTACAAGTAAATCTAATGCTGAATTGGCTATGAATGAGTGGTGTTGTCTGCATTTCCAATCAGCTTCCACCTTTTATAAGGGGATATCCCTCTACTTGTTGATAAATCAGTCTTCAGTCGCATTAAGGATAGTTGCGGATCACTGAATATGTTATAGCCAACAACTTTAACATAACCAGCGTGTACAAACGGTGGCCCGCACTAGACTGCCGCATTGGACACTAGTCAATCACAAAACTTTCCACGACGATTTATAATGGATTGTATTGTTTATTTTATTATTGCTGGATTGCCTTAATAATCCAGTATGGATTAATGCCCTTGAATAACTCCCGTCCGATAGAGCGAAAATCATTAAGTTCAGTCGCCGAAAGGCGAGGAGCATGGATTCCAGTCCCTGCGTAAATGTGTTGAAGAATTCGGCATTCACATTATCGGTAACAAGAGCATCGATTCTTTTCGATTTTTCTTATAAAAAGTAAAGTTTTGTAAATTTATGTTCATTATTTTTAAACTTATATAATATAACATCCATTATCCGTATTCTAGATCCGCCAATAGTTACAACCGAAAAGATTTGGATTCACTCAGCTCCCGGGATGAGAACCAACATACAGTGTGATATTGATGCCTCGCCTAAAGCTAAGGTAAGATATTAGTGACAATTAAATCACGTCCGGCTATATTAATAATTTCATAACATTTTGTTTTATTTTTAATAGGTTGAATGGCTTTTCGAAAGAAAGCCGGTACAAACTGGTGCTAGAATCGTTACATTCAAAAAAGGAAACACTCATGGATTGGTGTTGTTAAACACAAAAACAACGGACTTCGGTTTCTACACCTGTCTCGCAACTAATAAGTTAGGCAAGAGCCAACAAGTGGTACAAATATCAGGTAAATGACCGCAAATTAGATCCTATGGACCTAGTTTAAAGATAATTATAAATTTTGATTTATCAGGAACATTGGTGAGCAGTTATTGCTGTGTTAAACAATCTCCTCAAAATCCGTTCAGACGATTGGACCGGACTTAAAACATCCCCACTCCGTTCAATCTTTTAAAAGTCAAATTCAAACTATTCCATTTAAATTTTAACTTATTTCAACTGAAAATCAACCACTTCTTGCCGGTTCAGCCGGTCAAAGTGTTCTATGAGTAAAAAATTACATCCTGTGAATTACATCGCCTGCTCCACAGGCTGTTTCTACTCGCTCCGGAAGAGCTGTGCATCCTGCCTGCTTTCAAGAGATCTTGCTAAAGACTAGTCTTGAGGGGGGGGGGGTGTTCTGGGAGTAAGAAATTACGTCCTGTGAAGTTAGTCGGACTAGTTGGAATGCTATGTAAGGATTGCTTGTTTAACGTCCCTTTACGCAACTAAGGCTATCGGACGATGCTACAGCGGGAGTCCTAAATTTTGCCAATCCAGGTATAGTTAGGATAGGGATCTTTAACGAGTACTTGACATCGTACAGGCTCCGGACCGATGGAAGGTATATCCAAGGAATTTTTACTCCCATTAAAAAATCCTAGGGCCAACGCGGGACGCGAACTCGCTATCTATAGTATTGTAGGTTGCCATGCTAACCACTATATCACAGGTGACCCAATTATTAAATTTTTGTTCTTTACAAAAACCTATGATAAAACACAAAGTATATAACTTTACCATAAAATATAAAAGCCGTATGTATAACAATAACATTTATTTTAAAGTACGGTTGAGGGGTAAGGGGGCGCTACAATATTAAATAAGTTAACCTTTTCGGATATCTGTGACATTGGGGCCAATTTTATGCTTTCGAGGAAGATTTTTTTTACAAAAATACCCATTTTCAATTTTAGTGGGGGCGCTCTGATATTGAAAATTTAATCAGGGTCTAATATAATAATATAATATGTTCTTGTGGAAGGTATTCTTCCTTCTTCCCTGCGGGCGGGCATCCGTTACTTTTCTTGGTAGCTATTCTTCATACAAGCGACCAAGGGCCTACCCAGGATCAAAACTAGGGGAGGGCAAGCTATGGTCGTTCAGGTTGTAACACCTTACCGCGGAAAAGGTGAATGAAACCAAAATTATGTATAATTATAGCAGTGCTTTATCAACTAAGTTACTACAATTATTTGCTTGAAAAAAATATATTCTATTATTGCTTCCAGTCTTAAAAGCCTAAAAAATTATTGCTTCCAGCCTTCTAGGGGGGCAGCTGCCCCCTGCCACCCGCTGGGTACGCCCATGCAAGCGTCACACTTGGCCGAACCACTTGAGCTGCCTTCTTTCGATTTCGGTTTTTAGTTCAGGCACTTGCAACATCGGCAGAGATCCCTTATCCTAGCATTCCGTAGAAGATCCCTCATCATCCTTACTTACTTCATCCCTGCTCCTCTAATCCGGCTGATATGTCTGTCCAGCATGACTCAACTTTCACTTCCGTATGTGAGCGTTTTTGATGATGAGTTTCGTCACTTTCCCTACATTCCGGTGGCCAGCTACGCTGTTATCAGATCTGGTAATATACTTGGTTCGCTTTGTTTATTCATTATATTACCAGTTTCTTCATCTGCTTTACCAGACCTGCTGATGATGGTTCCTAGGTAGGGAAAGTGGTCTACTACCTCGAATACTTACCGCAAAATAAATGTACATCTTCATGCTCATGCACATGCACAGGACACAACAAGCACTTTGCTTTTGGCAATATTTATTGTCATCCCTTCATTTTGGAGCTCCTCTTCCATTCTATAAGGGCTCTCTGCAACTTCTCCATAGAGACTGCTAGAAGAACGATCGTAGAGAAGGCTCTGGACTAAGATATGACGCATATTCCACCTTCCAATTGAAGTTGACGATGTTCTCCAATTGCATATTTTATGGATCTCTTTTATTATTATAATATGTATTATAATGTTATAATTTCCAAAAGCTTAACCGATTTTCTACATAAAAAAAATCATTCTGTAGAAAATTGTATGCTGGAAGAGGTTCCTTAATTATAAAAACCCCCTGATTACAACTCTTCCTCATATCAAGTGAACAAACAACAAGTGAATGTATGCTCCTTAATAAGGCTAAGGACAATAACGTTTTCTGTTTGGCAATCAATTTCGAGTTATAAGGAACAAACTAAAAACTGATAGGGACATTTAGTGGTTTTAAGGCCTCAGAAAATTTTACTGAAGAAAATTTTGATGCAAAACTTGACATTCAAAAAATTTAAAAAAATGTGTATCTTGGATGATTAATTTTTGCAAAAAGGTTAAACCAGTTTTAACTTCAAATTAGTCATTCTATGTGAAATTGTATGCCTCTTTTTTTTTTTTTTGAAAACAGCAAAACAGCCTCTCTTTTTACTTTCACTTACCTATATATGAAATATATATTACTTTCACTTACCTATATATGAAATATATAGTAAGTGGAAGTATTGCGATCGTGAAAATTTTCGACTTCCGGTTTTCAACGGAAATACACGTTTTGGGGTCCCCTGAGTCAAAATAACCAAGTCCCGCGAAATGGTCTGTGTGTGTGTGTCTGTGTGTGTGTGTGTGTGTGTGTGTGTGTGTGTGTGTGTGTGTGTGTGTGTGTGTGTGTGTGTGTGTGAACAGACTAGCTCAAAAACTATAAACCGCACAGACCTGAAATTAGGTATTTAGTGTTTGTATATGTCTGCGGTGTGACAGCATAAATTTCATCAAATTTGCTCAAAGGGAGGGGGTACTTTATTTAATAACTTTTTAAGTTTTTTTCGATTTTCTCAAAAACGGCTCTAACGATTTTGATTAAACTGAGTATTTGATCTATTTATATGCCCGAAATATGACTGTAAAAATTTCATCAAAATTGATCAACCGGAGGGGGGACTTTACTTAATAAATTTTGTATCATTTTCACGTGTTTTTTTTATTTACTCAAAAACGGTTTTAACGATTTTGATCAAACTTGCTATTTAATGTATTTATATGCCCGAGATACGACTGTAAAAATTTCATCAAAATTGATGAACCTAAGGGGGGACTTTACTTAATAAATTTTGTATCATTTTCACGTGTTTTTTTTTTATTTACTCAAAAACGGCTTTCACAATTTTGATCAAACTTGGTATTAAGCATATGTATGTGCCCGCGATGTGACAGTAAAAATTTCATCAAAATTGATCAATTGGAGGGGGCACTTTACTGAATAAATGTTGTCTCATTTTCATGTGTGTTTTTTATTTACTCATAAACAGCAAAAATAAGAAATAAATGTGAAAAAAATTTTGACTTTGTGAAGTGGAAATTAACAAAACACGTCAATTTCTTATCTAAATAAGTTGGTAAGTGAAAGTTGTGTGTTGCACGCACGCACCAGACTTTTTTTTTTTTTTTTTGTATGTCTTCTGTGTCATTGTCGAGTTATAAAGAAAAAAATCAATTTAGGGGTCGGTAAATTAAGGTGTCAAATTTTAGTTTAATTTATTTAATATTTATATTTTTATTTAATTTTAAATATTACTTTCTGGTTGATTTAAATTAATATAAAGGGGAACCAACTAATTAAAAAAGACAAATCCATGCCTAAAAATCTGGTGTGGTGCTCATTACACAACTTTCACTTACCACTCTTCTTTCTATTACTAATAATAAATATTATTTTTTGAAAATGGCATGATAAAGTGTTACAAAAAAGGGAATAAACAACCTGTACCCACCATGATCATTTTTCTTTTTTATTCTATTGGAAAGTGGATTTTATTAATAGTAAACTTTATTACTATTCTGTACAAAGAATGAAGAAATAGATTTTAACTGAATTTCCAAATTTCGGGCCCTGGAATATTTTTTAGAAAATTACGACAATATTCTACTCAGGTAGGAAAAGTTAATATTTCTGTTCTGTATTGTTTAATTTACTTAAATCAATAGCTAAGCAAAAAAAATAATTATAGTAAATTTTATTTATCAATGTTTACGATTGCCCAATGGGTCACCTGTGGAGTAGTGGTTAACATAGCAAACTACAAAACACTATGTCACACTTCTATCTTAAAAAAGTTTTAAATAAGATAAAAACAAAAATTGATTGATATCAACAGTTTGGTTTTTAAGTGTTTCATAGGCAGGGCAGGGGATAATAGTGTTTCAAAATGGGACAAATGAACAGCTAACAGATATAATCAAGTAATAATAATAATAATAATGGAGACTTATTGAACCTGAAGGTTCGATGCCGACACCAAAATTCGCTCCTTGCATATCTCTATCCACCGACCGCCATCCAGACCCAACTTTGAGGTCTTTAGCTAAGAGACTTGTTTTAAAAACTATAAACATGATTTGCTCTATAATTATTGGCTGGTTAATCATTCCTCATTTTTTTTTATCTAATAATAAATTTAAAGTTTTCACAGTGGTTAAAGAGAAACATTCAACATGTTACTTAAAATGCCAAAAATAAAAAACTCTACCTATTTATTAAAGCTATTTTATGATTATTTATAGGACAAGCTGATATTCCAGTATTCAAAGAGTCTTACTTCAAAGCAGATGAAAAAAATGTCACATTGGCTTGGGAGGTTGATAGCTATTCACCAATTATTCAATATAGCTTATTATTTAGGCCATACCAAGTAAGCTAAAAATTTTGTCTTAATTTTTATATGATTATATCTGTGCTTGCAGTGTAAAGTGTAAAGTTCAAACAAAAACATTTTTTTTTAATTCGCTTGATCAATTTCAACACTTTTTAGAAGATATCTTGATGAATAAATTAAAACATTTTGGTCATTGCCAACTGTGCTTAGCGGTAAATAAATTTTTAAAAACTGATTTTACAAAATCCTAACGTTTTTAATTACATTCTTCCCATATTTAATATTTGGGACTTAAAACACTTATGCTGCAAGCACACATATTATATACGTATGTCTCACAGGGCTACTTCTTTAGCATTGAAACAAGAATATAAAAATGTTCATTTTAATGTTGGTTTAAATAAAAATGTTGGTTTTAAGTGAAACTATTAAAACTAAGTACATACATGGTATGAACATGGTATGGTAAGAATGTAAAATGGTTATTAAACCTACATAAATTAAACATCTGATATATATTCATATTAAGTGTTTGTAAATTCTTCTGAAGGAATATTTATATTTTATTTGAACCAACTTTTTCTCAGATTGTTCTTATTTTATTTATGAATTGAAACATATTTAATCTTTAATTAGAGGTTGGAAAAACCAGAGAATTGGTCTAAGCTGGTAATCCCTGGTGATATTTTTTCTAATGGACCAATACATACTCAGACCTATTCTTTAACTGGATTAAAACCAGCAATGGCTTATGAAACTTCTATAGTAGCAAGAAACATTTTTGGATGGAGTAAACCTTCAGCAATTTTTAGATTTGCCACTTTAGGAGGAGGTGAGTCCATATAATGTTTTTTAACCCATTATTTGTTTCAAATCTGAAGTTAATATTGCCGCTACTTGATGAAATGGAGTTATATGATGTTTATAAAATTTAAAATAGATGATTTTGAAAATCATGTATTACACCACCAGCTGTAGACTACTTTTAAAAGAATAACTATTCTTAAAAATTCTTGACATTGCATAAATATAATGTATTGAGTTAAAATGTTCATTAGGAATCATATTCCACTGGTCAAGTTAATAATTTACTAAATAAATTAATTTAATTATTACGAAGAACTTAGCATTACTTAGGGCATAATATTACAAATAGAAGGCTTTCAGTCTTGGACGTCTGCAGGGGGGGGAGCGACCCCCCCCCCTAAAAAATATGTGAAACAAAAACGACAAATTGAAAAAAATTTTATTCATTTAATATATTTATTACTTATATAAATAAATATTTTTAAATATCAAAAAGCTATATTTTTTTTTTTTTTTTTTTTTTTTTTTTTTTAGAATTGGAGACATATGTAGATCTAGAAGAGAGCACTGAAACAAGTGTTATTAGTAACAGCTTTATTCCAGGTAATGACCTTGTTTAAGATTATTGATTTTATTTTTTGTATTATCATATTTTTTAAAACTTTTATTTTATATAAACTTTCTACTATAATTTGTATTTATGACATTATTTGAATACTTATTGTCTAATCTTGAGTATCAGATTTTTCCTCACTATTGAGCCATAGTTCATGGAGCATATTGCTTTGTTTATAGAAAAAAAGATCAGCTTTCCAATCATTCTCTCCATATTGTAGAGCAGAGGTCAAAAAATATGTCATAAACAATTATCGTTTGTTTCAATGTGTGGATGGAACAAGGCAATTATAACTTCCTTGGTAAGGGGAAGCAATAATCCCTATGAGGCCAAAGTGTCCTGGAACTTCCTTGAACATATCCTCTTGTATGGACCAAGATTTTTAAATTTAGAAGGCAGCAAATTAAGAATAGTAGCTAAACTTCTCACGATAAATGTGTATTTCTGAGTTTAGGTTTTTAATTAACTAAATTAGAAGAACAGTTGATGCCTCCTCAAACACTACCTGTTTTGGTTCAAAGTATTTGCTATATTTTCATTAGTTTGTTAAAAAAAAATTATCAAATAATTTCTGTATGTATTATCGCCTGAATCTTTTGTTTTAAATTTCCTTCTTTATGTCATTCTCATAGGTTCAAATTACTTTCTATAGAAGTTAGTTTTTTTTGTTTTGTTTTTTCCACAATAGTAACAGTAGCCAAGTAAATACTTCTTTTTAACTAATGATTTTATTTTTAAATTAAAATGTTTGGAATGTTTAATTTAAGTTAATATGTTTGGAATGAGAGGATTCTTTAATTGTTTATACTATTTTTATGTATATATCTTTTTTTTACATATGTATATTATGTATATATCTTTCTTTACATACTTCAAAGTATTATCTAGTAATGATTAAGTCTTTTATGATTATCTTGTTTCAGTGGACTTCATTCCTTTGGCAGAAGAAACAAATTTATCCAATTGTATCCAAAGCATACCGACGTTAACAATATTGATACCAATGTTTTTTGTAAATTGGAGGAATTTAGAATTTTTCAGGTGACCAACCAATTAAATCAGGTGACCAAATATGAATGGGATTGAAATTACTCAAGGGTGACACTCCCCATGTCAAAAATTAGCTCAATAGTCTGATCAATAAATTTAAATGCAAGCTGAGCACTTAACAGAAATATGACATAACAGAAACTGGAGAAAACAGAAATATGTAGGATATATTTCAATCCATATAATTAAAAATTTAATGCATTTCTAAATAAAGAAATATATAAAAGAAGAATATTCTACACTTTAATTAACTCTATGGTATTTTTTCTTTATATATATTTATTTACTCTATTTTTTCTTTAAACCAATTTATCGGCAGATAAGGAAGGAAAGAATTTCAGCATTTCGCTGGAACATGTAAAAAAATTTTTTACAAGGAAACTGAGGTTTTATTTATTAAGGCTCCTCCATTCGGTAATGCTAGTTTTTTTTAATTTATTTTCTCTGTAGATCAATAATGCTCACATATCCTTTAATAAAACTTGAAATACTGAAGAATTAAAACAGTTTCAAGTGTTAAGTATTACAAAGAAATTTGAAAAGTAGAACATGAACTTAAAAGAATAAATTTCAAATCCTGCATCATAACTTTGTAAAAATATTCCTAATTCCTTTGCCATATATTTTAAAACCAATATTGTGATTTCTACATTATATTTCATAATTCCTTACTTACTCTCATAATCCCCCCTTCCTCCAAAGGTAAGATTAAAATAAATAAGTATTAGAAAAATACTTTAGTTTTTCCTTCATTATAAAAAAATTATAATTTTTTTTTATTATAGAAATAATGATGTGAGTTGAAAAAAAAAATCTTCAGAAAATATAGAAATTCAAACTTGATTTTTATTTTAATGGGTTTAGTTCCTTTTTAGGGTAGGTTATCATCAGTAATAATGAAAAGGCTTAACAAACTCGAAGGTTCAATTCAAATCCCAACCTTAAGTAGTGAGTGCTCCCATCTTCTCTTCAGACATTCAGTCATTAAAACAGTAATTTTTTCTGTTAAATCCAAAAATCTTAAGCCCTCTATTTTTAAAACCTTAATCATGGTCAACAGGGGTAGTTTACACGACATGATTCAGTGCCATGAGCCTGCTAAATTCTCTGTTTGACTCACCTCTGTATGATGTGCTTTGTTCGGTTGAAATATTCTATTTAGTACATAATTTTCAAAAACCTTAAGCGTAAGTGAAGGAAGTAAGTTTGTCTCAGGTTGTCTCTGGGGTCAGGAGACCCTCAGGTGGCACTTCCAACCTCTATAAAGTGGGTAATCTTAATTAAATAACTAATCAAGGGAAATAACCTAATGGTTGAGAGTTAACCCAGAAATAGTGCTCCATAGTGCATGCTCCATAGAAATAGTCCTAAACCCATTACCCTCCATGGGTAGGTAGTGCTTTTTCAAGAGTTAATTAACACATTTAAAGCTAAAATATGCTAGTAAGAAATAAACTACATGATGGATTAGGGGATGATGTGCAACTTAGCATTTTGGAATGGAATAAGTCAAATTTTCGTACTATTTTAATAATTTGTCTGTTTTAACAAACTATATATAAACTCCCAGTCAAAAGTATCGCAACACCTGCATATTCTTAATTTAATTGATAAATTTGGTTCCTAGGGATCTGGGCCAATTATAAAAACAAGATAGAAGACGAAAACAGGGTTTATTAATTGGGCCAATGAAAATGTAATTTTCACAAAAAAATAAACAAAACTAACTACACACTTAAATCAAATTAGAACTATTGCAGTAAATAAACATTGGATTGTATGCAGAGTTCTTAATACGCCCATAGCTCTGATTACAGCTTCCATGCGCCTTGGCATGCTTCTAATGGGGTCTTGGATGGCTTCCTATGGAATTAGCTCCCATTCCTCCAGAACTGCTGTTTCCAGCCCTGCCAAGTCCTGGGTGCAGGATTTCGGGCTCTATCCCATCTCTTCAGTACTCTATACAATTTAAATCAGGGCTCATTGCTGGCCAGAGAAGTCTTTCGATTTCAGCGTAATCGAGGTAGTCTATGATGCAGGTCGCAGGGTGGGGCCTTGCAATGCCGTGCATAAACAGTGGGTCTGGGCCACTGAAATGCATGAAAGCCATGACATGTTCTTGAATGATTTCCTCCATATACCTGGGGCCGTCAGAGCCCCACTACGCACCCCGGCAAGCTCTGTATGAGCTCCCCAGGAGATCCCCATCCAGAACATTAAGAGTCTCCTCCATACGGCACACGGGGACTGATGCAGCATTGACTGAGCCGTTCCTAAGGCCTTCTCCAGACTCTGCCTCGACCGTCTGGACTTTCTAGAGAGACCCTCGTTTTGTCAGTGAAGTGTTTGTGCTTCCAATCATCCGTGGTCCAATTCACATGTTATCAACCTCGCTATATGTTGTTGCCTGGTGAGCCGCGGGCCAGTTGCGGGCCTTCTCGGGGTAAGGCTAACTTCATTAAGCCTCCTCCTGATATTTCGCCTTAGTATGCGTAATTTACACAACCGAAGGAGTAGATTTTGGAGCTTTGGATTAGTTTATTCCCATCTCCGGAGTGATTGAACGTACAGAAGCTGTCGTTGATGGCGCTGGTTGCCCTTGTTCGTTCTCCAGTTGGCCTTATTAAATGCCTTCCAGTCTCCCTATGCCGTTTGATGCATCTGGAGGCAGTTGAATAATGGACTTTTATATGCAAAGCGACCTGACGTACAGAAAGGCTAAAGTGACAATACGATTGGATTCCTCTGGACTGAGATGCTAAGGTATGTTCATTATAATGTCCGGATACAGCCACGATTCACAATATGCCCGTTCTCACTATCAAACAATGAAATGCATGAAAGCACTGAATGAAATATGTGAATCGTCACTGAAAAAAGACCTTTTTATCTTCCTAATCCTTTCATAAGATTCCTAGATAATCCTAAAGCTTATAATAATTCACCTTGTAATAGAATTAGGAAAGACATTCTCCATTTTATTTTAGATACATATACCAAAAGTTCTTAGGTGTTGCGATACTTTTGACCAGGAGTGTATTAACAACCATATATTAATGTTTACTTTAATTCATGATTATAATGGCAAATACTGTGTCGTAATTTTATTATAAATATCTATAAATACTAATATAAAGTTTTATTTTCTGGTCTGTTCTATTAGAAAAAAAATTAAATCATCACAATCTTTTATCCCCTTTACAGCTCTTGGTTATGCCTAGTAGAGACTGGACCAGGTATTATTGAGTGATAAATTAAAGTTTATTCCTACTCTTTTTTACATTCCTGAATAAAATAAATACTAGAATGTGATATTCCCCTGTCTCATACTTGATTTCTGGACTAAAATGGTAAAATGGATAGAGTAAATAATGAAAAATAATTAATAAAGAACTAATTTACTCTTTTCGTAGACAGTGTCAGCTCAAAATAAAAAATGAAATTTAATTACACTGAAGAGAATCTAAACTTTTGAATAGTAAAATAAAAACATAAGAATATACTATGTGTACTCTTAAAAGTAACCATAATTTGTAGTTAATTTTCAATTTTTATGTGTTATTCCAAAACTGAATTGAAATTATTGTATATAAGTTTAATATTTACTGATTATTTATTAAGGTGTGAATTGTGATAATTACAACTATTATTAAAAGTATCATAAGAAAAAAATGCATTTGTACATTGTGATTAGAATACAAAATATATATATATATATATACATAGCTGTTGTTAGTTATATAATTTTTATATAACATATGAAAATTGTTGTAAGAGTAATGTAAGCAGGAAAAAAAGTAAGAGATAACAAATTGGGTGCGAATTACTAAAGAATTCAACCAAAATCTCTACTGATAATGGGGGAAAGACAGTTTCTGTAGGAATATAATCCTAATCTAAGTTATAGATTAAGTTTAATAAGGAGGTTAAAGAATAAATGCTATAATAATGTATATATATTTTATTCATCTCCTTTTTATACTAGCTAAAAATTAAAAATTTGGTATCATTATTCATGTCTAGAATTATATATACCTAATCTACCTGTTTCCCACACAATCGCTCCTGCGCCATAGGTCACTGTGAAACATTTCCCATATAAAACATTATATAATTAACTTATGAAACGTGAACGGAACAAGCTAATTATAATCCTTCGCAGTATATAAGACTGCTGCTAACGGCACTTTATCGGTGACGGCTTAAGAGCAGTAAGATTGGTGGCATAAACTAAAGTCTACTGTCTTAAGCTTGAGGCATTCAAAAACATGTATAGCTTCGAACTTTCGGTGTTTTAGTTTGATGCTCTATGAATTGAATTAGCTTTTCCTGTATGAATCAGATCTATAAAAATTAATACCTTGATTAATTTGTGAACATCATTAAGGGGACCAAGGTTTTGAGGTTTACCCTGGCAAAATCGGATTTTCTTTTAAATCAACACTATTGAAAAAGAAAAGGATGTGAGGTATGCATTATAGATAAGCAATAAAAATAAGAATAAAACCAATGCTTCTTTATTGCCTTTTAATTAGAGGTTTTTGATAAACTATTATTTTTTTACTATTACTATTAATTATTGCCCTAATGACCCATCCTATAGATATTCTTCTATTCACTTTCTTCCATAATTTGTTTGTAAATAAGGCTAACTGCCAAAAGTATAGTCCTCCACATTTTTTAAATGATTTTTCACATCAATAACCATTGTTTTTAGTGTTCGTCATTAACTTTTTTAAATCAAAGTTAGGTGAGCTCCACAAATCTAACAATGTTGTTATCATCATTGAGGGGTCTTCTGCAGTGCTCAAAAAAAAAAAAAAACAGTATCGTCTGGAAATCAAAGGCAGTTTAAAAACCTTCCACAGATCTTGATACTCACACCCTCCATTTCATACACCAAAATACAGTTACCAGCACCAAAATTAACAGTGTGGGCAATAGGGAATCTCTTAGAACCACACCCTTCCTGAAATTTGGACAATTATGTATGGCAGCAATGAATGCTTCCATAATGCTTGTACACCTGAATATCTCAGCAAATATGTTTGTACTCTGACTTGCAGAGCCTTCCAGGTACTTCTATGTAAAATGCTATCTAATGCTTTCTGGAAATTAACAAAACATAAATAGGTGGGAATTCAAAATTTTATTTCGCTTTTTCAATGATCTGGTAAATTGTTTGAATGTGGTCAGTCCCAGAATCCTTCTTTCCTGAATCCAGCTTGATTCTCATTTATGAATTATTTTCCTTGAGTGAAATGAGACATTTAGTGATAAGGGAAAACACCTTCGACACAGTCAAGCTGTTTAAGCTTAAACTATATAGGTCTATAGTTGTCAATCTTTAGAAAATTCAAAATGTAATAAATGTAACATTGTCAGGAGCTGGCAAAAGTACAATGGTGATGAATAAATAATATTATATGCCAATTACCATAAATGGGTTAAATGTTTTTATAGAAATCACATAGTAATAATAAATTACCTGATATTAAGATCGATTATTACGTTATCGAGGATGCTGATTATAAAAATAATATCGATAAAGGGTTACCCACCCAGTTGTTATTTTGATGATTTCAACTTGCACAATATAAACTATATTGGGGTTGACCATTGGGTTATCAAAGGTTCTGATTATGAAAATTATATCAATTTTAAAATTACCCACTCAGATATCAATTTCAGCTGTATTATGATGCATTACTAGGTCTTCAGGGGTGCTTAGTATAGAAATAATATAGAATTTAACATTACCCACACAGGTATTGATTTATTTATTGTAATAAATGTATGCCTAGATTAAAGCAGTTTGCAACTTAAGTTTTTTATTTTCATAGGCTATCAGGAGAAAAATATATAGATTTGAAACACTTTATTAAAGCATTCAAGGAAATTATTACAATTTGAACATGTAATCAACTACTATTATATGCACTTGATGTCTGTCAGGAGGGAAACATTTAAAGGAATAAAAAATTAAAAATTTTGGGTAATAGCACATACCGATGTAGTTAACATTTAGCATAAATTTTACAAACATAATGTCACTTATTGTAATATTTCAGTAACTTTTATCAGTACATAGTTTTTTTTTTACTTTATAAATGCTTACATTTTAAGATTGTATGTATTTGTAAAACCTAATCTGTACAAATGGCTAATACATAATCACATAAGAGAAAAATAAATAAATAAAAGATAAATCCTACCAAAAGAGAGAATAAAATAAGATGCCATGTAAATGTCACCCTGCATAAACAACATACAACCTTAAAAGGCGATTTTTTTCAGATTAAAAAGTGAAGTATAACCACTCATCTATTTAGCCACATAATTTATTAGTTCCTTTAAATTGTTTTAGTATACAGGATAAAGCTCCCTTTTTATTTATTTTATATTTTGAAAATATCAACAATGTAAACATCTTAAAACAATATATATATATATACGAATGTATTAAAAGTCACATTTTGGCTTAAAATATAGGATTATATTACAATATTCTACAGGGTACAGCTATGTTACATTTATTTCTTAAATATATTTACTTCCATCATGCATTATCTGGGGACATATACTTTCTATAATTGTCATAATTATTCTTTAACATACTTAAACAATTACAGAAACAGTGGAACTTTAAACACTAGTACAATCACCAAAGGAAGTAATGAATCAGGGTGTATTTTACAAAAGTATAAAAAGGCCTCAATCATAAACAGAAAATAAAGAACTGTTCCACCGCTTAATAATACAATTTTGTATAATTATTATAAAGGATGAACATAGGTACAAATCTATAATTATTTACAAATAGTTTAACCATTTATTAAATATATTTTTATAAAAATATATTGATTTATTTTTGTGAAGCACAATCGTCAAACAAAACATAAAGGATTTCTATGATTTGATTCTATCATTATGTACAACATTTAAAAACCATATTACCTAGAATGCTCATTTAACAAAATATTTAAACATCGATAATTTGAAACTTTATAAATCGGACATCAGATCACTAAAGGCTAAATACAGCCTTTCAAACTTCACTATAGTCTGTATGTATATTAGAAAAGGACATGTGGATAATCTCTTTTATACATAATTTTTTTTTGAGCTATGCTATTTTTTATGCCTCAAAGAATAGGCTTGAAAACCTAAGTTAAAACAGTATTCACAAAGAGCTGTCAAAAATAAAAGCGATAACTTCTATAGGCCGTCCCAGTGAAACGATTCCAGCTTCCCATAATACAAGAATATTTACATAAATACATATCATCAAAGAGCATTTATATCTATTGACATTTAAAAGTGGAATGAATCCACAATTATTACAACTATACAAATTCGTCATCTTATATTTTTTTAAAGAATTTTTTATACACCAATAAACAGATAGCCATAGCCAGAGTAACAATTATGTTTTCTAAATTTTCATTAACACGGACGAATTAATTTATTTACAAACATATTTTAAGATAAAAAACATAATGAGATCAAAAACATTTACAATGAACATTAATCACACGATGAGTATTTTTAACAGTTAAATTTTTTATTTATTTTTTTAATTTTAAGTATGATGTTATAACATTTAATTATCTTTTCTAATAAAATATACAGAAACCCCCGAGAAATCTACTCAGAAATTTGGTCCAAGTGCCATTATTTTGGCACTGAATTAAATATTTTATTATGTAGTAATAAGAAAACAAAAAAACATAAAATATAAATAATCTTTGGCACATCAAGGGGTTCCCTGTATATTATTTTTCCACATGTAATAATTAAATATTCTGATCGAATAAATACCAGATATTAACTTAATACTAATAAAATTGATGTTGAGCTGATTTAAAACATACTCGAATGTTTATTTTTTACAATATACAATCACTGAACCACTATGTACACACTTTGGTACGAATTCACATAACGACTAGGCTCTCGACCCCAGAAAGTCTAGAACAGCTTTACAGGTCACTCCCAATCCTTTATAATCCTGATTCTCTTTCTTTTTCTACCAAGGCGTTCAGAACACCCCAGTAGAGTGGCAATTTAGGGGCAGGGGTCGACTTCAGACCGGGGTAGATCTATATGCCTGAAAGACCTGCCTGGGGAGTTAGAGTCACACGAGGTGAGAATCTGGCTCTACCAGGTGTGATGCTGGGCTATAGTTGAAAGTAGACAGGAGGGGAGGAGCTGAAAGGACGGTAACATCAGGTGGTACCTGCCTGGTATTGGCAGGCACTGGCAGAGGGGGCTGAGCGAACTGCAAGGGAGGTGGGTAGGCAACGTACCTAGGATCTGGGCTTACTGTGTAGTAATTATCCATAGGTGGCACTCCTAATCCTGAAACAATTTTTTTTAAGTAAGTCATTAGAAATTATCACGGAAGGTGGATCAATAAATATTGTAATATAGCTTAAACATTAGAAGTTTGTAACCTTATGAATTTTTCACCCCTATTAACAAACAGATCATTAAAAAAAAAAACAGTTGTATCACACAGTCATTTTTTCCTAATCTCTTCAACATTTGGAAATAAAACTTTCAATGAATATCAAAAATCTTCATTAGTGATAAACAGTGATAATCAACACCAAAATCAGTTTATAATATTCGTCAAGATTGCTTATTATTATGTCAATATGGTAAGTAAATTTAATATATGAATAAGTTTAAAAATATAAAAACAATAATTACCTCCATTTTGATTATTATATGGTGTCCTATGGAGTGCAATAGGCTCAACATCTTTGATCTGAGGCTGAATATCATACCCAGTGTACTGGAATGGATAATCACTCTGATCTATAAGATAGGTGCTGGCAGCAGGTTTCCTAGCATCATCCTATCAAATAAAACAAAATAGTAAATTAGAAAATTAATAAAATTTAGAATAAATTAGAAAATATATACATAATGATTATTTACACATATATAAGCTAAGGCTGCCTCACTCACATTGTAGTCTTGCTGATCAGAATAACTCTCACTTTTCTCAGAAACTGAGCTTAAAGTTTCCCCAGTCACAGTTTCATTATAACTACTTGGGGCATACATTTCCATTGGTGGGTTTTTGTTACTACTTTGATCACTGCTTCCTAAAATACAATGTAACAAATACATTTTATGTTTTTATTAACAGTCTATAGTAAAATTGATCTTTGACAAGAAAAATAAGCAAAAGGCAAGGCAATAATTAGTTTTAATTTGATATTGATAACAAAGAACACCAATAAAAGACAAAATTACTATTTATGGATGTCTTATATATCATAAACAAACTATAGAAAGGAATCAGAGAACATAAAAAAAACACTCCACAACAATCATAAGTCACAAATAATAAATATTCAAGGCAAAAAGTAAAATAAGATATTCTCTAGCATTTGCTATATCCTAAAGATATTACTCCCAGTAATAAATTTTATTTTGGGTTGAAATTAATTTTTGGGAAGATGCCTAAGAAGAAGCATCCACCCCCCTCCCCCCCAATGGAACTTGAATTTCTAACCTTCAAGTTTTCAATAGGTTGTTATATACAGTTGACCTCCAACCCTCCCTTGCCCTCAAATAAAGAAACATGTAGAGCACTGGTTCCTAAACTCGGGGTATGCCACACCAGGTGGGTGTGAAGATAAGTTGGGGGGAAGGGGGCCGGAGACACGTTGAAAATAATAAATTCTCAGTTAAGATTATAGTACACAATTTATTAAAACTAAATTTATAGATTATTTTAATTAAATATAATGTTTCGACGATTTTTTTTATTTATTTATTTTTTATGAATGCAGACAGAATATTACAGGTATATAGATTAAATGTTAGATATTTTAGGTAGGCAGAAGATTAAAACAATGTTTTAAATGTAATACTTGTTTTCTTATCATATATCCATTATATGATTAATTTAATTGTGTAATATAATTAATTGTGTAAAGGGGGAATGGGATACTTTCATTCCATCAGGGGGGGGGGTTGTTATAAAAAGAAACCACTGATCTATGGTTGAAATTATTACAATTTAATAATTAATCATTTTTCAGCTACTCTATTTGTTCAAATATAGTTTACAACCTCTGCTGAATACTCTCTCCTGCCGGAATTTCAAAAATAATTCGTAGTTTAACTATTGAAATATAAGCGTAAAGATTTTTAAAAGAAACAAACCTGACATGTTTCACTTAAAATGAAAATAAAGTATCATAAAGGGATCTATAAATTAAACCTAGCTTGAATACAGGATTTCATACTGATTATACAGTAGAATACTTCAGTGATTTCATATTCTTATTCAATGGATTTCTGTATTCTTGATAATGTGGAGCATAAAACTACGATAAAAATGACTAAAACCATATCAACTGAAGGCACATATTTTTTAAAATTTTTACCTTCATGATGAACTCGATCTCTATGACGCCTTTTTCTGTAGTAAAAGAAAGCAATTACAATGATATTGATGATAAGGAGCGTGGCTGCTGTCGATACAACAGCCATTATTATGATGAGAGGAATGTCTGCAGCATCAAACTGAGGTTCAGGCAGTTCTGAAATATTCACACAAAAAAGTTTGTTTAATAAATCTGCACTCACCTGTGACTCTCTTGGCAGCAGCAAGGCGGGCCTTCCTCCTTCGGAGGCAACAGCCCACAAGAAGTAGGTTCAGAAGTAGGAGGACAACACCGAGGATAAAGCAAAGGATGAGAATGAAGCCGGAAGTACTTCTTGTTGATCCTCCCCCACGACTTGGCAGAGATGGGGGAGCCACACCTGGTCAGTGCCGACACCAGACAATGTTAGTCACATTAAGACTTTATATTCTACCATCTCTCATTGCAAATACAGATATAAAAGTGAACCTAACTTTCTAGTATAATGCATTTAATTTATTTTATTTGACAATGTCACTAAGTTTAGCAAGATTAACCGAGAACAACATACTGTCTGTTATTTTAAAATGAGAGTATAATAGAGTATTACAATATCAAGTTCTAATTTTGCTGTTCTATATGCGAGGAAACTTTATCACAGAATATTAATTCAGTTATGTCTGACCCTGTACAGTATTTTAAAAAAAATTCTCTGCGCCGTATAACAGACTTTAAGCTCCAAAGTCAAATTACTAGCTAATTCAAAATTATGAATTTATACTTAAGGAGATGGAAGAATATCGATAACACATAAAGACTTGTTACACATTAATAGTATCACATTACTCCATAAAAAAGTTATTTCTTCAATATCACATGTTAATAAACAATACTGCGCTAATATAATATAGATTATTTTAGTTGAAATTCCAGTTTTGTTAAATATGAAACATTAAGATATTTAAAACTTAAATTAAAATTATCATAAAAAAATTAGAAAAAATAAATAGATGCAAACTTTCACCACTGCATGCAGTATAACAAATGCAAAAAAATGATCTAAGTTTTCATGCAGGATTACAGAGGAAGGTGCATTTGTGCAGAATGAAGGTGTGGATTATAAAAAATATTTAGAGTAAAAATTCAAAAAATAGAATTACAATACATAAAAATCATTATATCTATAGCTAAAAGGTATGCCAAGGAAATTCATCAAGTTGTATAAACACATTAAGATATATTTATCAAAATTCTTTAATTCAATTAGAAAATTCAAGATTTAATAGATATTTCCTAAAAAAGACAACTTGTGAATTTGCTGGACCATTTTATATCTAAAATTTAACCTAATCATTGAATTTAAAAAATAAAGTTATATATACACAACATAAATATAACAAGCTGTACTAAGTGTGGCCAAATACTATACAGAAAGTAATAATCTGTGCAAGAAAAAATTGTGTAAAGATATCTCTTAGTTATAATATATGAATTACAAACATATTTATGCACTTTTAGAACAAAAAATAAATTGATGTTTTGATTCATTCATTATTATAGTTTTTTATTTATTTATTTTTTTTTTTTTTTTTTTTTTTTTTTTTTTTTTTTTTTTTTTTTATGGATGATTGGATGGCATTTAACAAATGGAGCATCAGTTAGTAACACATGCTGGCTATCAGGGACAAAAATAAAGATAGCTTACACAAGTTTGACAAGTAACTTAAAAACTGATAGTAGTTTTAAATCACTGCCTGAGAATAACATTTGAAATTTAAATGCCAAATAAAAAACAACCTTGTTATCCATTAATAATGAACCAAAACAATTAATTTATTTTTCTTTCTTTATTTTTTTCTGGGATACTTTATGATAAAATTAAGTTGATTACAAAAATTATTTAAGTCCAAGCATATCAAAAACTTAAAATTTGAAGTGCAAATTTAGGTCAAGTACCTATCTACAAATTTAATGTAGGTAACTTCAAGTAAAAAAAAATCCAAAACCCCAAAAATCTGAACTCTTGATAGACCAAAATAGAAAATGTTATATGTGCAAATGGTTGACTGTACGATAACTCAAAAGATGGTCCCGGATTCACAGATATGTGTATGTATATCCTTACATATATAAAAATCTCGTGTCCCGATGTTTGTCTCTCTATTTCTCAGAAACTACTCAACCGATTTTAATGAAATTTGGCTCAATGTATATAGTTTTGGCCAACTTACCGGACCGGATAGTTTTTAACTTGATTATTGATCAAAATAATTCTTATATAGCGAATTATTGCAAATACAGTAGGTCGTGTTTCGATTTATTAACATGGCGTCATATGTCGATTTCATAATGTTTTTGTTTATAAGCATGCTATTGTAATACAGGTTATCATTATTATAATTTTGTATTGCGTTATGTGAGTGCAGTTATTTGTTCCTATATTATTATTTTCCACAGACAAATGGTAATACAAATCTTTGTATTTATTGTTAATTTTCATTAAAGAATAAATAAATCAAGAAAAGGTTACAATAAATTCTCAAAAGTGTAGGTACTTTTTCCTTTTCCTTTTTTATTTGTATTTAAATTAAATTACAAGCTAACCGCTGAAACAATTTGCTGTGGCCCACCCTGATATCAACTTTTAGTAAAGTAAATACATTTTAATAATTTAAATTAGGCTATTATTTGAAATAATACTCTATAAATGTTGTAACAGCACCTACTGTCATAGGCGTAACCTTACTTGGGGAGTCAGTGTTGCCAAAAATTAGTGAAAATTAGTGAGACTATAGTGGCTACACTGCGGGTAACAGTCATAAAAACTCCCTGAGTGTGTTTTGATTAGGCATGATTAAAGAACTGCATGATTAAGACTTTAATATTATATTTTCAGTTGATTTATTTAACAGAAGTTTCTTTATTTTCATTATTCGTTTTGTTATTATTATTTAAATACAGTGTTTTTTTTATTTTAACAAACCTTTTTATCATTTTTATCCCGAGATCTAAAATGTAAAATTTAAAAAATGTCAGTGAAGATTTGTAATTCCTCCTTTATCAACAATAATTTAAAGTTGAGAAAATTTAATCCCAATCGAATAGAGGATGTTACTTCCTGTTCAGCAGAGTTGTAATTATCTTTAAATGTAAAATTTAAGAAATGTTAGCGAACATTTTAATCCTTTCTTCAATTTAAAGTAGGCTATTATTGGGAATGATACAATTTTTTACTTATCTTTAAATGATTGTTGATTAAGAAAGGATTACAAATTGCGGCATTTTTTAAATTTTACATTTAATGATTATTACACCTCTACTGAACAGGAATAATTGTTATTTGGGTAACTTCAAGTTTCAGATTTATCCGCCATAAATATGAGAGTACTACTGCAAAATCTCCATCGGCAGATATATTTTTTAAACAATTGCTCTACGGTGAAATAGAGCTGCACCAAAATTCAAAATTTATCAAATTACCAGAAAATTTCTGAACTGTTGTAGAGACGAAAAATGAACTGTCTACGAAATATAAAGTGTCTTTCCTGATATTTTGAACAATTATTTGGACTATAATTGGCTGGGTAGTCGTGCTATTTTGGCAGAAAAAAATTTTGATTTCGATGAAATAAACTTCCAAAATCAATTGACAATGTTCTAGATGTAAACGAAGCCGTTAATATCCCATCTGAATTTTTTAATTCCCTGGATATACACCTAAACAATCTCCAGTTGAAGATTGGCTCACCGATCATTCTTCTTCGTAACATAAATCCACCTCAATTGTGCAACGGTACACGTTTGGTCATTAAAAGGATCACAGGAAATGTTATTGAAGGAAAAATGTTGCCTGGAAGGTTTACAGGAGATATCGTCCTGTTGCCACCTATTCCCCTGGAACCGACAGAATTTTCAATAAAATTTAAAAGGCTTCAATATCCTATTCGTTTGGCTTTTGCCATGACCATAAACAAATCCCAAGGGTGAACAATGTCCACTTGGACTTTGAAAATCCGTGTTTTTCCCTTGGGCAATGGCATAACTCACTTGGGAAATGGGTATCGCCTGCTCACGTGTGTGGAAACCATCAAATCTTTGGTTTGTGTTAAAAAAAACAAAACAGGTTAACCCAAAACATTTGAACAAATTAGTACTTGAATAAATAAAAATTCTTAATTGTATTATGTAAAAACTTCTTTAAGAAGAGATTTCTTATCACTCAAATATATTGCTAAATTAAAAGCTTCAACACATCACCCTCCTACCGAACACTTATTAGCCGAAGGGTTGGGAAATCGAGGTCTCAAAGAAATTGAGTAAAACGCCTATCAAAAGGACATATATGATGCATTAACCAAGATTGGCATGACCCTGAGCAAAATTAAACCCGTTGTTAAACTAACAATACCAAGTTGAAGTAGTGTTAGGCCAATAATCAATAGATCAATGGCTGAGGTTACCAAACCTTACTTCAGTCATCCTTTTTAAAATTAGTGGAAAAATATAGCCATTTCGAGTTAGTTTATACCGATCCAAAAAAAAAGGGCGATAGTGTTGGCAGCTCTGTGAGTCGTAAACACAATCAGCTCCTTTTTAATCAAACTACATTGAAATATGAGATGTAAAAAATAAAAACTTTGACTTTCCTATATTCTTTACCAAATACTTTTAAATGGTGTAATGAATGCTCTATTCTCAATCACGTTGGATTTTGATTAGCTGAAAGGTTTTCATCTTTATCAATGAATATTGGTATCACTGTATTTGTTTAAAAATATTAGGATATAACTACTGAGCCACAGCAACGCGTGGCCGGGTCTGCTAGTATATCTATATATACAGTTAATAGCCAAAATTGTCATACGCCAACTGATTAGAAAATTAAGAAATCAATACAAAAAATGCTTCTAATATTTTTCTTTTTTAAAAGCGTATATGTATAACTTGAATACTGCTTTGATAAATTGTTTAAGAAAATTTAGTCAACAATAAATAAATATATCTTTTTAATAAAATTAAATAGAAATCCAACAGTTTAACTGCATCGAAAGTTTTTATACATAATAATATTATTTAATAATTTATTAATTTTGAAATTAAACAACTTTATTTAAATCAAGCTTTTTGTATAACCATTTCAAGTTGCTTGGGCATTCAATGGGCATTTTCAAAGTCATCTGGAGAGTATTTTCAATTATTCTTCCAGTGCTTAGGGCCATTACCCAGCTAGAATTTGAATGTCCATTCCAACCCATATTTGTAACAGAAACTCTTTAATTTCCTTCTAAGATATTAATATACATGGGCGTACCCAGCGGGGGGCAGTGGGGGGGCAGCTGCCCCCCCTGGAAGGCTGGGAGCAGTAATTTTTTAGGCTTTTAAGACTGGAAACAATAATAGAATACACTTTTTTCAAGCAAATAATTGCAATAACTTAGTTGATAAAGCACTGCTATGATTATACATAATTTTGGTTTCATTCCCCTTTTCCGCGGTAAGGTGTTACAACCTGAACGACCATAGCTTGCCCCCCCCCTAGTTTTTAGCATGCCCCCCCCCCTAGTTTTGATCCTGGGTACGCCCTTGTTAATATATATAAAACTTTTTATCACTCAGTTGAATCAAATTTTCTACCAACTGTGCAGGCACACATGACTTAAGAACTGAACCACCTCCATCTTCCTTTGTACAAATAATTTTTTTAAGTTCGAATTCCTTTCCAGGTTTCCTCCACTCAATTAACCTAACATCCGACCCACAGACATTAAATTTGCTCTCTTCTGCAAATATTGCATCATTCTAGTACTTTGGAGAGTTTTTCCTACTCAGGCTATAAATCCATGCTATTTAATATTTTCTGAGTTCTATCAGGTCCTGCTTATTTTACCAATTGTTATTTATTTCTTGGGTTACTTTTGTAGATTTTAATTTTATTATTTTTTTTATAATATTTTCTAAGATTTTATTAAACAATTATTGGCTCTTCTCTGTGAGAAAATATTTTAGAATTGCCGGATTGATCTTTATCAATTAATCTTTCTATATTTTAATCAATTAATTTATGCACTACACAGTATTAAGTGGTAATAAGGACTCTGCAATAATATTTATAAATTTATATCTCTATACTCTGTTGTTGATAATTCCCCATTTAGTTAATATTGTTGTTGGGGACCCAGAGCCCAACATAAATTTTATGTCAAACCCCCCTCACTTGTACGGGTGCGCGGGGCCAAACTGCCGTGGCAACACTGCGGGCTTGACCCTTGGACAGAGCAAGAAAAGTCCGGTACAAGTGCGACAGGGGTGAGAAGAGAAAAAGGGTTACTGAAAATCGTCGCTGACATGCAAGAGTAGAAGAGAGAAGGCGGCGACGGAAGCCCCTCAAAATTCCGGACGGAGGCACCCAAAATGCAGGAAGACACAAACCCCCCCCCTTTTTACAAGGAACTCATCTCTAGTGAGTTAACAAAATGCTAAATTGTAATAAATATATTCATCAAAGCAATTTACTTTCATTTTATAAACCATAATACAGTCCTCTCATATTTAATTTATCATATAAAAAAAAGTATGGTCTCCAGGGACCTACACCATCATTTTAAAGGTGGGGCTGGAGACCAAACAATTGTTATTAAGTGTAATTGTTTAATTAGTCTTTATATTATGTAAACTATTATGTATGTGTGATTATATCACCACTGTATACCTATGGCAGTGACAGTCTTAACTTAGTTGTTGTAGCCTTGTTTCTGAACTCTTGTGTGCGCTCTAAATAAATCAGTTTTCATCACGTTTATATGGTGGTTATTATTACATCCTTTTATTTATTACAAAAGGTTATGGGCCCAGACGTCTGAGGAAACTCTTTAAGTGGAAAATTGGTAAACGTGTTTTCGGAAATTTAGTGCATATCTGTTTTGAGGTTATTATCGCAAGTGGTCCGAAGTTTTTGTTACTCGTGTTCTCGGTTTATTAAGAGGTTAAACGATGGCCGGTGCAACAAATATTCTGTTGGGAATTAAGCCGTTTGATGGAGCCAACTTCGTTAATTGGAGCTTTCGGATGAAGCTTGGGTTGGAGCAAAATGGTGTGGCCCATTTGTTGACGGAAGAAGCCCCTACTGAGCAAGAGGAACTTAAAAAGTTTAAACAAGATGACATTAAAGCACGAAACATAATTGTTCAGGGTTTGGCAGACAGTATTTTGCCGATGATCAAAGATAAGACGACTGCAAAAGAAATGTTTGATGCTCTCTCATCCACGTATGAGAAGAGAGGTATGAAATCACTTGTGACTGCTCAAAAGATCTGGCGGAAGCTCGAGTTTAAAAAGGATAAGGCACTTCAAGAATTCTTCCAGGAATTTGAATCCCTCGCATCTGAGGTTAAAGTGGCGGGCGGAAAATTGGATGAAGAGGAGATCGTCAATCAGTTATTGGTGGCTATGCCTTTGGATTTCAACAGTGTAGTTTCTGCATTGGATATTATGTGCAATAAGGACAAATCAGCAATAATCCTAGAATATGTGAAAAATACTCTACTTGCAGAAGAGGAGAGAAGAGGCAAGAAGGAAGAGCAGGTGAGTGCTTTTGTATCTAATAAACATCCAAAGACCAAATTCAAATTTACCAAAACAAAGGACGCTAAAGTTAATGTGCAATCCAGCTCATTTGTTGGTAAATGCTATTATTGTAAACAGCAGGGGCATATGAAGAACAATTGTCCGAAATTAAGAAATAAACACGTAGCTGGATTGTCTAAAGAGGAAGAGTTCACATTTATGACTTCTTTTAAAGAAAAGAGTATGGATTGTTTATCAGTTGATAAGCAGGTCATATGTTTGATGACACCCCCTGAGGAGGTTGCAAGTTTGATTTTTGTTGTTGATAGTGGTGCAAGTAGTCACATGGTTAAAAATGATTATAGACCGTATTTGAAAGACATTAGTTCGGAAAAAGTTAACATTAGTGTTGCAAAAGAAGGACAATGTGTTAGAGCAACTCACAAAGGTAACTTATCTTGTTTTTCTGATGACGGTGCTCGAATTCAAATTACTGAAATTAGAAGAAAAGGGATGTCGCGTGATTTTTGAAAAATCGTCTGTAATGATATTTTATGGAAACAAAGTGTTATATGGACAAGTTTTTGGACGTTTACCAGGTCTGCAAGTTTAAAATGTCGTTTTAATTCCAATAGAATGCGCTCTTAGCCTATTGAAGGATTTGCTTATCTCTAAACGCTATTTTGTTTGTTAGTCATTTGTTTACAAAAGTCAGTTGTTTTTAAGTCGTTTACGTGGACGCATCATACCTTTCTTTGGTGTTAAAAATGTCTAATTTAAAGCCAAATAAAGAGCATTTGCGGCATGTCATGATTTTCTTATTCAATCAAAAGAAAAAGGCATCTGAATGTCATAGAATTCTTGTTGAGACTTATGGCGATCTTGCTCCAACCGTCAAGACATGTGAACGTTGGTTTCAAAGTTTCAAACGTGGTGATTTTGATGTTACTGATAAAAAACGAGAAAATCGACCAAAAAAGTTTGAGGACGTCGAATTGCAATCTTTATTAGACGAAGACAATACCCAAACCCAACAAATGATGGCAGAACAGTTGAATGTCACTAGGCAAGCCATTTCCGATCGCCTGAGAGCTATGGGAAAAATTCAAAAGGTTGGAAAATGGGTTCCACATGAATTGGACGAACGACAGATGGAAAAACGAAAAACTGTGTGCGAAATGCTGCTTTTACGCCACGAAAGAAAGGGTTTTTTGCATCGAGTTGTAACTGGCGATGAAAAATGGATTTATTTTCAGAATCCCAAACGAATAAAATCATGGGTAACGCCAGGACAACCATCCACATCGAGTGCAAGACCGGATCGTTTTGGGAAGAAGACAATGCTGTGTGTGTGGTGGGATCAGAAGGGAGTAGTCTACTACGAGCTTCTCAAACCCGGCAAAACAGTCAATACCGACCGCTACCGACAACAAATGATCAATTTGAGTCAGGCATTGATCGAAAAACGCCCAGAATGGGCTCACAGGCACGCCAAAGTCATTCTTCAGCATGATAACGCTCCTGCACATTCAGCCAGATTGACTAAGGAAACGATTTCTTCGCTTGGTTGGGAACTCCTACCCCACCCGCCGTATTCACCTGACCTGGCGCCTTCTGATTATCATCTCTTCTCATCGATGGGACACTCATTGGCTGAGCAACACTTTAACAATTTGGAGGATGTAAGAAAATGGCTCGATGAATGGATTTCAAATAAAGATGAAGCATTCTTTTGGAATGGTATCCATAAATTGCCCGAGAGATGGACAAAATGTGTAGAAAGCGAGGGCCAGTACTTTTAATAAAATATATTATACTTTTTTTTTAAATTACTGTGTATATATTTTAAGAAATAAACGACATTTTAAACTTGCAGACCTGGTATATGTTGTTAAACTCAATGTATTTCAGGAATATGCAAATGTGACAGGCCATTTAAACGATCTGCACCGAAGAATGGGACATTCTTCTAAGTACCCGGTTGGACTATGTGAGGTGTGTATGAAAGGTAAACAATCAAAGCTACCTTACGCTAAACGGATCCCTGATGAAAGGAAGTCCACAAGAATTTTGGAGAGAGTATCAAGTGACGTTTGTGGTAAGATAACACCTCCTACATATGATGGATACAATTATTTTGTAACTTTTGTTGATAATTTTAGTCACTTTTGTGTTACTTAATTATTAAGACATAAATCAGAAGTATTTGAAAAATTTAAGTTGTATTTGGCAATGGCTGAAACTAAATTTGGTGTGTCACTGAAAAATTTAAGATGCGATAGAGGAGGTGAATACGTATCTCATGATTTTATTAATTTTTGCAAAACAAGAGGGATTGTATTAGAATATTCTATGCCGAGGAATCCATCCCAGAACGGCATCTCGGAACGTATGAATCGAACATTACTTGATAAAGCTAGATGCCTACTGTTTGATAGTAATTTGGAAAAGGAAATGTGAGGAGAGGCTATTATGTCGGCGACATATCTTGTTAATAGACTACCCACAAATGCCCTACCCGACGGTGAAGTTCCTGCAAAGCGATGGTATGGATTTGAACCTGATCTCAAGAAAATAAAAGTTTTTGGATGCCCAGCATATTCTCACATCCACAAAGAGGACAGGAAAGGGAAACTTGGTGAAAGGTCAAAGAGACTTTTTCTTGTCGGTTTCTGCGAAAACGGTTACAGGCTGTGGAATACCTCTACGAGGAAAATAGAGTTTGCCTGTAATGTTATTTTTGATGAAAATGGAGGATCAGAAACATCTCAAGAATTGCCTGTTACTGACACTAAACATATGGTGGTTCTGCCTGAAGAAGATAACCCAAGGAAGTCTACTACTAATGACGATGAAGATTTTATGGTTTCGAATCATTAGATGAAGAAGAAGAAAAAGCAGAAAAAAAACCGAATCGAATGAGAATGAAGCCTAAATATTTTGAAGATTTTTTCACATCACTGGCGTTTGAGATGGCTCTCTCTGCATGTGATACTCCTCAAAGTTATGATGATACCATCAAGGACTTGGGTTGGCGAGAAGCCATAAACAATGAATTGTTGTCTTTAGAAGAAAATCAGACTTGGGAGGTGGTTGACCCTCCAGAAGACCAGCCAATAATTGATAATAGATGGATTTTTACCTCAAAAATTGTGGATGGTACACCTAAGAAGAAAGCTCGTTTCGTAGCAAGGGGCTACCAACAGCCTTCAACAGAGGATGAAGACTTGTTCGCCACAGTGGCAAGGATGGTCACTCTTCGAATCCTGCTCTCTGTAGCTGTTGAACGTGATCTCTACATCAACCAACTAGATGTGCGTTCAGCATTTTTAAAAAGTGAGTTATCAGTTCCTGTGTATATGAGGCCACCGTATGGTCTCAAGTGCAGTGAAGTGCAGGTATTAAAATTAGTTAAAGCACTATATGGTCTAAGGCAAAGTCTTAAAACTTGGAATAATTACATAAATAATAAAAATCTTGATTTGGGATTTAAAAGATCAAAAGTAGATCCATGTTTATATTATTATAAAGGTCAAAGTTACATTTCAATCTGGGTCGACGATTTCCTAATTTTTTCAGATTCAGTTGCGGAACTTAATTTAATAAAAAGTCAATTGATGTCTAAACTAGATATTAAGGATTTGAATTCAAATGATAAATTAGAATTTCTGGGTATGATCATTCATAGAAATAAGGATGGTTCTATTATTCGTAATCAATCATCACTAATTTAAAAAATTATTAAAATGTTTAATATGCCAGAAGCTAAAATTAGAAAAATTCCTATTGAACCCAAATTAAATTTAATGCAGAGTGAAAACATAGATAAGGGTTTATGTCCTAGTGTTCCTTATAAGCAACTAATTGGTAGCATTATGTATCTAATGTTGGGTTCTAGACCTGACTTATGTTTTTCTATTTCCTATTTTGGACGTTTTCAAAATTGTTATAACAATATCCACTGGAAACATTTAAAGGGAATAATAAGGTATTTAAAATTTACTGTAGATGTTGGGTTACTATTTAAAAGGTCTGAATGCAACACATTAAGTTTACACTCTTATGTTGACGCAGATTATGCTCATGATACTAACGATCGTAAGAGCACTAGTGGGTTTGTGGTAAAAATTAACAATAATGTTGTCAGTTGGGCTTCCCCTAAGCAATCAGTTGTGGCTCTGAGTACAACAGAAGCCGAATTTTATGCATTGGGTGATTGCTTAGTTGAATCAGTTTTTATTAACAAACTATTAAATGAGGTGTTTAACTCATGTAATGTTATAAACTTATATGAGGATAATCAAGGGACAATTAAAATAGCTCATACCTTAGAAACAAAAAGATCAAAACATTATGATATTAAATATAACTATGTTAAAGGCCTAGTGAGTAAGGGAATTGTAAAAATAAATTATATTGAGTCTAAAGAACAAATAGCAGACTTACTAACTAAGGCATTACCAGAAAATAAGTTTGAATATTTCTGTAAACTTGTAAATCTTGTTAAAGTATAATCTTAGACTGAATGTGGAATTAAGGGTGGGTGTTGTTGATAATTCCCCATTTAGTTAATATTGTTATTAAGTGTAATTGTTTAATTAGTCTTTATATTATGTAAACTATTATGTATGTGTGATTATGTCACCACTGTATACCTATGGCAGTGACAGTCTTAACTTAGTTGTTGTAGCCTTGTTTCTGAACTCTTGTGTGCGCTCTGAATAAATCAGTTTTCATCATGTTTATATTGTGGTTATTATTACATCCTTTTATTTATTACAAATTACTCTACAAAAGAAAAAAAAAAATCAATTTTAGTCTTTCTTCCAAAGAGGCATTTCTTTTTGTTCGTCATTGTAATAATGTAACCAGAAAAGGTTACAACTTTTGAAGATTGGCTCATGAGCGTGGCCTGTTTTGAGAGGATATGTGACCATGATATTGTCAAACTCCCATCACGTATTTTTAGGATAAAAAGGGCCTCGATTAGCTTTACTAGATCCGAGCTTTACGCTCGCTCTTCAGAGATAAATAACCCCCCCAAAAGGGTCCTTTTCAGATATCGGGCCTTATTCTGAAGGGCACCTTACTGCCTGGCACCCGAGCCACTGTTCAGATGCTCTGCCCAGAAATTTTTGAATTGTTAATGTAAAAGATAGATATAAACAATACAGAGGATTAACGATTAATAAGTCAAGTAATGAATTTATTGATCTTGATCTTGCAAAGAAGCTGTTCTATATGAACAAGTTTTCTAGGAGAGTTAAAGTTTACCAATTTATGATCAATTAAAAAATAGGTGTACATACATTTCTTAAATTGTTTTTCATTGCATGAAGAATAATTAAGAAAGATTATTTAATTCATTTTTAAATGACATTAAAAAATGATATAAAAATTTTAGTTACAATTATATTTAAAGTTTTAAAGAATTAAGTATGAATACTTTTACTGGTGACAGTCATTAGATCTGTTGGATAAAATTAACAGATAGTAATCTCTTATGAACAAACCAACTTTAGGCGACAAACAGAATCACAGTTTAATTAATTTATCACTTATCTTCAATGAAATTTATTTATCATTAATTCTATGGACAAATGGAAAACCGATGATAGCCAGTTCAAAACCCGGAGCCAGGGGGACATTTAATAATACTCGGCATTAATCCACACACCCTTTCCCCTGCCATTGGAAACTGGCTGGCTAGGAAGGGCAGGACAAAAAAAAAAAAAAAAAAATAAAATAAAAATCTATTGAAATATTGCATTCTAAATAAAAAGCACATATAACATTATTCGCAAGTTCAAAATAAAAAATAATTGATAAAAGTTTAAGAATTTATGAAGGTTTTGTTCAAACATGCAGATTTAAAAATATATATATACATTAGTTTTCATATATTTATATTATAAACCATGAAAAATTTATCAAAAACAGCAAGCTAGAAGATTAAGCAAAAGTGTATCATTTCGATTAATGTGCATTTAAAAATACTGAGATCTAAAATAATAACAAAAACAACAATGGTACTGACTTGAAGTTGTTGCCTTTAAGGTGTCAGCAAGATATCTGCTTGACCCTAGCTTGTTCAAAGCTTGAATGCTGAACACATACTCAGTTCCTAATTCAAGACCAGTCACTGTGTACTTTGTAACATTTCCTGTGTCTTCATACTTATAAGTAGCCCCAGGAATGTTGACGGGCCTGTACCTGAAATGATTTTCAACATTTAGTTCACTAGAGATATTAAATATATAATTTCTTAATTAAGTTTTAGAAAATATAAACCTTAGCCTGTAAGATGCTGGAAGACCACCATCAAAGCCTGGTTCCCAACCAAGTGTCAATGAATCATGACTGATATTATACACTTGAAGATTAGAAGGGGGGTCTGGAGCATTTGTCAAAGCTAGTACAACAGTGTTGGTTGAAAATCCAAGATGGTTACGAGCGATACATTCATATCTTCCATAATCAGACTGTTCAATATTTCGTATGAGCACAATAGACTCATAATGAACATCATCAATCTATTGAAAAAAAAAAATAATAAGAAATATAATCTGAACATCAATAAAATTAAAACTTAAAGTTAACAGGGTTTAATTAATACCTGCTTATAGTCAATAAGGTATTTATGATGGTCAGTAGTAATAATGGAGCTTCCCCGAGACCAAGTAAAATTGACTGCCGGAGCAGCAGACACCCTGCAGACCAGCTTTCCGGTTTCGCCATTGTTACTAGCCGATTTGAGTAGGTTGGGAGATAGATCCATTTCAGGTTTATCTACAAATCAAAATATATTATAATTCAATTCTTTTACCTAATTGATTTAATAAAATAAATTATTTTAATATAAATCTTACGTTTTACAATAAGAAAAACATTCTTTGAAGTTTCGTTCCCATAACCATTATTAATTGTACATTGAAAGTGACCAATATCTTCTTTCTTAGCTTCATTTATAGTCAAAAAGGAAGTATTGTTTTGCCAGGTAACTGTTGTCCTTTGGCTCATTTCAGGGAAATCATCCCTGCGCCAGGTTACATATTCCTGGGACAAAGGAGAACCGTCAAACTTACACCAAAGTTGAGCATCTTCCTTAGGTGATACTGAAACACCATGGCTCGTACCAACAATGCTACCACCATCTAAAAAACATATTAAATTATTATATAGTTTTTATGCTCTAAAAAATATTTTGAGTGAGAGGGCTATTATATCAGTTCTAAATTAAAGTTATAAATGATGAAAGCAATAACAATGTTGCTAACTCTAAATGATAACAAAATGACTAAAATAATTCCTTTGAAGTAAAAACTACTGCTTTATAATAAATGTAAAAAGGTCGGTTTTGAATACATCATGATTGGGATGACAGTTGATAATAATTATTAGTATTAAAACCACATCGATACAGGAGCCATATTGAATAAGTTTTTAGCAAGTAGGTAATTAAAAATAATCTACTAGTAAGGGTTTGAGTAGATACTAACAGAAAACAGTGAGATTGAAAGTAACAGTAGTAGAGCCTTCAGAGTTAAAAGCTTCACAAGCATAGACTCCAGTGAATGTCCTGTGCAAGCGAGTGAAATTAATGAAAGGTCCTTCAATATGGATGTCTTTGTTGGCAGATAAAGGAGCTCGGTCTTTAGTCCAGGTGTAGGTGAGGGCCGAGGGGTGTCCGACTGCTTGGGATCCAAGTAGGAGGTTTTCACCCTCTATTCCGCTTATATCAGTCTCACCAACTTCGCTGAACACTGGTTTATCTAAAAAAGGATTGAACAACATTTATTAGTGAATCTACCAAGATAGTCAATACACTTTTCTATTAATCTAATGACATGAAGTAATCTAATTAAGTTCTCATTAACTATAAAGAATAACTGAATCATAGTTATTGCGTAGTTACATTTATATACACTTTTCCACGCCTTCATCACACTTTTCTATTGATCTAACGATCTGAAGTAACCTAATGAAATTCTCATTGACTATAAAGAATAACTGAATCTTAGTTATTGCGTAGTTACATTTATTTACACTTTTCCACGCCTTTATCACACTTTTCTATTAATCTAACGACCTGAAGTAACCAAATGAAATTCTCATTAACTATAAAGAATAACTGAATCATAGTTATAGCCTAGTTACATTAATATATAGAGAGTAGATAGAGAGGGTAATTTAGATTAATAGGTCATTTTGGATTCCAAACTTTTTTTTTTTTTTTAAATGCATTTCTCCTTGGTGGGAAACCAAACATGTGATCAGTGAGCAATAGTAATAATATTCATTTAAAAAAATACAATGATATTGGCTAAACATTGATAGAAATGTTAAACATTTGATTTTTTTTTTTTTATCCACACATTATGATGTTAGCAGGATTCGATAGCTCTTATCAATGCTCAAAGAAGATTCAGTACAATAGTGCATTAAATTTCTTTTGTGTCATAAATAAAAAGTTAGCAATTTAGTTGAATAAATGCTAAATCTGAATTCAGGGAACTTACAGAGAACAGACATTGTAATTGCATCATGGACACTCCTTTGTAAGACAGTATTTGCTGCTTGACAGGTGTAGACATCACCATCGATTTCCGGAGTTATGTTTAATTTCAGCTGAATGGATGATACGGTTCCACCATGGAGACCAGGCTTACTAGAGTTAGTGATGCCCTCAGTTACAGAGATCCCTTCTCGCCACCATGACATTTCAGAAGGAGGATTAGAAGAGCTTGCATCACACGTGAGGGTAGCTATAGTACCAGCTCGAAGTTCTTCTGGCTCTTTTTTTATCTTGACATGTTCGGGAGGGACTGAAAATATTTTCCATTATTACTAAAACTATTAGATTGAATTGAATTTTGGCTTTTTCATCATCAAAGTTTACTGAGGCCATTCCAAAAACTTACAATGCACACTCAGTTGTACTCTTTCAATTAAAGGTATCTCGGTTGCGGGGTTAGATGCTTCACATTTATAAACAGCTTCATTATCAGTTACATTAGCAAGAATAGTTACTTCAGCAGAAACAGATCTGTCATTGGTTTTTGAGACCGAATTAATCTGAAAAAAACATTTATTCACATTTTAATAGTCATTAATCTAAAAAATAAAATAAAAACGAGATAGTAGAAACTAACCTTCTTGTCATTTTTATACCATGTCAGGGTTGCCAGAGGATTTCCTCCAGAAGAAATACATGATATTTTCTGTAAAGTTCCAGCAGCAATGTGGGTCCCTTTTGTATATCCAGTAAGGATTGGCTGACCAGGAGGATCTGAACTCATAAAGATTATGTTGAAACTTTAGGTAAACAATTGTAAATACATTTTGATTAAATGAACAATGATTACATAGAACGTTGATGGTGTGAGTGCTGACAATATTTTCAGTTAGTTGCTTGTTCAACCCATGGCAGATTACAACGAGTGATTTTTGATTCGGACCTATGACGGCAGTAGTGTTAGAGGTGGTGAACCATCCTCCCTCCGGAGCTGGAATGGTGTGTTGCGTAGCATTCCTGACTTGCCTACCATTGACCATCCATTTGATATCAGCAGGAGGGTTACTGCTGGCAGTTGTGCAAGTCAAAGGCACGGTGTCCCCCACCCTTGCTTCTGTAGGACCAGATATTGTGACCTGTGTCGGAGCAACTGCAATTGATAAAAAACAAGTTGTTAGTGATAAGCTTCTGAAATAGAGGAATTTCTATTAATATCAGCGATTCTAAATAACCTTACAATTAATATAAAGCAATGGTGGAAGAAAATAGGAAAAATCAACATAATGAAAACTTTGGGGGTTTTGTTAGAAAGAAAATACTTGTAAATATTGCTGCATTTCAAATTATGGCAATATTTCAACCGGAATTTCAGGTCTTCATCAGTGCTTTTATCGACAAGGGCTTATCGCACCCCCAACCATTTTAATAACATAAAACTAAATAATTGTATAGGATGTAATTTAAGACATTTCTAATCCAAATAATAAAATAAATAGTAGACTAATATCTGAAATGTTTTTAAATCATTTATGAATTTAATCATTTAAAAATTATTTCACTGATTGAAAAACCTTACAATTGATGCATTGGAATTCTCAGTGATACAAAAATAGTACATAAAAATGAATAAGACAGCTTAGAAGAAATACATAACTTTCTTTCAATGAAGAAAAAAAAAATAATAAGCATCAGTTTAAAAAAGATGAAGTATCGTATTATCTTAATTTACAAAAAATAAAGTTAAAACTAATTATTAAGTTAACTAAACAGATGTTTTAAAAGAATAAAACAACAGTGGTTTGCAAACATGCAAACTAAAAAGCATGCAGGAGGAAAAGTTTTCTAGTTTAATGAATAAAAATCTGGTGCGTGCGCGCAACACACAACTTTCACTTACCAACTTACTTAGATAAGAGATTGACGTGTTTTGTTAAATATCATTTCCCATAGTCACACATTTTTCTACATTCATATCTTATTTTTGTTAATCGTTAAAGCCGTTTTTGATTAAATAAAAAAACACGTGAAAATGTTACAAAATTTATTAAGTAAAGTCCCCCCTCCGGTTAATCAATTTTAATGAAATTTTAACAGTCATATCTCGGGCATATACATACATCAAATACCCAGTTTGATCAAAATCGTTAAAGCCGATTTAGAGTAAATAAAAAAAACACGTGAAAATGTTACAAAATTTATTAAGTAAAGTCCCCCCTCCGGTTAATCAATTTTGATGAAATTTTTACAGTCATATCTCAGGCATATTAATACATCAAATACTCAGTTTAATCAAAATCGTTACAGCCGTTTTTGAGAAAATCGAAAAAAACCTAAAAAGTTATTAAGTAAAGTACCCCCTCCCTTTAAGTAATATTGATGAAATTTACGCTGTCACATCGCGGACATATACCTACACTAAATACCCAATTTCATGATCGCACGGTTTATAGTTTTTGAGCTAGTCTGTTCACACACACACAGACCATTTCGCGGGACTTGGTCATTACACACACACACACACAGACCATTTCGCGGGACTTGGTCATTTCGACTCAGGGGACCCCAAAACGTGTATTTCCGTTGAAAACCGGAAGTCGAATTTTTTCACGATCGCAATACTTCCACTTACTATATATTTCATATATAGGTAAGTGAAAGTAAAAATGAGATAGTCCGCTATAGATATAATTTATTTACATTGTTAAATAGGCTACTCACATAATACAGTTAGGTCCACCTCAGCTTTCAATGGTGATTTACTCATAATATTAGAAGCTTCACATCGGTATTTAGCTTTATTGTCATTAGCATCAGCAGTAAAAGAATAAATGTTCTCAGACAGCCTGCCAGAGGTTCTATAGGCCATTCTGATCTGTTCGCTGTTCTTGTACCAAATCAGTTGGGCCGGTGGGTTACCTCCACGAGACCTGCAGACTAATTCAACATTTTGTCCTCGCCTAATTGTTTCACCTTCTGTATAGCCTTCGATATAAGGGAGTCCAGGAGGATCTGGAAAATTAAAACTAAATCAATAATAATGAAAAAAAAATTGCAACTTTTATTACAATATATTTAATTATAACAATTTACAACAATTATGTATGTTTAAACTAACTTTTTGGAAAATTTTATAAATTTAAATAATAATGAAAATAATGAAATTGGTTTATTAACTTACACAATACACTTAGCTGGACAGTGACTCTCAGAGGCATATCTGGATGTAGAGCCTCATGCCTTGCTTCACAAGTGTAATCAGCAAAATCATCTTCTGCAGTAGGTTGTAAAGTTATCTTACTAGAAACATCATATCTTTTAACTTTTTTAGATGGGTCTACAACCACTACTTTATCCTCTCGTTTATCTAAAAAAGGTAACGAAATGATGAACAACATACTAATTACGATAAATTAATTCTTAAACTAAGTGATTTAAAATATAAAAATTACATTTTATCAGAATTTAAATTAATCAATAAGTAACCCAAATAATCAATTGACATTGATAAAATACCCTTTACAGGTATATGTAGTAATAAATTAATAGTAAAAAGGATTAAAAAATTGAACAAAATGATTAATGGTAAAAATGACAAAAAAGACTCCGTCAAATTTATGGAGAACTAGAAATGAAGCAAGATGGCATCGTTCAAGATGATTAGGATGAAATTTTTAATGAATTAGATCGATTTGAATTTAAATGAATTAGATTTGATTGATTTGATTAGATGAATTAGATTTGAATTAAAAAAAAAAATAGAAAATCATTATACATTTTTAATTGTCAATAGAGAACCCAAGAAGGGCCATTGTGATAATGAAGATGAAAATTAAGATGTACTTAAATTATGAAGCCGAAAAAATGGGATGTTAACTTAAAAATAGATTTTATTACATTTTCTGATTCATTATTTATCATTCCAAAATCTTTTTGAAATTGTCCAAAATTGTCTTTTGATGCTTTTTTTTTTTTTAATTGCAAAATAGAAACAGCAATTTCAAAATTAATGTTTTCATAAAATACTAAATGAAATTATAAAATATTACACTAAAAACATTTTTATGTAATACTAAGATTTAAGACAAAGTTAAATTAATCAGTTTTTGTTAATGATCCATAATTGATAGAAAAAAATCAATGTAATACCGTAAGATACATTAATTACGAAAACCCTCAACATGCAATATCAGTTAAAATGAAATAATAAAACACTGATCCGGCAAAGTATTATGTATTTTAATATTTTTTTTTTCTCAGTTAATAGGAAACCAACATTGGTTAACACAAGAAGATTTCATTTCAGGAAGAAAAAAATACAAAAAAACCGGCTTTGCTGGCAAGAATTAATGAAAGAGACGCTGTGTCTCAAGTGTTATAGGAAAGGAAGGTCTCAAATCCAACATAAAATTCATTTCCTAGAGAACCGAATCAAAAACGATGACGGTCAATTGACGACTCAGGCACAGCCTCCATTATAAATTAAGGGCATATTTATAGTTCCGACCAGTACATACTAATACAAGCAAGGGGACAAGGCACTATATATTATTTCACATTCGAGTGTCCCTAAATGCCTAGGACAGTCACAACATAAATCTGTCCTCCTCTGCTGGGTCAATACTCCTGATATATTGGAGGACCTGTGCTTCCGAATCATGGGCCCTCGGCGTAATGATATATAGGACTACAAGTCAGCCTTGCGGTTGTACCTAAACAAAAAAAAAAAACACACAAAAAAAAAAAAAAAAAAACGACTAGCTATTAGCCGACATTAAAATGGACCAATCGGAAATAATTGTAAGTATAATTGGATGTGTAATAGTAAGCCGCTACTGCTTACGAGAAAGCAGTAGGTCGTTTCTTTAAAATGTGAGTTGCATAATTTTAAGTTTTAATGTCTTAGTTTCTGTCTACACGATTCAAACTCCATCCCTCTCTCTTTAAATTTAGAAGCTGTGAAACCCTTTCAGAAATATCGGCAGTGAACAGGACCCGTTGAATTGGGACACGTGATCACAATGTCCGTAGCGTAGCTCCCCCAGTCTACGCTAGTAAAACTAAAACTGATAATCAGGAAATCTTGCAAGAACGCGAGAAGAGTACAGAGACCTTTAATTGGAAATCTAAAGTAGACGAGAGTTTAATAATAAATAAATAAACTACAATGAACATTTTTTGTTGTTGATTTGGAGATATGAATAATCATCTGTAAATTAATTTACAGATGATTATTCATGATTCTCTGATGTCATTCTCTGATTATAATGAATAATCAGAGGTTTAAGTGCGAACTTTGAATAAGAATAAGTACTTAGGGGGCGATACTGGTTTCAACCACACACATCAACAATTATCTAATTGTCCACAATATTATTAATTAAGCGTAATATCGGTAGAAAATTAAGAGTAGTAAAGACCCAATTAGAATGAATTATTGCCGGGACTAAAGCCATATTAATTACACGCGACCTACATTATACACTTACCAAGTAATATTTACTGAGTTAATAAATTATTTAAATAACGTACTATCTTTTCTCTTATAAAGTAAATGGCTTGAAACCTAAGTGGGACCAAATGAAACACCTCCGAGAGCGCTTACTTATCTCTACAAGGCCGCTCCCTCTTTAAGTGCAATACTCTTCCTCTCTCGTTAGTAATAGTGTCACGAGGGAAAGAAAAGAATTCAGGTCAATCTTCATAACTTGCCTTAATTAAAATACAAGTGTTACTTGATAATTGATTGTAAATATAATTACAATACCTGATACGAAAATTAAAGGAAAACAATACCAGACTGAAATCCTAGTAAATGCATATATATATATATATATATAAAGTGTAGGCTTTTCACAGCTTAATGGCAATGAAATGAATTATAAAAAACATTAATATATTTAGTTCTCTCCAAATTAATATTTTCTCAATATTATACATTAAAATTATAAATATAATACACGCTATAATGATGTTATGTTCAATTATTTACATATGCCATTTCATCAGAATACCTACTTATTTAGGAATATTTGTTTTTCTTTTATTTCGTTGAGTGTACAAGATAGGATGTATTCTTGAAATAAATTGGTGGAAGCAACAATAAAATAAGCAGAGAAAAAGACCAGCTAGGAATTCAGTAAAACTTTCTTAAATGAATAAAATGGGAAATAATTGCGAAACACGATGCCATTTTATATAATCAGGAAAAATCCTTTAACCCCCTGTAATGCTCCATGCTATTCTATTTTATATATTTCTTATTACACATGGAGTTCCGAATAGGTACGGAGATAAAAATAATAGCAATTCTACATCTAATTTCCAACCAAAAAGTTCGTGTTAAGGTATGGTCTATTTCTCTCTTCAATTAATAGATGTTTTACTCATAAATAATAGCTTTTTTACTAAACACTTCTTATATATTTTAAGTAAATAAATTTAATAAGTTAAATTTCGAAAAACCTTATTTCATATTTTTTAACATTGTTTCATATTTCACATTTCAATAGACTCAACCCTGTAATTCAGAATGAGCGTTGTAAATGTGATATAGCCAGGGGTACTAACCTATTATTAGTTTTCTAAAAGAGGTAAGTGGGAGAGATTATGCGTATTTGCGATTAGGTTAAAATATTTACTTTAATTTCTTTACACATTAACTATGATAGAAGTAATTTTTATGACACGTGAGGAAGGTACTCGGTCTAATTTATCCGCTTCCTCTAACAAGACCTCGTACTGAAAACACTCACTTTCCGTAATCGAGATGAAGTAACTATTACTAAACGAAAAAGTTGGTTCTGATAGTTTTTTAAAAATAGTTTTTAAGTTAATATTTTTATATGCATACAAAAAAAATAACATTAATAGACAATCGCAAATGTAAGATATATAATTAAAAAAATAAAGGTATTACCATATAAGTATTTGAGACGAAATATGGTATGATAAATATTTTACGAAAATTAAAGAGCGAAACCACTACCATTATGTTTAGGAGGGGGTAAAAAAAAAACCATTTTTTTTTAAATGCAGAAATATAGGCAGTATAAAAAAGTTCCCTTGGGAAATAAGGGAAAGTAGGGAACACTTCCCAGACATTTCCACCCTATACCAACAAATTTGATATTGTCAACCTCAACCGTTAAGGGTTTATAGTTGTTTCCTAAGGGCCAAAGGGGAATTAAATTTAATCATTTAACAGAGCGTATAAAAGAAATTGACAATAAAAATACGCGAAGAATGGTCAATATTAAGAGCAGTAATTTTATATAAACGTATGGATTTATTACACTTTTTACATTCATAAGATATATACACTGACAGTTAAAAAACCATGTAAGCAAAATGTGATAATAGGCATCATGAAGAAAAAATGTAGTAGAGTACCAATAGAAATAATAAAATATATAGTAAGTTAATAAAATTTTTACTAACAAAATTTAGAGTACTGGGAACCGGAATTCGTTATTTCTAGAGAAAGACAATCGGACAAAAAACAATTTATGGTTCCGTTTTTATTTATCTCTGGCCATATATTTTCTCTTGCGTCTTTTTTTTTCTTATTCTCTAGTTATAGTTACAAACCGCAAAAAAATATGGGGGAAGGGCTGTAGCAATAAATAAAAATTGCGAAGGAAGAAAAAATACTCTCCAATTTTACAATATATCCAAATATTGTTACAGCTTCAATGATACATTTGTTTAGAAATTTGAAAATTTACTGTATGTTATTAATAACATGCAGCAAAATATATAAATTCATGATGATACCTGGACGCAAAGAGCTTTTTAATGAATAAATAAATTTCAGAAAGAGCATCTTTAAATGGTGTAGAACGATATTTACAAAACAATATCATGATTTAGTTTATTTAAATTATCAAATTAAAATACGATTGTCACTAATTTGTAACAGTGGCAGCTTGAGAGTGAGAGTACCGGTTCACAATCACCGATAGTGGGAGGACTGTTAAAGCTAATATTAAAAACCGTATTGGTTAAAGTTAGAAATAAAACTAATAAAAACTTTCGTTCCTAAGTTTTCTTTAAAAGGTGTTATGAAGAAAAACTTACCTAGCTTCAATTCAACGTTGCCCCTGAACCAAACGATTTTAGCAGCTGGCTTGGAATTTTTGACTAAGCATTCCAACTGGAACTCCTGATTTTCTTTAATTTCGATCTTGGAATTGGGAGGATGTCCGACCATCTCTATCGAAGAAGGAGGAGCTGCAAAGGAAACAGAAACAAAAAAATATATAAATATATACAGGTTCCAGTCAGTTTTTAATTAGTAATATACGAATATAGATGAAAAAAATAAAAACTTCAATTTATTTAAATTTTATTTTTCAATCAACAATTAACAGCCGAAGATATTAGGCATGAGGGGGTTCGATAACCATTGACACCTACTCCCAGCTTGAACCTTTATCACAGGTAACTCCAATAGATCTCTTAGCCAGCTCCACATAAGCCTTCTTAAGGTGTTTTTTGGCATGTGCGTAGTGGCCATGTCTTGTATAAGTAAGTCTGTTGGGATGTCTATAAAGTTTAGGGTTTGGCGTTTCTGCTTGATGTGTGACTTTGAGGCCATCATTCTGTCGAATGTGAGTCCTAGTAATGAACTGCGATTGAAGGGGATCATTATTTAAGTAAACTGAAGTACAGGTGTCATGTTAAAGTGTGAGAGAGATGTGTTTTGATTTATCAATGTTTCCTTTAATTCTCCATTTTCTAAACCAAACCTGTAATTGCTATAAGTAATGCGAAACTCGTTCAAATGAATGAGCTACATCTAGACTTAGGCCAGTATAAGCGTATAATCCTTCCTCTAGAGCTAGTGTATTGTTGAGTATAGTGAACAGAATCCGAATTGTTTTCCGGTATAGTCAGTATGTCAAGTACACGTCTGTAGAGTAATTTTAATTTAAATATTTAATTTTAAATGTTTTATTTTTGAAGAGAAAAGATTCGGCCTGGAGGTATCCCCCATGCGCGGTACACTATTCACTGCACCACCGAGTTCGCTTCCAAGCCGAGTCAGTCTCTCCTCTTCACATTGACGAAATGTCAAGAGAACCAGTCAATAGCACAAAATATTCCACCCCTATATAAATTCGCAAAATAAATGCGAAATCAGGGTATAGGGATCTGTGAAGAGGAGAGATTGATTTCGGTTGGAAGGGATTTTGATGGCACAGTGAAGAGCATACCGTGCATGTTAAGGTTCGACTTCCAGCCGAGGCCAATCTTTTCTTTTAAAAATAAAATATTTAAAATTAATATAAAATTATAATGAGTGGTAACCCACACTAAATGATTAAATTAATATTATATGTATATATATATATATATATATATATATATATATATATATATATATATATATATATATAAATCTATATATATTATTGAAGTAATTCCTATCAATGAAGAACCAGAACTCCTTTCGCAGTAATTAGGTCTTTATATCAGTACTTTAAAACGACTCAGGACATATAATGAATAGAAACAAACAAAAAGAAAAAAAATCTTTAAAGGCGCAGGAGGAATACTGAGGTAAGACATATTTTCTCTTTCTCATGCAGATAAGCCATAAAGATGGAGGCTAAGGGAAGAATGGATAACATAAGGGGAGAAGGAATAGGAGGCGCGGATATCCGATTTATTCCAGACTCCCCAGTTACCTAGCATTTGTTTTATTCAGGATCGACGGGCTGGGTCACTGGATTTGCCTAACTAACTTTATCCTATACCCTACCCTCCTCTTCTGGATCGGGACATTCTTCGCCTCCCATTGTCAGTTGTAAGGCTGAGTCGTCCCTTGAAGGGATCGGATGATTTCGACTGAAAAGGGAACCTGAAAATAGGTCAAGTGTACAATAGGTACCTATTAATGGAAAGTGTTTTTCAAGAAAGTAAAAATTAGAAATTAAAATTATATACTTCTCGCTATCGAGAGTACTCGACCTGTATCCGCTTAACTTAATCTAGGCTGGCGATGCCCAGCATGGACAAATGACCTGTGTGTCAGGTCATAAATATGTACTGATCGTTTTTGTTTTTCAATAAAATACGGACTATATTTATTAGTCATGATTCCTGATTTCAAAGCTACATTAAAATATAATTTATTGTGCAACAACTGTGTCATGTATTTTCAAATAATCAGCTTTGAAACAACAGCTCATAATCAAAGAAGCACTAAATATTGCCCTCATGTTGAAGCCTAAAGTTAGAGAGGAACATGGTAATTTATTCAGCAACATGGCCTCATTGACACCGGGGAGGAGTAGGCTCCCTGTTGTTATAAGGCTAGTCAATATTAGCGATAACACAGCACCTGTTGGAAGTTGTTATCGACCCTCTCGTTAATAACACCTCAAGAAAAAACCCAACAAAAAACATAACTTTTTTTTCGATTATTTAATTTTCGAAAGTTAAGCTAATAATCCAACTTTCGCAGATTATAGTTCCTATGACTGTATACTGAGCTCAAACAGATTCAGGAACATAGTACCTGACAATGTGAAAATTCTATTCACAAACATACATATAAGTAATTTAAAATGCATTGCTTGATACGTATAGTGCAAGTTTTTATTTTTATTATGTTCTGTATACATCAAATACTTTGTATGTTATCAACAGATTTATAAACTAATCCCATGCTAAAAGCTAGTAAAATGTTAATCCCTCTGATGGATGTAGAAAAGCTTTCAATATAGCTTTTGTAAGGTTAATCTCGGAAAAGGCAATCACGAAGCATTAAGAAGAATTGGGCCATGTGTACTTTTGAAAATTAAATTCCTGCTTGTAACACCCTTCTAGTCATTAATAAAACGTTTTCGTACATATTTAAATTTTATATTATTTTTTCACTGAATTCATCTTAAACTGACGATACATGCAATGAAACTATATAAAGCTAATATTTCAATTCCTAGGTTTGCTGTATGTCACAGCAATCAAGCCGTTAACGGCAAATCAAAGCCGTTGAAGATGTAGCTAATAAGTAAAATAATAATAATATCATATAATAATAATACAATACCAGAAATGAAAATTTTTATTAGTTAAAGTTATTGATTACTTTTGAGGATGGACATGATCTTACTTAAATTAAGAACTATATAATCAAAATTTGTGATTGTAATAATAACAAATAGTAAATAGGCACGTATTATTGTAATAATAAATTGTAAATAGGCACGTGATTCGACTTTGATTTAAGCAAAACTTTTATTTTATTTTATTTATTTGAATATAATCTACTAGCCGGAAGGAATTTTCAATTATGACACGAGGAGGTTACTGAGGCTACAAAAGAGAGAGAAGGTACTCTCACCATTGCTAGGACGAAATGAGCCGACGACACGAGGTGGTAATATTTCAGAAGGAATTAGGAAGGGAATGATGCGGGGGAGGTTTACGACCAGCGACAGTAAAAGACAAAAAGTAAGAGAAGATGAAAAAGGAAGGAGACAAAGTAGACAGGGGAGATAAGGCGGATCTCCATCACTAGCCTAATTAAGAAGCGGCAATTAATCACACTATCTTTTAGAGCTGAATCAAAGCTCCCTTCCGAGGATTTAGATTAGCGGGTCAGCTACCCACTTACTGTCGCCCTCTGAATCTTAAGGAGAAGAGTTTTCTTTTCAGTCCCCAAAGGGAGCTCCTCAAGTTGGTTTTGCAGAATTAAAAGCGCTCCACTATTTAAAATATAATCAATGGAATAAATTTAGTTTTTTTTATTACTGCAGCCAAAACATTCCTCAGGTGGTATTTTTGAAAAGCGGAAAAGTTGGAGAGAAACTGTATTTTACAATTTAATGACTGTTAGTAAGAATAAAAAAACAGAGCTATAACCATATGCATAGAAGCGCTAACAAAAACTTGGCCGACTAAGTAGGTATGTTAGATTCTGTTCATGATTCTATCAGATTACACCTGAAGCAATCCGATTCTTTCAATTCATTAGGTGATATCAATAGTATATCCAGAAGAAATTGAAATTTCAAATCTTCTAAATCAGGAGGTTGCTGAGAGCAGTTCCTTACTTTTTAAAAATTAAAATCCTAAAATTGCCTTTTATGAGGAAAACTTATAACAATTTTTTATTATCAAACTTTTATTTATAACGAAAAAATGGAATTGCTGGGAAGGAGTTTCTGATTAAAAAATTAATCTCATTATGATTACTGACCACATTGGTCATATATGAGCTAACCTCTCCTCCATCTTTTCGGATCTTGGCAGTCTTCTTCGCTGAGCCCTCTGGCTGCCAACCCTTCTTCTCCATTCTTTCCCGAGGAGTATATTTGGTTATTCTTTTTGGCCATCTATTAATATTCATTCAGTCTTATTACATTAGCATACCAACTCAGCTATTTTGTTTCGATGGTGATGTTGGTGTCTTCTGTTATTTTTTCTTAATTAATAATTGACCACTAATCGATTTAGGGATATGTTGGGGTTTGGAAATAACTACTCAAAGAGTCCATCTCCACTGCCAAAAGTTTCTTTGCTGATTTGTTGGTGATAGTCCAGGTTTCAGAACCGTATAATGCAACACTCTCAACAAAGGAGTGAAGCCTTTTTTTAATAGAATGTTGCAGCCCATTGCTCCATAGCAATGAATTCATTGTGCGTATAAAATTGCTACCTTTTGCGACAATGTCGAGGTTACACTCCGATCTTTTGGATAGCCACCTGCGTAAAAACATTTCACATAGGGGATATTCCATTTTTCTAGAGTCAGAATCAGAGCATTGGCGATAAAAGTTAAAATTGCTGACAAATTCTGTGTTTGAGGACACGAATTAAAAAAAAAAAAACACCTTTTAAATCAAACAGATGAAACAGCTCTGCAAGGACCTTGGCACCTGGAAGTGTTGGGTGACAAGGCCTCCTTGCGCAAGAAGCAGCGCTGGTAAAATGAGAGAAAAGGAAGAAAAATAAAATAAGCACAATAAACTAATCCATGATTTACTGATTAGGGATAGCACAATAATTCATGAAATATCCCATTACTGTATTCTATACCTGTATATTTTTCGTAAGGATTTGTTACGATGAAATGGGTTATTTTTCCAATGGCTTTAAACCAAATTTCGAGGGAAAAGGCTTCATACCACTGTTGCAAACACTCATACATATTACCTCAAAGGTAACGTACAGTGGGAAATTAAAACAAATATAATAAATTTAACAATTAAAATATTTATTTATATAATAAATAATAAATATACTAAATGAATACAAAATTATTTAATTAGTTGCATTATCTTTCTCATATTTTCTAGGGAGATAGTTGGCACTTGTATGTATTCCTCCTGGCCGAAGAAGTACGCAGGGCTTGAAGTGGATTCCACTGGACATCCCCCGAAAAAAGAGTGGTATAATATAGTACTGAATATAAAATTAATTTTTAGGATTTTCTTTAATGAAGGAGCTCTTCCGTGTTTAATATTTTTTTTTTTTTCCCGACGTTTCGAGCTTGTGGCTCATCCTCTGGGGTTATCTTATCTTTAGTTGCTACATTTCCATACAAGCCATTTATCAACTTCTCTTTTTAACAGTATAAAAATACTTTTGTCTATTGCATTTTATGGCCTGTTACATTGTCTTTGATTTCATTGTCACAAAATTTATAAAATTAATTTTTAAGTCCTAAGAAAACATACACCATAGCTCAGTGGTAAACAGATATATAATAAAAATAAAGAGAGAAGAGAAATAAAGAGAGAAGAGAGAAAAATCAGCAAGTTAACATAAAAGTGTTGACAATATTATAAGAAGAGAAAAGATGCTTAGTGGTAAGAGAGCAGCAACGGAAACGAAGAGGACCTGGGTTCGTAAAACTGTTTAAAAATTATATATTAATTATTTAAAAATAAAAAATGATTGAATTTCAACATAAAAGTGTTGAGTGATAGAGGAAAGTTAAATGTTAAATAAAACTGAGGGTAGAGATAGAAGAGGAGCTGAAAGCTATGCTGATAGTTCTCTGACTACAGCAACTTTTCTAATTTCTTTTCTCCTCGGCTCTTCCCTCAGCAGACAAGGCTCACTGCCAGACCCTTAAACTCAATTTAAAAGTGGAGTTTTGAATAATTGATTTTATTTCTTTTCTAAGTTCTCTACTTTTTGAAAAGTTCCAAAATGAGACTTCTAATTAGCTGGCTTCTTGTTGTAATGGCGAGGAGTGGGGGGAGGGCAGGAGCGGGGATGGGAGGAGGTGATGGCGGGAGGGGATCACGAGAAGTATAAAAGAATAAGAAGAGTTCGCTCTCTCTTTAAACAGTTTCTTTTCGACTGTTTTAGTTTCTTTACGTCGGCCTTTCCAATTGGAACAAAATACAAAAACATTTTTCTCTCCTTTTTTCCTAACAGTAGCATTGATAATAAAAGGGCAGCGCCTTAATTATATTTTATAACAAGGAACGAAATAATTATTTTTTTTTTAAATACTGATCATCAACTCAAATAAAGTTTTGGGTTACAATCATAAAAATAAAGAAGCACCTAACAAGAGAACGGTAATTTAATAACTTACGATAATATTATTGTTATATATATAAAATATGTTGACGTATCGCTTAATGGGAAGAATACTGGTATTATCCAAAAATGAAAGTTTTAGAACAACTTTGAACAATATTTGTGGCTCGTTAATTTGGTCTCTTCGTTCTATTGACTATGAATTACGTATCTCAACTTTATGCTCAAGCCAAAGCCCTTCGAGCTTTACTCAATATTATAAATAATTCTCAAACGATTTTTATTTTTAAGTTATATATTCTTTCCTGCGTGCAATGTGAAGTAATTAGCCATCTGCTTAATATTTTTTAAATAAACGAAATTTTGCTCATCCAGTCTGAAGGCCTCCGACAAAAATCGTCAGAGTTGGATGTATGGCTACTTGATAAATCTAAGTATTTGTCCTTAAGTGTTCACGTTGGAAATCAATCTAAGTCAGAGGTTATTGTAGTACTTGTAGTACTAAGACTTTTTGAATACCAGAATCATGGTGTCCTTTGTCGCATAATGGTCCATCAACTCTTTTTTCCTCAATACTTCCCGACTGGAACGACTGGGTTCTTTGCAGTATCGCATACAGAAATTTTCTTAATATGCGTTCACTACTAATAATACAATTCAAATGCTAAATTTTTATCAGTAAAAATAGTTGCGGTCAATTCAGTATCAACTAACAATTAAAGTTAAATTGATTAGTACTATGATGACGTTTACAGCAATTTTTTTTTTTTTGTAATGCTACTTATTTTTGCGTCTTTGTATGTTGGCATTAATCCGCTTCATAAGAAGCAACCCTTCATTAGCCTAACGAGACCAAATGCTTAGCAATGCAAACAATGCCAATTTCAACCATTGATCCACCTTGGCCAAAAGCGGGAGAAGCAGGAATGCGTGTAAGAAGGATGATGTAAATCATATTGCTATGAAGTCCGCTCACTATCGAAGTCAGCGGACTTGATAAGAGAGAATGTACCGCCAGCTCCAGCTAGTTACTAATAAGAATCTAGTTTTCCAATTAGAGCTGATTAATTGGATGAATCTAATGAGCTATGGGCTTCTCTCGGATTGTATTCCATTCCGGAACCGATAAAAATGGATCTTCGTAATAGATATAACTGTTATTAAGAGAGATTTTATTTAAACTCAAGAAATTAATTTTGCCTAAAAATTAGGCCCACAATAAAAAATCATGTGCCTATACTATGTTAAAACTAGTGTATATAATGTAAACTTATGTAATGTATGCTATGTACAAGTGTCTATACTATATACTAATAATTGTGAAGATTATAAGGTACAGGGTCATTCCACTGATTCAGATTTGATGTCTCAGATTTTCATGATTTTTTGTATGCAGCAATATATCATAGACTTATGAAAAAAAAAAAACAAATTTCAGTTATGTAGCACAATTATTTTGAAGTTATTAATTTTTAAAGATTTAAATTTTTATGAAAAAATTTCCGGTTTTGGCACCTTTAGATGCCTATAGGCCGGCAACCAGTGATGATATAAACCTAGGAGTGGTCTCATTTAAAAATTTGGCAATTTAAAAAAATGATCAAAACTAGTTTGCAATGACTTAGTCCAAATAGCAAAATCCTATCATGGGATCTCAATGGGATCAGATGATACAAAAAAAAAAATTTAATTACCTATTTTGCTATGCAGTGCGTAGGACATTATTAAATTAATAAAATACAATTATTACTTTATAAAATAAACAGCAAAAAAACCGGCACACCCTTCATTTTTCGATAAATATGCATTTAAAGTACGATCTTAGCGTATTGTTTGTTTTGTTCTGGTTAGATAACGGCTAGAAAGACTTTCATAAAAATAATGCCGAACAAAGTCCTTTATTGCCCTAGGAATAATAATGATTTCCACATTAGTTCACTTGCAGTTATTGTGTAGTTACGTTTCATTTTTTATATTCACGTTCATGTTCGCACCTTTGTTTTTTTAAAGCCATTTTTTTTTTCTTCTTGTTATCCTGTTTGCTATTAAGAATAGTTTTACCTACCGAAACGGTCGCTAAGATCATCAAGACATCATTAAAAAATTCAAAAAATTATCAGAAATAGTTTGCGATGACTAAGTCCAAATAGCAAAATCCTATCATGGGATCTCAATAGGATGAGACGATACAGGGCTTCAGAAATAAACGTTTTGTGAAAAATACCAGAATTAGCATCGTTTCAGAGAATTTTAAATAGTTTATTGAATGAAACAAGCAATGGCTATTAATTTTACATTTTTTTAATACTGGAAATGCCGTCCCATTCTTCCACTACCGCGGTTCTGAGGTGTTGAAGGTCCATTGGAAGATAGACTCGCCTTCGGATGGCCATAGGTGTTCTATGGGATTAAGGTCGGGATTTGGGCTGGCCACTGTGGGGTGCCATATATCTTCATTAAGATAGTCGGTAACAACCTTTGCTGCATGTGACCAAGCGTTGTCATGCATTAACATGAAATCATCACCTATAAATGGGGAGAATGGCACTACGTACTCTTCCAGAATTTCGAATATGTACTTGTGAGGAGATAGATTGCCTCTCTGGAACACACGGAGATCAGTCTTTGCCACTAAAGTGATCCCAACCCAAACCGTCACAGACCCACCAAGGTAAGGCACCCTTCCGGATATAGTGCAAGTTGCAAACCGCTGTCCTGGCCTTCTCTAACCTCTGACCCTGATATGAAGCAAATAGTGAAAATCTCGATTCGTCTGAAAACAGTACTCGAGCCCAGTCGTTTACTGTCCCCGCTGAGTGTTCCCAAGCAAACATCCCAAGACGAGATGCCCGATGTGCTGAGGTGAGCTTAATCCCATAGCTGGGGCCCTTGATTGAAGGGGAAGCCGCCTCCGTACCTTATCTCCACTGATATTCACATTTCGGGCAATTCGAAGCCTTTGATTGGTCTCCACGGCTGTCTGAAAGTGATTTCTTAAGGTCTGCATCACAATAAATCTATCGTCAGCGGGAACTGTCGCTCTGGGCCGACCTGAACCTGGCCAACTGGTTAAGTTAATAGTCTCCCAGTAACTCTGGGCTTCCCTGCGAACGTTGGTTTCTGGTAGCCCTAAGGACCTAGCCGCATAACGCTGGCTTACCAACGCGATGATCTTAGCGACCGTTTCGGTAGGTAAAACTATTCTTAACAGCAAACAGGATAACAAGAAGAAAAATAAATGGCTTTAAAAAAACAAAGGAGCGAACATGAACGTGAATATAAAAAATGAAACGTAACTACACATTAACTGCAGGTGAAGTAATGGGGTAATCATTATTATTCCTAGGGCAATAAAGGACTTTGTTCGGCATTATTTTTATGAAAGTCTTTCTAGCCGTTATCTAACCAGAACAAAACAAACACTACGCTAAGATCGTACTTTAAATACATATTTATCGAAAAATGAAGGGTGAGCCGGTTTTTTTGCTGTTTAGTTTATAAAGTAATCATTGTGTTTTATTAATTTAATAGTGTCCTACACACTGCATAGCAAAATAGGTAATTAAAATTTTTTTTTTACTAATTTGGTACATTATTTCCAAAACATGTGCATTTCTGAAGCCCTGTATCATCTGAAAATTAAAATTTAATAAAATTAATAACTTTAAAAATTAATAACTTCAAAAATAATTGTGCTACATAACTGAAATTTGGTGTTTTTTCATAAGTCTATGATATATTGCTGCATACAAAAAATCATGAAAATCTGAGACATCAAGTCTGAATCAGTGTGTTGATTTGACACGGAATGAACCTACAGATCCTTTCCTGGGGCACTTTCCATTTCATTTTAGGGTCACTTTAGTTATACAAATTTTTTAACGCTGAAACAATGAGTCAATGGCGAGAAGTAATGAGAGTACTTTACAGAATCGTTTAGAAATGAGTCTCGAAATACTAACGATCAACTTGCAGCCTGTTATCAATTTCCGATTTATATTCTTATGAATTAGTTTTTCCTAAAGCTTTTAAAAAAATGCTTATATCCGTTTTAGGGAGGTTTTTATAAGTTTAAAGAACAAATACAAAATTTATCTATTGTATACGGAAATAATTTAACATTGATAATAACAATATATAAAAATATGAAACAAACAAATGGTAAGAAAAGATATCAATCTACCATAACACATGTACGTTAATTGCAAGAAGTGATTTGTAGTTACTATGGCTAAATATGAGTAGTTATTTAGTGAGACTACTAAATAACCAGATAATTTCAGAGAAATGTTAAACTAACTTCCCTTAGGCTCTCTGATTTACGTTTGATGACAACCTGTAATTAGAGGATTTTAACAGGCATGAAATTAATTACGCACCGTCCTTGAAATTATTTATGAAACAAGCATCTTATGGATGGAAAATTTCTGAAAAGAGGTCAAATAAACTTTAAGGGGTTGATCCATTTTTTTATAGTTTTATAGCTCATGTAAATGAAAACTATAAGTTATATATTCAATATTTTTTCTGAATTTACATGAATAACTCATGTCTAACCTTTAGGTTTCTCCTGTAGTATTCTATGTATTCATTATTTTAGCATTTAGCAAATGGTTGGCAATAGTAAATTTCCAAAATATTTGAAGGATTTTCTAGTTTTTTTTGTTTTTATGTTGCTTTTAAATTGAATTGATTAGATTGAAATGCCAAGGACTATGCACTTTTCGGGGTTTTCATAACTATTTCATTAACCACTATTCAATGAAAGAATGTGTATTTCAAATTGTTTTTTGTTCATAGAGAATAAAAGATTATAGGGTGTTACTCAATATACCAAGTTTTATCAACAAATAAAATCTTGACCTTCTAGAGGCATTTGACATTAAAAAAGGGCTTTAATATAAAATTCAAAAATATTTATATAGGCAACGGAATTTCACTTTAAAAATCTCCGAACTGATTTCAGAACTTTGGGGAATAATTATATGAAAGAGGGGCTGACGACGAAGTTTAAACGCTTTTAAGAAAGCATTAAATAAACTATTCGAGAAAATAATTTGTTCCATTAGGTAAGGGAAACAAAATAGAAAGCTTTATAATGGAGGCATTTTCCCTCGCCTTGAATGAAAAGCAGATCTCAACTGAGAGGGCTGAGGGAACGAGTAGAAGCCGCATTTCATAACTTAACGGCTACAGGGAGGTTTGTTTTAACGGAGGAACATTCAATAGGTACTTGTGAAATAAACGGTAATACAGAATTCATAACAGAAGAGGTACATATCAAAATGAAGTAGGCATACCCTTCAAAAAATCTATATCCATAAACATTCAGAAGCCAATTGCATATTTGTATTTGAATTGGCATATTCCAGGAACCACCATATCGCAATAGAAGAAACACTAGTAATAATTACTAAACTTGTTAATCGCTAAAAAGTCGAAGACATACATAAATATTTTGATTTTTCTAAAGCAAGTTCTTCAAGTTAAGACACATAATATTTAATTAATAATTATTATGAAAGTGTTTAAGTCACAGTTACAACGAAGAGAACATGTAATAATCAATAGGGGGAGAGCTGGGTTGGTTGGCAACAGTTTTCACTTTTTTGATTGTTGAGTCGTTCCTGTTTATATAATCCCAATAGGGCTGATACCACTGTAAACTCCAAGTATTAGAGTACTTCAAGTATTTTATTCACCACATAATATTTAATATTAAGATTATAGAAAATTGAAGAATTCGTCAATCCAAAGTATGCCAATTAACCCCTTTGTGGGGCAGGTTGGCCTAGAAGGTGGGGTTGTTTAGCCATCTCATTCAAGTACTGCCTGACACATATTATTGTTATTAAAAGCTGCACTATAATGGTATAATAATTTTGAATCGTTTTTAACCAGCTTTTAAGGGAAAATAGAATGACAATGAAAGAATATAGAAGTTTAGACTGTCGTCATTTTCTGCATAAGAAAAATTGCTCTCATCCTCCTTGCTGGAACTAAGGACAATTGGTAGTTTCACCTTTGTTTATGTTTACCTAGCTTTTGTGAATTGCTAATGGGCCAACAAACCCCAGTTGAAGAAAGCAAACTAACCCCAAGGGAGAGATCATACGAAAGATGGCTGCCAGGACAGGGGAGACCAATCAAACAAGAAACTGTTTAGTCGAAAGGTTAGGTTTTTCAAAGGAGTTTGGGGCTATGTGAACAGAATCGGAGTCAAATGTTTTGCCATTCCTTTATACCAAATTTACTGAAAATATAAACATTTGCTTACATGTTGTAAAATCAATCAATGAAGCACAATCTTCTCTACACTGTTAGCATCGGATTGAAAACTCAGGACAAGACTCCCGAGGTCGAGCGGGTCACATGGTACAATGGTGGGGCCTTCACAACAGGTGTGACGGAAACTATAAGCAAATGGCCAACCTGCCCCCTATGCCAACCAACCCCGCTCTCCCCTACAATTAATTAAGTTTTAATGTACTTTAGGAACCGGTGAAAATTAGTCACGATACTTTTAAGTACTAAAACAAAAATTATCAAGTACTCAAATATTAAACGAATATTAATAAATAAATAACTAACCTTTCGTACAGATTTCTGAAGATGATGTATAAATTCCAGACTTTTTTTTACTTCTACAATAGGTTAAAATTTCATTTTTCAACAAGGAGCCTAAAAACTTGTGAATAGAAGCCAATATAAAGGGTATTCACTTTACATATTTTTATTCCTCAACCAATGGTGTTTTGGGATGCAAAAACTCAAGGTGAGGCAAAAGGCTAAAAATTTAGGGAGGTGGAGAGAGCCCAAATTTGATAAGGGGGATTCAAACCGTTGTATGAATGATCTAATAGAACTCGGAGGAACTTGGAACAGGCTCGGTAATTAGATCATCTGTTAATTCCTCTATTCGCCAACGGAGGAAGGAAATGGAATTCAAGAGACCACAAGGCTCCAATAGCAGAGCAGATTCCATCTTTCAATACTGCTAATGAACAGGAACGGCACTCCCTATTGGTCACTACCTCCGCCAAACTAATCCAATCAACGCCAGATCTTACCTTGTTCCATCAAAGTTCCTCCTGAAGGGGACAATAAGTTGAAATGGCTATTCTTTATATGCTACAAGTATGGCCTTTGCCTACTATTTTTAATCCAAAAATAGTCAGTTTGCAAGTCCAAAATGTTAAAAATAAAAATATTGAGATTATATTAGCTCAATTTTCTTGTATACTTAAAAGTTATTCATCTCCCGAAAAAAAGAAAATAAGCTATTCGTAATAAACTTATATTAACATAGAATACGTTGTTGCATTTAGAAAATTATAACGGGCCGAATTTTACAAATATGTGAGGCGCGCACCGCTTCTAAGGAGGGATCGAGGCATTTGATTTTCAGCCATAACGAGCATGTTGAGAATCTTAAGATGAAGAGATCACAATGAAGCACATGCTGTAATGTTGCTTAACGTCAGGTAACGGTCATGAAGGTAGATTTGATTTTTTTTTTTTTTTTTTTGTTGAACAGACACCAAATTTAATGACAGAACTTTAACCGTGAAAAGTCATTATATAAGAAAATCGATACTTATCAAAAAGAAAAAAATAGCCATTAAAATTATATCACATAACTCAGCGTGACTTTAAGATGAAAAGAGGTCATAAAAAACGGTGACATCAAACAACATCGTAAATATATTTTTCACACTGTTTCCTTACTTTTACAACAACACCAAAGTAATTCCGAAAAAAATTATTTAAAAAAACAATGTTCATTGTTTCATTTACGCTTGCTGAATTGCATGAGTTGGATTTTTGAGACAGTTTATTAAATAAATAAAAATCCGATGCCAGGCTAATGAGTAGATCGTATTTAATAATCGTATCATGGTCAAATAATAGTAAAGAGGTTTTAATCTTCAAATTTATACCTAAAAATTAATTTCAATGAATTATTAAGATATGCAGTATAGAAAAAAAATGATGATATCATTATACGATGTGAAATGATATCGTTATAGATATGATCAAATCTTTACATAAGAATTCTTCAGACATGTAGTAAACTTAATTGAACAAAAACTTTCACAGTTCTTAATAATAGTCCTTATCACTTCTAGCTTTACAGGACTACTTGTTTTCATAAATTAAAAGGAAATTCAAATTGCTATCGTGGCTTTTAAAAAACTTAAGATACGTAACCACTTATTTTATTCAACTTTACGGTAACGTAAGATATTTGCTGTTTGATATTATTATGCAAAATAATAGTTTTTTTTTTCTCCTAACCAGTAAATATAAAAGAACATATCTAATTATATAATAAGGTCCCTTCAATTCTGGACTGTTCCATAAAGAAGTACAAAGAAGAAAAACAAGAAAAGCTGCGTGAAAAACTCCTCTCTTTAATCTTTCTTTGTGAGAGAAGATGATTATAACAAGAATAATTAAAAAAGAAGCTTACTGTTGACCTTAAATGGATAAAGCAAGCGAGTTAATCAGGTGTAATTTATATCTATCAGTTTCGCATCTAAACACAAATTACAATAATTAAATTGAAGAAAATTTAAGTGACAAAAACTTATTAATTAAGGATGTGTGAAGTAATTTGTAATTAACATACAATTAAAATTTATTCTCTGAGCTTAAAGTGATACCAAGAGAAGTCCTCAGGGTAAGTTTCCTCAATATTCCTTTTACGATTCCAATTACTTCAATCGATTCCGATAAACAAAGAAGTGTCCGATCATAGTCCTATAGCGAGCTATAAATTAAGTTTAAGAGCTTGGCTAAAGGAAAACAAGTTCTTTCATATTTTATTCTTCCTGGTTTTGTGCTGTTTAGGCGACTCGATAAACCGAGGGGTCTTTAAACGCAAAGATTTCTGAAAACAGAAGAAGATATTTTCAGTTTTACGCCTTCTTAGAAGGTAGCCATCGTAGACTTGTGAGCCCCATCTCGCCAACTCCATCTTTATGCCGAATCGTTAGAAAACTCATTTCCTTTTTTTTAGTTTATAACGCTAGTTCAACCCCCACCCCCTCCCCAAACAGTAAATTTATCCTTTTCTTTTGTCCTTCTCGGAGCAATGTTATCTTTTTGAAATTTGAACCAACCCTGCCTGGCAACACTGGGAAAACTTGGGATTTAGATAACCTGATTTACTTTCTAGCTAATTAGCTGCACGTGAGCTTATTTAGGCTTTATTAGCCAACAATTTTATAATTTTATGCCTTTGGCATGTTTATGTACCATGGCATTTTATTTATATAATTGCTGTCTGATGGGCTTGTATATGGTTTTATATGATTTCTTTCTTTGTTTTAAGGTTAGAAAGTATTAAGTATTTATTTCTTTGTAATTATTAGTTATTTTTATTATTATGTTTCTTTGCTATTATAAAATTCAGAATTTATAAGATCAGCTTATTTACGAAAGAAACAGCACTGCCTGGAGCCTATTTCAGTAGGAAGTATGATAATTTCTATTTCTTAATCTACATTTATTTTTTATTCTATTTCATTATACCGCCTTTTAGGCTATGGGCGGGGAGGTTATGATAGGGGCCAGAGGGGAGGGCGTGGTTATTAATTTATGTCTAGTTGTTATCGAACGTGTTTTATCTTGTATTAAGTAAGCTTGTTGTATTTATAATCTTCTATTATGTCTGACATTCGTTATAGACATGCTCAAGTTTAAGTTGAAAAGAAATTGAAGTTATTTCCCATTTTTTTTCCAGCAATAATGAGTATTAAATGCAATATACTCAAAAATCAAACTAGAACAACCGTTAAGATTAAGCACTATCTCCTGAAATACCTAAACCCAAGAATCTCCATGAGTGGTAGTGGTAAAGCTAAAAAATGCTTACTGGATAATCATTGGCGATTTCGGATACTAGATAGTATAGCGATATTGTGATTCAATGATCCGAAAAAGGAAGAATTTAGAATAAAGAAGGATAAGGAATACAGAGCAGAGGATTGGTTGAGATACAAGTTGGCCAGTATACTTAACGCAATATAAAGTTGGGCGAGTAGAGTGTAGTTTAAGTTGGAGATGGGGGACGTGGTTTCTCTGTATCTAATTAGGAGGGCAGTGTTTGGAGTCCCCGACCGGTTCGGAATTCAAAGCGGTTTTCCTCGGTCTTAATGTTTAGCACAAATTGCAGGCTTCCTCTCTGCCCGGCTTTCAACTCAAGGTCCTCGGCATAACTATCATCTGTCCAGCTCCAGCTTTTCAAGAGCAAGAGAAAAGGAGGAATGGGTTGGGGATTTAGGCTCCCTCAGAAATCCGATGCTCAAAAGCCCCTTAACCACCGAGCTAATAAGTTTGAAGCAAATATCGAATTTGAATATTTACATTCAAATATTCATAGCCTTCATAGTTCTTCTAGAAAGGAACAATCTTAACTTTCACGAATTTAATTTTGGTTTTCTCGACATGAGTTGTATTTTATTCAAGTTATAGAATAATGTTTTCGATTTTAACAGTATTAAATAATCTTGAGCTATCTGAACATATGTCCGGAGTTTTAGGCAAGATGGCCGAGTTTCTAGATTCAACTTGTCGATTAAACTTCCTTTTAAACCATAATATAGTTTTTTTCATAACTTAAAATGATTTTTATAAAACCCATATTGAATAAAGACCATAATTATGGTTTCAGATTTACTCAGGATTACAAATATCTTCAATGAAAATGGGATCCTCTACATAAGAGATATTTTAAGAAATAATTAATCTTCTTCTCAATCATTCATGGAAACCTAAAAAACTTACACTTGCAATTATTGTAAGTGTGTGTTATGGCCTAGCATTCAATATATTAAATTCCTATACTCACTAATTCTATTACCTTTCCTTCTTCCCAAATTTAGAATTGTATATCCTTTTTTTTTTTCATCAACTTAGACCAACTTCGTGAAAAACAAAAGGCAACTTCACTGACCTCCTTGGAGAGATAAGAGGAAGGTTACTTCACTGTCTCCAGCTGATAGTTTTTACCTCATGTTCACCATATTTTTCACCAGTTTTCACCGCATAATTATCATCATTTTTCTCACCATTTATCATCAGTTCTTCATTAACGTTTTCTACTCTGTTACGTTTTCATAAAGGACATTACCAACTCCACCACTTTTTTTCTGCATTTAACTTCCAGTAGTTATTTTATAACCACCTTATCTCTCTGTAAGTATAATTTTGTTTTGTTTTGTTTGTATAGCTAGAATTTTATATTTTCTTTTCTTTACTATTTTTAATTGTATACAGCTTTATTTTATATCCAATGCATGGTCAGCTTTCTTTTTCAAATTATTCAGCTTATTTTCTATTTTTTTTTTCTTTTTTTTCTCTATTAATTAGCATGTTTATATTTATTATCCAGTCACCAATTATATTTGTATTTACCTTAGCAGTTTTTAGTATTGTTGCATGTATTATCCTTTAATCCTCCTTTCTCCCATTTTTTACCTTTCAGACTTCAAAGGCACAATAAACACCCCCAATCAGAAGTCAGTTATTTTCAGTCTGTTCCAGATCAGAATCAGTTATTATCCAGGCATTATGTAAGGACGTCTCTTTAACAACCACGCAGTGGCCCTAACACTGTGCATTCCAAAACTATTGGAAAATCACAACAATTTTTGTCATGAGAAACAGGTTCAAAATACAAGTAAATACTCGTAAATACAAGTAAGCAATTTCCTATTAACGGTTTTTCAAAGGTTCAACTCAATAAATGAGACAAAATTGTTTGGAACCTTTTTCATTATGGAAGAAGAAGGGTTCCAGTTAAGCTTGTGAGCATATATTTACGAAACATCTAAGAAGTTGGCAGAAGTCCTACAATTGTTTTCGCTATAGTCCATTAGGTTCCTTCTTGAGCATTAAGGTAAGCATCCAGTCGCTCTACTGGACCTTCTTGAGGACTGATTGCGGAAGCCACAACCATCCGACCCTCGTATTATTTAGAACTGGAGGGGTGGTGGCACCACTGGAAAATAATTGCTGGAACAGATCCAAAAGCCGGGTAGTTTGTCTGGAGTTTCCTTCCTAATCACAGGATCACTCTTACTGCCCAAGAAGGGCCATCGCTAACTTCTGCGATAAATTAAAAACAATTTGGTCTCGGGGTGCACTTCGTAAATGCGATAATAAACTGGAGAACTGCCCTTCTTTTTTCTCGCGAAAAAACTCTTTAATATTCGTGCCATCGTATCGATTAAGGGTTGTGCAGGGCATTATCAAAACTACTCATTTTCGTAGGCACGTGAACAAATGTGCAAGAAATCTCAGGCTGCGGGATTAAGAAGATATTACCAACACAAATCATGTTTAAAAAACAATTCTACTCGCAATTGCGTCGTGTGTCATAATTAGAAGGACATTTCCCTTCCCTTCTATGTCCGGGCAATAAATTCGGGAAATCTCTTCCCTCGGCTTCTTTTTAGCACTTTCCTCGGATCTGTGATTTAATATTAGAAAGTTTACAGCTACAAAAAAAAATAAAGTAACGATTTTATTATTAACCATAAATACTAACATAGTGAAGGTTAATAATGAGAGTTTAAGGCTATACATTTTCAGCACCACAATTAACAAAGAAAGTAGATTATTTTTTATTGGAAATCTATCTCAGCTTTTTGATAACTCGCCTTAAGAAACGATTTACAGAATAATTATTAGTAACATAAATAATAACTTAATATTATTTTTCATTAAAAAAGTATAAAAAACAAAAACAAAAAAACTAATAGTAAAACTAGGTTATCTAGAAGTCTGTTAAGAGGACCTTAAACTTAATGGCCACTCCACAGCAAATTCTTCCCTTGTTGCAATCCTTGATAATGGGTTCTTATTTTAAACAATTAATTGATACCTAAATAATGACAAATCGTAGGTATTACTTAATGGTTAATTTAAAACTAGAAACTACATTAACTAGAATGAACATTAAAAAAAAAATATCCATTTATGTCAAGATGTTCGAGTTCCATATATTTTTAAAAAACTGGACCGAACATTTTTATGAAATGTTTGACCATTTTTATAATAGATTATGATTATGTTAAAAACATAAATTTTATAACAATTAAGTGGGTTTAAATAATTTTATTTACTTAAAATTATTACAGAAAGATGTCAAACAAATAATTAGAACCCAAATCAACAACAACAATAGTAACAACTCTACAAACAGTAACTACTAGTGACTTTACAGTAATCTTTTGCTTCGATGTTCAAGGCAAGGCTAAGACTTTAGTCGAACACATGTTATGTTTAACCCACTACGGACAAACCCAGAACAGCCTACATTACAAAACTTTAGATCAATTATTAATTACATGACTGTGACCGTTACAGGCAATTTTACAACCACCGTTAGATATAATAATTCAAGAACCATTATAAAATATCTGTAACCGATGTAAACATCTTTTTTTGTTTCATTTACAATATTATTTTGGTTAAAAACTTAATAATAAGTTAGTTAGCGCTGAAAAAATAACCACTACATTTTGTCTAGTTCAGTTCACAAGAGCCTGTATAAGAGAAGAACCGATTGTTCCTTAACCGATAGGGAAAAAATGACCAAAATATTCCTTACACTTTTTTAACAGTTTGGGAAAAGAAGTATGTGAGCTCCGACAAAAGATGGCTTAAAGAAGAAAAAGAAGAAAAAAAAAAAAACTTATTGAGAGGGTAATAAGCAGGTAATATAAAACATAAAACAAAAGTTACTACACTAACAACTTGAAAACAAACAGTACACAAAAAAGGCCTTTTATCGTGTTATAAACGGCGATAGAAGAATGAAATATTTGGGTGGGGCATTGGTTACAGTTGGTTATTTGTAGGGAGTTGGAAAGTTTCAGCTCAGGAGTAGGAGAAAGATAGGGCTAAGTTGTTCCGTCTCAGGCACACAAAGCAACTTCCAATCATTTTATTTCTTTCGATCCCCAAAATCAGGGCAGGAGTGAAGGAAGCGCTATCTACGAGGGTTCTTTGAAAACCTATGACTCTCTAGTTAATAAAAAGGAAAAAAAAAAAATAGGGATCAGTTGAAGTTTCATAAGTTTGAATTAAAAAAAAAAGTAAGAATTACACAAACACACACACACACTTCTTCTTCTATCGGCACGACAGGCGCACGAGGCTGCCCTTGGCCTGCTCAATGGCTGCCAGCCATCTCTCTCTATCTTCTGCAAGGGTGATAGGAATCCCCAGTTTGCGAAGATCCTGTTCCACAGCATCCTTCCATCGACCTCTTGGCATATCACGTGGACGCACACCATCCGGAATTTTCTTATACAACCTCTTGACCACTCTTTCATTATTCATCCTTATCATATGTCCAAGCCATTTCAGCCTTTGTATCTTGATGTAGGATCTTTATAGAGCCGGAACAATTCATTGTTTTTTCTTCTTCGCCACTGGCCATTATCGCATACAGCACCCAAGATTCTCCTCAGAATTACCCTTTCAAACCTATCTAGGTTGGTACTTTTCTTGTTGAGGGCCCATGTTTCTCCACCGTATGTTACCACTGGTCTTACAAGTGTCTTGTAGAGCATAAACTTGGTAGTACGGCTTATAAGTTTGCTTGTCATAAGCTTAGAGATGGAGAAATAAGCTCTATTTCCTGCAGCTATTCTCTTTCCTATCTCTTCCTCCTCATTCAGGCTATCATTGATTACAGAACCAAGATACGAAAAACTTTTGACCACCTCGAAGCTGTACGTGCCTATTTCACAGTGAGTCTGCCTCCCCAGTATACCTTTTCCCAGTGTCATAATCTTGGTTTTCCCTGCATTGATATGAAGGCCGCTCTTTTTTGCTTCGATATCCATTGCTTCAAAGGCGACTCTGGCACTCTGAAGGCTTCTAACAATGATGGCTACGCCATCTGCATAGGCCAGGACCTGGGTCATCTTGGTGAAAATTGTTCCCTCCATGTTCAGTCCTGCTCTATTGATGATTGCTTGTAGAGCGATAGTGAAGAGAAGAGGAGCTATTGGGTCTCCCTGTTTTAGGCCACTTAACACCTCAAAAGGCTCTGATAATCCACAGCATTTAACTTGACAGGTAGTATTTGCCATAGTGCATCTTACTAAACGGATTAGTTTACTTGGTAGCCCCAGTTCATGCATGTCTGCTATGAGTTAACATCTGATTATTGTATCATAGGCTGCTCTGAAATCAATAAACAGCATTCAAGTAGTCTGCTGATACTCCTTCATCTTCTCAGCGATTTGTCTAAGGGAAAAGATTTGATCAATAGTTGACCTGTTAGGCCGGAATCCACCTTGGAATTCACCTAATATTCGTTCCACGTATGGAAGGAGCCTATTGTAAAGGGATATGGAAAAGATCTTATATGCGGTGTTAACACACAAACACACATACACACACACATATAAATATATAAATTTTGCTGAAGTAAAATATAGGGGGAGGAGGGGCACAATGAAACACAAAAGTTTCTTTTACCCATAGCACCCCACCTGAGTCTTTATATTAATTTTTTTATTTTTCCATGTTACATTAGGATCTAATATATGTAAGAAATGCGGTAAACATCATTTTATGCATCATGTGTGACCACGAGCAGCTATTTTACAAAAAAATATTAAAAATATTAATAATAAAATCACAAATAATAAAATATTAATTTTGTTTCATTGTGCTCCATGAGCGGGGTACAATGAAACAGCGCAAGAGGTACTTTGAAACAACTGAAAAAACAAAACAAAAACAACACTATGATTAACGAAAAAAATTTATATGGCTTCCGGTCGGTTTTTCGTTTTCCTGCTATAGTACAGCCACGAAATTCTTCAGGGGAGAGGAAAATTTGAAAAGGTTGACAGAGAGGAAAGTTGCCATAAATTAATAGAGTTGTTTTTGGTGTTCCACTTTCGATTTCACACCATTCTGTAACAAAATGAAAAAAAACCGACTGCTTATTGCACAATGAAACACTCGTGGGGCTCCATAAAACATTTCATTGTGACCCGAACGCCCCTGTTTCAAGGAACCCCATACGAGCTATTTTGATGTCTTTCACTTCCAACGATGAACGAGAAGAGTTAGGAACGGCAAAATCTTAAGATATATACGCATAATGAAATGCTGTAAGAGCAGATTGGATAAAATAATTACTCTTACCTAGGGACGAAAATGTAATAAAACAGACAGAAACGTGGGTAGGAGGATTTCTCTAAGAATAATCTTGCGGATTTGGGTTTGTGTAGAAATCGGTATCTACATCGACCCCTTCGGATTCACCAACGATTATTTTATCAATTGAATAATTTTCTCTATCAGGGATGTATAGGCTGAGAAACTATGAGGGTTGTTCTCAAATTTCCCACTATTGGATCCCGATGGGATTCTGGACCATCCCTCGGTCACACCTTCTAAGTTTTATCTTAATTGCAAAAGAGAGAGCTTACCTACAAAATCCAACGGTTGGGAGAACTATAAGTTCAATAAATATGTCATATTTCTATTAATTAAATTGAATATCCTAATTACCGTAGCTATCCCTAATCACGATTTTAGCGTTTCAAAAGTAACCTTTTACATTCAAAATCAATTTCATGGTGTCAAGAGTAATTGAGTAGTGAAGAATTAGAAAGATCAAAAAATTGAAATGGTCACCAATGGTGTGTATATTATATATCGTAATATAATATGTATATGCGAAATAAGAAAAATGGTAAGAAGGAGGATTCGGTGTGAGCTAAAGGAATTTGAAAAAAAGAGAATTACGGAAATTTTACAATCCACTGGATCTACAAGGCGCATAAGTAAAGAGCTATCGGAGCTGAAGAGAAAATGGATTCCCAAACTTAGAATTGACTCAGGAAAAATAACTACCAATAGAGAAGAAATAAATATATCTCTTAGCAAATTCTTTGAATCTTTATATAACCACATCCCATCAACGCACTGCTATCAAAAGGAGCCACAAGAAGCAAGCCAGTTCAAAGAAAGCATTCTGGAAGAGGAGATAACAAAAGTATTTAATACATTAAAAAAACGGAAATAACCTGGTCCAGATGACATTACTAATGATATCCATATTCTAGGAAAGAAATGTCTTGTTAAACCTCTGAAGCTCTTATTTGACAAAATGCTACAGGAAGGATTTGTACCTCATCAGTGGTCTACCAGCAAAATAATCTATGGTATAAAAAAGGAGATCCCAAGGACATCGAAAATTACAGACCAATAACACTATCTTCTTCATTATACAAAGTATTTACAACAATTATTAAAAATAGGCTAATTTCGGTTATTTATGATAATCATCCTTACGAACAAGCTGGATTCAAACCCCAATTCTCCACTATTGAACACCTGCATACAATTAATCAGATTCTGGAAAAAACTATGGAATATAATGTGCCGCTATACTTGGTATTCATAGACTTCAGAAAAGCTTTTGATTCCATCTATCACAGCAAACTTTGGCAGGCATTACAAGAGCATGGCATCGATATATCAAAAATAAACACTATATATCAAAACAATAGGGCTTACCTAGTCTTGGAGGGAAATAAGAGAACATTTGAAATCCGAAGAGGCGTCAAACAGGGCTGTCCATTATCCCCAATCTTATTTAATTGTCTCCTTAATTATGCCTTTAAAAAGCTAAACTGGGAAGAAAAGGGCGTAAGCATAAATGGATACAAGCTATCGAATTTGAGATTTGCAGACGATTTAGTCATTTTTGCCAATTCATTAACAGAGACGAAACAAATGATCAGCGAACTTCTAGAACAATGCGAATTCATGGGGCTGAACATTAATATGGATAAAACTAAGATTATGACTAATTCACAGAAAGGAGAAATAAAAGTTGAGAACAAGAAAATCAGCTTCGTCGAGCAATATAATTATTTAGGGCAATCCATCTCATTTAGAGATAGAAAAGAAGAAATAAACAAAAGAATCAACATGGGATGGAAAAAATACTGGTCTTTGAAACACATTTTTAAAAGTCAACTACCTCCAGGAAAAAAGGCAAAGGTGCTGGAAACATGTGTATACCCGGTAATACTGTACGGCTCCCAGACATGGTCAGCAACGGAAAACTGCTACAAAAAATTAGAGAGGACACAGATGCAATTTTCAAGAAGCATGATTGGTATCAAAAGAAAAGACCGCATCAGTAACAGAAAGGTACAGTCCAAGATTAAGGTTAAAAGCCTAACAAAGGAAGCACAACAATTGAAATGGAGGTGGGCCGGACATGTTGCTAGGCTTGATACGAGAAGATGGTCAAAAATAGCAACAGAATGGATACCAAGAGACCGTAAGAGAAGGAAAGAAAGACCAGTTTCAAGATGGCGAGATGAAATCGTTCAAAGAGTAGGAGACTGCTGGGCTACTGTGGCTAGGAATAGGGACACATGGACCAAAGTTATAAAGAACTTGTAAAAACAATTCAGCATAAAGTTTTTTATTTTTATTAAATGCAAATTGTTAATAATTGTACTTCAAATTTATGTTTAAAAAAAAAAAAAAAAATTAAGAAGAAGAAATTATATAATTTGTATATTAAACCAGACTACTACCTCCCAAGGGAGAGGCTTTTTGTTCTGTAAAGGATGTAAATAAAAGCTGTTATTATTATTATTATTATTATTATTATTATATATATATGTGCAGTGAAATGGAAGACCTGCCTCATATTAAAATCCAGAAGGTTCTTAACGTTTCAGTTGAATGGCAATATTCAACAAAAAATGCATGCATATATTTATATATAATTATATACATATTTATAAATATATAAGTATGCATATATTTTAGCTCGTAATCATATCGTCTCTTTTAACTCAACTATTTTTCACAATTTCTTGATATGCTTTTTTTGTTTCACTCGGTTTTTGTATTTTGGCGGAAACTAAGTATTTAGGCATGAAACTTTTATTGCTTGTTTTATTTGAAAAAAAAAATACTGAGGATCTGTACCTACTTCAACAATCAAAAACCTAGAACCCAAGTTATTTTGTTTATTTTAGTTATTTGTGTTTCATGGAATCTTTTGCTTGTATGAAATAAAATGTTGAGCGGTAACAAATATAAATTTTAGATATTAGGACAATGTACGTACAAAATTGTAGGGTATATAACTTATTCGTTATTTACAAAATTACCACACTTCTCCAGTTCGTGATTTCACTATTTCAAAAAGCTGTTTGTGGTTGCGGGCGCTTGGATATCCCCATAAATTATAGGCGGAACCAACACTGAAGTAAAAATTTTATTCTACAGTTATGACCAACGACATTTACCAACGGCAAAATACATAAAAATTCAATATAAAGTCGGGCCCTTAAGAAGCCAGGTACACTTAACGGATCATTGAAGCGAGACGAGCATTCCTTGAAAAATTAATCCAGGTCGTTGAGCTCAAATGCCAGCGAGATCAGACCGAAGAGGCCCTAAAGCCCTCCACCAACGACGGCCCAGTAACTGACATCCTGGAAGACAAGGGAGTATTGAATTATTTAGCCCCGGCCATTGGGGAAATGGCCTCAGAAACATAAAGCATATTTTATCAGGCCCTCGCCGCTCCTCCAGAGGAACCTCTCATGGGTACGATAAAACAGTTTTACACGTCCAATATTAAACCTTATATATTTTTTTTTTACAAGCTCTTTATTATATTATATTTTTTATGCGGTCATGGAGAACGTTTTAGTGACCAGATCAAGAAAGAAAAAGGATTTACAACAAGAGCAAGGATGAAGATAGATCAACCTGTTATTAAACCTGAAACTACTTAAATTGATCCAATCTTAAATTGTGGCTCACCACCAATTTTAAATTATTTTTAAATAATTTATTTTTTGAAGAGAAAAGATTTGGCTCCGCCGGGAGTCGAACCCTTTTTCGACTTGCTCGATTTGCTCTGCCTTGAGCCGGGCTCTGTGGTGTAGCGGTTAGCATCCTCGCATGTAACGCAGGAGACCCGGGTTCGACTCCCGGCGGAGCCAAATCTTTTCTCTTCAAAAAATAAATTATTTGAAACTACTTCACTTCATATAAATTTAAAAAATTGTCCAACAACAATAATTCGTCCAATGCAAGACTGGACTAGCTAAAAATTGTATTTTTAAATTCTTTCTTTCAAAAATTATCCCTCCCTATTTTCCGCATTATCTCTGAGCTATTCCGCGATGATGATGATTCATGAAACATTTTAACAATCGGATAAAGTAGGTAACGTATATCAAAGAAAGGGAAGAGATGAAAATTTTCATTGGATCTCCTGATAGTTAGACTTTTAGTTAGACGAGTCCTTTCATTTGACGGTCGTTTAACTTTAAAACCAAAGCTTTATCTAACTCTTTTTTCCTGGTAAAAATAAATATAAATGGCGAAGCCAACTCGAATAACAAGAAGAGGGGGTATTTAAATTAATCCAATTTCTTAATTTTTTAAAATTTAATGTAACAAGTTTCTTTTATAGTGTTAAATTGTGCATACAAGAGTGTGAGAAGAGGATTGTTCGCAATCCCAATTTTTTTCTTCCTGATTAACTTTTCTTCTCCCGATTCCGAGGCAGGAAGAACCTCCATCAATCCGTGTCGTTGCTATCATTAGCTGTTTCCATTAATCATAAGTAAAGCTGGGATCGTCGAGCGATTGCATATTTTTATTTGCAGATCAGAAAAACACGAAGTGAAGCTATGTATGTACTTACCCGAATACAACCTAATAGGGTGTTTTAGTGAAGTTTAAAGTAGTAGAGCACGAAATTGAACGTTATGGAAGTTCCCTGAACGAAATTTAGTTGCACCAATTACATTATTGATTACTTTGATCCCAAAAATTAATTTAAAATTTTAATTTTCTTAAATAGACATCGCGAAAATTGGGGAAAAGGATATGTGATTAAATCATTGGAAGAAAATTTATGTAAACAGACATACTCCTCTCATTCCAAGAACCCATCATTGTTTCAGGATGTGTGAATCGTTTCCTCAATTCTTATATTTTTGCCAATATCGAATATTGCAGAGTGGATTGAAAAATATCCTGAATTTAAACAGATAGTAGTATTAATAGCGTCTGCTAACCTTTCAGTTTAATTTTTTACTTTTACTTTTAGTAATGTGGAACTATATTGTGGAAATAAAAGTTTTTTTAATTCAAATTTTCTTTGAGCAACTTATTTCTTCCAAATTATCCACTTTTAGTACACATAAATAAAATAACGCACGATTATTAAGTATAAAAAATTATTAATTAATTAATTTAGAAAACGGTTCCAAATTTTTACTACAAGGAATTCATAACTTTAATCAATAGTATTTAAAGCATGGTCAAAATTATGTCTGAACCTATGGTTAGTACAAAAGATTTTGAAATTTAATTTGTGCAATGAAATCAAATGATGCTTATTTACAGTCACATATTGCCGTGATAACTAGATTTTGGAATCTGGAGGAAATAACTAAACAATTAAGAATAAAAGAAGTATAGCACCAGTTAAATAATACATCTAAATATAAATTTACATAATTAACAATAGGCCGTCGACTGATTCTGTATCATTCCTGCAATAATTTATGCAATAAATACACTCGAACTAAAAACAATTAAAAAAAAGAGCTGGTCATTTTCGGAATAGTAGGAGCAGCAACTAACTGAAGGATCACGGTTGCCAATCCCCCCTTCGCCCTCTCACAAACAAGAGCCTGGCTTTACTGAGCCAAACGTGTACGTTATTATTGTGTAGCAACGTCCAATATCTATTATAAAGGTTAAAATACATATTATAGATAGGTTTATAATATGCAGCTCAATTTTTCAAAGTTTAATTTTATTAATAGAAATGATGAATTATACAATCGGTATTTACCATCAAGGGATCCTTTCATACTAAAAAAAAAGAAGAATTACAAAAGAAAGAAGAAAAAGAAAAAAAATCCATGTAAATGCACTCATACCTATATAGAATATTTACATTCAGCCGAGGGGTCACCGAGTGGAGCCTTACCGGCCACATGTGGGCGGCAAGACAGGACTCAAGGAGATCCCAGTGCTTTTCGCCCTGCCAAATCATTGGTAATAAAAGCCAGTGGAGACAGGGTGAGAGCACAAATTACAAGAATAAAATAATAAATAACTCTAGATGATATAAATTGTAGAATTATGTAAAAACTATTATAGCCCAGGATAAGTCGGTTCACGGTCCCAAGGAATTGGAGTTGAATAGGATATGAATCTATCTCTAACTCGGGTGTCCCATTTGGAATATTCATGACATAGATGTATCTCCCGGTGACGACAGGATTCCCTTATAATATAGTTGGGGTTTTGTTGGGGATTTATAGGGCCTTATTTAACCCTTTGTCTTCTCTCATTATTACTTTATTTGTTAACCCCTTTTCTTCCTTTTTCATATATATATATATATATATATATATATATATATATATATATATATATATATATATATATATAATCTAAAAGCATCAGAATCAGAGTAATATCAATATATATGCTGATTGGATTTGGCGAAAAACACGATTCCTTTGAAGTCGCTTTGATTGGCCGCCGGCGATAAAAGGGAATCATTAGAGTTTTACTTTGGATAAATGATAGTTGAACGTATATTTAATAAATATAAGAATAGTCCGGGGTGGCGGTCAAAAATCTACAAATACTATTCAACTATTTTATTGCAGCCAAAATCCTCGGTACCTATAATTCTTCATTCTAGTGATTCTAGACACCTCTAACGTCACTTGGCAAGCACATCTATATTTTTGAAATACATGCACTATCACTAATTAATCCCACTTCATTTTGATTTCCTTTCTGCTTCCATATTAACTCATCAATCAATATTCTTATACTAAATCCTCTTAAAAAATCTTACCCCATCACGTAACACAATCAATTTTACCAGGACGAATAGTCATCTAACGTCTTGTTAGTGTATGTTATATGTTTACAGACCGCTATATGTTATCTAATGTAGTTCTTATTCTTTTGTTCTACGTATTTATAATTTGTTGTCTGTGTCTTGTTCATTCAGCTCTGAAGAAGAAATACATCTTTGATTTTAATATCTTTTAGCTTGTCTTCATTAAATACCTTTCCGCTAAACCAGTGGTCGAGTTGTCATTTTTAATTTTAGCACCTTCGGAAACTGAAAGCTTCACCATTGAAAACAATGACGTACTATCGAAAGTAGTAACTGATATGATTGAGCATATTGCTCGTAATTTTATTTTAATTTTTTTTAATTTCCACCAAAGTTTATATAACTGTATTGTTTCATGGTTCAAAGTCGAAGAGTGTTTGGCGGCCGGCAATTTGTGATTTCCCAATAAATATATCAAAAATCGTGGAGGAATAATTCATCTGACGTATGATTTGACTAGAAATTGTAGATTGAAGGAGTGAATTTTTCAGGAATTCATCTCAGAAAATCGCTTTTTTATGACGACAAAAACGCTAGCTCAGTGTAAAACCAAAACTTATTCATTTTTTCTTATTATTTGACTTTGGATTCAGGTAAAAATGATTTAAACTAATTGATCCAATTTATAGGGTAATCTTATGACATGAAAAAATAAAATATTGACTGCATTTATCCATTCTAAAGGCCAGTAGTTCTCCAGACATATTCTTCTACAATGTTATTTAATGTAAAAAAATACTTATAATGGTAAATGCTTTAGTTTATTAATACCAAACTTTATTTAAAGAGTTAAAGAAACAAACAGAGCCGAATAACTGTTATAAAATATGAAATAGATGGTTGCCGTGGGCTTGGGGTGTAGGACCGTAGGACCTCAAGGGGTGAGGAGGAGGAAGCACACTTTCAGGTGGCAGCCACAGTAGTATCCGTGCCTCCTCTAGTTAATTCTAGTCCTCTAGTCTGTGCCATGGATAGGTATATATAAATTTAAAAGCATATTTTTTTTTTTTATAAAGAGAACAAAAAAGTATATTGAAAATGAATAACGGAAATACTGAAATCAAATTAAAGCTACTGACGGACTTTATTTCTCTAGATATTTACTCAGAAGGGCAAGAAAAGCCGAATGACAATTGACTTGGCAAACAGGGACCGTAAGAGGGTCACAGGAGTCTAGGGCCCATTCTAATATCGCCCCCACCCCTTCCCCTGTCACAAACGCCCCCAAATTCACAGGTTCAGTCCTAAGCTAAAAATAACAGAATAGCTCTATTTTAAAGCAGCCCATGAAATATAGAAGAATGGAAATAGGTATTGTTTTGATTTCTTTTGTACTCCTTTAGCACTAATAACTTTATTTTTTTATGGAGTGTCAATTTTTATAAATCAGTACTATCGATAGTTTTCGAATGACTGTTGGAAGGCAGAAGAGAGGGGGTGAGATTGCTTTTAATAATAAATGAGAGAAAAACCGTTTTATCTGTCAGAAATCTGTCTGTGTAATTAAAGAAATTGAAGGCTGATTTATTTGATTCTATCATTAATCTAGTATTTACCGAAAATTTTAATAAATAAAAAATTGAGCCGCGGCGTGGCCGAGGGGATATTGTCTCCGACTCCCACGCTGGCGGTGCGGGTTCGAATCTCGCCAAAGCCCGCTAGATTCTGTTCGGTGACGAAACTGAACAGACTCAGCGGCTTGCCATGGATTAGAAGAGGTTGGTTACCCAACTACCGTAGATTACCCATCCAGATTAGCGCTCGTGGCATGAAGCAGACGATAAAAAAAAAAAAAATGTTTAAAATAAGTTGTATGTGATTAATGAAATTATGAGCTTTACATAGTCAGGAACCTACCATTACCCCTTCCGCCGTTCATAATAATTTTACTAGTCTGTCCCCGCATCTAGAAGAAATCCCGCGGACGCCCTTTTGTCTTGAGAATAATAAAAAAAAAACTATTCACAAGCGTGGGAGGTATAATAATTTTCTTCATATTACTCTCAAAATATATGTAACCAAAACCACTATAATTGTATAGTAAAGTGTATGCAGTACAGCTCCTCAGTAATCAGTAGGTATTGCCTCTTACTGTGATATTAGGTTTTGTGGGGATTTAGAAATGGACGGAACGGAATGGACATGAGGGAGGTGAGCATAAAGGAAGTATAAAGGGTTTGGTTTTGATTCTCTTCTGAAATGCAGAAGTCGAAATTGTTCACAATCGCAGTACATTTCATATATAGGTAAGTAGTAAAAAGTTGGATTGTTATCTACAAATAGTAGCATAAAATGCTAATTTTTCTCTTCTATTAATTAAGATTCCCTCACAAATAAATGAATAAATAAAATAAGATTAACTACGAAACGATCAGAAGATATATTTTAAATATAAACTCCATAGTAGGATATATATATCCTTTATACCTTAGAACCAGCTGCAGAGATATTGTTGACTATTGCTCTAATGAAGGGCCAAGGTCCCTTGACGTTTGATTGATAAGCTCTGCCTCGGCTGCTGTACCCGACATGAGGGAATCATACGGGCAGGCCGGATGTCACCCTCACACATTCGATACACTTCAGTTCTAAATCAAATGTTTGCGACTATATGTTACATCTCTTCCACCTCCCCTCTGTATCTACCCTAATAACAAATATGCAAAGAAGAGCGAGTGATGAACTTATCATTCGATTTTTAAAATATTCTAATTCAACATCCCACAATATGAAGACTATTTACAGAAGGACGAAATGACCTGAAAATAAGAGAAAAGAATAAAGTTGCCAAACCCAAAAACCTGAGATCATAAAAGGCGCTGGGTATTGGTATTGATTGGTCTGGTGATACTGCAATCGTTAACATGATCCTTGGATGGCTAAAGTTGTTCTTTCAATAAAAACCGTTTGTTTAGTGCAGCAGATAAAAAAACATTTTACATATTAGATAATAAATTAAGATGGAATTAAAAATGAGACAACCCTTTCCCTAAGCTCTGACCCTCCGTCCTTGTAGAAAGTGATGGAGATTATCCCTAGAGGAATGCAGAAGGGCTGTTCCACAATCCACTAGAGTGGACCAACATTAGTGCCATTTGGGAAACACATCACAAATTTGATTCACGGGATTAGGATTATCCCGCCGGCTCTCTGATGTAGCAGAAGACAATATCCGACTCATCCTTGGATCCGTTCATTCACAGCTTTCGGGAATTGGGATTTATTTATAATTTACAATTATTTTATCGTTATTTATTTATTTTAGTATTCTAATATTTTTAAATTTTGGATTTTAATCTATAACCAAAACCGTCCCGTATTCAACACAACTTCGTTGAAATACATTTCTTTTACCAGTTTAAAAAACCTCAGGAATAGTGGCTCAGTGTTCATGCTGATCAGAACATTCAACCCCTTCCCCTCCTTAGAGGATATTTGCCGTACGAACGTTTTGTTGCGAATATTGCTCGTCCAATACGAGACTGAGAGTTATTTTTTTTCACGAATTTAAATTAATATCTCTTTGCCAGATCGCTTATATAACGCGATAGTGATGAGTGCTGACAATTTGCAATGCAAAATTGCATAAAGCAGGCAATGGATATGAAAGGATTGAACAAGATAGTATCGAGTATCAACACTTTAGAATAAATATGTCGAACCAAGTCACCCTGCTTAATTGATAACGGAACGTCCCTAATTTTTATCCCTAATTATTCCTAAAGTTTGTCTAGGAGTTTGTAGTAATCTCATATTTTACTTTATTACTGTACAAGAAATTTCAGTTTTGTTTGCGCATGAATTGAACAGAATATAAAAAAATATTAAAAATAAAAAATATTCCAATTTAAAGCAATCAATTGTTTTATTTAGTAAAAAAAAAGGAAAAATAAATATAATGGGAAAAATAAATTGACATATAAGATTTTTTTAGGTAAGTAGAAGTAATTAGAATGTAACCCACTACCCTCGTTAGGGCTATCCGCTTTCACTATTTCTAAACGTAAAAATGGGAAGAGAAGGAATTCTGAAAAGGGATAAAATAGGGCAGAGAAAGAGATACGAGAGGAGTCTCCAAAAGGGTATTATTTTAGCTATATTATACTAGCCTAACTATTCATGTTGGCAACAATGTATACAACTCTGTATAACTTTAAATATTTTTATTATTTTCTCACAATTAAAAAAATAGTTTTCACTGAAATGATTCGAACATCGATGGATACTCGCTCATGCCACTTCAATATAACAGTGGTGAAAAAAAAGCACTACTTTATATAAAAAAATAAGCTCTTCAAAAATGAGAAATTGCCATGTTTACATAATGACAAATAAAACAGAAATAAGAAGGATATTCCGAAATTTTACTTAATTGTATGTTATATTTTGTATTGATTATAATGATCAACACATATACTTATATCTACACACATACACACACACACACACACACACACACACACACACACACACACACACACACACACACACACACACACACACACACACACACACACACACACACACACACACACACACACACACACACACACACACACACACACACACACACACACACACACACACACACACACACACACACACACACACACACACACACACACACGCGGGCGCGCACGCACACACACACACACACACACACACACACACACACACATATACATTTATTATATAACCATATATAAGCACTTAAATTTTTTAAACAAAGAATATGAGTTTCAAATATATATGTTTAACAGCTCAATATTATATTAATGGAAAATGTGAAATAAAACATATCTTTCAATAAATGAATATGTAAAATTTTGTTTTCTTTTTCCTGTAAATAATTTTATCTGTACATGATAGTTATGAATTTTTTTTTTTTTTCATCCAATGGGATGTTAATTATATTTTACAAAGTTAAGGGCATAACTTATTGCGTGGCTCTGCTAAATAATTCCTTAAATTTTCATGGGCCTTCAAAAAAAAAAAAAAACCACCATGGACCACAATATTCCATATACACAACCGGATTTTTCGATTTTCTCGAAGTCATGAAGGCTGAAGGGGAACAGGTGTGCCCCCCCCCCCCCCTCGACCTGACTACAATGACACTCCCCACTCCTGGGAGGGGAGGGACAGGCCCCGAGGGAGGCGAGCTAACGAGGCGCGGAATAAAGTGGCGCAGTTAGGAGTGACACGGGCGCCCCTCGTTACGGCACCCCCCATCCGTCACTATTATTCCGTCCATCGAGGAACACTATAAATCACTCCCTCCTAGCGATAGATATTAAATCTTCCACTTACTGTGGCGTCCCTGGTAATAATTTCACCCGCTTCAGTGATTTCCACGATTGGAGGATGGCCTCACATATTTTATGAATTCATCTACAAAAATTTCTACAATAATTTTGATAACTCATCACCAGAACAGAAGGAATAGAAAAAATATAAATGAAATTTCAAATGGTGCCTTACACTCATTTAGGACGCACAAAAAGTGAGAAGTTAGTCATAAACCATGGACATATCCCGGTTTCCTTTAATTACAAGACAGAAGTAAAATTTCTTTGATGAATATAGTTTTATGTCGATTTCGGCAAAAGTAGAGTAATCCTCATTTTGCAACAAGCCCTTAGATATCTCTATAGCTATGTTAGAAATATTGTTCCAGGTTATGAAAATCATTATTTATTTATGCCTAAATCTATAAGGAAATCATAGAAGCATACTCATATACTAGGATATTACAGCAGTATTCCTTCCATAAAAAAAAAAAATCCATATGAGAGGACAAAGAGGCATCTTCCTCAAAATTCCTCGGAATAAAGGAGGAATAACAAACAGAAAACAGCTTTGTACCAGTCACACGTGGCGGCTTTAAGTATCTTGAAAGGAAACGCGGGTTCCTTGTCAGTCAGTATTTATATTATAAAATAACTACAGCATGACGACAATGAGGTAAAAAATTTGAAAAAGTTAAAGACAAAAAAATATTAACATTAAAATATGTTACTTTATAAGGAATTTTATTTTATAAAATTGAGCACACTGTTGCTTATTAACGGGGTTTAGCTCATGATTTGATTTCGTGTGAAATCTCAAAACTTTATGATAACTGATTCACCATTCTTTTAAAAAATAACAAAAATTATGAATTACGAGTCGGCTGGTTTCGCAATGTAAACCCTCTATTGAAATGGTCAGGGTTCGAAAAACGAAAGCAGCTTTAAAATCGGAAAATGAGATAAGAAGCAATGGCAGTCGCGATAACGTGTCTTGCGGGATGATATAACTGTAACGCCGGCCAAACATTGAAAAATATATACCTATATAAAAAAAATCTGGTGCGTGCGCGCAACACACAACTTTCACTTACCAACTTACTTAGATTAGAAATTGATGCGTTTTGTTAATTGCCACTTCTCAAATGAACAGAACAGTTTAATTATAACGCATTGGTTTGTCATTAAAGGCGTACGGCGCATGCGTGAGCTCAAGGTGTTTTATGAGTTGACGGAATATTTTTCTTTTTTTCTCCTGTATATGTTTACTTGATTTTCTTCATATATCATATTTAGCCGTTTCTTATTTTTAAGCGTGATGAGAGACAGATAATTTTCCAATATAAACTAAAACAAAGGTACTTTATAGAAAAACAAAAAAAGCCCCTTCCCCATTTAAGCCCCCTCAGAACATTTAATAATAATAAAGCTTACCTGATATTAAACAACAACTAATTTTCATTAAACATAACGAATTTGATAAAAATCGTTAAAGCCGTTTTTGAGATAATCGATCAAAAAGGTAAAAATTGGACAAAATTTATTAAGTAAAGTCCCCCCTCCTGTTGATCAATTTTGATGAAATTTTTACAGTCATATCTCGGGCATACAAATACATCAAATACCAAGTTTGATCAAAATCGTTAAAACCGTTATTGAGTAAATAAAAAAAACACGTGAAAATGATACAAAATTTATTAAGTAAAGTCCCCCCTCCGGTTGATCAATTTTGATGAAATTTTTACAGTCATATCTCGGGCATATCAATAGATCAAATACTCATCTTAAGTAAAATCGTTAGAGCCGTTTTTGAGAAAATCGAAAAAAACTTAAAAAGTTATTAAATAAAGTACCCCCTCCCTTTGAGCAAATTTGATGAAATTTTTGCTGTCACATCGCATGCATATACATACTCTAAATACTTAATTTCAGGTTCGCACGGTTTATAGTTTTTGAGCTAGTCTGTTCACACACACACACACAGACACACAGACACACACACACACAGACCATTTCGCGGGACTTGGTTATTTTGACTCAGGGGACCCCAAAACGTGTATTTCCGTTGAAAACCGGAAGTCGAAAATTTTCACGATCGCAATACTTCCACTTACTATATATTTCATATATAGGTAAGTGAAAGTAAAAAACAAGAAAGGTATTTATAGGACATTGTAGGAATTTATTTTTGTTGATCATTAAAAATAAAAAATAAAAAAATAGTTAGTTTGGATTTTGTAAATCTTATAAGCCCACAGATAAATTGAAACATGAGGGTTTTTTTCATATCGGTGAAAGGTAAGTTCAAGACGGAAACTAACTTGAGGATATTAGTATAAAAGGATAAAGGATTAGAATTGTGTTTTTTAATAATTTTACATTCTGGATAATAAGATTTTGAAATAATATGGATGGAAATAATAATTTTATTCTTAAACTTTTTTTTAACACCCGCCAGAGATAGTAAAAGGAAATAATACTCCTTTCCATGTTCATTTTACTATCTACTGGCTTAGTAAGGGGACACTTCTTCCTAATTTACCTCTTACTTTTTTTTAAACCGTATTAATATGTATGAAACAATATTTAAGACATATAAACTTATTATAAATAAATAAATTTAAATAGATAATACATTGAAAGCGATACAAAAGATTGGAGATGACCCGTGGGAGCAGGGTATTAGTCGCTGACAGGGACGATGGGGCAGCCGATATTATGGTTCCCGTAGGGGTAGTTATGGTCTTGGTATTTACCGCTCCTCTCATGTCCCTCATCCACCATCCATCATACCAGTAGCTCTAACAGGCCCCCTACTAGCCCTGCCTTTTCTGATATTGTCCAGATAATTTATAGAAGCTGTTGGATTACTTCGTTAACAACGCCAGTTTTTGATACAGGCGTCAAATTAGAAATATTCTAACTTGGATTGATCGGAGAGATTTACTGGTTATATAAAATTACTGAACGAAGATATGAATATTTAATCGTTTTGGGTGATTCGGAGATCAGAAACGATCAAATCCATGAAGTTCATTTTATTCCCGTCATAATAAAATAATTGTGATTGTTCCTGTGTATTTACACTTGTCATTTCAATATATTGAGATATTTTTTAGATGAATTTCGATGTTGATCATTAAGAACCATTGAATTGTTTACATTACATACAATTTTAATCTTTGCTCTCAGACCGAAATAGCGAGAAATTAAACAATACCGATTTTTACGAGTAAGAATATAGTAAAAGGAAATCTTTCCCTTCTCTTCTGTAAGTGATATAGCTTCCCAATCCAGTACTCCAGTTTGCAATAAAAGAGGGAGGACATGAAGAAAGTAAATAGAAATGAGATGGGGGTTGCGCAGGGGACCCAGTTGGCCCGCCTATATATCCTACCAACCGGGCGATATTTCAGCCGCCCACGCTAATGCCACTTGTTGGCCTCGTCCTGCAAGATTTGAATAATAAAACGGCCCTCCTCCAATCTAACTCTACATCATACCTAGCTCCTTTTAGCCACCACGGATAAATATCAGTCTTCTATATCCCCTTGTATTTCTTGTGGGCTTTCTTGGTGGCAGATTGGTCTTTGTAGGGACGACCCAGGGGACGAACTTTTCCCTTTCCTAAGATCGGATCCAGTGGGGCTAAAAAGGAGTTAGAAAAACTTTCTAAAGAATGCAAAGAAGAAATCGCACCAAAAAATGCTAATGGTAATCCCACTCATATAGTAATCAGTACCTTCTTTTCATCACGAATATTTTATTCATATTATTATAAAGAAGAAAAAGAAGCGAGGCTCTTGATATGCAGAAGTGTAATGGTTTAACATTAATTATATATAATAAATTTTATTTTAATTATATCAATTTATTTTGTTTTCAATTGAACCTTTTTATCTAACCTGACACTGTCAAAAAAAGAAAAGATAAAAAAAGTCCTCCTTAAGAAGTTTTGAAAAATATATAGTAGTTAATTCCATAATTCCGTAAAGAATTTAAATCGATAAAATTACAGAAAAACCTCGATACAGTTACAGGTTAAAAATTTTTATTTATTTTAAGATACATAATATTATTCATAAATAATTGGAAATTTTTTTAGAATTTATAAATATATGCATTGAACATTTCAACTGAAATAAAGTAATATCTCAAAAAGAATAATACGGTTTAAATCAGTACAGAAAGGTAGGAATATTGCAATGGGTCATAGTGTTACTAAATCAGAGGTTTTATGTCGGATAGCTGATGAGATGAGGCGAAGGCTAACCGTTTAACCCTTGATCCAGCGGAAGCCCATTTTAATAAAGGGTTGGGGTGATTGGAGGGACAGGGAACTGATCCCATCCCTCCCAGAATCGACCCCCCGCTTTGGGGGTCATTCCCTGCATCAGGGTTCTATACTTCAGAACACATGACGGGGGTAATAATGAGAACTACCTGCGAGAAAATGAAGTCAGAATAACTATGAAGATGGATGCTACATTAACATGAAAATTAATGCGGTAATGGTAGAGGGGGGTGGCATATTATAACTTTTTGATTATTTGTAACTCATATACTTAATATTTGTTTGTATATTTTATCTTATTGTTTTTTACTTAATTCTGATCAGAACCTGAAATTTATGTAACCTGTATCTACAGGTGTATTTTTTTACCCCAAACATTTCACTTTATTAAAAATCCACTTAAATTGATTAAATTAAATTGATAACACTTCCCTCGGTATTTCTCGTTGCAACCAATACAAATAACAATGCATTTCAACACGAAATGTTTTTAAAACGCTATGTGACATCTCGTTTAACTAACCAGGTTTAACCTTTACTGAACCGTAAGAAGCTATTATTATTTATTTCTAAATAATGTCTTCGCTCTAAGTCGATCCCGAACGAATTCAAACTTATTAATCCCAAGATTGAGATAAAATTTAATGGTCAAAATAATGTTGAGAGCTTCAAATTTATCGTGAAATATTTTTTATAAATACATAATGCAAAATATATGAAAACAAAAATGTACTCACATATAACGGATAGGTTTGCATTGGCCCTGATAGGCTTGTGAAAGCCGTTGGGGCCAACCTGGCATTGGAACTGGGCATCGTCGTCTAAGCTGGCGTTGATGATGTTCAAATTGTAGACCCCGTTCTTAAAGTCACCCACCATCTTGTACCTTGGGAAACCGGGAATCTCTGGAGAGAAACCTGAAAAAAAAAATCAAATACTTAGGCTTATATTAAAAACAAAAACAAGGAATAGCTGTATTAACTAAGCATCTTAAATTTTATGGCAATTGCAAGTTTAAATGATTAATCTGAAAAGAAAAGATTAAGGATGGCCGGGATTCGAGCCTAGATTCTTCAACACTGTTGCAGAGACATAGACCACAAGGCTACCACGGCCCGTATCCCCCCTTACTATGTTAACCTTATTTCTTCACTGGTCCTATATAATATCTTTCAACTGCTACTATTAAGATTATTCTTATCAAGTATCAAAGCCGCTGCAATGCCCGACTTATACATTCAGTAAAAAAGTATTTTTTTTTTTTTTTTTATCTTATTTTTCTATATGCTTATTCCTAACCGATGTTACATGATTTAAATCCAAGTAATCAATATTACTAGCTAGGTTTACAGAAAACAGACAACACGCCCATCTAAGCAAAATAAAAAAATATTTAGACTGAGCTTATTAACTGACATCTACTCATTGCCACAGTATAATTAAAAAATTCTTAAGCTCTACAAAATTTTAAGAATTAATAAAGTTAGAAATATCCGAAGAAGGAATGTAATTTAAGAATTTCAGTTATTCAGAAGTGGAAGGTATTTTAATTTACTTTTAAAGGATGACACAGTTAGAAATTAAAAGTTTATTCCGCCGGTTCAGAGAATTCAGAAGATAAAATATATAAAATGATTATATGTTTAAAAGTTCAAGTCAGTGATTAGTTGTGGGCATGTAACATAGACAGTCAGTCCCTTTCATAGAATAATTTAGAATAATTCAAAAATTAATACAATTAAATTTTGATGAAGCAAAAAATGACCCTGTTATTATTAATATGATACCAGTTGACCTCCAGTTATAGTTATTTATGCCAGAACTCCATTGTTCACACCCAGCTGCTTTAATATCACAAACATTTATGAAATTAAAACATATATATAAATAAAGCCCCTCTAAAAAATATATATATATATGTATATATAAATAAATTATTAACTTTAGAATTAATTATATGCTACTAGGGCCGATTTTATTTATGATAATTCTCATACTGCATATAAATATATATATATATATATATATATATATATATATATATATATAGGGGAGGGTGGGGCACAATGAAAAACTAGGTGTATTGGGCGAACCAAAAGGTCTAGTGTAACCATATTCAGACAGCAAGCGGTATGGGTGGCCTCAAACAAAGTTAGCATATTGTCCCCTTTCGAATTGTTTCGTGACAGACTCCACGTGCGGTTTTGTGTGGTAAAACTAAAAATGTTCGTCGAACGGATTTTCCTCTCTAGGTAAGAGTAATTATTTCATTCAATCTGCTCTTACAAAATTTCATTATGCATGTATCTCTTAAGATTTTGCCTGACGTTGGCTTTCCTACCTCTTCACGTTCATCGTAGAAAGTTAAAGACATCTACCTAAATGGCTCGTATGGGGTTCCTTGAAACAAGGGAGTTCGAGGCACAATGAAACGTTTCATGGAATCCAACGAGTGTTTCATCGTGCGGCATGTGTTTTTCATTGTGTAATAAGCAGTCTTTTTTTTCATTTTCTTAAGGATTGGTGCGAAATTGAGAGCGGAACACCAAAAAAACTGTAGTGTAATGTAATTTATGACAACTTTCTTCTAAAGTCAAACGTTACTCTTTTCCGAAAGATTTCGTGGCTATCCTAAAGCAGAAGAACGAAAAACCGACTGGAAGCCGAATACATTATTTTTTGTTAATTATGGTGTTGTTTTTTCAGCTGTTCTATTGTACCTCGGGCGTGGGGCACAATGAAACATGTTTTGTTTTTTTTGGTAAATAGCTGATCGCGGTCAGACATGATACATAAAATAATTTTTAACGCATTTCTTACATAGATTAGATCCTACGGTAACATGGAAAAAATAAAAAAAATTAAAATAAAGTCTCACGTGGGGTGCCCCACCTTAATATGCCTTACCTAAATCTTTATATAACCTACTAATAACCTAACTCTTGTGAATATTTTAATTTGACCCAAGGTGAGTAATGTATGTTCATTACAAAGTATTACTTACTAAACACTGAAAGAACTCAGAATTCGACCATTGGATAGAACTTAAAAAACGCAACAATTTTAAAAAAATCTTTAATGGAATACAGGCGAACGTAAGGTTCTGTTTGCTAGCCAGGTCACAGCAGATGCATAAATCAAAACTTTCATTAGTTAACGCCCCACGTCCAATTCCTTTTCGGTTTTTCATTCCAATGATGGAAAAGCTGGGACAGCCTGCCTAACGACCAATATAATTGTAAATCGGTAATACAAAATTTTAATGCCCCAGGAGGGAGGGTTGGGGGCGCCGTGATTTAATGCTAAGCAGACTTTAATTATTGGCCGCTATCAATTAATTTGAACTGGTGGGGGGGGGCGAGGAAGGGACGTTATCCGAATGCTCGTTTGTATGTTAATGAGGGCGGTGGAAGGGATGGGGGGTCGCTGAAAAATTGTATTGTTAATAATTTATTATGAAGGTCTTTTGGAATTCAGTGCCTGTTCAGCGAATTTCCAAGTTTAGGAAACGATTTGAATAAAGCTTGGTCCTTTTAAAATTTTATTTATGTGATAAATATGAGGATTGATGGTTGGAATTTTTCGGTAAAGATTTTTTAATATTAGGATAAGATATAATATTAATTGAAAACGCGGTGTAGGATTTTTCAATGTTTCATTTTTTTTCCATACAGTAAATGAGATAATGGAATAGAAAAGGATGGATAATATTGATCTTAGAGAGAACAATTAAACTTTAATTTAGATCTTTCGAGCGCAGTCATCTGAAAGGACGTGGCAACAGATCGTTGAAGACAAGAAGAGCTTCTGGAAGCAGGATAGGCTCAAGGGGCTGAAGGGTATGAGCGTGAGGGGTGAAGTAGTCATGCGGAAGGTTGAAACCTCCTCAGTGGCTCAAAGTGTTTCCCAGATCGGGGCTTATTGGGTCCAGTCTCATTTCTACTTGAGGGTATCGGTGTCCAACAGTTTAATTCTTTATAGCTATCACGTCACGTTTATGAACATCGTGACAGGAGAATATCGACTTAATAACTCGGAAGGGCAAGTTTATCTATATCCTTCTTAAGAAAATTTTTAACACCTCTTTTATATGATTTTATTTGTAAAAGGATTAATTATTTATTATATATAATTCAGTTATATATCATTAAATTCTTTATTGTTTTAAGATCACATGAAGAATTGAGAAGTTGGGTATTTCTATTTTATTAAGTACAGTTTAATTGAATTAATTATTGAAGTGAAACTATGCAGAAAAAACTAAGGAAAGGTGAGTTTAAGATGAGTATTTAAAAGCTATCTATTCCACTTCAAAGTTAGCTATTTTAGAAAATTACTAGGGTAACTTAAACTATTAACGTTTTTACCAAGAAAAAATAAGAAAGAAACAGAAATATTTTATTCACTTAGTTTAACAGGATTTCTTCTCAAGCTAGACAAAACTAAGTGAGATAGGGCATCATAGTTGAGTAAGCAATAAAATTAATTAAGTGAATCCTTAAGAATACTACACGCATTGGGCCAAGCTGATCCGCTCTCATCATAATTAAGGTGTTAATGAGTGAAAAGGATCAGAGGGTATTAAAGATTTAAACAAATGAGCCCCTTACTGATTTGTAAAAAATAAGCAATTGAAAAGTTTGTGTAATACAGAACAATATTCTGTTCGATTTTCTTACGATGAAGTAATTAGGTGCCCATTTTCATCTCTTTCAACTTAAGTTATATACAAAAAGAAATATAAACATATAGTGCATACTTACATTGTTTTTTATTTTGTGTTTGGAAGATTTAAAACTAAAATGGACTGTTATGATGAGCGAAACCGTCATATTTAAATTATCAGGGGATAATATAAAAATACTTCAATGGTAATCAATACATTCCATGCACAGAATGTTCTATTCTACGGATCATAATCCTACAGAAGCCCAAGGACATTATTTGATAAATGGCAATGCACGAGCCTCAGAATCCTGACGCCAGGACATGGAAGTTGACCCGTTGATGAAGAAGAACTTGGCGCAGGTCAGGGCTAATTATTTAGCTAGGGAGGGAGTACTTTGCTGTGGCTGGGAGGGAAGGGAAGGGGTGCATGGAACGCTATAGGGGCCACCTAATGCTACCATAAATCCAGTCCGGGCGGTTTGTATGTAAAGCCCCTCGGACCTACATCTCCCTGATAAGTCATAATGTAATCTATACTTCCCACCCCTTTATTCCAGGCACTTAACATTTTAATTTTCAACAAGATATGATATAAATTAATAATAATTTCAAATACGAACTGTAACAAAATGACTTTTAAATCAGTCCTAGATCGACTGAGGTAGACTAGCCCACTTTGTGCAGGAAGCCCTAATTAATTGGCAAACTGGACATGTGCCTTTATCGGATTAGGGAATAAACCAGGTAGTAGAGCGTGAGTGCTGACCACATCACCCGGCATATGATGTAGTTAAGTTGCATGGGATTCAAACCAAATACAAATACAAAATAAAATACAAAACGATGTAGTTGCTACATAGGATTCATAACAAATACAAAATTACTACAAGGGTAGAATGAATGGTGTAGTTTTAGATGAATAAAAATAGCTTGTAGCATCTCCAACTGGATCGATTTAATAATGAATAACTTATTACACAGAACTGCTAACATCAAATGACGAGGTGACTTTGTCATTCTTTTTAGTAAAATTTTTAAAATATTAACAACTTTACATACCGATAAATTTTGTTTATTCTAATAACATTTAAAACACATTTGAAAGAAAAACATTTACAATTTCCCACTTCATCCCGGTTGCTCAATTATTGAAAATTTGTCTACCATAAAACGAAGCTTCGAGCACAAAGGCATCGCCCGGCGTTTTATTACCAGATGGAGAAGTTGGACAATAGGAGGATATCGGCCTCTCCCCATTACAGGATTATCACTAATCACCGCTATCGGGGTTTAATGAACAATCGGCCATGGCTGTGACGGCTACACCTCGGCTGGCCCATCTCCATTCGCTGCTTGCTAAGGTTTTTCATGCTGATTGGAATCGATCTGACGCCCCCGCTGACCGCTGATCGTGAAGGAAACCCCAATTGGATTGCAGGCACGTCCCGGCCTGGGAGCTGGGGTTAGGGGTCCAATGTCCATCCGAATGTCAATCTATTTAGATCCAGAATGTGTTCGGTACTACTAAAGCGTATAATTCAAGTTTGACGTAACCAGATATAAATACTGGGTAACATAAATATACTACAATAATAGCAATACATAAATAATATATTATTTATGAAAAGTTATAGAGGCACTGTAGGAATTGGGATTTCAACATTATACATAAAATTTTATGTTTCTCTTAAACTTCTTTCATCTAAATCCATTGCTGCGGAGATCTATGAGAATTTCACAACCAATTTTTGAGCTCTACTAGTGTACATTCGATGTTTTTTGCATGTTATTATTGCGGAGTATAGACTTTTTAAATATAAATCTCTATAACCTCGAAGATTGCTTTAATTTTATTTCGACTCGAAGGATATTAGCTACGGGTAGGATTTGCATTTATATACCCGCCCTGTCACCTCAATCAAGGGCCGGGAGAGTGCTAAAGTAGTTTTATCACTCAAAAGCAGCTGTTAAATAGAACGGAAGGGGCCGCATCTTCCTACTTAACGAGCCAAACTTTCTTCACTGTTCCGGCGCTGACCTCATTAAAAGTTAATTACCATAACCCGTCCCACCTGACATGGACCAAATATAACTTATATCATAATGCCATTAGATTATAGGATCTACCTAGGGGTTCAAATTATAAGTTTCAAAGATGTTTAGAACGATCAAGTACAAAAAAAAGAACCTCTACAGCCCATGGGTTCAGTTCTGTGTAAGAAAGTACTCTATCTTAGCCAAAGGTGTTAATTTGATTGTGATCATGCTTAAACCTCTAGTTTCCTCCTCCATATTTTTTCCATTATGAACAGCCACTTTATGCAGTTACCCCCCCTAGATGAAAAAATCTATCAGCCTGCCCCCCCTCCCCAGCGAACTCCCTTGCTCTAGAATTATATAGATACATATATGTATCTACAAGGAAGTAGACAAAAAATAACTAAAATCGAATTCAGGGATACGGATTTCTCAAACGACTTTTTCATTTGTAAAAACTTCATAGGGATCAATATATCAAAAAACCAAATTATATTAAATATTTATAGTCGTATTTAACATTTAAATCAGGATAAGAACATGGTTCCTTTATAGTATGTTGTATAGTTTGAGTAAAAAAAAATTTAACTTCTGGATAAGCCTTAGAAATGAAGTTTGTTAAGAATGTTTTATTTTAAATAAGACATTATTTTCTGAGCCATGCAAAAATATAATGACGTTTAAAAGCTGACTTGAATGAATTAAGTAGCTTTAGTTTTTAATTGAATTAATTAGTTATAATTTTGCTATCGGCGATCCCCGAGTTAGATGATAATTTGAAGGGGTGGAGGGCGGGCCCTGTAGAGATAAAGGTACTAACTAGTCAGGTTCTTGGTCCCGAGTTGGCCGATCGGAAATTCACTTTAGAGTTGAGCCCTCGAGGGATCCCCTCGCAAGATCATCAGCTAGGATCGATTCAATAGAAACTGGGTACCTTAACTTTCAGCAGGTCAGTAGGGAGGCCAACTGTTTTGAGTCACATCATTAAATCTCCAAATTGAATTTTGACCTCGAATCAACTATTGTATATAAAAAATCAATGATTTATGAGTAGCAAATATGATTCATTTATTATACAGGGAAAATATTTCTTCAAATTAAAATCCACGGACAACTTTCAAATGTTGAATAAGATATTCAATGTTTTTATTGTTCCAATAAAAACAGATCAAGTATCCTATAAACAAATAACAAATAAATTATTGGGGAAAAAAATGATAGATCATTGATGGAAAATATCAAATATGGATGAAACATGAAGGAAAACTAAATATATAAAAACCTATAGCCAACGTTTTATGAAACGAGACACTATCTTTTTTTTAGCAGTGAATTATTTTATATTGTTCCAATGAGACTCAGAATAGTGGTTTTTCCTTTATTCTCAGCTGAAATATTTATGTTAATATAAAATAAATATTCAGTTTAACTACATTTTACTCAGCATTTAAATAAATAAGTGATACGCTGACTCGTTTTGAATCTTACGGTAATAAACTAATAAATATTTGTAATTTATATAATAATTATTAATGAAACTATTAATATTTTTACTATAAAAAATAATATGAACTCCTGCTTTTCACACGATGCTATTGTTTCAGTTCAGTAGTAACACTAACAACAACGACAAAAAGCTTTAATAAAATATTATTATAATGATAATAAATAAATATGTACATAAATATATATGTACATTTATCCGTATCCCTCTTTGAAACAAGGCTGAACTAAGGGTAATAACAATTTAATTCTTTTATCAAGTTAAACTATAGTATCATTAATAATTAAATCCTGATGTGATATAGATAAAAACTTCTTGATATTTGAATGGAACAAAAATTAGTTTGGATACATGAAAGCACATAAAATAATACTGATTTCCGATGTCTCAGTCTGTTAAAAATTGAGCACGAGCGTTGGAATCGATTTTGAGTATCCAGGGGTCATCATTGAGAGTGTGTTGTCTTTGACCCTCATGCAACGCACAAAGGAGACCTCGTCCAAATTGGATTCCCTTGACAAACATCAATCCCGCTTACTATAGCTCAGTCCAAGCCTCGTCATTTCTCCGTATCAGTGTAATACATAAAGGCCCTACACACGTCCTGTTTCCTTTAAGCCGTCTCTCAAATACTGGGTAAAATTGAAGAACCTATAGACTGAAAGATCGTACAAACTTCGACTCGTCACCAATGGATTTGATTCAGTTAGTATGACAAATAGGAAACCTATTTCAACTTGAACCCTCCTGATTTCTCTCCTTAAACACATTTAAACTCCTGATTTTAAGATTTATTATCATTTGTTGTTAAAGTGTGTATTTTTAGTTTTAATTTACATAATTGTATATAGTACAGCCAGACAAACGCTCCCTAAAAGTTGTCAATAATGTTATTCTTAGGGGACTAAATGTCCCAGAATAAAGTAAAATTTTTCATTTCTCTTCATTTCATTTCTATAAGAAATCATTTAACGTATATAAATTATATAAATAATTTACTCAATAAAACATAAAGTAACATATCGTGTTTGATAATAAGTAATTGAGACACGAATTTAATATCATTCAAATTAAAAAAAAAAAAGATATTAGGACGAAAAAATAATGGTATTTCCCGCACTCAGAATTGTCTGATTGTTAAGCATTGGTCCACCCATTTTGTTTAAACAAAATAGCTGGGCCTACATGATCCTTTGATTTAATGGCTTAAACAAATACACAGCTTTAATTGTTAATCACTTGTTGGTTATTCTCTTTGTAATTTTACAACTGATGTATTTAAAAGAAAAAATTGTCGTGTGTATCCATTTTGATTTCAGTTCAAATTTCCAAGATATATTTAAATTAAAACATTTTGATGGTCATGTAAAGAATTTATTATTCTATTTACAAAATATAGATAATCATTTAATGTAATGCTGATTTAATGGCTAATTTCATGAATTTATTTCTTCATTACTTATTGCAGGAAAGATCATTAGCAATTGTTTAATAGTTAACATGTTTTAATTCAAATTGCAATTAATTGGTTAAGATATTTAAACTCTTATTTCAATATTTCATTTCATTTATTAAACATTTAACATCATTAATATGTCTATTTATTAATATATCATTTATTTATCATTTAAGTGAATTAGCGTACAATATAGAACTATGTAAAGACTGCATTCTCATGTCAAAGGTACTAAATTTATCATTTCTCAATGTAAGGAGTAAAAGGTATTAAAACTTTCATCTGCCTTAAATCTAAAAACCAAAACTAACCTTATAGCATTTGATTAGTTACCAAACTAAAGAAAGGCTTTAAAACTGTTTAAACTAAACAAGGAACTTGATAAGAACAATCTTTTTTTTGCTAAGTTATACATTTATTTACTTATACATACATCACATAAAGGCATAATATGATCCCAATAGCTTCTTCAGTGGGTTTATCAATTACAGGTGCAACACATTAATGTAATTTTATAGAAAAAAAATTCACAAAAGCCCTCCCCACATTATTCACTGTAAACATAACAGATATAAACTGTGAGAAGGTTATTAAGGGAGGTAAAAAGGCATTCGATTTCTATAATGTTAGAAAAGATAAACCTATAGTAACGTCATTTTGGGAAATTATGCTCAATTCATTCATACAAACTTTTATACTTGAATCAGGATCAAACTAATTAAGTCTTATTTTATTTTTAATGATTTCAAATGTTTTATCAGTTTTATCTTTATTTTAATATGTATATATGTAGTATATATTTTATACCAAGATGTCTTTTATTTCATTTCACTGCAGCAGTTGTAATTTTATTTTTAACAATAGATACCATTTTTCATTCAGTTTAATTTCATTTATTTTCCAATAATACCCATACATAATCATTCATACAGTCCACTCAAAAATTCCATGTAACACTCAATTTATGTGGGCTAGACCGGGTGAAGCCGATCACCTCACATAAACACATTTAACTTCAACCTGGTTAATCATTAGATTAACCCATTTTGTCCCTTTGATGCGTTTACTCATTATTAATATTAATATATTTTTGTACAACATGTTTTAATCAGTAAATAAGTTGAACATTATATTTTTAAATTTCAAAAATAGTTTTTTTTTAATGTATACTTAGGTCAAAATCGGTATCTTGAAACCTTCAAATATGCAAATAACAGAAATTTGAAATCCGCAATAAATTATTTGCCTAGGTGTTTCTGGGATGCCATGAACAATAAATTATTTAAAATCCCAGCGTTCGGTATTTATTTTTTATCTGTTGAATTCTTTGTTGTTTTTTTTTTTTAAATTTTAAAATAATATAAATAATGAATTTTAGACTATTTACTAACCTAAAGCAAAGCCATCCTTGGTCCATTGAACCTGACCAGCGAGATGTGTAATCTCACACTGCAGCGTAGCTTCCCCGCCCTCTTGAACCTTTACATCCTTAGGTTGCAGCCGGAAGTACTGTTGCTGGCATGACCCTGAAAGCGGAAATCATGAATGAAGATTTTTTTTTTAATAATAAAGTATTTAAAAATATTAAAAAAATATAGAATGTGGTTACCCACTAGAAAAAATATATACCCACAAATACACATGTCCGGAATAAAATGCATGGTCTACATAGAAAATTCGCACATAGAAATAATAACACACACATATTTCTTTTTTGGCTCTACGACTTGCTAGAGCATAAAATCCTATTTGGCGTGTAACATAATATATATATATATATATATATATATATATATATATATATATATATATATTATGTTACACGCCAAATAGGATTTTTGGATTTTTTATAGATATATATATATATATATATATATATGATGAGTATTATGTACATAAACATATATAAAGTTTATATGTATAAAGTAATGGAAGTTTTCAATAACTAAAATACGGAGAATGTGATGAAAAAATAATAAAGTTCCACAAGTTTTCGGCTCTAGTATCTTCTTTTTAAATTATTCTTACTTCGGTCAAAGTTCATGATTAATAATTCGGTAGATGAATCAAGAAAATTTGTTTTTACATTATTAAAAGGAAATCTCGTCATTCACTCAAAATAAATAATTAATTTCTCTATCCAAAAGGTTTTTTTATAGGCCCATCATCACAGTTGAACTTTAGATTGGCACAGGACTGCAATAAAAAAAGTTTTAACTTACTTTCAAAAAGCTTATGTTTACATATTAAATACCATGAGCTGACATGCAATAATTGGTCTCTATTTGAAAAATGCAGACTATATAGAATTAAATTTGAGCTTCACATGTAGTAAATTGTGTATAAGTTTTTTAATTATTTATATTGACTATTAAAGAAATAAAATAGAAATGCAGGATTCGCCATTAGGTGCCTAAAATTGTCACTCCAACCGCTAAATGCGCCCAACATAACAGTGTTATAAATTCGAAAATCATCATTTTCGAGGTTTGAAAATGATACAAGCATTATAAATCGTGTATATTGCCCTAAATGATACTTACGCTATTACAAATTTTAAAGTCTCATTAAGTATATATTTAAATATGTTATTAAAACTTATTTTAGTTAGTTTTTATCTTTTTATAAAAACAACAAAAATATAAAGTTATTTTAGTGGAAGATAGTTTAACGTAGATTTAATATGTATCACATATTTAATTGTGACGACTTTTCGACCCGAATTCAGGTCCTCATCTCGGCTAAATGAGTAATTTTCTTATTTACATGTCGCTACAATGGGCAAATGCCATTTATATTTTTAATTATTCTTTTGTTTTTGTTTCAACTATTAATTATGGTTACGATCAATTCAAATTTTAGTTGTCTTTATCCTCTAGATATAATATTAAATTATTAATAATAAGACATTAAATAAAATATATCTAACAGAGAATTTATTTTTACTGTCTTTTCGAATTCCACGGAATAAATTCAAATTAAACACTGTTTCTATTTTGCAGCAAGACATGGCGAAATTATTTACCCTCTAAATACGACAAGTAAACTAGGACGCGCTGACAGGGGCCCAAGTCAATTGTTCACTATTTGTCTAGTGTTTATTAGTTTAACAGAAGTAGGCCAATGGCAGCAACTCTGTCTAGCGGGGTCTATCGTTCGAAATATCGAAAAATCGAAACCACGAAAAGTGCAGAGTGCGCATGTAAAAAAAAAAGTAAAAATAAATTGGTCATTTAAAAAAGCTATAACATAGTGTTGAGATTGGCAACCATTATAACTATTAAATAAATAAAATAATTTGATTTAAATCTTCTGTCGCTAAATGTAATCGTTGATAGCAGGATCATTTGTGTGGAAAATTACACCATTACATTATAACATTATGTTATTATTGTACATAGACATGTTGACTACCTGTAAGAAATAATTTAATTCCATAGTCAATGGCAGAATATTCAAATTGAAGGATCCATATATCAAAATTAAAAAAAAATAAATAAATAAATAAATAAAAATAAAATCTAACAATGCAATATTTTTATTTCAGAGTGCTTGGAAAAATAACAGACGCTCCTTATTTAAGAATAACGAAAATTCTACCATTTAAATTATAACATCCAAACCTTGCAAGACAAAAAAAAAAAAACTATGTTAAATTTCTTGATAATGCATAGAATCGGTTGTATGAATTATTGTACTGAAATCAAGTCCGGAAAAACTCATTTTTGGTCCTTCACAATATAGTATTCAAGTATATGTCAGAAAAGAATCAAAGTATTAATTTTTAGTGTTTTATAAAGTACAAAAGAAATGGGACGATCTCTTTAAAAAGAGCAAGATTTCTTAAAATCTTTAAAATAAAAAAAAATAAAACCACGAAAAAAATCTGTACTTTTCATCATGGTTAGATTAGGTTGGTTACACCTCTAGATTAACCCTCCATAAATCTCACATGACCAGGAAAGGTTACCGAACAAAAAAAAGTAAAGAAAGTTAGTTCAAAATGCACTCCTCATTATCTTTTTTTCTATGATAACCTCATTCATCCTCATATTGGATATGTTCCTTTCCAGTTAATCCTAACCTCACTGCAGAGCAGATACTAACAACGTGACAACTTGAGGTGATATAATAGTTTATGTTTCTAGTTAATTAATATTTACAATTTATGCAAACAATTCCGACAGGAATACATTTCAGAAGTATTACGGAAGGGAATAAATTATGTTCGCAAACAATAGGAGGCCTAATGAGAGACATGAAACTCTAAGGGAACATTAGCGGAATATCAGGGGCCTTAGCCCCCCCCCCCTCCCAGCTTGGGGTTAATCCTATCTAGAAAGTTCTACGGCAAAGTAGGGAACAAAGTCCCTCAGAGGGGGAAAAAATGGATAAACTTTTGTTTAGGAAATTCCTAAGGAGTAGAATTTAATTAAATCCTGGAGAATTAGGCGACATTCAACGTCGGATATAATATGCATGTTTCGACATCCTGTAAGGAAATTGAAGAATACAAATATTTTATTAAAAGTTTATTTTAAAAAGGAGAGGGGTAGTAATTCTATTTTCATTGTTTCAAAGTCAGCGGACTTGGCTAATAATATAAAACTAAGGAGTTCCTACAAATGATCCGAAATAATATAAAAAAAAAAAAAAGATCGGATTGGACTCACGGCTGCCATATGCGAATGAATTATCAGTGAGTAAAATAATCAGTTACAGATTACTCTAAAATGCCTAGAGATTCATATTGCAGATTGCATTCCATAGAACAATCATCAACACAAACTGCTCATCATTCCAGTACCAGCTCCAGTAATATATTCAAGGTATAGCACAAATACTAATCAAACCGTTCATTAATGGCAATCTATACTTTTATTTATTTTTTATACATGCAATATTGTCATGCAATGTGGATTTAGTCAAACAGAGGCTTTTTTTTTTAAAAAATCAGATATTGTTACATTATTATTTTAACATAAATAAAAAAAGGAAAAAATTGCCTTCCTTTTCCTTTGGGAGGTTTTATAATTTTCTACATCCAAAAGCGTGAATTTGATTTTCTCTTAGTTCCTATAATTAAAACCTGCCAGTCGCAGGCGAAGTTATTTAATTTTTTTTTCTTTTAAGTAATCGATTTTTAACTGTTCTGTCAGGCATTATAGCTTATATATGAGGCCAGTCAATAATAGATCACCGATTTATATTTATAAACAAAATCGTTTTTGATTTATAGTTGTGTTATTATTATGTTGTGTGTGATATGTAGTGTGTTAAATATGTGCGCTTATGTTAGGTCGATAGTTGGTGGATATGAATTTGCAAGAAGAATTTAGTTATTTACGTACCAAAATAAAAAAAATTATTGTAAATGTAGTTTTTGTAAGTGAGCCTTTTTCTTTTACTATGCATCAATTATTTATTATTTAGGAGTTAAAAGCGTTTATTGATAGCAATTGGTAGAAACACCTAATCTTTAAAATACTCCAAGCCTTTTTTTCGCAAAATATTATGAGTAGTATCCAATATATAAAATTTATATGCGCCTGTCAACATACATTGGCTATTTATTTATTTATAACAAAATGGGCTCTTCTACCACTTGGGTCATTTTAGCCACCGTAGAACATTTGCAAAAGTATGAAGAGAAATATTAAACAGTGTAATGAGAAATCAGCAAATATAATTTTTATTAAAAATATCTAAAATTATTAAAAAAATATATATATATTTTTTGAAATAATGAACTGTCTATAATCTAATGTTACGGAGTTAATATTACATACATATTTCTGAACAGTGGAAGGATACAAAAAACATCCATTAGAATGTAGTGATATAATCAGTATCAAATTAATTATAAATTAATGTTTACTTGCTTCTACCCTGAAATCTGAAAAATATATACTTTTATAAAATAAAATGAGCATTTTGCCGCTTCCCTTTTAATATAAAAAAAAATAGTAATTTCTATTTTAACAAATATCGGGTTCATAAGAATCCCTTCCAGCTTGAGATAAATTATTTTATTCATAAAAAAATCATTAGTTTGACTGCAATCATATTTAAAAAAAAATCTGGTTAAGAAAAGTTAAATTGTACAGTATGAAATTATAGAACAATATTTTAAAGCCTTTTATGCCCAAATTTAATGTATTATAAATTAAAGACAATTGATGTCTCCATATTAATTAAATCAAAGGAAAATGATATTTAAACCTTTTTAAAGGAGAATGATTTTTTTTCCTACGCCATTTAAGGCACCTGTAAAGAATATTTGATTCTTAATAAATATGACAAGTTTTATCGAAATCGTTAGAGACGGATTTGAGAAAATCGCAAACAATGTAATAATGTAAAAAAAATGTATTACATGGAATGTCCCCTCCGTTTGATTAATTTTTTTATCACATCGTGCACATATACATACATCAAATTTCAGGGTCGTACGATTTATCGTTTTTTAGCTAGTCAGTTCACACACTCACACAGACCATTTCGCAGGACTTGGTTAATTGGCCACACCAAAACGTGTTTTTTGGTTTTCCGTTGAAAACCGGAAGTCGAAATTTTTACGATCGTAATACTTTTCCTTATTACATATTTTATATATAGGTATGTAAAAGTAAAATCCAAATGTAGAAGTGTCTAAAATATCCACTAAAAATCTGGGGGGGGGGGGGGGGAATGGTTTTATAAACTGTTATCTCCTGGCTTAATAACAACCTAATTTTCTTCGGAGAGCTTTCTAGGGTAGAGTTCACAAGTTTTGTGTACTTTGCTCACGTAAACGGCAAAGTGAAAAGTCCCACAGGTAAAAGTTGGAGGCTTATTTAGTTTGCGAAAAAAGGAAAAGGTTCTTTTAGGGAACGGGCAGTTTTTCATACGTTCTAAAGCTTCCTCCCGGCCAGAATATTGAGTTAAAAATAAGCCTTTTTGACGAGCTTTGATTTAAAGTTTTTTCGTTTTTTTTTTTCCTTCCCCGAAGTCCCCTCTGGTCATGTTTACATGTTATACTGAGCATATGGGAAAAATGTAGACATGACATGGATTTGTTACCAGAATCGGTTTGAAAATGTCGGGCGAAATTCGGATCATTGGTTTAAATAATATATACAATTTTTCTTTAACTAAAAAAAGGTTTAAGTAGATATGAATTACATATAATTAATTTTTTACCGCCTTTCTTTAAGGTCAATTTTAATGTTTATTACATTTTAAAAATTTACTTAAGTATTACGCATGAAAAAATTGGAACGTGCAGTCGACTTTGAGGAAGTGATTCTAAAATTGCTATTAGGAATTTTAGATTCACGGAAAATGGAATAAAACGTAATAGAATGAAACGAAATAAAACATTCTAGGAGAATTTACTCCCAACCTAGTTTTAATATAGATTACCTAATTCTTCAAGACAGCTAATACACGCATCGATAATAATAATAGCTCTGTGTTTATTCATCTGAATTTTATTTTATCCAAACTTCAATTGATCTGGAACTTCATGTACTAAAACTTGTACTTATAACAGTTGCTTATTTAATTGAGACTGGTATGATCATCAAATAATAATAGCGAAATGAAAAAAATTAAGAATATATGTATAGGCCGCCTTCAAAGAAGGATCTAATAGGGAAATATTTTTCATACTTTGATGCATTTGTGGACCGGATAGACATTACCGAACTATAACACAAGCAACCATACATGGTGCACACACGCATTATATACATGTTTATTCTATGTATGTATGTTTATGTTTATTGTGTGTATGTATGGTATGTATGTGTTGTATGTATATATGTATTGTATATTTATGTTTATTGCTATGTTTATTGTTTGTATGCTTGTATACTTATGTTCACTGTTATGTTCATTGTTTGTATGTTTATGTTTGATGCTATTTCTATGATATGTTTATGTATATATTATTTTACGTATTCTATTTATTACATGTACGTCTAAATGTATACTTTTGTATGGGTATTTATGGGTAGTTTATGGATAGTATGGGTACATAGTTGCATACTTTACTACTATACTTGTACATAGTTGTATACTTTACTATAGTTTACTTATATATTACTTACATTTTATTAGATATAGTTTTTCATTCTCATTTTTATATATCCATATATATATATATATATGTTATATGTTATGCACTTATTTCTATACATGAATGTTATATGACAAATTGTTATGTCAATTGATTATGTATATATGTAATTAAATATGCGTTATGTCGTAAGATGGTACGCGTAGAAATAAAGTTACTCGTTACAGAATTACTGTAATGAGAAAGCAAAGATGTATAGGTATAAGTCTTACGACCGCAATTTTATTTTATATTTATCCCTAAGACGGCGAAACTAGATAGAATTATTCGGATGGTTTAGTTCAAGATCTTAATTTAAAAATATTTTAATTATATTCAAATAATACATTCTTCATCTTCTTTAATAACTTTAATAAAAGCAGCGCCTTCACCCAATTCATAATAATGACGTTAAAAGTAAACTCAATGCGTTGAAAAATATTATCTGCTAAAACTGACATTAATAGAGCAGTTGGGAATTCATGGGAAAATCTACCCAGATAAAATCACTGGTTAATATCAATTGTTTTGCCCCACAGAAATAAAATTGACAGTTGATACACTAGACCGTGATCTAGAAGAGGGGTGAATATACAAAAAAAAAAAAAAAAAAATATATATATATATATATGGAAATACAATGAGGAGACCCAATACAAATATGTGTGATGGGATGAGATGAGGTGATGGAGCAGTATATCAGGAGAAGGGGCAGGAATTTCGTTCTAGTTTTGTATTGGACGGCCCGTTCCTCCACTGATATAAATTTATGCCTATTATGGCCCCACTACATCTCGCTCTGCGATTTATCGTCCTTTCTAACTCGAGTCATGCAAAAATAATAGAAAATCATACAGCCCACGATACATCATCGGATCCAACTTGCATCCTAAATAATGCTGCAGACTGAGTAGAAATATTTATGTTGAATACATTATGATGAAAAATAAAAAAAATAATTGTCCGAAGAAGGAAAAATAGTATTATGCAGGTATTAACGAACTGATTGTAATTAGATAGATCATTCTAAAGTTTAAACAGAATGATGCCAAAGGTTCATTTTGGTATGGATATTCAACTATCTACTACATACCTACTGACTCCATCGTTGAGAAATAAAGTTGATAACAGCGTATAAAATATCCAAGCTTGTTTCCTAATTTGTGAATTAGATGCATCGATTAGTCAGTTTTCCTCCTAAGCAAGGTTTTTAAGTATTGCAAAAGATATTAAGGGCTTCAGAAAAAGTGAAATATTTCTGTTTTATATGAAAAATTAATTTTAGATATAAAAAATACTAACTTGTTGCTTATGAATAAAAAAAAAAAATTGTTTTAGATTTAAAGAATTATTCGAATACTTCCAAATTATATCAATTTTATTCAAATAGAGGGGAGATATCAGATAATAAATTAAATTGTTCTTAATTGTGTTCATAGACACTAAGTTATTAAAAAAAATGCAAGTGCCCTTCAATAAAAACAAGGAAATATTATTGTAAAAATCAGTTTGTAGCTTTCCACGTTTAATTTTATTCCAATAAGAAAACAACGAAATTATCTGTTTCTACAATGCTATGGAATATAAATAATTAAAAAAAAATATATATATATATATCGTTAAGGTATGTTAAAAAAATAAATATTTGTGGATAGAATAATCTAAAATGGAATACTCTTTAACGATAAATTAATATTTGGTCTCCAAAAATAAAATACAGACACTTATTTAATAAATAATGGTTGCTATATAATATATCTAAACATCCGTGATTTATAATTATATATATATATATATATATATATATGGACGTGTCTATATAGAACAGGCCAAAATCAGTGGGCGATATTGAGCAGCATGATAACAGTGTCTGTATAACATAATATCCTGTGTTCAATACGGACCCATAATGCGGAACAATACCACTATTCTCCCTCCATCCCTCTATTGGTAGTACCTGGATGCACATTATGGAAGAGCTAATAACTACTGGAGTGATATATATATATATATATATATATATATATATATATATATATATATATATATATATTATATGTATTTATACGTACAATACCTTGTACCTAAAAAGTCGCGGAATGGGATGGATGGTCCTCAGTAGAGTTAACATCTACACAGAGATATTTTCAAAGGCAGTGGTATAAAGCTACGGTTTACGTTCAGTAATTCTTAAGGATTGTCGGTACAGGTTTGAAAGATCACCAAGGAAGTGTGAATGTGACTAGACGACTGTCAACTGTCAGGTTTTTCCTTTAATGAAAAGTAGTCGCCTTCATCGAGGCTTGGCGATTCTTCCAAACTCAAACCTCTTACCTCGCACACAAGAGACCAGTCCCTCACTCACCGAACAACCCTGATATCTCTGGAACATAGTTTAAAAATTTCTGAGTACTATTCATCATAATTTTGAAGGTGTTTTAATTCCAAACCAAGTTATTACAGTATATATTTTTTTAACCAATTTCAACTCTTTTTTTTATCCTCATAAAGGCTTTTGGAACTCCCATCTTGGAATACTAATGTTATCAATACGCCGATTAACAATTCCTTCGGCTTCCTTCAGATCGGGATCAATATAACGCCTCTCGCTATCTGGCAATAAAGCATTCTTTAGCGAAAACTGCTCCCAGCGGCTGACAGCTATTGAACCTATCTTTATTTAGCTAGGAATCAGCATCAGCTCCTCACAATTACAGCGACTTGGGTTACGGTCTCACGTAGTGGACTTTTATTAGTGTTTACTCAAGCCCCTTCTGCGTCAGCCCTCCCCCTTTAGGCACCGCCAGATATATATTTAGGAACGTATAGGGAGTAAATATACTATCCAGATGAATCAGTAGATTTACGGCAAGATAAAGTTAATATTCGAAAATTATAAACTAAGCCTTTAACTTTACGGATTGGATACTGCATAACGAAACATTGATTGATAGCAAATGATAAATGTTGATAGTTTTACCGAGCTGATGAAACGTTCATTTTTAAGTAACTTCTTTGTTCAGATAATTTTATAATACAATAAAAAGCTTAAAACGATGCGGGCCCATATTTGACTTTGTACGAATGACATTATTTATTTTAATTTACTTTTTATCTACTTCAGGGTCAGCTTTCTACCGATTGTCACCTTTTTCTAAAAACCCATGGTACTGTGGGGGAGGGGGGCTTCTTTTCCCTCACCGCGCCTCATTAAAAATCATTGTGGAGAAAAATAGCTAATTTAAATAAATCGGTCGTTTGAGATACCCTACAAGTCCAAAAAAGTAAATTTTATTTTTAATTTCTTCGTCGGTTCCTTACATGTCAAAAAATAAAAATCAGGGGAATATAATTCTAATACTAATTTCTTGTAATGTTTATTTTACGGAATTTGTTAGTGCTAAAGTATAATTTTTTTTCGCTATTACAAAAATTTAAACTTGCGGACACGTCGCACAGTGGGAAAATTTTGTCACTTAGCGGCCAAAAATCTATAACTCCTGACTAAATGACGATAATCGAATAATCTTTTTTTCATTAAAGAGCATGGGATTCCCTTTATCAGTGAGAATAAAAAAAAATAAAAGTACCATCGCTAAAAGTATTTCAAATTAATTTTTAAATGAATTCTTTCTCCACTTTAATTTAAATAAAATAGTTTATTCAGTACAGGGTTAGACATAGGGAATGAAATGAGTCAGGATTATTATCTATTGAGCTTTTTGCTTATATACATGTCTGTTTCAGACATTTGCTCCTTTTGAAAGATTTTAAACTAATTATTGTTTAAAACAGAAAAAATCCAAAAAATTAAATTAAAAATACCCTATTTTTTAGGAATTTTAGCGGAATAAAATATTGTCATATGATTCAACTAGAAGTATGTTTTATGATTTAGTCTAATTCGAGGCCGAATATATAATGTAAGTTCGAGTATAGGGATTTAAATCTTAAAATCGATATATCGCCGATCGGTCGCATTTGATCGATCTAATTTTATTATGGTATTTTAGAACCCTTCACCCTCTACCAGTATGGGAAAAATCAGAACCAACTATTACCAATAAAAGAATTTATATCAATTTAAATACTTTCTTTTCATAAATTACATAGTCAATCTGGAAGAAATCAAAACCCATTTTTATCCAATAATTTTACAGCCATTCTTCTTATTTATAAAATATGTTTGGTGCAATAATATAAAAGATAAAGCTCAATAGAAAAATAATTAATATCTGAGAGATGAGCATATATATGGCTTAAAATAAATTCAATTTTTTTCCCTGTTGAGCTTTACTGTTTATATTAATGCACCTAACATATTTTATAAATAAGAAGAATGGCTGTAATTATAATCATTGGATAAAAATGCGTTTTAATTTCAAATAGTTGGTTCTGATTTTTTCCATACTGGTAGAGGGTGAAGGGTTCTAAAATACCATAATAGAATTAGATCGATCAAATGCGATCGATCGGCAATATATCGATTTTAAGATTTAAATCCCTATACTTGAACTTACATTATATTTCCGGCCTCGAATTAGATAAATAATAAACCATACTAATATAAATAATAAACCTAAATAATAAACCATACTTCTCGTTGAATTATATGACAATACTTTATTCCGCTAAAATTCTTAAAAAATAGGGTATTTTTAATTTATTCTTTTGGATTTTTTCTTATTTAGACAATAATTATTTTAAACACCTTTCAAATGGAGGAAGTACCTGAAAAAGACATGTATACAAGCAGAAAGCTCGATAGATAATAATCCTGACTCATTTCATTCCATATGTCTAACCCTGTACCGAACAAACAATTTTATTTAAATATTTGTGAAGAAAGAATTCATTTAAAAACTAATTTGAAATACTTTGAACGATCGTATTTTTATTTTTTTTATTCTCACTGATAAAGGGAATCCCATGCTCTTTAATGAAAAAAGAATTATTCGATTATCGTCATTTAATCAGGAGTTATAGATTTTTGGCCGCTAAATGACAAAATTTTCCCACTGTGCGTCGGGTTCATGTTAATGGAAAAATCTAAATGCTTATGTAGAAATAATGATTTTGGTAAATGGTAAAATATTGCGCAGGAAACCATATTTGAAGTAAAAACAGTTTTAGAAGCAATAATAACAGAATTATTTTTTAGATTTATATCATACTTTTAATGTTATTATAGTAACACCGTAACCATACTATATATATAATGTTCCTACAATGGTAGCATGAAAAATATTATTATAATTTTTAAATATTTTTATAATCATAAATATTTTTTTATAAATGCCAGATGGCTCATGTGGCAAGAGCACCTTACTAGTGATAATGAAATGCGGATTAAAATCCCGGCCGAGGCGAGTCTTTTCTCTTCTTACAAAAAATATTTAAAATTATATTTAGAATTTTCATACAAACCTGACAATAATTATTTTTCCATTAAGATGGCGTTAACCCGACGTTTCAGCAAATTTGAATTTTTGGAAAAGCGGAATATGGGATACTACTTTCCCTTACTTCATGTGTAGGTAAGGTTATTGAGAAATATTTAGTTAATTGAATGTTTTGGCTTAAATTTGAAGCTAGCTGGATATGAGAGCTCTAGTTGAATAGGAACCTAGATAGAAGGTGACCGGACAGAAGAGGAGAGGGGGTTGAGAGAGATGTGATGGACAAGAAGCCGGGAACACATATTAATTGCCCTAATGGCTTGGGTTAATCAATACTTCACACCATTGTGTGGCCGCCCCCCCCCCACCAACCTCCGCCACCCCCTCTATCTCCATCCATACCTTCACTCTTTCAATGTTTTCCTGTCCGGCTCAAGTCTCCGGTGGGATTAACCTTTGCTCTCAACTGGTTAGAGGAGATGAACAATTAATTCAATAACACTTGAATACAATTCAAAATAACCAAAAAGGAAATTAGCAAAATTATAATTATACTATGACATTATAATTTGATTTTAATAGTAACTTGGATAAAAAGAATATGTTTACGACCTATCGCTAAAAACAACAAAAGAGCAGTTAATTATGATACATAAAAAATTAGATGATAATTTAAAACCTTTAAAATGATGGTGCAAAATAAATAATTGAAAAATTAAGTATCTTGATGACACCACATTAAGATATATAATATCAAAATATGCGCACTCTAGCATTAACTTTTACATAAGTTCTTTTTTCCTCTTCAAACTAAACATTAAAAGGCATTTGTGTGATTCACATAGTTTTATAAAAACCATCATTTATAAGAACTGCTTAACAGGTACCTGGGAATATATTTTTTATACTTTATAAGAAGTGTATATATTAAATAGGGTTGGTAAAAGTACTACACCTGTTGGTACTCCACGTGTCAACTATACTGTCTAACAATGACTATTACCAAAATGTATGAGAGGACTGCAGCCATCAAAAAATGTATGCAGACTAGAGTAAGAATGTTTTGGGCAATGCGCAATTTTTTTTTTTTTTAATCTATACAGAATGGAAATCTAAGGATTTGAACTGTCGATAAAGGTGATCAAATTGTTGAAGTTAATTATTGATTGATTTTTTATTTTGTAACTTTCAATACGTAATTAAAATAATGTTTCGTACTGAATTGAACATCAGGCTGGATTTACTTCCAATACCTACAATATTGACAATCAAACAAAAGCATCTTTTTTTTTTTTTTTTACCCTAAGTTGAATAAATTCTTTCCTTTAAGTATGCAATTTAAATAATTAAACATTTTTTAAATAATTTTATCAGAAGAGAAAATAAATAAAATAATTAATTATATTTAAAAAATTCAAGATAACAAGGGAGGAGAAGTTCAAATCATAACAAAAAAATACCCTAAATGCAGAATGGCTTCATCCGAACTGGGGAAACATATTTGATGTAATAAAAAAACGATCACTCAATTTAGAACATAAATATTTGAAAATTATATATAATCAGGAAATGTTTGAAGGGTTGTTAAGATATAAGAATAAAAAGCAGCTGTGAAACGTTTAGGAGCCGCAAATTCGGAATTGTATACATAAATATGAATTTATTACTATTATTTGAGTTTTACATAAAGGTATATATGTACATTTTATTCAATTTAATTTTAGTTTATTTCTTTTTAAGTTTTCTTTTACAAAATTAGTCAGATTTCTTCCTCCAATATATTTCAGCAAAAAATGAAATGGAGAAATATTAAGAAATAATCGTTCATTAGTAATTTATTAACTTTCTTTTTGTCCAGAATTATTTTGATTTGTTTTTGCTTTTGATGAAGCATCGATAGTAGTTTGGTACTGGTACTAGTTTGGTAGTATGGTCTATTTATTTTGGTTTAATTCAAATTATTGATTTGAAGAAATTCGAAAACCTTGGTGAGGATGGGTGGTCTTAGCACAACGAATCGGAATTGTTATTTATTATGTTATTATTTATGAACGATTCATTTTTTCTTTTTCATTGGTTTAATGGGAAGGAATAAGATGCATTATTTTTTGAACGTGTTGATTTACTGTTTAAAGTACAGACATTAGCTGGAGCTCGAGAATCCTAAGAAATAAAAAAAAGGATTCTAAAAATAAAAATAAAATAAAAGACAGCTGAAATTACAGCGTTGATAAACTATCCGGGTGGGGGCGAGTCCTAATTGCTGAGGATAAATTAAAAAGGATGGGCCACACAGCGGTGGACTGCTCCCGCAAGATTACTTCAAGATTAGTCTTCCTGTCATTACAGCAGTAACCGTTTTAGCAAAGCGTATTTGATTCGTAACTTTATTTGATTGCGCCTCTCCTGAATAAATGTGCCAAGTACAATAAATGTTGTAGGATGTTGTTACCTATTCCTCATTAACTTCGAATTATTATTTATTCAGTCTGATTATGGAATAACATGCTGAACACAAATAAACACAAGAGGTCTTGAGTAGAAAATATCAAATCAGAGTACAAGTAGTACCAGCTAGTAAAATTTATGAAGAAATGAACGCTAAATGATTTGAGGAAAATGAATAAAAATGTTGAAAATTATTGCTGCATATACAAAATGTGCATTATTTTTTAGCTCTACTCAGTTGGTAGATCATAAACTACTCTCGCTCAATCACAACATTTGTTCACAATCGTTTATTACTGCCAAACGGGTTAGAGTTTTTCCTACGGCCATGTAAGAGTCTACAACATATATGTGTTTATTTTATATCTTAGTATGTAAATATCATGTAAATAGTAACTAAATAAATCCATTAGAGGAGGGTTAGAGAAAAGGCTCGAGCCCTCTACTATGAATGATGAAGAAATCATGTTTTAGTTCAAGGATCGATCGTGCGTTTTTTTTCTATAAGTTCAATTCAGACCTGAGATGACAACTTCGGCAAAATGAGAATCGAAGATTCAAACCCTATTTAAACCTATTTCACACTTCGAATTTTTGCAGTAGCTCTCGTAATCAATCCATAAAAATAAAGCTAATTTTGAATTACCCTAATATCAAAAATAAGGCAATTTGCGATGATGTTCATCAAAAATAAAAGCTGTTATAAAATTAATTTCACTTTGTATATCAAGGAGTTACGAATAAGTATCATCTAAACTTTTATTTATTCTAGATTTTAAAATAATTCATTTCTTTTGTCCCCTAGTCTCCAATACATCAAATTAATTCAATATAGGTAATGAGGTAAAAAAAAAAAAAAAAAAAAAATTGATTTCTCATCTTTTCTTATCCCTCTTCGAAGGTACATCTCGGTATTTATAAGAATAAATACTGGGAGGAAATATTCATATTATTCAGACATTTTTTTTATTATTATTTCAAACCAGATCCACCGATCTGTACCTGGAATCCATAATCAATTAAAAAGAAGGCAAAAAAACAACTAAATACTATAAAATAGTTTTAAAGGAAATAACCATTCATTATTCCAAGAGCGTTGAATAATATTTTGAAATTTTTAATACATGGTATTCACAAAAACGTAAATATAAAAAAAAAACTTTACTTTAAGAATAAAATTTTTTAAACGTAGGTTTTAAAATACCTCCTGTAAACGAGGTAGGTTTTAAATAAGTGGAAGTTTGCTTTTTCAAAAGAGATGCTTTTAAGGGATTCAGTGGAACCTTTAGCAGCACAAGTCCCTGTTACATTAAAACAAGGTATTTCGGGAATATCCTTCTACAAACGTTAAAAGAAAAAATCTTTTGAAGAGAACATTTCTGATTACATTAAACTAACACGATCAATAATGAACATTTTTTAAAAATTTAAATGAAAGTGTTCATCATGGTATTTTAACTTGAGACTTATAATATTATTAGTAATAAAAACTATAAATACGCAAAACAATTTTGTGCATTTTTTTTCGAAGCATTCGTTCGTAGACAATTTTCATTAATTTTATTGAACTTGTTTTTACATGTATAATTTAGATTTTTCTCTGCAAAATCCTTTTCTTGTGTCTCTGATCTCGACAGTAAAGGACCCGTCAACCTGAAGTCAAAAACTAAGACCTAATTATGCTAATCAAGGGTAATTTTAACTGAAAAGGATGCTGTAGGGGTTTGATAAACTCTCAAGAATAGGAGTGTTAAATTAATAATTATATAGTGGGTATTATTTCATTATTGCTTTGGAGATTCTTGATACAAAGAGGACTTGCTGAGAGGATTTATAAATAGCAAGGTTCGTTAAAATATCAAGGAGAACGAAACCCAATTAACGAAAGAAAATATTTTCGTAATTTTCCGATTTATTTAAAGTAATTTAATTCCTTAAAAATATAGCCATACATAAATTAAATTTATTTCGGCAAAATTATCATGAAAAAATGGTTGTTGGCTGATTAAAGGAATCACTAATCATTAAATTACAAATCAATCTTAATAATTGACAAATATCAATTAACCTGTACAAAGTTCAATTTCCTATGTGAATTGGGCTAGCAATTAGGTTAAATAACTAACAGTATTTAACTGCCACATCAATTGGAACACTGATGCCTTGTTTAAACTCAGGCGGTGGAAAATGGAGGAAAACTGTTTCCACTAATCCCCCCGGATTTCCCAGACCGATGATATACCTGGGTCAACACTCCTATCCTGTTTGCTACCATGGTCACAAATCTACACAGGAGACTAAATGCACACTCCTTATTACTCGCTTTGCAATCTTGGGTAAATGGCCTGCTCTAGGTAGGCATATGCATTAATAAATAGAGCATACACTTATTTATAATTTTCGGAAGACACAATAATTTAAGAAATTAGTGCGAAATAAATTTAGCATGAACGTTAATTACAATATAATATCATAAAATAGATATGATGATATAATTTTGTAGATAGTTATTTTACGAAACATAAAAGCAAACATATCTTATAAATAAAGTTGAAATTCTGTTTGTTTGTTCTTTATAGAAATCCATACCGTTTGTCCTACATTCTCCAAATTTCGCTTAGTGGTTCTTTGATACCAGGTGCGAACACCTGTCCATATTAAAATTGCATAACTTCAGCCAATCTCATGGTATATTCTTTATTGTTAAAAAAATCGTCATGATCTCGCTTTACAATGGGTTTTTTTTTTACGAAATCGACCGTTTGAGTCGAAAAACAGCCTAAAATATCATTTTATACATTTTGAAGAGGCCAACAAGGCCCGGTAAGACCGTCCCTTGGTAGGCGTCGAGTTCTGAGATTTTTAAACCATATGTTTTTTTTTGTTTTTTTTAAATTACAATACGTTTATTTACATGTATGGTGAATTTATTTTTTATAAATGCCTCCTAAGAAGCGAGCTTCAATAGAAGTAGTGAGCTCAAAAGCTAAAAACAACGTCAAATACGAGCAGCTGAAACTCTCGACGAACATCAAATTAGGATTGAACAACAGAGGCTTAGACAGGCAGAATAGCGGGAAACTGAGTCTGCCCAGGAATACGAGGCCCGCTTTGCGCCACAAAGGCTTAGGCAAGCCGATTTGCGAGAAGCTGAAACTGCAGGCCAATATTTCTGTTTGTTTGTTATAGAAATCCATACCGTTTATCCTAAATTCTCCAAATTTCGCCAGTAGTTCTTTCATACCAGGTGCGAACACCTGTCCATATTAAAATTGCATAACTTCAGCCGATCTTCAGCTGATAGTCTTTATTGTTATAGAAATCGTAATGAACTCACTTTACAATGGTTTTTTACGAAATCAACCGTTTCATTAGAAAAATGAAATTCCCCGATCAAACCGGGTTATACAGCTCAAAGATGAATTTCTGTTAGTTTGTTTTTTCTTAATAAAACTCCATACCGTTTGTACTAAATTCCCCAAATTTCGCTCAGTGGATCTTTCTTACTAGGTGCGAACACCTGTCCATATTAAATTTTCATAACTTCAGCCAGTCTCTGGGTATATTCTTTATTGTTATAAAAATCGTTATGATTTCACTTTAAATTTGTTCACGTTTATTAGAAAAATGAAATTCCCCGGGTGAAACCGGGATATACAGCTAGTCAAATATATTTTCTTTTATGATTTAATATAAAGCGAAATTTTGAAGTAAATGGTATCCTTTTTTTCATATCAATGTATCCTTTTTTTTTATTAATTAATAGCTTGGGTTCTTTAATTAAAATTACAATCTAAGCTCATTACTTCGCGTTTCGTTGGAAAACGATATTTATACAAAAAAATCAAATGAAGTTGCTTTAAAAGCGAATAATTATAAGCGAAAAAAATGAATATTTTATGCGCGAGATTAATGAAAAACAAGCAGTCGAGATTTTTAAAATTTCATTTCATTATCTCTTTCCGTTAATTATTTTAATGTTTTATTTATTTTTTAAAAGTCTTACAGCTATGTAAAATTCCTACCTCGCCCACGGATGTATTGCCGGTAGACCCAAACTAAAATAAAAATATATTATAATGTTTAATTATAATATAATCTAAAAATTAAGGTTCTACAAAAAAATTATAAATAAACCAGCCTATCAAGGAGCGTCTGTTTATTTTCTTCAATCTTTTTGTATGTCGTGAATGTCACATCAATAATTATAAATATGATTTAAGACCAATAGTAAGAAGTTCCATACACAGAGCGAACATTTTCTAAACTTATTCCTTGAGGGGAAAAGAATGGTCAAAAGATTAGAGAATATTAAAAAAGAAGGAGAATGGGAAATTATACGAAAAAAAGAAGTGGGGATCTTTAGTATCGATTCTGCTGACTGATACACCGGAACATTTATAAAGCTTTAAAAAAAAAAATATATATATATATATATATATATATATAAATTTTAATTAAAATGAAATAAAAGAAAATAGAGTAGCAATTCAGTCTTCGGTATCCGTCATATCCTACTGTATTCATTGATTAAGTCTTTCAGCTCGATTATTCTTATTTGGTTAATAATGAGAATATAGGTCGAAATATTTTTTGGAGAGTCTAGTCTTTAAATACGCCAATATTCGAGGTTTTCTTCCCTAAAAATTATTCAAACTAAGGTTTTAGTTCATTTCACTGGCTTTCGAATTGTTATTTAAATATCTTTTTCTTTAAAAAATGAATTTTACAGACGTAAAGAGTATTCGAAAAAAGCTACTTTGAACTTAGAAGAGAAGAAATCGTTTCTCTACCTTGACGAAAATCATACAAAAACAGAATAATCAATGAAGAAAAATATAAGGAATACTAATTGATGAAATGGATAACAATCGGGAATGAAGACTACATACAGAGTGGAGGTTTTCCAGTCGCCATTATAGGGTGAACAGAAAGCTGTTGCCAAAGCGTTCCTCACAGCCCTCAGCACAATTGCATTAGCAACCTATTGTCTTTCCCCGACCTTCGTCGGGGCTCAAGTTTTGTGTCCCGAGAATGTCATTTCAAACAAAAATCAGTCTTGGAAGAAATTGAAGATTAGTCATCAATTAAATTATTTTACACAAAAAGGGGTAAAATGAATTAACATAGAAACAAGACTTCTAAGTATCTTATCACTCAAGTATCCTCCTAAGATCTAAATTATCTTTTAACAATTAGATGAGCAAGTACAGCTATTCATGTTAGATTTTAAAGACAAAAAATGTTTGACATTACCGCCTAGTTCAGTTGTTATTAGACAAGCACTTCAAGGTTAAGCATAATAGTTACAAAGGACTTGGATGTTTAAAGTCAAATAACAATTATAAGGTCTATTTTAACTAAACGAAGTGGAACTTCATCCTTTGGTAAAATATATAACGTTCGCTAATTTGTCAGAACCTTCACATAGCTTTACTTCAACTTAATATTAGGTAGATAAGTCTTCCATAATTTACCAAGGCACATCGGAATCAAAAACATTCTATACTTAAAACTATAACCTTCCATAGCTGACAATTCTCCAAGGCGCCTGAACAGAAGGCATTCGAGGTTTCGAATGCTTCTAACATAAAACTTACTTGAACTGATCTATTCCATTGAATATTATGTTATAATTTGATGATAATGGCCTTTATTTTTTTAAATTTTTTATATCAATAGTGTTGCAAAAGTGAGGCAATCGTTTGAGCAATGTTTTTACAGAATAAAGGAATATTAAAGAAAAGTTGTAACCGTAAATTAATACTTAGATAAATTCCAATACTTAACCAATTAAAGGCTTTATAAACAAATGAAGAAATATTCATTCTTCAAAACCTTATAATTACTAAAAAATAATTGCTAAAAAACTAATTTACTATTACAATATACACTCGGCAGTCTTCCTAAAACTGAGGTCGCTTTTCTTGTTTTAATTATGTTTGAGTTATATGAATAGCATGCGAATATTCACAGAGATTTTATTCAATCATTTTTTAAACTAATTTTTTTTTTTTAAATGGGTTAAGAGAAGAGAAAACAAGAGATCTCATTGAGTAACGAGGATTAGATATTGGTGGAATATAGCTGAAATACTGTAAGCAGATACATATGGAATCAGGCAGCCCGAAGCGGCACCCGAAAACGAATCGTCTCTATTACCAATTCAAATCCCGTTGAGATTCGGAACCTGAATTATGATACAGATTGCGGGCTGGTGCGCACACCCCTCCTAGGTTCGGACCCTGTATTCCTCTCAAAGAGGCAACTCTGTAGGTCCATGGTACCTGATAGAATTAAGCCGTTTTTTTTCGGTTTGGAAAATCATAAAAAATAACAATATCTGAAAAGAAACTGGAAGAAAGGAACAAAATTAAACAATGAAGTAATTAGAAAGAGAATTTCATCACCATCATATAAAACGATTATAGAACGATTTTCTATATTAAAAAAAAATGTATATATATATATATATATATATATATATATATATATATATATATATGATAAGAAGGCCTTAAATTTCTATTTCAGAAAATATCTTGAAATTGTATTTTTTATAGATAAAAAGATACTAGATACTACAAATCCTTCGTTAATATTTCATTTAACAGATTCAGGAAACGAAAAAAAGCTGTTACCAAAAAAAAAAAAATCTGGTGCGTGCGCGCAACACACAACTTTCACTTACCAACTTACTTAGATTAGAAATTGACGTGTTTTGTTAAATATCACTTCCCAAAGTCACACATTTTTCTACATTCATATCTTATTTCTGTTAATCGTTAAAGCCGTTTTTGAGTAAAAAAAAAAAACCCGTGAAAATGATACAAAATTTATTAAGTAAAGTCCCCCCTCCCGTAGATCAATTTTGATGAAATTTTCACAGTCGTATCTCGGGCATATAAATACATTAAATACCAAGTTTGATCAAAATCGTTAAAACCGTTTTTGAGTAAATAAAAAAAAACATGTGAAAATGATACAAAATTTATTAAGTAAAGTCCCCCCTCCGGTTGATCAATTGTGATGAAATGTTGTTTATCACATCTTTGGCATATAAATACATCAAATACCAAGTTTGATCAAAATCGTTAAAACCGTTTTTGAGTAAATAAAAAAAACATGTGAAAATGATACAAAATTTATTAAGTAAAGTCCCCCCTCTGGTTGATCAATATTGATGAAATTTTTACAGTCATATTTCAGGCATATAAATAGATCAAATACTCAGTTTAATCAAAATCGTTAGAGCCGTTTTTGAGAAAATCGAAAAAAACTTAAAAAGTTATTAAATAAAGTACCCCCTCCCTTTGAGCAAATTTGATGAAATTTTTGCTGTCACATCACGGGCTTATACATACTCTAAATACCTAATTTCATGTTCGCACGGTTTATAGTTTTTGAGCTAGTCTGTTCACACACACACACACACACAGACACACACACACAGACCATTTCGCGGGACTTGGTTATTTTGACTCAGGGGACCCCAAAACGTGTATTTCCGTTGAAAACCGGAAGTCGAAAATTTTCACGATCGCAATACTTCCACTTACTATATATTTCATATATAGGTAAGTGAAAGTAAAAAATAAATAAAAACTTTTACATTATTCTACAGTTCCCAGAAGCAAAATAACAATATAAAGAAATTTTAAAATCTAACAACGAAAATACACTTGTGGATAAATTGATTCCAGAGTTTACTTGCTTTACAGGAGGCCACCCACCCAAAACCACGGCGGATTAAAAAACCAATAACCGAACCTCGATACTATTTTTTATTTTAAGACCAGTTTTACCCGATATTGACAAGAATGACGATATTGACAAAAAGAATCCATAAAGCCGAACAGACGGTTTTGATGACACTTGAAATAATAGTGAAAATTCAGTTAATGAAAAGTAAAAATTATTATCAATATAAAATAATAATCACTTAAACGACAGCTCATAACATGGAGTATTTGAAAAATGTCAATTTAGTAACTAATTTACAAAGAAAAAGGTGGTACTTTCACTATTGAAAACATTCCAGAAACGCTACTACAGCGTTTGTCTTCATATTTATGCTATAATTTAATGTTCTTGGATGTTTAGAATTATTATTAAATACGATATACTCTTCTATAATTTCAGGTAGCTTACTTCGATTTTAAGCGTTTCCTTCCAAAAAATCCCTATGGATTAGAACGATTGTAACGAAGGCATTCGTCAAACGAATGTGTCTAGATCTGTTTTTATTTTAATGTCCTCAGGAACACATATTAAAACGAAACCACTTGACGTGAAATAAGTCTAAACTCTTATAGTTCAAGTTGAGATAAAAATAGACAGTGTAACCAAGTCGCTCATAAAACGCAAAACGTGGGTATTATTGGTGGATAACAATGCTACCAAAAAGAAAGTCATTCTGTTCAGTGTTTCAAAGTTTATTTAGTAATTAAGCGAGGTTTCACTAAAATTTCTCGGTTTATATATTTTTTTTTTCATTAGGCAGACCGGCTTCCAGGTCAGTTGTTAATCCACGGACAGTTTAAAGTAATACCGGGAATGTTTGAACAAGTTTCGCCGGTAAGGGTATGCAAATACATTAGCCTCTATTTACATAAAAGATACAAATATATCCGTAGAGCAATCAGTCGAGGTGTGTTCATCCCCAACCTATGGGGGGTGGGGAGGGAGGCTGGGGTTGGTTTCCGCTCAGTTTGAACCGGACGCGGAATGAAAAGTGATGGGCCAATATATCGACGGATTTTCGAAAATCCAAAAGAGCGCGACCAGATACTGGAATACATTCAGGATATTACTTTCCAATTCAGATCCTGGCCGCCCTACCTTTATGGAAATATTGACATATATATAAAATAAAGCCTTCCCCTGGAAAAGATACCGATACAAGAGATAGGGAGGGGGGGAGGTTTAACAGCCCTTGTCGTTTTATACCTACGCCATATTTTTATCCTCAAGCTTATTTCTACCACCTCCTTATCAAATTTTCCATCCACCTTTATGGAATAAGATTCATTTTTGTCGGGCCGTAAATACACTTTGGACGGCCTAGGAGCTGACATTAGTATAACTTTATGAGTAGGGATGGGATTTTCATGTATTTTCATATGTTCTTCTGAGGCTTATAAATGCACGTATGTGCATTCCTTATGGTTTTTGCCATGATATAAACCATTTTTATTTTCCATATTCTGTGGATTTTAAATATGTTTACATATATTTCGATAAATACATATCTTTGTCCATATTTTACAACTTTTAGGGAATTTAATTTAAAATTATTGTTAGTTATTTACTTGTTTTACGTATATTCAATCAATACCTAGAATAAATAAAGGGTAAAACAGAGAATGAACGTAGGGACTAACATATTTCTTGGAAAATCAAAAGGCACAAAGCAATATCGACAGTTCTCAGAAACTTTGATCCCCCTCTTTTCTTATATAGATGCCTCATCTTTGACAATGCTTATTTTGCCTCAGTTGCTATATAAATTTAGCAATAAGTCGATAACTATTCTGTGAAAAGCCAAAAAGGAAAGAAACAGAAAAAGCTTAGCCGCCAAGCACGTCGCGGAGTTTGCAGAAGAAACATTTAAATGCGACAGTGGAGGTATCCTGTATTGTTTGTGCTGCAAAAAAAATCTCCACGGATCAACGATTTCTGGTTTTACAGCCTTTGAAAAGGCGAAACAATTACAAAATAAGTCGTCTGACGCGTCAGTTGCCGAGGAAATATCGTTCAGCAAATACAAATAATTCGACCGAATCGTCGATTTTCCGAAGAAAATCTCAGAAATCATTTTATTTGCACCTTTTTGATGGTGAAGGTGAGGAAGTTAAGTATGTGTTCTTACATTTCCAAAAATTTTGTTAACTAATTAATTTTGATATTTTAAAAGTATTTTAAATATATATTTATTTTTTATGAGAATACTGAACTTCTAAAGTACCTATTTTAATTTATTTTTTTGTTTTTTCCATCCATATTTTCATTTTTTTATTACATATATTTGCAAATATACCTCCATATTTTGAAATTTTTATTACATAAAGATCCTATGTCTGTTTATGAGGCATCCTTCAATCCTATAAAAGCAGATGGGCTTCATCTTTTTCTCTCGGAGGTCAGGGAGCCATTCATTTCAGGGAATGATCCTTCTATTGTTTTCACTTGCTCTAATGCCCCCTTATTTTATACCACCTTCTCAAATAAATGCTAAAACGATTATATATCATTGCCTTACGATCCCCACTGATAAAAAATTAAACTATAACATTTTATACCACCACTAGACGGATATAATGGGTTCTAATTTTTCATTTCATTCTTCCTAAACATTAAAGGTTTAGTAATCAAAGGTGTCCTACAATATTCATATCCAAATTTCGACACCTTTGGCCTTAGATACAAGGCATATACCATGTGGTTTGCTTTGTATATACCATGTTGATGAGTTCGAGATGAAAAAACCACTTACAAAAATTTTTGCGAAAATGATATCCAAGCCCTGAGACAAAATAGCTTCTAATTTCTTCAATACAAACGGGATCCTAAAGAAAACAGAAACTATTGATAACAAATAGACGATTTATCGGAAAATAGATTTCTTCAACTATCAGATGAGGGAGGAAACGGGGAATCTGTAGATACGTGTTCCCCGGAGGTCATAAATTCCGATGAAGCAACTCCTTGGGACATTTGTCACTTTCTCGGATCAGATAGAACCAATATCCCACGGTATAGGATTTATATCTTTTGCTGTAAATTCTGCCATCCATGGCCTTACAATTAATGCTAACATCTCTCGCACTAGTTGGTACCGAATGTGTATAGGTGATAAGCGGGGGGGGGGGGGGGGGAGAAAGGAATGAAAAAAAGAATGTCGTATTTGTTTAACATTCCTATCCTTTATAATCTTTTAGGACTCTTACTAAATGAAGCTTTTAAGAGCAAACATAAAGTTTAAAAAAAGAAATATGGATGTTTCTGACTGTTTTTATGTTACAATAGGGTTAGCATCTAACTGATATTACAATGCCAACATTTTTCTCAGTCATATTACCGTTGACTAACGAAATTGGATCCCACTTTCATGAATGATATACTACATGCAATGTCATGACAATGAGAGCAAACATTCAGGTATTCAGAGTAGAGGTTCTTCAATGCTCCAGCATTGTTATTTAAAAATACAAATGCCAAACATCAGAACAATTGTTTCGATTATGAGAATATATACCTTTGAACGCCAACCGTATTAAAAAAATAAAATTATGGAGGTTCCAATTCGTCATAAGATTTAATTACAGTATTTATGATTCCATGATATCAACGTTTTGAATTTGTTAATTTTTTTTATATTGTGTATACAAGATAAGTACTTGTTTTAAATCTAAATGGGTTTCAAAGCTATTATATCTATATAAATAAAGATGAAATTCTGTTTGTTTGTTCTTTATAGAAATCCATACCGTTTGTCCTAAATTCTCCAAATCCCGCTCAGTGGTTCTTTGATACCAGGTGCGAACACCTGTCCATATTAAAATTGCATAGCTTCAGCCGATCTTCCGCTGATATTCTTTGTTGTTATAAAAAAGGTAATGATCTCGCTTTACAATGGTTCTAAAATTGCACAACTTCAGCTGATATTCTTTATTGTTATAAAAATTGTAATGATCTCGCTTTACAATGGTTTTTTTACGAAATCAACCGCTTGATAATAAAAATTAAATTCCCCGTGGTGAAACCGGTATATACAGCTATAATCTATGTAAATAAAGATGAAATTCTGTTTGTTCTTTATAGAAATCCGTACAAATTGTCCTAAATTATCCAAATATCGCTCAGTGATTCTTTAAAACCAGGTGCGAACACCTGTCCATATTAAAATTGCATAACTTCAACCAATCTCTGGGAATACTCCTTATTGTTATAAAAATCGTTTTGATCTCGCTTTTACATTGGATTTTACGAAATCGAACGTTTGAGTCGATAAAAGTTTTACTTTATAGCTTTTATAGATATAAAAAATGAAATCCTCCGGGTGAAACCGGTATATACAGTTAGTTTTCAATAAATATAGGTACTATTTACTCATTTTAACCGACTTAGAAAGAGGAGTGTGATATAATCTCTTTGTTATCAAATTATATCACATGTTCAGTAATTATTAATTTTAGTATTTAAAATGTTGTGTATATGTATTTTTGTATTTGATTCTATACAGAAATTTAATGCTTATTAAAGCCTTGTTAAATGAAAGGTGTTTTCTATTCATTTTAAGGAGTCTGTTTACTTATTGGAAAAACATATGACAATATAACATAAGGTATGCCATGGTAAAAACCCGTTGATAACCTTAACCCACTTTTTTCTTCCAAATTTCATTGGTTGATTTTAAACAATGCTCAGTACTATTTTAATGCTCGATGAATCGGATGAGAAAACCTACCAATCAAATTCAGAATTAAAAGAGTGAGTGGAGAACAGGAGCAGTCTGTTTGTTAATGAAGTGTTTTTGTGCTTGTTGGAACAAACCTATACATAACCTTAAATAATTTTTCAGCAATAAATTTAATATATATATATATATATATATATATATATATATATTAAAAAAACTAATATTAAAATTTAATATATATATATTAAAAAAATTAATATTAAAATTTAATATATATATATATATATATATATATATTAAAAAAATTAATATTAAAATTTAATATATATATGACTGCTCCTGTTCTCCACTCACTCTTTTGATTCTGAATTTGATTGGTAGGTTTTCTCATTCGATTCATCGAGCATTGAAATAGTACTGAGCAATGTTTAAAATCAATGAATGAAATTTAGAAGAAAAAAGTGGCCGCAGTTTTTTAGTTATCATCGGGTTTTTACCATAGCATACCTTATGTTATATTGCCATTTTTCAATAAGTAAACATATTGAACGACTAGCAGACCCGGCCACGCGTTGCTGTGGCTCAGTAGTTATATCCTAATATTTTTAAACAAATACAGTGATACCAATATTCATTGATAAAGATGAAAACCTTTCAGCTAATCAAAATCCAACGTGATTGAGAATAGAGCATTACACCATTTAAAAGTATGTGGTAGAGAATATAGGAAAGTTAAAGTTTGATTAAAAAGGAGCTGATTGTGTTTACGACTCACAGAGCTGCCAACACTATCGCCCTTTTTTGATGGATCGGTATAAACTAACTCGAAACGGCTATATTTTTCCACTAATTTTAAAAAGGATGACTAAAGTAAGTTTTGGTAACCTCAGCCATTGATCTATTTATTATTGGCCTAACACTACTTCAACTTGGTATTGTTAGTTTAACAACGGGTTCAATTTTGCTCAGGGTCATGCCAATCTTGGTTAACGCGTCATATATGTCCTTTTGATAGGCGTTTTTCTCAATTTCTTCAAGACCTCGATTTCCCGACCCTTCGGCAAATAAGTGTTCGATAGGAGGGTGGTGTGTTGAAGCTTTTAATTTAGCAATAAATTTGAGTGATAAGAAATCTCTTCTTTAAGAGGTTTTTACATAATACAATTAAGAATTTTTATTTATTCAAGTACTAATTTGCTCAAAATGTTTTGGGTTAACCTGTTTTGTTTTTTTAACACAAACCAAAGATTTGATGGTTTCCACACACGTGAGCAGGCGATGCCCATTTCCCACGTGAGTTATGCCATTGCCCAATGGGAAAAACACGGATTTTCAAAGTCCAAGTGGACATTGTTTGCCCTTGGGATTTGTTTATGGTCATGGCAAAAGCCAAACGAATAGGATATTGAAGCCTTTTAAATTTTATTGAAAATTCTGACGGTTCCAGGGGAACAGGTGGCAACAGGACGATATCTCCTGTAAACCTTCCAGGCAACATTTTTGCTTCAATAACATTTCCTGTGATCCTTTTAATAACCAAACGTGTACCGTTGCACAATTGAGGTGGATTTATGTTACGAAGAAGAATGATCGGTGAGCCAATCTTCAACTGGAGATTGTTTGGGTGTGTATCCAGGGAATTAAAAAATTCAGATGGAAAATTTACGGCTTCGTTTACATCTATAACATTGTCAATTGATTTTGAAAGTTTATTTCATTGAAATCAACATTTTTTGCTACCAAAATAGCACGACTACCCAGCGACTTATAGTCCAAATGATTGTTCAAAATATCAGGAAAGACACTTTATATTTCGTAGACAGTTCATTTTTCGTCTCTACAACAGTTCAGAAATTTTCTGGTAATTTGATAAATTTTGAATTTCGATGCAGCTCTATTTCATCGTTTCCAATATAGAGCAATTGTTCAGAAAATATATCTGCCGATGGATCATTTTGCAGTAGTACTCTCATATTTATGGTGGATAAATCTGAAACTTGCGGTTACCCAAATAACAATTATTCCTGTTCAGTAGAGGTGTAATAATCATTATATGTAAAATTTAAAAAATGCCGCGATTTGTAATCCTTTCTTAATCAACAATCATTTAAAGATAAGTAAAAAATTGTATTCTGGTGAAATTAACAACGAAATATCATTCCCAATAATAGCCTACTTTAAATTAAAGAAAGGATTAAAATGTTCGCTGACATTTCTTAAATTTTACCTATAAAGATAATTAAAACTCTGCTGATCAGGAAGGAACAGCCTCTCTTCCATTGGGATTAAATTTTCTCAACTTTAAATTATTGTTGATAAAGGAGGAATTACAAATCTTCACTGACATTTTTTAAATTTTACATTTTAGAGCACGGGATAAAATAATAAAAAGGTTTGGTAAAATAAAAAAACACTGTATTTAAATAATAATAACAAAACGAATAATGAAAATAAAGAAACTTCTGTTAAATAAATCAACTGAAAATATAATATTAAAGTCTTAATTATGCAGTTCTTTAGCAAATCACAAAGTATCCCACAACACCTAATCAAAACACACTCAGGGAGTTTTTATGAATGTTAATCCGCAGTGTAGCCAATTGACTAATTTTCACTAATTTTTGGCAACACTGACTCCCCAAGTCAGGCTTCTATTAGGTTACACCTATGACAGTAGGTGCTGTTACAACATTTATAGAGTATTATTTCAAATAATAGCCTAATTTTAATTATTAAAATGCATTTACTATACTAAAAGTTGATATCAGGGTGGGCCCAGCAAAGCGTTTCAGCGCTTAGCTAGTAATTTAATTTAAATAGAAATAAAAAAGGAAAAGGAAGAAAAACTACCTACACATTTGAGTATTTATTGTAACCTTTTCTTGATTTATTCTTTAATGAAAATTAACAATAAATACAAAGATTTGTATTACTATTTGTCTGTGGAAAATAATAATATAGGAACAAATAACTGCACTCACATAACACAATACAAAATTATAATAATGATAACCTGTATTACAATAGCATGCTTATAAACAAAAATATTATGAAATCGACATATGACGCCATGTTAATAAATCGAAACACGACCTACTGTATTTGCAATAATTCGCTATATAAGAATTATTTTGATCACTAATCAAGTTAAAAACTATCCGGTCCGGTAAGTTGGTCAAAACTATATACATTGAGCCAAATTTCATTAAAATCGGTTGAGTAGTTTCTGAGAAATAGAAAGACAAACATCGGGACACGAGATTTTTATATATATAAGGATAATTCATCAATTATTTCCATGTTTTTTATTTTATAGATTCTTTACCCTGTTCCTGGAAAATGTTTGCAAAAAAATGAAATTCAGGAACACTTATTAGGTTATTTAAAATATTATTTTGTATTTAAGTAGATCAAAGCCATTAGAAAACACCGATAACAGAATAACATCCTAAATGTACGACTTATCGACGGATGGACACCATAAATACACAGAAAAATTGAAAATGGTATAAAAAAACGGAAATATGCAATAAAATGAATAATTTTAATTTTATTTGTACGAATGTAATATACACATGTAATACCGAAGACCTATTTAGAAGTTTAAAGAATCATTTTTAAAAAAAATCAATTTGTTATTTTCATCTGTCTTCTACATTAATTCTATCTCTGTTTCCAACTCTTGTATTTATTCTTATTATCAATCTAAATCTTACATTTATTTATCATTTATTAAAACCTAATTAGAATTATTAAAACCCTTCCAACGTAATCTTTTTACATCTAAAAATCAACAAATTTAATGAATATAATTTATAATAAGAAACTGACATAAACAGGGGCGCTGATGACCAGCGGGTTTCTCGCCTTCACATTAAAACAACCACCAACTCTTGTATCGCCAACATTTCAGAACATTTTTTTTTTCTTTTTTGTAGATATTGTATGAGCTAATTATTAACAATTTCTCTCAATAGGAGTAAAGTATAGAAGTCTCTGTTTCAGAAGATAAGACACAACACTGAAGTTAAGTGAGACAAAAGAAGGAAACGGAGTCAGGGCAGTATCAGTATCTCGTGCAGAAGTTATAGGAGCTAACAAGTAATTGGAAGCTGGCAATAAATACGGCTGATAGATGCGCACCTCTTTAATTACCCCCAGTTAAATAACTAATTTAAAACTCATGCCGAGCGTAAAATCGTTAACATCGGGATAGGGGTGGGGGAAGACGAGGGGTGAGAAGAAGAACAAGACGATTCCATCTCCTACTTCTCTCTTCCAAACTCTTTTTTCCTTATAATCAAATTTCTTTATTGGCTTACTTTTATTAATTGAATTTATTAAAAGTCCAACGCTCGGTTTTAATAGATTTAAGGGAAGGTGAATTGAATTTATTATTGGCTTACAGATAGGACCGTAATGGAGTTTTACCTGAGCCTTGCCCCTACCTCAGCAATGGCAGACCTGGATAGCGACATGATCCCTCGACCTGATTGCGGATGGTAATCTTACATCTCTTCTCACTTCCCTAAAAGTGATTATATAGCCTAGCCTGGCGTTTTCCTGATGACGCAGCACTTCCCCACCCCCCGTTTTTTCCCTCTAACCCAATTACTCAAAGATAACCCAAATTGAAGATTTCATTATAGTTTAATAACGACCGAATTTACCACAACTATCCTCAGCAGAACAAAAAATAATTGTGGCTATTCAACAGCATTGTAGCAAATAATTATATTAGCGAAACATTATTTCTTTAAGTATATTATAATCTACAATTTTATTAACGGCATAGAAATTTATTATAGTAGACAATTTCAATTAAAATGACAGAAATTTCAGTGTTTCATTCTAGTTAACTAGATGTACTTTTGCAAGCACGCTATACATTAAAATATGCATTATATATATATATATATATATATATATATATATATATATATATATATATATATAAATATGCATTAAGTTTAAGGTGCAAATTACATTCTTAATATATATAAAAAAAAAAAAAAAATCCTACCCAGACATTAGGATTGAATTATATATATTTTGCAATTTTGCGTTTATTTTACGCCACTTGTTTAGTGGGAGTCCTAAATTTTACATCTCCAGGAATAATCAGAATGTGATCTCTAATAAGTGCCTCAGATCGCACAGGCTTGGGACCTACATTCACTAGGGCCACATGGTGGGCTAATTTTGATAATTATTTGCTATTGTGATAAGAATAAATGCATATCTTAGGAATGAACTTATTCTTTAAGATTTTAAACTTTTAAGTGATATGTGATTTTCGAAGAAATATTTTTTAAACTTCAAATTTCTTTCGCCTTTGCAACAAAAGTAGTGACTTTTTGGAAATTTTCGAAGAACGGGCAGACCTCAGACGATAAGGAGATCTTTCGGTCAACTCCTTTTTAGCTACCTATTATTTCGAGGAACATGTTTATATATAGTTCGTCTTGTTATAATTGTAAAGTTCACAATTACCAACAATTAATGCGTTCTCGTCTTGTAAAATATTAGAAAGAAAAAAAGATTACACCATTAAGGATTTGAAGTGACTTAATCAACACCTTTCTCTTTAAAAGTAACCGACTTCATGACCTCAGTTCCTTTCATTTAACCCTTCGGGTTCTCAAAGAGAACTGGTGAAAAATTGCCATCTTCAAGAACTTCGAGTACAGAAAGAAACATGGAAGGAGGGGGGGGGGAAGAGGACGGAAGGAGCAGTTAGAAGACACAATGGGAGGGGCACTTTAAGAAATGTGGCAATCTGGACCTCAGTTATTAGGACCTAATGCCAGCTGTCAGATGTCGGCGTCAGTCAAATGAAGGGCCAGGACCTGTTGCTGCTTCTTCTAATCCCTGAGGTTCCTAGCGGATATCCGAGGGGCATCGCCTCATCCGATAACCTAGTCTTCGGAACAGTAAATTATTCGCCGGATATTCGTGATGGACGGTTATTATAGCGGAAGAGTAATGTCTCTCTGATGGTAATAACACGGCAGAGGGCCGGGTAGTAGGAATCAATATGGAACTCCTTAATGCTCCATTTTGGGGAAATCGTAAATTAAATTATCATAACACCATAGCTTACAGGAATATCTATCAATTTAAACTTGATTCTACGAACAACATGAACGGACCGATCTAATAATATTAAATGAGAGATATCTATCAGATATATAGAAATAATCTGGAATTCCTATCTCACTCAATCTCGAGGTTCAAAATTATAAGCTGTTTCAAACATAGTGTATCACACAGATGTTGCCAGTTTGTTAGTTATAGGGTTCTTATGTATGAATATTACCATTAGGGAACTGCCAAATGACTAATGACTTGATGTGTAAGCACTGCATAGGAGGGACCTATGGCCAACTTTAATTTAGATCAACTGTCCCTACAGTCTATCGAGAAGATTTTCCACAACTCGCCACTTATTAGGCTGCCAATACCTACTTAAAGTTATCGAGAACATGTTGAAGAAAACAGTGGATTGAGATGTCCATCGGATGATTGAGAAACTGGAAGAAGGTAGAAATTCACTCAATTAAGATCTAGTGAGACCGTAAAAGATGATAATGAACTTCTGGATACCAGAAAGAAAACCAGGGACTAAGAACTAACTTTATTTTTTAAGTATAAAAAATGTGAGAACCCTGTCTTTTCGAAAGACAAGGTTGTACATGAAATCATAAATTAAATAAAAATAATGTTATGTTAACAAAATTAAAGGCATAATGTTTCAAGACAGGATTATCTTTTAGAGTAGCATAGGTATGGCACAAAATATAGCATCGATTTTTGTTAAGTAGTGAATCCTTTGAATAGAAAGATATTTTTGTATGGTTATACATAATTATAAGAAAAGAATTAATTATTTATAATTAAAACAAAACAAAAAAGGTGGTGCGCTCATCGCACCGCACAACTTTCACTTACCAACCTATTTAGATTATTAGAACATTTCTGTAATGATACAACCTATCTGATATTAAATAATACTTGATTCTCATATAACATGTCATATTTAATCAAAATCATTAGAGCCTTTTTTAAGAAAATCGAATAAAACGTAAAAATGAGATAAAATTTACTCAGCTTTAATGACACATTTGATGTAACATCACGGGCATCTACATAAATCAAGCATATGTTTGCTATTAATTAAAAACCATTAGCGAATTTTTCTTAAAAATTAATCTTTATTTATTCAGTGATTCCAATGATCTTTCTTGGAGAATGCACACGAATAACGACCACTTAATGTCTTCTAGAATAAATAATATGAGATCATAGATATCCCTGTTAGCCAGGCAACTTGGAGTGAAGAAGGCTCCTCAAACAGTCAAGGAAGTTGCGGACTATATAATAAAACTAATTCTGAACCTAATGCTACCAACATTCAACCACCACTATGGATGAAACATTTTTGAAAAGCACATATTTGCATACTGTAAAATTTTAAAGATTGCAAATCAATATTTAAGAAACCAGCTATTATAAATTGTGGAATATTAACGTTCATACATTTATAATAAATAAATACCCTCACTTAATACAAAAAAATAGCTACTAATTTTAATAAAATATATATTAAATTCACATTTTTTATTTATATAATAATCTTTCGATGCAAGTTCCCTAAAATTAATAATAATTAATGCAACATAATTAGCTTTGACCAGAATTCCGTATAGCATCCGATATGACTCCATACCTTTGAGATCTCCAATGTCTTTTAGCCCCTGAGGGTGAAGCCTTTGTATTAAAGACTTGTCCTTTGAAAGGGTTCTACAAAATTGTTCCAGCGAGGAATAGCGGAATTAATATTCTATTTTCAATTAATAAAATTTATTTTTCAGAAAATATGAAGAGAAATTAAAAAAAAAAAGGTATTTATCTAAATGAAAAAAAAGTTTTTTCAAATCGCTCAAAATGAAAAATCTTTATTCAGAATGTTACACATGAATTGCCGTAAAAAAAGGATACCATGAGAAATATGAATCCTAAACGATCCAGTTTTGGGTAACATTAAACTATCTGGGAATAAAAAGAAATCAGCATAGGGCTGTAGGACTGGAGCGCTTACAAATGGAACTGTCCGTCCCTTGATGGATTGAAGACTGATTCCACAAAAAACAATTCTGAAAACATCCATAACAGATGAAATTGAGCTGCGTGTTCCATTTCGGAAAAAAAAAAACCCATCTCCCACACACTAACAACTAACACACATCTCCGCCAACCCTATCTCCTAAAGAGACTGATTACTTTCAATTAGCAATATATGTACATATATGTGTGTGTTTGTATGTATATATAAAATTATTTTCTTGCGGTAACCACTTTTATTATTTTTTTAATCATTAAAATATTGTTATTATTTAAAAAATGGCCTAGGCCGTGACTTCAACCCGGTCTCCCGCATAACTAGCTCACTAAGTTTCATTACAACACCAAGAGCACGAGTCCAAGTCAATCCCTTCTCTTCAGTAACGCCATTCCCCGATTTCCCAAATGTTTTGCGAATTTATACCCGGAAATAAGGTTCTCCAAAATTAAAATTCGTTTCCAACACATATGTATATAAGTAATATATTATTATAGTAATATATTATTATGAATAAATAAAAATCTGTAATACATAATAAATTAAAAAAAAAAAAACTGTTCTACAATTATTCTTGGATTTAACTCGTTCGTAAATTATCAGCCTTTAATAATTTCTAGCATTTCGGTTATCCTTAATTTTTCTCTGGATTGTTTTTTTTTTTTTTTTTTGGATAAATTTTTTATGAGAATGATGCATAGGAAGTAGTCTGAAAATAAGTTTACTAACAATCTTTAATTTATGGATGCGTTTAAGAAATATAAATTTGCTATACATCAATATTAATATATATTTATAGATTCATTTCTCTAATATAAATATTGGAGGTAGGCAGCGAAGCACATACTTGAAGTATTATAAGAGACGCTGTGAAAGAAAATATGACAAAAAATCTATAATATAAATTTTGTATGGGCCATAAAAATAAGCTAGCTATTTCCCGGGGCGGGGTGAGAAGCCATCAGGGAAATGGTCACCTTAGATCAAAACGAACATTTGCAGAGGGCGCTGGGGCAATAGACTTAAATATTGAGCCCCGGGCAGAATCAGGCCACTCCTACCCTGTCCACAAGCAAGTTATATATAAAAAAAAGAAGATAAACTTGCTAGGAAGTGAGGTTGTTTAAGTTTAAGTTCATACCTTTTTTATTTTTTTTAGCCGGTGTGTGATGTTAGGTAATACTTGATAAATCTATATTCAGAGAGCAAAATACTTTATTTAAAAGCAGTGCTTCTCTACTTTATTGTGTTCATAGTAACGCAGCATACCAATCAATCCATAAGGATATAAAATAGATAAATTAGTTTTATATTTTTACCATCCTTATTTTCTTTTCTTTTTTCTCTTTTATTTTAATAATATAATATACCAAGGTAGGGTATTTGACGGGACCCAAAATAAACAAAAACTATAAGTATATTAAAAGTCAACGCTTTGGTATAAACTGTTAAGACGCATATTGTGTATAAACCGGCTCTGGGACTAATTCTTTCTTTAATCACACAGTCGAGCATTTACACTTTTGACAAAAGTAAATAACTTAAATGCTAAATTAAAACGCTTATGCTTATGCACTGGGTTTCTTATCAGATTGTTATTCTCCAATAGAACCGCTTAAGAAATATAAATGCGCTCAAGAAATATAATTGGACAATAGTACATTAAAATAACCACGATGTTCCAAAATTATTCTGTACTGTAAATTCGCATATTTTCCCAGCACTATTAAGAAATTATTTTTAATTTATATATCTGAATAATATGAATATAAAAGTACTCATCAAAATACATGGACTTGTCTGCGAGAATGTTCGATCCGTTGTCCATAGGGAGAAGGAATTAGCTGAGGCGGCTGGGTCAAGTTGGGAGAAAGGTAGCGGAATGGATTCCCAAAATGTTATTGGAAGGAAAACCTGGAACGAAGAAGGAGGGGAAGTTCGCATTAGAGGTGGCTGGATGACTTAGAGGAAGTTCTAGGACGACTCAGAAGATGGGATAGAAATGCGCGGGAGAGAGAGAGTAAGTGAGGGGTGGCTAGGAATAGTTAAGGAGGCCTAGGTCCTTCCTGGACCGTAGTGCCAAGGGGTAGGCAGGTAGAATAATTTGAGAAGATCGTATGAAGAATAGATTATCTATCTGATTTGTTTTACAGAAAAATAAAAAGTTCCGCCTTTGAATTAGCCGCGATGGAGTATTATGCTTGCATTACCGTATTATCACAAATAAAAACAATTTTAGAGTACTTAAGTGAGATAATATGTCATGCTCAAATTATTTAAATATTTATCGTTTACCGTGATGCTCTAATTGAAGGGGTCGGAGCAAAATAGTGCCAAGCAACATTTTTAACAAAAATGAACTGTAGCTGCAGTCTGCTGTATATTACGTAGTACTATATGTCTATGATGGAAATGTCACCTAATTAAGACTATATAGAGCCTTTATAGACATATTTAGATGCCATTTCCTTCATAGACTTATAGTCTTACGTAACATACAGTAGACTGCAGCTACAGTTCATTTTTGTTAAAAATGTTGCTTGGCACTATTTTGCCCCGACCCCTTCAATTATTTAAATATATATGGGCTATTGTTCAAATATTTATCAAAACATGTGGATTTCTAACCGATGTAGGTTGGTAAGTGAAAGTTGAGTGTTGCGCGCATCACACCGGATTTTTTTTTTATAACAATCGAATATTTTTTCGAATAAACAAATAAAATATTGAACGAGAGTAAAAAATAAATGAGAGGAAATACGGCCTACATTGTAGGAGTAGATAAACGGCACAAACAGATGCCTACAGAAAAGAAGATTGGAAGCAGCCGTGTGGATTGAGGTGTGGGGAGTGAGGGGTGGATGCTTCGGCAAACCAGGATTGAGTTCTCCGCCGAAAAGGGCTAACATACCGATAAATTTCGTTTTTCCGCCAATAGATTGTATCGCCGGCTTCACAGGTTCCCCCCTCGACACCTTATACGAATAATTTTATATTTTCCATATAAAGCGGAGGGACGAGGGAAGGGAATTTAATATTTCCTCTATTTAACAAATCCTTCCTTGCGCTCAGGGAAAAAACTCCTTCGGAGGTGAAATAGTATGTATGCATAAATGGTGACTAGCGAGTGTTAACATATTTAAATGCGATATTCGTAAGCTATCATTATTTTAGAACAAAGACACTTAACATAACTTTGCATACAAATAACTACATATAGCCATTAAAAATATTTATTTTCACTATATCATTCATGTTTGGGCAAAAGGGGTTAAGTAAAAAAAATTTTTTTGTCTCATCTTTAAATTCATAATTGATTATAATTTATTCCTTATTCATAATTTATTACAGTCTCTGTTGAAAGGATATAGTTTCATTTATTATTATGGAATAAATCAATACAATCAGAAAGAATTTATAATGATTTTCAATAGCTTGGTAAATCGTTGCTTAAGTTTCACCTTCGATGACTTAACCCCTTTTGACCAAACATCAGTGATATAAAAACCTGAAGTCTTCAGTAATGAACCCTAAGTCTAGATAGATATATGAAATGAGTGATTGAAGTAGATTTTACGAAGATTATTGCTTACAATAGTTTAAATAAGCAAAATTGAAGGAAAGAAAATATTAAAAAGAAATTCTTAAAAGTTATACAAGAAAAAAGAATATAGAATGAAAACAGCAAATAATGCAATGATTAATGCTAAGAGGAGTGAGCAATGAAAAGGAAGGATCATAAAGATGTAACCAGAAAAAAAGGTAAGTTGAAAGAAGAAATATATTAAGTCAAAAAGAGATGTAACTAATGGTAAATAAGGAAAGAGAAAAAATAGAATTGAAGATCCTGATTTATACAATGATCTTGAAGTGAAAATATTATTATTATTATTATTTTTTTTTTGTGGTTCGCATGAACCTATTTGCAAGTGATTATTAACGAAATTTAGGGGGGTGGGATCGATACATATGGTCGGCATTTAAGCAGGCATGAGAGATAATTACCTCTTTGTTTTAAGCTTATTCTAAGAGATAAGATCGTTTAAAGACGACCAAACCAATATAAGAAGAACATAAATACACAAATAAACGGGAAGAGTTAAATAATCTGAAAAAAAAAAATCGGAAATTATTAATCCCGTATTAATAGCTGAGAACAAGAAATTAATGATACTGCCGATATACAAATTCGCTCTACCCTTAGTTCTTTAAACATGTAAAATTCATAACCTACTTCGACAATTAAAAATTACTTGTATTACGCCATTTAATGAAACAAATATAGAACATATTTATAAATTATAAGATACAGAATCTAAATGACAAAATAAGAGTAAAATTTATAATTATATTTCCTCGATGTATTCTTCATATAAATAGGATTTACAATTTCAGCTTTCGGACATGTTATAAATTAAAATTTTATTAATACGGCCCATTCAAAAGGAAAATCTAATACTTTTCGTTGATATAGCAGTGTTAAATAGGATATTTGATTCCAGACAAAGGGAGATGACATACTGCAACGACAGCAGAGTTCCTAAATTGTAAACTGTTCCACCAGAATGGAGAGTAATGACGAAACAACCGGTGCTACCATCCACCCAACCCGCCTCTCAGTTTAACTATCGACATTATGTATATTTCATTTTGGAATGGGTAAATCAATCAGTGCTCTAAATTAATTACAAGTGCATCGTTCATTAGTAAATATTATTTTAAATGAATGCATGCCATTGAAAAATCCTTGTATATTTACTCTATTTATTAATTAATTCTTACGAGCGATAAGTGAGAAAATATAATATATTAAATAATAGTTAATTGCAAGGAACGATAACGGAGAACATCAAATGTTTCAATTAAATCTTGTGAATGTTTCAAAATGAAAACCTGAATATTTAAATATATAATTGCACAAAGAGTCTCTAACCATTTAAATTGTGTATTAAGCAGAATAGAGAATTACTGTAAATTTTAAGGAAAGAGAAACTTCATTTATTTTCTTAAAAATCAACTTTTTGAGAAAGTACATGGTAAAAAACAAAACAAAAAAACCAGAAACCCAGTAGTAAGCGTAATGTAAATATTTCAATTTTCCTACATCCAAGGTGGACTTGGAAAATCAATTTGTTTTAAACGAACAACTACTTTTAAGTGTTCGTGCTTATTCTGCCGGATGCAGGTAATGTAAACATTACCAATTCAATCCATTATTTGACTGTTGCAGGAAATCAGAAACTCGAGTCATCATCAATCGGAAAACGCATCCACTGCAACCTTCCATGGCTTCTTGTGTTAAATATTGGTATCTTTTTATTCCTGAAATCTACTGTTATTTAATTTACAACGAAAACAAGGGTGTAATACCACTTAATGGAAAGGAAGGGAAAAATGAAGATCAGATTTCAATTGAGTAGTCACTTCTGATGAGATGAAGTATTCCCTATCACGCCTCCAAGGATTTCTCTTATCAAATCTCGAATTCGGCTAGAGTAAACTAGGTAGCCGTTAAAAATAAATTGAGAGTAGAGCATAAAGTCAATTGAGGCCAAAAGTCTTTCTAATTCAACTAAGGAGGGGAGAGCCTTTGATCTAGGAGTTTAATCATGAACGGGCCTTGTTTAAGGAGAGTTGAGGGGCGTTCAATAAGCCTTATCTCTGGTTAAAAAGATTAGGAAGGGCCTCGCATGACTGCCTGGGTTCCGTCTTTAGAACAATTATCTAAAGTTCTCTTAAAAGTTAAACTCTGCCCTCTCTTATTCAAATCGTTTCAATTGGAAACAAAAGAGGGAAGTGATAATTACTTTTTTCCAATACTGAAGCATCGATCAAACGCTTTTTTAACTAAAAACACAAAAAACAAAACAAAAAAGAAAACATCAATATTACATCATCTAATATTTTAAGGCGACTTTAAAAATTAAGAAGATCATCACACTTCTTTGATAGATTAATAATTTTAAACTTTTTATTAAAATATTTAAAATAATAATTTTTGATTATTTAGTTTAACGTAGCTCAGACAGTTTCGTCTATAAACCAGGATTTAATTCAAATACGATGATAAATTTTGATTTTCTATAGTTAGTGTTAGTGTTTTATAATCTCCAAATGTGAAATAATGTTCGTAAAAATTATTTATTTTTTAAAGTTAAAATAGTAAATAATTATTTTTTAAAAAATATATTTTTATTATATATAAAACGTTTCAAATATGAATTATTTAATTTAACATATAATGCTATAAAGTACTTACTATAACGGAAAAAATAAATAGAAAACAATAATGGGATGCTCATCATATGGCATCCTAAAAATAAAAAAAAAGGAAGTCAAATTGCCGGTTTGCGAATCAAATTTTTTAATAAATCATATACTGATTTTTACCATTTTGAAAGTGGTGACCACAGATCCAAAAATAAATAATTAAATAATATAATAATATATTGCAATTCGTGAATACAATGTTTTATTTTTCTATTTATAAAATATTTAATTAATTTTTTTGACAAATTTACTTAATCCGGAAAAAAAAATCTTTCTAGAATTATTTATAAATTTTACATAGACATACAGATTTATTCACAAGTAAGATTATTAAATTTATTAAACTATATTTAAGCCCGCGAGTGAGTTATGTAATGCTTCTCATCCGCATTACTACAAAATAAAACTAGACAAAAAAACTGAAAACGAGAAAATGTATATAAACGATTGTAGTAAATTCGAAAAACCATTTTGGGTGGAGCGCTTTGGTAAAAAAGGACCAAAGAATGAGAGCTATTTAAATGAAGAGCTATATCGAATTAAGCGATAGCGGTGCCTGGAGATAAATGCTATCGGACGACGAGACCGATCAAACAGGGCGGGGTGGCCAAGACTTCGGTTTCAGGTAGATTAACAGCAGTGGTGGGAGTACTGATAAGAGATAAGGGAGGTGGAGGGGGTGTGAGCATGCGCACCGGCATTGATCCCGGCCACTGTCAACCCCACGAGCCCTGTCGGAGGCCGGTTCAGCCGCCCCTGTCAGTCAGCCCTCGGCTCTTTTCCTTTTCTTTTTTTTTTTTTTTTTTTTTTAAATATTATTTCTATACAAGCTGAATAAAGCAATACTTATAAAATATTTTGCTTTATCTCAATCACTACTAAAATTAAAAATGAATCTCAATCAGGAAAATATGCTTTTAGAATAACTCATTATCTTCGAACTCTATCAGAAGAAAATAGAGAGAAAACGTGCTGTATTTCAAATCTGCGAACATTTTCAGTTACTTCAGAATAAAAATCCTACCAACGAAAATCTACAATCAAAGCAGGTGTCTGAAATTAAAAGTTATGAAATTTCAAGGAGAGCTTAATTATTATTTCCTAAACTGGAAAATAATTTCTTTTTTCAATTTTGCAGTTTTTTATAATTTAGTTATAGCATAGGGTAATAAACCAATTTATTACTATAGCTATTGCTGATAAAATATCTTATGAGACAGGAGAAATTAGCTTCTAGTCATTCAGCAAATGCTTTTTTCAAATCTGCGAACATTTTCAGTTACTCCAGGATAAAAATCTAAACAAAGAAAATCTACCATAATGGAAGGTACCAGAAATTAAAAGTTAAAAAATTTCAAACAGAGCCTAATTATTGTTTCCAAAATTGGAAAATATTTTTGTTTTTTTCAGCTTTGCAATTTTATAAATTATTTCTAACTTGGATTAGTAAAATAATTTATTATTTTAGCTATTGCTGATAAAATATCTGATAAGACAGGATAATATCCAAAAATGATAATCTCAGATTTTTTAAAATCAGCTTCTAGTCATTCAACCAAACAAAGCTGAAATCATTAACGCTGTGACTTGGTCCCAGAATAAAATTTATTTTCTATTATATGCTATAATTAATTTTAACATTAGTTAAATTATTCTATTTTTTCATATCGGATTTAACTATATATATTATATATACCTAGATATTAAATGTAGTCTCGAAGATCTTACTATTTATATATATATATATATATATATGTATATATATATATATATATATATATATATATATATATATATATATATATATATATATATACACGCATATGATACGTGCGTGTGTATAAATCATGTTTGTCCTTTTAATTAATTTCTTTAAATATTTATTTCTTAAAAATTGTTATTTACTTTCGATATTACACTGATTTTTCAGTCTAAAATAAAAATAATCAGGAGGAAATTTAACAGGGGCAAGAAATTGTCTATGTGACAGCTGTCCGCTCAAGAATGAATTTGAAAATTATTTCATTATGATCGTTAATTTTATCTTCATTTCAAAGGAATAACTGATGTATCTTGATAAAATTTAATTAGGAAATCTGAGTTAAAAGTTAATTATAACTTTATATCAACTCGTTTGTATCTGACACGGGGATTCTGAGAAATAAAGGAATTTCTTCTTTGTCATATAAATGAATAAATATAAGAAATAGATATTAAATAAATATAAATACATACATATTTGTTTACTTTATTACAGGTCTATATTTTTTCAGGACTAGAAATATACTTTTGATATTTTTATTATATTACAATTGAAAACGTTGTTATTTATTTTTTTAATAGAAACAATTTTTTTACTTTCACTTACCTAAATGTGAAATATACGGTTAAGGATAGTACTGTGATCCTACTATTATATCCTGATTCGACTTCCGGTTTTAAATAGAAATTAAGGCTTATACGTCCTTCAGTCCAAATAAAAAAGTTCCTCGAAATGTTCAGTAAACTCCAAATAGAAATCCAAGACGAAAATCCAATAGAACAAAAAAAAAAAAGTATCCTCATTGATACTTGTTGTTTGTAAAATGTTTCTATTGCGGTCGCCCTTTTGAGTAAAGGCATAAGTATGCCATTTTAAAAAAGTAATGTCTATTTTTAGTCCAAGAAAAGTGTAGTAAGTGAAAGTTTTTTGATGCGTGCACCGGAACAATTTTTTTCATAAGTATGTAAATATATAATTAATAATATAATATAATTAACAGAGTGTTATGAGGATAATGAAAATATTGAAGATAATAGTTAACAATATAAGAACTATTTCTTTTTAATTTCAAATTATTGGAGGGAAGTTTAAATTTTTTAATAAATTAGGGAACAATTTAGACTTCTGACAAGGGTTCCTTCATTTTTTCATGCAATTTTTCGATGGATAAGTTTTCAGGAAAACTTTCTTCAGAACCTTTAAACGATTATAAGCTATTATCGTATGTATTAATATGATATAAAATTATACCAGGAACCTTCACAAAAAACTTCATCAGTATCCATAAGAGACTGACCGGTTCTAACAGTGATAAGTGTGGTTGTCGATTATGTTTTCACCCATCACATAAGAATTTTTTTTTGTTGTGATTCCAATTAAATTATTTATGAAATATTAGCAATGTATATTCCTTTTTTATTTTTCTTTATTTTCTTCGTTGACGTTTCGGGGTCGTGTCCCGATTCTCCGTACATTTATTTCTCAATCATATAATTGAATGTCACGCTATTCATGTCATGTTATTAAATAATATAATAAAATTACAACTACTTCACATTTCTAAAATTCACTCTTATGCATTCTAATACACTCCGGGACTTTAATTCATGGTAATAAATATTTTCAAATTCTATACTATGGCAGAAAATAAAAACAAATTTAATTCGGAAACACCACTGGTAGGTAGGTATATTGCTGTCATCAAGAGAATTAATCACAGTATAAACAAGCGAGACTGAGGCAAATTAAATTTTACAGTTAGTTTATCATTCTGTATCTCGGTTCTAATCATATCCACTCATTGAATATTGCTTTTCAGTAATATATAAATGTATTCTATGGATTTAATTATCCGGTTTAAGAAAGATGTTGGTCGTGGCCTAAGATATAGGGAAGTTGGTCGAAAATATTTTCTTCCTCACACCAAAGTTCCTAAAATGTTCAAAACTGATTACAATCGCGTCAAGAAGAAGAGAGGAACAAAAGAAAAGATAGGACATCACGCTGCATCGAGGATAAAAAGGAAATTCGTCGTTTGGCAAGTGAAGTTGAATTATCGTCGACACGAAAAATTAGGTTTAATTTAAATTTTAATATATCTACGAAGTCTTAGGCAGTAGAAAAATTTCTAATTAAATCGAAAGAGTAAAAAGGAGTAATTTAATCGGAAGATTAAATATTTAAAAAAAATAAATTAAAATCGAGCGTAGTGCTCGGCTCCAAGGGTAGAGGCTAAATATCGGTGATGGAAATTGGATGAGGCCAAAAATAGGGGATAGGTGCATTTACCCCCCCCCCCCCCGACTACCGCGACTATCTTTGTCACTGTATGTTTATCACTAAACATCAGGACGCAACACAGGCATCATTAACTTTACAACATCACAAGGATAATGATAATACAAGGCTTTGCCCCGCATCCCCCTAACTACCCCGACCAACGTTGTCAATGCTAGGCTCTAGTTCTCGCGAACTAAAATTTTAAAAAACCGTAATTAATACGGCCTTTATTTCGTGACTAATTACCTCTCGCATAGGGGTCATTTCATATCAAGTGGTCCAAAGTGGTTGCTCGATCATTTTAGAAAAAAATTATAATTTTAACACCAATTACGTATGGAATCAGTAGTTCAAATCAATTTTTTAAAGATTTTTAGGATCAACCGTTTCAAAATGGCAGTCATTTTTGTTTCACCTTTCAGGCCGATTTTTGAGTTTTTAAGCTCTCACAGAAAACTCATTTTCTCAAGACTGGTAAGTCATGGGCTAATAATTCAAAGATAATTGTTTTCCTTAAAGTCTGTTCTATATTTCGTGTTCGCTTTATTATTTGAATATATTGAAGAGCAATACTTGAAAAGTCCTATTGAAAACATCTGCTTTAATTTCTCAAAACACCGTTTTTGAGGGTAAGTTTTGGGTATAAGGGGATGTACATCAAAGCTGATTTTTGGCATGATAATAAATCTAACTAAGTAGCTTTCACTATAAGTACTCTTAACCCTGATATTCATTACCTTATTTATTTATGAATTTTTAAACTTCCCTTTTTTTAATTTTTGTTAACTTTAGGATCTAATATCTCTGGTGGGCCAATTGATCAAAATCTCATTTTTTTATATGTTATGCTTAAATGTAACATAAAACAATTGCAAAAAAATTCAACCTGTATATTTGAGTACTTTGGTAGCTACGATTTTTTGAAAATAGTCATTTTCGTGCTTATTTAACAATGAAGAAAAACTCATTTTCTCAAGAATGGTAAGTCATAGACTAATAATTCAAACACGATTGTTTTCCTTAAAGTCTGTTCTATATTTCGACTTCTCTTTATTATTTGAATATTTTGAAGTCCAATACTTGAAAAGTGCTATTAAAAAAAACTGCTTTAAATTCTCAAAACACCGTTTTTTGAGGGTAACTTTTGGGTATAAGGGCATGTACATCAAAGCTGATTTTTGGCATGATAATAAACCTAACAAAGCAGCTTTCATTAAAAGTACTCTTAACCCGTATATTCTTTACCATATTTTTTTATGAATTTTTAAACTTCCCTTTTTTTAATATTTCGTTAAATTTAGGCTCTAATATAAATGGTGAGCTAGTTGATAAAAATCTCCTTTTTTTACATGTTATGCTTACATGCAACATAAACCAACTGTATGAAATTTCAACCTGTATATATGAGTACTTTGGTAGCTACGAATTTTTGAAAACGGTCATTTTCGTGCTTATTTAACAATGCGTAAACTTGTTTATACGTAATTAAAATTTTACTATTTGTGAATTTTTTTACTTTTGATATCCCTTATTAATTGTTTTGTTTTTAATTTTATCTATGTTCAAGGCAAATAAATGGGTTTAATTATAATTATAATTACGTAATTGGTGGTAAAATTATAATTTTTTTTCTAAAATGATCGAGCAACCACTTTGGACCACTTGATATGGAATGAACCATAGGTAATTAGTCCAAAAATCTTTATTAGGTAAGACTATAGATTAGGGAGGGGGGGAGGGTTTTCCCCGGCCCCACCAGGAACCACCACCGTCGCCAACTAGTTGGCTCCCGCTCATGTTAGCTCTCGCACACGTTAGTTTTCATTAACTAATTACTATGGGTACTATGTGAAATGAATATCAAGAAGACAAAAATTAAAAAAAAAAAAAAATCCCCGAACCAAAATACACCGCGTTTGTCGTGTAGTCCAGGCTCGCAAGTGGCTTTTGATGGGTTTTGGGAATTTGGGAAAACACAATTTTTTTGGACGAAAAAGATTTTCTAAAGATGGGCCTGATAATGAATACAGTTAGATAGAAGAAGGCCAAAAAAACTATTTACAACAGAATAAAACGTCAAAATCAAGGAGGGGGTGTGATGGTTTGGGGAGCGATAACCGCCTCTGGTAATTACCGCATTGAAAGGCTTACCGGAAGAGTGAATAGTGAGCAATATTTAACTTCGATCAAAAAAAGGATGTACCCATGGGCAACCCAGATATTTCCAGGCGGAAATTTTAATTTCTTGCAAGATAATGTTCCATGTCACAAATCGAAGGCAACCCTTCATGAAATGAGGATCACATTAATGGGGTGGCCCTCTCGCATCCCAGATCTGAATACAATCGAGAGCTTTTGGAAATGTCTCTCGAATCAATTGTACGCTAAAGGTGCGTTTAATACTGATGATGATCACTGGAGAGGTATCAAAAAAGCATCAGAAGTCGTCACTCGCAAGAATCAAGATCTTTTAAAAAATTCGTGTCTTTCCATGAATAAACGCTTGTTGAAAGTGCTAGAAAAAAAAAGGTGATGTTATATACTACTAAGTTTTCATTAAAGATTAGGTACTTCTCACACATTTTTTATAAAAATTAAAGTGTACACTTTTATTTGTCCAACTTTATTAAATGGTTTTAATAGTATATCAAAATTTCTAATAAAGAGTTTATTGTAACATATCCATATTTCACTAATTATTTATTCCTTTTGAAACAAAAAGTACCAGTTGTAAATAATAATACAGGAATAAGGGGCATAAGCACAACAGGGTGTACACTTTTATTTGTCCCGGAGTGTATATTAAATCATATTTGTCCTATTATACGATACTAATGTTTTATTAATTATATAATCTTCCTACTAAATTAGAAGATAAAAAAAAAAATGTAAATTATTTAAGTATGAAGTACTAAAACAAAATGAGTATGAAATTTAACAACGGTTGAACAGGGTATTAAATTCAACTCTGAGTTTCTTTGCGTGGTAGGCGATATCAAATATTCTGTAAATATTAGTAAACGGAACAAAGATTTGGGAAAAGAGAAGTAAACTAATCATTATCGATTGAAAAAAAGAAAAAAAATTAAAATTTACCGGCAAATCCCAAGGGACTCAATTAAGAGGCTATGTGTGCCCCTGTCAAACACCAAAAGAATTCTCTTGAATGAAAAATCCTCTCGCTCACTACGGTGGGAGCAGGGCCAAATTACAAAGGGAAACAAATTGGTAGCGATTGTTACAAAATCAAGAACAGGCTGAGCAAATCATGACGAAAAGATAAATGGCTTCTAGTGGCCGAAGAGGGGGGGGGAATTGAGGGGGCTATGAATGCGTGAAACGGAGGGGGGCGCGGAGGTGGAGGTGAAGGCGCGGTTTTGGCGGGTAAATAAACGAGGCCTGGATAATGGGGGGAGGGGGGAATTGGCGGGAATTGAATTAAAATGGTCCGATGCCTGGAGCTCTAATGACATTTCCCTGTAAACTACTCCAAAAGCTGCCTTCATCGCTGGAGGTTACCTCGCTAAGATCCCCCTCTGAAATAAGGTGTCGGTCTGGTTACACCGGCGCACACAGCATGTATGGCGAACGCATTAAGCAATTACTACTAGATAAATATGCCAAGCAGATAACGTGAACAAATATATTTATAAAAGGATTTGTATTATTATTTTAAATAATTTTATTTTTTTTACAACTTGACGAAAAACTTAAAAAAATAAACGTACCTATCATCGAGAAAGGTTTGGTCGTTTAGTATTAGTGATAAGATATTACTAAAATCACCGATAATGGATTAACTGATCAATACTAGGGTACGATAGTTAACTTTTCAAATTATTATCAAACTTGTGGAGGAAACTATGCGCATCAAATGCCAACCGCGATAACCTTGTTCTCAATAATTGGGTACTACTTGGAACAGGACAGATTAATATAAATCCGATGCTATAGCTTTGTGACGAAGGGTTATACAATTTTCGCAAGTAGCCAAATACATAGTTATTTTATTAATTTAAATAATAGTTTCATGTTTTATATGTTCTTGAAATGACCAATTAACCTTATCACTAAATTTATCATGAGGGAATCATTAAGTGCAGTTTTTTTTTATTACGAAAAGTCAAATATAAAATTAGATATATAAAAGAAAGAAATGAGATGTAAGTCCGTTATTCGAAGTGAACTTGTTGACTCATTAAGTAATTTTTTTTTCTGTAAAACCTGAATCAATGAAAAACTAAGAAGGAGGGAGATGACTGGTAAAATGAGGAGTATCACAGATATGCAAGGATGAAATCGAGAGATCTGGCTAGCAAACACGGGGGTTGCAGGAATATGATTTACAAGTTTGTTTGTCGTGAAGGAAGCAAATATAATGAGGCTCCCAGTTAAGGAAAACAGACTCAAGGTTTGCTTCCTATATTTTCGCATGTGTACTTATCGTTTTGAAGGTAACGTTATAATTATAATATAAATAAATAATACATTAATCATAAAATGACTTATCTTTAGCGAGTGTATATATTGTCTAACAAGGAATCGGATCACTGGAATCCAATGCAGTTAGGTCTGAGATGTCTATTCATCGATAATTTGGGTAGCTACTGATCAATACAAGCGGTTTATGGTGCTTTATTTATTTTAGGCAGTTGTTTAAAATTCATAATAGAATTAAATATGAAATGACTATTGTCACAGCTGCATATATGATTTTACTGTCATCACTTGACTACACATTGCTGAACTCATCAAAGTGTAGTCATGGAAAAATTTGTTAATATATAAAGAAAAAAAAAAGGAAAATTCACTTCTGGACTCGAAAACTTAATAAGATAGGTACCTTCCCAATTTATTCCGCCTACAACGTCTGATGTTAACAGGGTAGCATTTTATTAACAAGCACGTTGTTAAGGTAATATTTAGAACTGAAAATATGAATTTAGAACCTCAAAATAAGACAAATATTTCCTATAAAGGTAAGCCCGTTAATTCTGTGTTTGTGAAATACTAGCATGTATACATATATATTTTCATTGTTATAACTTATAATTAGGTAGGTTACGCAAACAAAATTAATAACTTATTAACTTATTAAAATATATATTATATATATATTAATATATATATATATTATACTTATTAAAATTAATAACTTTTACCATCAACTTTATTAATGGAGATGAAAATAAGGAGTAAATATAAACAATAAAGTAAGTAAAAAATACTAAAATATTTCACACAAAACCATGTCGGCATAATCTCAGTTAAAATAAATGCAAGGAATAGCGATGTTATAGCGACAACAAACGGATACCTGGATACCTGGACAACAAACGGATGGTACCTATTAAGAAAAAGTTACATAAGGATTCAAAGTGCGCCCAAATTCATTTTAAATTAATAATATCGTAAATATCTAATATGTATTGTAAATTGTTAACGTGTATACGTTCATAGAATTTTTTGTTTCTCCTTTCGAGGCTCTAAATTCATATTTTCAGTTAGGACACAACCCAGAAACCCGAAGGATATAATTTTATTTTGGGTAAATTATATTTGATTGAACTAATTACATCAATCAAGATTTTCAATCCATTTTTTAAATTATTTTTTAGATAGATAAAAATTAGAAGTTACATAACTATGTTATTTTTATATTACGGTTTTCAGTAGCTTAACTTAATTTTATTTTTTCAAATCAATTAATCAATTATCATCGCGATAAGAAGAAAGTTTTTCTAACTAATATGTACTACAAGTTCCTAAAAAAAGTTAAATGGCATCTAATAAAATTACAGATAATAATAGCATAAATTACATTCATTCTAGTAATAAAAGGCTCAAGTTATGCTAATTATACAATGCCCCAGTAATCTAGAAATGTCCTACAACGGAAACTAATTTCGTGCCGTGAGACACCATCATTAGTTCTGGAGTAGTAGAATAATCCGCTCATTGTCTGTTTCGATAGCATCTCCGTCCTCATCTGCATACCTATGAAGCCAATACAGGCACATATAATTTGTGTACTTAAGCCAGTATACATGGGAAAATAGGAAGGAGCAGCCAGGAAACGGTTCGGCTCATTGAAGATCCTAATCAGACCAACAAATTTTCGATTCTTATCAATGAACTATATTGGAATATCAAGGTGTAAAAACTATAATTTGAACAGCAATGCTGGAGACCAGGGTTCAATACCAGCCTCTTGTCTTCAGATAATATCATATTTCAGGAGCTTGAACCAACGGGAAAAGAAAATAATTTAAAGAAGAGCTTAATTTTTCCTCTTTTGAAATATTCTAATATATGTTTTTGTGAAAGCCAAATGTACTAAACATCTCTGATTTTTATGAATACACACCAAAATTGAAAATGGTAAAAAAAAATGAAAATGCAATAAAACCAGTTTGGTAACGACATGCGCAGTTAGTTAGATATCAACGAGTTTTAATAGCTTGCTGTAGCATGACTTATGTTTTGTGTGCAATATGTTTTTCCAATGAGTAAATATTTTTGGGCTTTTTCCCGATAACTTCGTAAATTTATTAAAAGCCCGAAAAAAAAATTTAATAGGACCACCTCGAAAAAATATTCAACAAGATGCAAAAGGCCTCGTTCCAATTGGTCCATCTATCGCGGAGTGATCGGTGAACATATATAGAAAAAAAACCCAAGTACTGTGTATTGAATTGTGTAATATACTCTTTCGAAGTCGGTTGAAAAAAAAGTTTTCCGACTTAAATTTCTATCATCCCAGTCTTAGATCTCAGTGTTAAACATACAATTGAACAGCAAATTACATTATAATCAATCCAGATAGTTCAGAATAATAATAAAAAAATTCCAATAAAATTTTGTTCCATTATGCCTTACCCTTTAATCATCAGAGCAATATTGCAAAAAAAAACTATTATTCTATGATATAACTAAGGTTCCTTTATGAGGTTCCTTCACAAGGCTTCTTATTGTCACCAACCTCTATGTTACCTTCCCTTTAATCAACCCTAAAACCCTTTTTATAAAAATATTTTCAGAGACTTCCTCTTGTAAAATTGTTAAAACATATAATAATAAGGATTGCGGAAAAAAACAGGAGGAAGGATGAAACATGAAGAAGCGTCTAGTCAAATTAATATAATAATAAGAACGATATTATAAACTAATTTGACCACCCCTCCATTTAGATGGAGTAATATGACTTTTCTTGAACTTGTCTCTATTCCTTAAAATATCGAAATAGCTCAAAGAATTTTTAATATAAATTAAGTTTTTCAAAAACGTATCTTATATAAAATATTACAATATTTATAAAAAATTTGTGTTTAAGGTCAGAGTTAAGAAGACTCAGCTACCGACAAGCTAGATTTTCTAAAATAGTTTAAAAAAAAAAAGGAAAAATATATATTCACGTATTTCAGGCAGAGAATGGTTCACCATAAGCTGTAACAGTATTTTTAGTAGGTACATTGTTCCATGGACAGTCTAGTGGAAGGTGATTTCAAAATAACGACATCCAACGACGAAATTCTTGGGATTATGCCAAAACATCCCGCGTCGGTTCTCGAGTCATAAAAACAATATCGGAGAAACACTGGGCTTCAATGTAGAACTAAACAGATATATTATTAATTGTGCTTTTATATTAATAATTTAATAACAACTATTAATAATAACTCTATAAATAGTACTGGATAAAAACATATATAATACATATATGTGTTATACACATATAACACATATATATATATATATATATATATATTTAAAAATATATTTATATTCGGTTTTTATAAGAAACTTTACTTTTATCTTTTGCACATACCTCTAACTTGTATGTAAATGACATGGAACGACACGTTTTTGTGGCTCTAGTGAATAAATAACTAATCCCCGGGATGGTCTGTGCGTTTGGTCAGACTAGATCAAAATCGAAGAGTCGTAAGAAAATAAAATTTGGTATTTTAGGAAGGTATATTTCAGTGTTATTAAAGCCAAGGATTCTTCAAAATTGAGTAAACGGATGACACTAAAGTAATTCGGTATGGCATAAAGGTGTGATTTTGCATGGAGCGATCGCGATTGCGACCCGTAGTTCACTACTCTAGTGTATTGCACAGAAACCACTTTGACATGGCATGTTTTTTATAACATTATCCAAAAAAGTCATTATTACAAGAGCTAGACTGCTGAATTTAATAACACTTCATAATAAATTAAAGCAATGATTTCACTGAAGCATCGTTAATATACTCTTTATATAACGCTAATTTTAAAAATTAATCTCCTTTCTTAAGTGAAAATTCTCATTTATAAAATTTGATTTTTGGGAGAGATATAATTAAAATATTAAGGCATATAAAAGGAAAATAATTTAAATTTTTCAGTGTTATGCTGAGGAAGAGGTAAATCCTCAAAACGTCGAAGAGGATGTTTATATTTTTGTCTTTGATATGTATTAGTTTTAGTCTCAATCGAGACAATGATAATATTGATGAAGACGTTTACACTCTACTTGCAGAAAAAAATGTATAAATAAATAAAAATATCAGAAAAGAAAAAAAAAATCAAATCGAATAAATAAAAATCTGGTGCGTGTGCGCAACACACAACTTTCACTTACCAACTTACTTAGATTAGAAATTGACGTGTTTTCCTAAATATCATTTCCCAAAGTCACACATTTTTCTACATTCATATCTTATTTTTGTTAATCTTTTTAAAATTTGTTTATCGTTAAAGCCGTTTTTGAGTAAATAAAAAACCCCGTGGAAATGATACAAAATTTATTAAGTAAAGTGCCCCCTGCGGTTGATCAATTTTGATGAAATTCTTACAGACATATCTCGGTCATATAAATACATCAAATACCAAGTTTAATCAAAATCGTAAGAGCCGTTCTTGAGAAAATCAAAAAAACACGTGAAAATGTTACAAAATTTATTAAGTAAAGTCCCCCCTCCGGTTAATCAATTTTGATGAAATTTTTTCAGTCATATCTCGGGCATATAAATAGATGAAATACTCAGTTTAATCAAAATCGTTAGAGCCGTTTTTGAGAAAATCGAAAAAAACCTAAAAAGTTATTAAGTAAAGTACCCCCTCCCTTTAAGTAATTTTGATGAAATTTATGCTGTCACATCGCGGTCATATACCTACAATAAATACCCAATTTCAGGATCGCACGGTTTATAGTTTTTGAGCTAGTCTGTTCACACACACACACACACACACACACACAGACACACACACACACACAGACCATTTCGCGGGACTTGGTCATTTCGACTCAGGGGACCCCAAAACGTCTATTTCCGTTGAAAACCGGAAGTCGAAAATTTTCACGATCGCAATACTTCCACTTACTATATATTTCATATATAGGTAAGTGAAAGTAAAAATAAAGCTCTTAAGCACCGACATACCGTATTTACTATCAGGCTGGAGAACCCCGAGCCAAGCTTGTCCCACCAAGGAGGGAAAAGCGTGACAAGAGGTTCCCGGGCTTCTCTCTCAATCGCATCACTGGTATCACAGCCAGTGGAAGCTGAGCGTTCCTCCCTATCTATTTTAACTTTCAATTTAGATTACTTAACATTATTATGGAAATAAATCGGGTGAATTGAGCAAAATGATAATCACTAATTTCGAAGAATGTGTAAGTCCATTGAACCAACGTCGATCAATGCCTCCCTGCACCCACGGTCCTTTCTTTTATTTAGGGCTGACTCGTTATTTTGAATCCTTTCGGTATTAAAAATAGCGGCCCTAAGGCTTACTTTATTATTTTTTTAAAGAATCCCAGGATTTAAAAGATAAATTTGCAATTCAAATACTTTCGTTCACAATAAAATTTTAAAAAGTGATATTGTTTCTTTCTAAACGTAATTCATCATCTAGTATAGTGTTTAAAAGTTATGTAGTATTCCTACCCACACTAATTACCACATAAGCTGATGACACTAGTATGCTATTAGTTAAAAATGGTTCATTAATTTCTTACCAAAAACTGCGAGCCTGCATTAAAAGCCTCGAAAAATGGAGATACGAAGTCTACCCCAACAAATTCCATCAGTGACCATTAGTCTTTTTCGTAAACTTACTATGTATCTACAATCCTACAATATCCATTAACCATTCCCCAGTTCCCACTGTTCGACAGATCCGCTACATAAGACTCCAACTGGACAAACGTTTATTCTTGGAATCCTCATACAAGATTGATTAACATCCTCAAGCAACTGTTTGAAGGCACTGACTACTACATCACTCACTGGATAAACGCTCAAAACCCCTAATCATTTACATGACAATAATACGATATCTTTGGGGAATAATGGAATTGGGGCACCAACAAATCTCCAATTTCTCCCGCACCAATCCCTACAAACCAAAATCCTTTTATTTCGTAAAAAAAATTATCCATTAAATACCTTAATGTCCAATATGTCGCCTTTTGCCAAGTCCAGATACCAATCCTGTCACAATAAACTCCCTATTCATTCTAATCCTCTGTTTTTTATTCTTGCTTCCTCCTCTATTCCTGACAATCAATCGAGGTGTCTGGAAAGAAGATGGTCTCGGGATCTTCTAATTTAGAATTATTATTCTTAAAGAGGTACCGAGTTTCTCTACAAATCTAGCATGTCATTTTTTTTCTTTTCTTCACATTTACTGGATGTACTATGTAGCAATCAAATTAGAAATATCAACAAATGCAATTAAAAAAATGAGAAACAAAAGCAGTTTTACAGCAAGAGAAGTATTTAAAATATTATAGCATGTAATTAAATTTTGTAAAGTAATTTAAGTAAGGCTGAGGATGAGGTTAAGCCAGGAAATACCAAAATTTCAGTACGAAGATTCAATATTTATAAAAGAATTAATTGTAAAAAAAAAAAAAAAAAAAAAAAAATGTTGGCCTTTTTAAACTTCAGTTCAAACCTGTTTTCAGTCGTTCTTAAACCAACGTAATCATATAGTAAGAACAAGATAGGAGGGAGGAAGGATGGTAGAAAATGAAACCGAACTGTGAACCATTAATCTTTTCCAGCTTGGAGTTTTATTTTATTAAAAAAGTTCATTAATCCGACAAGCAGTGCTACCTATTAGCCCTTAAGGCCCCCTAAGTGTTCCGGCATGATGGATCTCCTTCAGCCACTTGCTTCGAGGGAAATGGCTGAGAAAAGGAAAAGAAGAACTACTAAGAAGCTGGGGGGGGGGGGGAAACGTACAATTTTTCAAATTTTTATTTCAAAATTATTTTAATAAGTATTCAGTGACACCATTACTATTTAGAAACATACGATTAGTGTCGAATCATGTATAATCGCAGCCTCATCCTATTGCACAATAGGTGGATTTATTTTTTAACTAACCCTTTTATACGTCTTCAGTATTGTATTAGTTTGCCTCCAGTGGGAGAAACTGTTGATTAAAATGCAAGAGAAACATTTTCAATTAATAATAATAGGAGCAGAGAAGGAGAGGGAGGACCAGTAGATTAAGAAACGCAGTCCGGATAACACAGATTTGTCGGCCGATTACCCAGTCACCGCATTCTGGGCTGGTGACTTACGAAGTGAGCATAGGAAAGGGGGCAGGTGGCCCACGCAATTTAATCCCAAAGCCCCTGTTTCAGGCAGTTTTATGCAAATTGGGGGGAATTATTTCCCTTGAGGTTTGGGAGTTAGTGGGTTGGTTCGCACTACTCTCTCGTCGTCGTGTCTAGAAAGATAGAAAACGTGGTGCAAGCAATAAACACATCATTGCTGGGTCTTACGAGGTTGTTTATTCATAAATTTCATCATACGAGTAATATTAAATAAGAAAACAAAAAGGAGAAAGGTATAATACTAAACCCTATTTACCACAGTGCAAACATTTCTTTTTTATGGTTGCTATTTTGTTTGCTTTGATATTTGGACACGCAATGCACAGATTTAAAGGACAGGCAAAAACATTAAAAAGAATATAACCAAAATTATCTTATCCAAATACCTTCAAATATATATAATACTAATACATTGGAAATATTCCAAGATTTATTCTTCGGGGAAAAAAGGTCTGTTATGTGGACACTAGTACTAGTGTCACCAGTACAAATCCTTTAGCAATGAGCTCGTAGACGTAGGAGCAAAGCAGACATTTACCCACATAGGTCGAAGCGCTGAATTTTTAACGTTGAATGATACAACTTTAAAAAGCTTCTCTTTAAAAATAAATAGATCTCATATGGAATAGACAAAGCCTTTAGAAAGAATGTCACCAAGTAAATTCAAGGAAATCAAGCAGTCAGTTAAAGTGTCGTCCATGTCAAAACGGCATGTAGGACAAGAAGTTTTTTTTAAATCTCTTTTCAGGATAAAATTTCCAATTCTTTGTTAATGAACGTAGGGATTAGACTGTCATTAGATTCAAAATAAAACATTATTATTTAGCTAAAGACAAGATAAGTTCATTCGAAATATCGTTTAATGTATTTTTAAGTTAAACATAGCAAAAAATTAATATTCAGGACTCCTACTGTATCATCGTCCGATTAGCCTTAGTATTATGAAGGGACGTTAAACAAACAATAAAAAAATTAATGAACACGAATTGCTAACTTAAATGAGAATAACATTTCAGAGAGGAACCCCGATAATTGAGTTGCACAAAAGGGACATCAATGGAATGATAGGCAATATTTCGAGATTATAAGCGCATACCAGAAGGAAGAGGAACCGAAGCCAGCGCCGCAAGCGGGGGGGGGGGGGACATGTTATTACTAAACTACACCGGCCAAGAACTAATAATACATTTCGATGACAGCTAGCTGGCCAGCAGTCCTTTGATCTATTACTCCTTTGCCATAGGCATGTCCAATAAGTCTCTATCAAAGTAGAACAATGCCCTCTGGCCCATCATCAATAACAGTAGCATCCTTTGCAATCGTCAGGATTCGGTTCAGAAAGAAAAAATAAAATATTTGTTTAACGTGACTTGTCCAATGCAATGGAAAGTTCAACAATCACTCAATTAAAAATACAATTTCTATGCAGTAACATAAAAGAAGGATAAGGATATTCCAGTTACAATGCATTAAGACCTTACTAGGCACAACCCTTCCACTCATTCATCTTAAATTATGTAGTCATTAGTTATCGTTACATAATTAAGTTATAATTTTTAAAATATTTAATTAGAAGATAAAAGATTCGACCATGGCCGGAAATCGAAAGCAGAGGACCTGGGTTCGATTCCAGGCCGTGGTTGAATCTTTTATCTTCTAATTAAATAGTTTAAAAATCATTCATGTTAAAACTCTGAATTTTAGAATACATCAGTATATATAGATAGTGTATAGATTAGTATATGTATTACTACACATAGGTCGTGCCTCCTTTTAATCTGAAAAGGCATAATCTATTTATGACGCCATAATCTATATATATACTCGTATAAATATAATAGTTTGAAACAAAATTGTCATTCCTTCGAACCCTAGTAAATCTGCATTGGTCCTCCTCACTAATGCTAAAAGTTGGCATACATTAAGCATGTAAGTAAGTAAGCATTACATACAGAGCTATGGATATGGATACATCATATTTTAGGGGTATTGACAAAAAATATATTTTAACCAGTAGCCATATTTATTTTAGCCATTTCCATAAAAACTCCTATTATCAATCATTTAAATAGTGGTAGAACATATAACCCGTTTACTGTTAGTTATCTAGGGAGCTCTTTTAGCGTGTTCGCGGGCAGTTTCATTTTAAAGAGATAGGAACCAAGATCCATCGCGATAGTATTACTGAGCAAAGTAACCGTCTTTCATTGAGAGTTATTTTCCAAACAGAGCTGGCTTAATAAGGGAGTAAATTTTTACGAGAAATTGCTGTGGGAAAAATGCATGGAAGGTCCGATTAAGCATTTTTAGGACTACGTTTTTAAATTATTTCTGATAATTATATATATATATAGATGAATGCAATGAATTGATGATGAACGATGAATTGCAAACGTTTCGGCCCCTACTATAAGTCAATTGAAAAACAATTCATCAACAAGAAAGAAAAAAAAATAAACTATGAAATATTTACGCCAAAGTCTTCAACTGATAAGTTATGTAGTCACATCTTTCGATTTATTCAACTTATGAAAAAATAACATTATTCTATACGATTTGGTGATCCTTGAAAATGATTCTTGATAGCTTAGGCATTTGTTGACTCAATATGCATTCACCCTTCTTGGATTTTTTCCTCTTGGCAAAGACCCAGATTTTATCCTATTCGGGGATATGAAAAAAAAAAAACCTTTAACTTTCTGATATATATAGCCGAAATTTCTTTGACAGATTATATATATATATATATATATATTTTTTTTTTTTTCTTCATAGATAATATTCAGACCATGACAATTCAACAAATAGCTAAATATGTACTTAAATATAAATTTTCTACAATAATAATCTATAAAGATAAGTAAATAGAACAGAGATTACATGGTTCAATATACTCGTATATAGGGATTTCGACCCGTTCAAGATAGTTAAAGGAGACTGGAGGTGATGAGGTATAGTATAGATAACGGTGAAAGCTGCCAAGGATGATGTAGCAAGCTGGTGATGATAGCCATCATCATAGATACCCTACTGTAACACCAAAGTATCTGAGTTTAGGTAACAGGTGCTTAGGCTTTCAGACACTTAAACTCAAATGGTTAAGACCCTAGCAAACCATTCATGTCCTGAAAGTTACAATCGGTATCATTCCTCTTAAGACCTTCCGGTCACTCACAGCCAAACATTGCTGATTGCAATAAATAATGAACTGCAGACGTTTCGGCCCCTATTGTAAGTCAACTGAAAAAAAATTCTTCATCGACAAGAAAGAAAAAAAAAATTTACAAACTACGAAATTTTTACTCCGAAGTCTTCAACTCATAAGTTATATTGTCACTTATTTCGATTTATTTAACTTAGGAAAAAATAACCTTACATTTTGAAAATTGTTCCATACGATTTGGTGATTCTTGAAAATGATTATTGATAGCTAAGGCTTTAGGCATATTTGTTCACTCAATATGCGTTCACCCTTCTTGGATTTTTTCATTTTGGCAAATACCCAGATTTTATCCTATTCAGGGATATCAACAAAAAACCTTTAACTTTCTGATATATAGCCTAGATTTTTTTGACAGACTATATTTATATTTATACATAACAAATGGATCTATAACAGATATATGTTACTTATTAGCAAATAAAAAAATAAAATAATTTTTAAAAATTGACTTAGGTAGTATATAGTAGAAATGGAAAAAGTAAGAGCAGTTCATTCCTGATATCTACCCATGCTTGTTTGGTCGTATAACGTCACTTTATGCTTAAAGGCTAATCGGACGATGCTACAGTGGGAGTCCTAAATTTTGTTTAGGAAGCGAACTCGCGACATTTAGTATTGTAGGTTGCTACCCATCCATAGAAATAACGAATCATGGTTGATAATGAGTAACTAGCTATCCTAAAAACAACACCAAGCATTCTTTATTAAATACAGCTTTGATTATTTGTAAAAAAAGGTTAGTTTTTAAAAATGTTTTAACATTACTAATAAGGTAATTTTTTATTCATCTTATTGTCATATTTAAGGTAAATTATTACAAATTTGTTGTAACCAACTATAAGTAGGTACCGACATGTTCACGCTGATTCAATTAAAAGTATAAAAAATTACCAACAAATATATTTAATAAATTTAAGTTTAATAACGACAGCTCGTCAATTAGATTCCAACATTCTGCTCAGCAACCGATTACTTCGCTAAAACGTGGCGATATTAATGGGACATGGATCAGTGAAGAGATTCCCTCAGTGGATGATAATGACTATGACACAGCTATGGTGTAGCTCCACACTAGTAATGTGGGTTCGAGTTCCGACCATGGAGCAATCTTTTTTCTACGCATACAATGTTTTAATAATAATTCTTAACTACGAAAATATTAAATTGAATTTTTTATAGGTTACTAGAGAAGTACCCCCTGTCCAACTTACGTCGGACCAACCCACTTCCAACATAATAAATGTTTTTTTATTTTTTTCTGGTTCCTTTAAAACCGAAAATATAATGAATTTTTAATGTTTATCTTAATACGCAATAGGTTCCGCTTTTGTCACATAAAACTGCTCTGTTCAGGATGTAAGTTTCAATTATTCTCATCATAAACAATTCCTGTCTAAATTTAATTTACTTAAAAGCAGATAAAGCAAAATGGAAGATAGAATTGAGTATAGAGGTTGTCCACCAGATAGCAGTGGGATTACGATATGAAATTTATCAATAGTGAAAAAAATGTTTTTATAAAATAGGGAGCTGAATATTTATAGATTATAGATCCAAAACCTCCTTTTTCTTTGGCGGAACAAGTCCCTTTTTACAAATTATACTTTACAAACTGCTTATTTAACTGAGAAATAAATATTAAATAAGTATTTATCCCAGTATTTCGATAAGTAAAGTTTTAATAATTAAGAAATGAAATTATAAAATATTACGTTAAGGAATACTTTATATAATAGAAAGATTACTATAGTTAATACAACGGATTATTAATCCAATCGAAAACTGCATGGATTCCACACAAGGCTCGTGATGTTAAATTTATTCAAGAAAAAAATAAAACATTTTTAGGATGCTTCATTTTCCTCGCTTAATTAAATGAAGCTTTTAACCGTAATCAAATTACTTAAACACATTGAATTATTTATTTAATTGATTGAGTGCAACGGGAAAACAAATTTATTCTTTATTTAGATAAGTTCTTCATATATTTAATAATAAAAACAAACCAAGATATGAGAGCGTTTATAAATAAATTTATAAAAATTAAAATATATTTTGTTGAACACCACTGCAGTTTCATTAGGCCTATATACTAAAAAAGTAAATATATTGTAATATTTTTTCCTTGTGATATTGGAAAATATATTAAATTTATAATATACTTAATAGATTTTTATACCAATCCATTTATTAACACTTATCCAACCAGAGAAGATAGTTTTACAGAAACATACCTTCTATGGCATGCATTCTTATAATTTTAAAAACGAAATCTAATAATGAAAATTTTAGCAGCTGTAATTTTCAATTCTGAGTCTGTTTTCTTTCCATTACATTATTGGTTATTGGTCACGCTGAAACGAGCTCATGGCGCTTTCCTGGAGTGTGAGGGGAGGGGGAAAAAACAGAAAGAAAAGTTTATTCGCGGTTTCGAAACTAAGTTTGACTGCGTGTTTCAGAGCCGACCACCGCCTGCTAGGGAAATATTCATTTAAAGTTGGATGAAAGTTGTCAAAAGCTGCTAGCCCAGGAATGGTAGAAGCATCGATTCAATTCATCGAGTGATTTCTGCGTTCTGAGGGTTTGGGGCTAGTTTAGTAAATAGTTCAGAAAATGTTTTGAACGGTTTCAGAAATTCTATTCAGACTTCCTTTTAACTTCCAAACAACACATGGAATCATCTAGGCAATCGAGTTAAAAAAAAGTGATCTTTTATTCATCTTGCCATCTCATGTTTATAACTGCTTATTATGAAGATTTAGTCCCTTTTTCTCTCTCTTAATGAATTGATTAAACAATTAACTAAAACCAACAATGTTATGAACCTATTGTTATGGGAGAAGTTCGTATAAAGATCATAAATATTGAGAGACCAGACAAACGCCATTTGATAATGAACTCTGCTTTGAAAGAGAACAATTATTTTATCTCTTTTGATTTTGTCTTTCTAATTCCTCATATTGCTATCAAATAGAAGGGCGTTGATGAGATAATTGAATATATATACAAAGTACATGAAATCTTTCATATATAAATATATATGTAACAATAGTATAAAATTGTAATTGACAACGAAAAAGAGTATGATCAAAAAATACACTGAGAACAGTTTGGAAAATAATTGAATATTATGAATCAACAATAAGCAAAGATCTTTATTTATAATTTTAAAACAATTAAAGCAAGTTATATCACATTTGCTGATTGTCGCTTAGCTGCGACAGGTGCGAATATAAACATGAAGCAAAAAAAAAAAAAAAAAAAAAAAAAAAAAAAACAATTATAATCAAATATTATTAGAAAAAATTACTATTAACAGTGCGTAATTGCTTTGAAATTTTCCTGAACCCCAAAACAAAAAAAAAATCATTATTAGGAAAAAAATACATTCTTTAAATTTAAATAAATCAGTAAGATTACAAATTTCATTTGTATCAAAAAGTATTATAAAATCAATAATTAAAAAAAATAAATTGATTTGAAAACTGAAATTGTTTTCAGAATTTTTTTACATGTTTACCGATAATTAAGGATAAAAACAGAAAGAATATGTATAACAAAATTAAATAACAGCAGTTTCAAATTAAATAACTGACCATATTAAATTCTAACAGGGTCCAGGAAGAAATAATTGTACCTTCATATTTATTTAAATGATTACCAGCGGTTTTATTCATTTGAATGGAGAAAACCAATTCGGCAACACACCTCTGCAGCAATTTGGATAGAGAAAACAATTATTAATTTAAAAACAGAAAATATTTCCACATTCACAGCCTAGAGAAAGCGTGGAGCATCCAGCGGAAATAAAACTGCCTCGTTTTACATTTGTACGTTCTGTATGCATGAGGTCATCGCGTCTGTAAGTTAAATGCGGTCCCGTGCAGATGTAAAAATTTACATGGTTTGGTCAGGGGTTTGTGGGGGGGGGGGGGGGGGAGATGGGCGTGGCAAATGTAAGGACTTTTCATTCCTCGTTTTGGTGGGGCTTAGAGAGGCTTTGTTTGTAACAAACAGGGGTCGATGCGTATGAATTCAGGACCCCGATGTCCGCGGGCATTACGCATGCATACAAAGCATGCAAGATTATTCCAATTACGTTCTAATATGATAAAAAAAATGATATTAACAAAGAAGTTGACATTTGGTTCTCTATATGGCGTTACTTTTCCTGTTAGCAGGGGATTAATACCAAGTTGTGAAAATACCATTCGTCGGGATTGGAACTCAGAAATTAAAGGTTATCAATGGTTGTCAAGGGAACGTGTAGTAAAACGTGTTTGCCAGAACGGCCACACACTATTTACGATTTGGCACCAATAATTCATTTACATCGAACACACGATTTCGTAATTTCTATTGAAAGAAACCCTTTGGAACACTCCTGATTACAAAAATGTCAAAATAAATTTATAAACATTAGAAACCTTCCAAAACGGCACATGAAAAAAATTGGAAAATACTTCCTTCAATTCTTAAAGAGGGAGAGATATCGAATATAACAATATCACGCAGAACTAATAGATTTATTATTAGGTAAATTAGTTAGTAAAGCATGATCAAATAGTGGTGTACCCCCATCAGCTAGGTAGAGTACTCCTATTAAACACATCTAAATACATCGGTGCAAACAGAAAAGCGCTAGAAATATATTATGGAAAAAGAAAATTAAATGAAAAGTATAAAGAAGCTTAGTAGAACAAAAGAAAACCGGGCAATAGAAAAAAAAATCACGGTTTTTAATAAAGTTAAAATTCAGAGCAAGTAAGTATTTGCACGTTAAATTTACTTTTTTTTTTAAATTAACTTTCGATTCAGATATTACAAAAGTAATACAATACTTAATTTAAATACAAAACTTTATGAATGTTTTCATTTATTTTAAAATGAACACACAGTTTCCCGTGTGGGTCGTAGTAATAGGTCATGATGTTTTGTTATATTTGTAAAATTGTGTATGTAGTATAAAATAATGAAATAATTTCAAGAAGAATTCAACATAACAACAAAGTTATTATGAAGTTTACTTAATAATGATTAGTAATAATTGATGACATACCTTTAAGACTCTGGTACAAGACAATCCAGATGATTATCCAAACGTCCATCTTGGTGTTCATTACGTCTAGAGTGCTGGGAGTGTACGGGTATGACATACCTAAAACATAATAAAAAATTAAATAAACATTCCCCGAAATAAAATAAATAATTTTTATATTCAGTCAAAAAAATATCTCTCTGAAAATCGAGAGATCTACGAGTATAACCCAAAAATAAAAAACAGTCCATGCAATAAAAATAAAGCTGAAGTTAAGAAGTGAATTTTATCTAATTCTTTAAGCTGCCTTTTATCCTATTTAACAAAAAATTGTATGCTTCTAAAAACACAAGAAAGCTTGCGAACAAAATTTTCTGATTGTTCTGGAAGAATTATTAATGCACGTGTCATTTACTGAAACATCATTGAATATTTCTCATTAGCTGCACTTTAGGAAGAGGATGCAGGATAAGTTTAGGAAGCCATTGGCCTGTCATTGGGAATAATAATGTGATTGGTGGATGGGATAGGACGAGGGTCAATGGGATTTACCTCGAGGATCGCTTAACAATGGGATCAATTGCCCGAAGCCTCCTATCAATAGGACCATCAGGCTCAATAATTTAATACCACTAAGTGTAAGTAAGAGTCAGCACACCAGAGGGAGTGAGTCGAAGGGGCTGCAAGGCCAACATAAGTCCGAAAATAAGTTTAAAGTGGCACATTATCGTCAAAGTCGTTATACAACACTCAGACTAATTGCTCGGCTCATTCAGCGCATTCCGGAGGGGAAGAGGTGGGAGGGGGAAGTCGAGCTGCTAAACGGAAAACAAATTCTACAAAAAATTCACAAAAATTGTCTATTAATCAATCTATAACAAGATTTGCGATTTTAATAATAAATAAATACAAGAGCTGTGTTTCGTTAAGACTTAAACAAAGATTCAAGGAATCGCGCGATTTTAAGAATTACGTCTTACTTATTGTTAGCTAGTATAAGTTACAAAATACCCGATTTTGTAACTTTACTATCAATTAAAAAATATATTATAAATGCTTAAATTACACAATATATGTTTTTTTATTACACAATATTTGCAGCTCCAAGAACTAATTAACTTATCAATTATTTGTAATGATATTGAATTATATAGGTAAGAGATAAGGCATTGCAGTCAGCAACACCACAATTATATTGAGTGATACAAATTATAGAATAAACGGATTAACATAATTATCAATTACCGATAGGGATCAGCAAAACTGAAACGATTTTACACCGAACTGCATTTCACATTATCTCTTGACTGGTTTACATGTTAATTGGGTCATTATTCGGTTCAGGGCAGAAATAAATGTTATTAGTATCCATCATTACTACAGTATGTTGTTAAAATATCTTTTCGGTAATATGGTAACTGCAACTGAGCAACTGAGATTTATAAAGAATTGAGAAGGAATTAAGCCATTTAAAAATATAATAATACCTCACAGAAACGAAGAAGAAAATTTTTGAAGCAAAGAAAGTAAAAATTCTTATTCCAATGGTTGGTAAGGTAGAAGTAATGATACAATTTAAAAAAAAAAAAATGTTTTGAAAGACCATTAGATTATTTTTTATACAATAGTTTTTTTCATTCGACGTGCTATAGATTACATAATATTAATAATTTGACTTTAATTAGTGATTATTTCGTTACGTTTATTGGGTTGTGATATAAACAAATGTTTTGTAATATAAAAAAAAACGATGTCTAGTCTTTTTTTAAATTAATATCTAGCAAAAAGTCTTTAAACATCTCTAGCTTAGTGAACTAGGAAAGATAAATAGATACTACCATATAACTAAACGAAAAAATATTATTTATAATAAAAAATAAAATAAAAAGTAAGTAAAGAATTTTTGTCTTTTCCTAAAAGATTCGGATTTACCATATTGTCGGATAACCAACCACCAATCAGAGGTTTCGGAATATTTGCAAACATGAAGCTTTTCTCAGTTCTCATTTATATAGTATAAAGTGGTGGGTTTAAACGGGGATTCCGCAAGAGTTATAAATAAGAGAGATTTATTTTAACATTGATGTTTCTACAAAAACGGAGATTTTTATTTACATAGACGTCTTGAAAAAACCAAAAATTTTTAAAAATTGGTGTTTTGACAACAAAAAAAGTTTTTTTTTTTATTACCAATGTTTCCACAAAAGCAAAGATGGATGGTTTTTATCAAGGATGTTAAGACTTAGACAAAGATGATTTCATCATAGATGTTTTGAGTACCGATGTTTCGACAAAAGAAAAGATTATTTTATTTTTTTTTTACAAAAACATAAAAAAATCGATGCTTATTTACTTTTGAAGATGGTTATCATTCTCAATATTTTAGATAATTTGGTTAATTTCTTTTAAAATAACAGACTCAAGGATAAGTAATAAATTATGTTATAATGATGAAAATAAAAACTTGTATAAGAAGTGTTATTAAAAAAAACAAAACATTTATTTCATTCTATTCTATGCTAGAAATGACATAGGAATGATAGAATGACGAACACGTTCACGCCTGCGTGTACCACCAGTGGCTCACACTAGAATGCCGCCTCTGCCAAATAATTAGACCTTCAACACTTTGACTGCCGAAATAGAATACATGAGAATCACGCTCTCGTTTCGACACAGTTTTAATATTTAATTCTCTGACAAGAGAACAGTTACTCGATTTCTGGTGACAAGGCAGCCAAAGTGTTAAGAAAGTAGAAATAATTTTTATAAAGCTGAAAATTAAAATAATGAAAATTTAACGTAAATTCGTTAATTTTTATATTTATTTGTATTTTTATTCATATACTTATAAACGTATATACTTATAAATTATAATTAATACCGTATTTTTTATTTGTTTATTTTATTATTGTAGGATTGCCAATACTGCATAATGCCCTGGAATAGCTCCCGCCCGATAGAGCGAAAAGCATTAAATAGTCTATGCGTGCATGTGTTAATGATAAAAACAAAACAGCTGATTTATGATAAATCACATGAACGGAGGGAGTAGACTTATTTTATTATATAAATAATAAAATAAATAACCTTGTGTTAATGTTTCTATTTATGAAGAAAGAAAACACATTACTCTTATTTGACTGTGACTTCTAATTTTGTAGGGAAAATGTTGCTTTACTTTGGTCAAAGAGAGCGGTCCCTCTTTTGCTTTGTGAGCAGTTAAGCTTGGGAGTTAGACGCACCAATCTCCTTTTAATAACTGAGGGAAAGGACGGGGTTAGTGGGGGGGGGGTGACGATGACGGAGTGGACACTGTTTATGATGTGGAGGAGGGATAATGTGGGGGTGGGGGGTGAGGGGGGAGGTGAGGGGAGGTGAGGGACAGATATAACACAGCCGAGGCTGGTGACCATTTATCAGGGCCACTTGACCTCTGCCTTCTCCCCTCCCCCCCCTACCTTCCTTCCCTTTATTCTCAAGTGTATTTCTTCAAGTTAATCCTTCAAGTAGTCCACTACTTACAGGTAACACTTCCTCTAGTTCAAATCCGATCCTGGAATAAAACATACACGATCATATATTTTTATTGAAATTCCTAAATTGAAGATTTTCCGGATTTAAAGGTACTATGACAGTACTTATCTAGTTCGGTCTGATAACTGAAACCGGAATAATTAATCTGTAGATAACCCCAGAGGATGAGCCACAAGCTCGAAACGTCGGGAAAAAATAATAAAAAACATTAAACACGGAAGAGCTCCTTCATTAAAGAAAATCCTACAAATTACAGCACTCTTCCCCTCTAAGTGAGGAAAAAGATCCATCTTTCATACGTTCAATGAACTATTTTCGAACAACAAAACATTACTTATACCCATTTCTGAAGTATGGCTTTAACACATATAGCACATATAGCAATTAAAAACTTTGTTTTATTTTTGGCACTTAGGCCCTTTTGCATTTCCACGCTTCAGTTGGGATGGCCTGTTACACCTAAAACTAAAATTGCAATGAAAAAAAGTTTGTAAAAGTTTCCCTGTAAGAATTAAAAGATTTCCTTTAAGTTTTCTGAAATACTGACAATAAAACACCACAACAAAATACTGAAATAAAAATAAAACACCGACTTCAGTTAACCTCATAAAAACTCATTAATTAATGAAATAAACATTTGATATTAAGATTTACGATATCAATTTTTATATACTTTTGTGAATCAATAGATCGATTGATTTGTATCATATTTATTACACATGTTGAACATTAAGAATCAAAGATCGTTCTATAAATACTTTTGTTGCTGATTTTTTTTTTTTTTTTTTTTTTTTTTTTTGTGGGGTTGTAACAGTGAGATGCTGTAAAAGAGACATACTGACTGAGATTCATCAATCTTGTAGCTTCACTTTAATTCATATTTTTTTTTTTTATATAAAATAATAATTCAAATAAACCGCATTTCAAAAGAAAATATTTCATTTATTTCATTAGATAAATTATCTAGACCTTAAGAGAGCCAAATTATGAAAGGTTGAATGGTTTTGGATTGAGGTTGGTTTGAGGCAATATCATGAAGACTACAGAAACCCAATCACTCCCGGGCAAAGCTTACCTAATAACCGAATTGCCTCCAAGTTATATTGCTCTCTGTTACATTGAACCAATACTGATCCATTGCAAACTCGAATCAGGTTAATTTACAAGCATTCAGAAATGTATATGTATGAATCAGCGACGTAAAGAAGAAGCATGGATAGAAATAAATGTTTCGTACTCCAAGCCTTTTAAATATAGAAATTTATGAGCGACAAATGAAAGAATAAACAAAATTTTAGGCAGACTCGTCGTCCTTTATTCCTGAAAGCTGATTCTAAAAATTCATTCTAAATCCATAAAAAAAAAAATATATAGAGAGAAAAATCTTCCGGATATATAGGCAAACTATGCGAACGGTTATATATATAAAATTATAAAATACTTAGAGCTATTATACAAGTTCCGGTGGCGTCTTTTTTTTTTTTTTTTAATCTTATCTCAAAAAATGTTCGTTCACCCCTAAATGGTGTACATGCAGCACATGATGACCAATGAATTCTTTTTTCTATGATTGTATCTAAAAATGAATGTGCTTCTAGGGTATTTTCCATTATCAGTAAAGTACGTTGAACGGGTGGGCAGAGTTTCCTTCTAAACTTTTTGAAAATTTTCTTTGCAAGGGCAACAGTTACAGTAAAGAATGTAGGGGGTGTTTAAGGGTAGATAGAGCTCGAAACAAAAAAAACATTCGATCTACGGTATCCCGTGGAAAGTTGTAGACTGGGCAAGTTTCTCCTCCTCGACAACTAACTTCAGGAGCATGGTGAAATGTTTTCCCAGTATTTTAAGTATCTAAGCTCATTGCAAGCGTTCATACAATCTACATGAAAAAAAATGTAAGATCTACGAGGGATCCTGTAGCGCTACAACCCACAACCGTGTAGGGCCTATAATACTTGGAGTATTGGTTCGAAGGCCACGATTGAAGAAGTATGTCAAAGGTCTGAAATCAGGTTTAACCACTGGGTTTTTATCCTTTTTTTTACTAATCTATTTAGCCCGAGTTTTTAAAACTTGTTTTTTCCTATTTATTTATTATCAGTGCCCGTTAAAAATAGCTGAAATCGAAAATCACTATAGAAATCTTTTCGAAAGGAAAAATTCCTACAAACGTACCGATTATGAAAAATGTGCCCCGAACCCAAATTTAATATCCATCGGCATCCAATCGTTTAAAAAAGCGATTAAATCGACATCACTAGATACATCTCCGGGTCCAGATGGAGTTCTGATCCGTACAATAAAATACTTTGACGTATCTCATGTCATTAAGACTATTGCGGAGATCATGCTGAGGAATGCGTATGTTCCAGAACCTTTACGTCAAGGGCGCACAATCTTGGTCTACAAGGGGAAAGGAGATATCAAAAACACGTCGTCTTGGAGACCCATAACGATCTACTCTGTTGTGCGCAGGATCATAGAAAAGGTTCTAGATCACGAATTATGGAAGCAAATCACTTTCAGTAAATACCAAAGGGGCTTCATCAAAGGCCTACCGGGGACCCACGTCAATGCAAGAGTCATCGAAGCCATCATTAAACATGCCAAGCAAAAGAAGAATGACTGCGCAGTAGTGTTTCTCGACGTCGTGGGAGCATTTGATAACGTAGGGCACGATCATATTGTTAGCTCACTTGAAGCTAGAGGGGTGTCAGCAGACCTAAAAAACGTTATCGCAGCTCTCCTAAGCTCCAACCAAATTAGGATTAGTACGGGAGCCCTCTCAACAAGCCAGATTAAAGTGCTTCGTGGAGTACCACAAGGAGGGCCCTTATCGCCTTCACTATTTAATCTGGCTATTGATCATGTATACCGCGATCTTTGTGATCAAGAGTTCTCAAATGCAAATGGATATAAATTAACCAGTGACCAAGAATCCATGGTCCTCACGGGCTTCGCGGATGATCAGGCTGTCACGGCGCGCGATAAGAGTACTGCTGAAAGAGTTATCAACAGTGTACAAAGGCTGCTCGCAGAGATAGGTCTATCTATAAACCCAAAGAAAAGCGTAGGTCTGATAATAAGTAAAGGAGAGCTGACGCAGAGTACTCTCTCTCTTGATAATGGAGATACCATTGAAACGATTAAAGCAGGCGATTCTATAAAATATTTAGGTTGCAAATTAGTTTTTAACGAAGAGGCTATAAGTAAGCTCAATAATAACCTTAACAAATTGGTGAGCTCTAGTCTGCTCAAACCAGAGCAAAAGATTAACGTGGCAAATCAATATTTATTTCCTATGTTAACATACCCTCTCCAAACTGCGCCTCTCTCAAAAATACCTCAAGCGATATTAGATGGTATTGATGTAAACATCCGCAGGAGTGTGAAAGCCATCATCGGGCTCCCAGCTAACACCTGTTCAGGGATGCTTTACGCCCCGAGGAGATATCGGGGACTAGGCTTGATCCGCTGCCAATGGGAGGCTCCTCTGCAGCATTGGTCCATTGCCCAGCGACTGTTAAATATACCGGACGCCCTGTTTCAGTCTACTTTCGATTATAGAGCGGAAATCGCTGAATTTGCGGAAAAACTTGGAGTGGATCAGGGCAACCGAAGCGTGAGAGCTCTACGGCAGTCGCTGAGAGAACGTTCTTTTGACGAATGGGCCAAGTGTAAATGGCAAGGCGTTGGAATTACGCATTTTAGGGACACACCAAAGGCAAATAAATTTATTTGTCAAAAACAAGTACTCTCAGGGTCAGAATGGTCCAATGCCCTAAAACTTAATATTAACTATGCGCCTTTGCGTGGGGTCCCTGGAGTCAGCGGAGAGTCTAGAGAAGTTGGGTGGTCCCTCTGCCGCAAATGCGGCAGAGAGTCTGAAACACCGGCCCATGTGCTGGGAAAATGCCCCAATAACTCCCTCCTCATAACCCGCCGACACCATAGGGTCAAAGAAGAACTAATAAGGTTCCTTAAAAGAAGGGAATACACGTGCTTCGACGAGGTCCATTGCATTGACTCCGATGGATCAGTAAGGTATGCTGATATTGTAGCCTTCCCCAGGACAGGAAGTACAGCACTGATCCTTGATCCGACGGTAAGATATGAGGGCAATGACCTCGATCAGGCAGGTGCAGTTGAAAGGGAAAAAAAACAGATCTATGAAAAGTGTATCCCTTTCTTAAAAGAAAAATTCCGTGGAACCTTCGGAGAAAGAGATTTCACCGTGAGAGGCCTCTGGTTCGGGTCTCGCGGATCAATTCCGAGATCTACATATTGCTTCCTAGAAGACCTAGGGGTCGCAATAGGTGATATAGGGATCTTGGCCGAGAGCATAATTCTTGACTCCTTGGGCATTATCCACCATCACCTGTATAGCAACTAACTTTCGAAATGGAATTTATATTATAATTATTTGTTTCTGAAAAAGATCCAAAAATTGTAATCCAACCCCTGATGACAATATTGATAAGTTAAAAAAAGAAAGGAAAAGAAAAGAAGACCAAAAATGGAACGAAAAAATAGGAAATTTAATGTCCAAACGGATTGATTAGTATGCTGTGTGTCTAGCAATCCTATGAAGTAGGGCAGCACTACTTATCAATAAAGTATTTCTATCTCTCTTCAAAATTTGGTAAAAAGAGTAAATTTTATGGTTTTAACAGGCGAAAAAGTATTTAAGTCAGACATTCGTTAGAAACGAAGTCAATATAATTTGCGTTAAACCTGTTTAAAATTAATTAAAAAGGGAATTTTAACTTAATCGCTGGGATGATGGGATAAGTAATTGGAAATAACTTTTCAACAAAAAGTTAGCCTTTTCATTTTTGGAACGTTCGGAAAAAATAGTTTGATATTGCCCACTTTATAGAAAGAAGCTAGACATACCACAGGAGGGTCTCTCTCATGCTTGATCCAAGGCTGTTGCAATAGAATAGGTAAGACTTCGGCGAAGTCACGAAGCCGTTATTGAAACAGCCTTGTACAGGCTGTGTATAGGACAAAATATAATTTTATGAAAATTTATGTAATGACTCTGGGAGGTGTAATAAAAAAATAAAGGAAAATCACGCAACAGTCAAAATGCTTAAAAGATCTTAAAGATTAAAGCAGTAAATATATAGTGTATATATATATATGTGGATATATATATATATATATATATATATATATATATATATATATAGAGAGAGAGAGAGAGAGAGTGAGAGAGAATTATAATTAATTTATTTATAGACCTGAGACATTTAGGACTATGAAGACCTCTCTTACAATGCTCAGGATTTCTTAATTACAATATATACAATGGGTGTCATAGTTTAACTCCTTAGAAAATAATAATGTTGTGCCATACAATAGAATATAAACGGTTAACTACTATAATATAATTACTTCATATTAATACATAAACATATAGAATTACATACTTTAGTAAAAGCTAATAGAAAACGAGGAATGATTTAATATTAATATAATAAAATATAATTGATTAATTATTTCTGTTTCAATTAATTAATAGGTCTAAAAATCTATAAAAAGTTTTCTTATTTTCATTTTTAACACAGTTAATGATAAGTTCAGCTGAATTTCATTCTTAAATTTGTTGAAAGTTCTGCACGCACTGACAAGGAATGATTTATTAAATATGGACGTACTGTGTTTTGGGATAATGAGACCATACTTTGAATACTTTGTATTTTTATCGTGGATTTGGGAGAAGAAGATAAAACTTTTCGTAAAGATATTTTGGATTCTGAGTCTTTAGAATTTTACATGCCATAAGTAGACAAGCTGCTTCTCTTCTAGCTCTTACCTTCATCCAATTGAGTTCTCTGTAATATGGTGTTATGTGCTCATCTATTGGAACATTAAAGATGAATCTGACTGCTGCATTCTGGCTTTTTTGTAATTTATCTAAAAGAGTCTCAGATATTCCTGAATAGGCAAAGCTTGCATCATTCAGGTGAGGTAATACTAGAGTTTCTACAAATAGTTTCTTTATCTTTTTGTCTGGATTAAAATTTAATTTTTTGAGTACATGAAGAGAACTATAAATTTTTCGGCAAACATTTTGAACTTGGGATTTCCATGCCAAATTTTCGTCTATTTTGATTCCCAGATTTTTTACCTCAGTGCTATATTTTAACGCGTTGCTTCCTATTTTTATTTCATCCATTTCCTCCATATTAGCCTTCTTCAGGAGGGTTTTAAAACCTATGATAATGGCTTTACATTTGGTAGCATTAATATTAAGTCCATGAATATCACACCAGTTCATTAATCTTTTTATGTCTTCGTTAATTCTTGCTATTGTGACATTTATGTAATTCAGGTCGCCTTCTAAATATATTTGGAGATCATCAACGTACATTATAAATTTACAATACTGAAAACATTCTGCAATTGAGTTGATAAAGAGTGTGAATAGAAGACCTGATAAGCTTGACCCTTGTGGAGTACCGCAGACTTGGATATTTAGTTTAGAAGTTCTTCCTGACGGAGTTTTTGTCATCATTTTTCTATTGCTTAAATAGGATTTAATAAGTTTCAAAATGTTGCTACTGAAATTCATAGTTTTGAGTATATCCAATAGAAGTTCTTGATTAATACTGTCGAATGCTTTACTAAAGTCGATTAGTACTAATATTGTGACTTTTCTACTGTCCATATTTTTTCTGATGTCATCGGTGACTTTGATTAATGCTGTTTCCGTACTATGTCCCAATCTGTATCCTGTTTGAAATTCACTAATGATTTTATTTTCATTTACAAAGTTGTACATATACTTGAAAAGGAGCTTGTCGAATATTTTTCCTGGAACTCACAATATGTTTATAGCTCTAAAATCATCTACCTTCTCAGCTTTAATTTTTTTTCTAGAGGCCTTATAACTGCTGATTTCCATAAGTTTGGATAATTACCTTCGATGATTATCTTATTAAAAATATGCGTTAACACTGGACAGACTGTCGAGGAAATGAGCTGAAACATCCAGGGCTCGATGTTATCCATTCCTGTAGCTTTAGATTTAATATTTTTAATTGCATTCATTACTTCATCTTCGTTCATTTCGGTAAGATGGAATGTGTTTCCGCACTGAAGTTTTTTTGTTTTGTATTGTTCAATGGCAAGTGAACAATTCACTGGCTTAATGTTTTTTCCGCAGAAATGGTCATTTAATTTATCAATATCTACAGCTGGTTCTTTCTTCTCTTCTTGTTTACCTATTCCATTATTTTTTAATATTTTCCACAATTCTGTTGATGTTTCGGCATTTTGTATTGTATTTTTTAAAAAATTATTTCTACTATTTCTAATTTTTTGCTTCACTTTGTTTCTTAATTTTCTAAAATTTTCCCATGTTTCTTGTGATTGACATTTTTTGAATTTTCGAAATGCTTTGTTGCGCTCTTTCATAATGTGTTTTATATCCTCAGTAATCCAGGGTGATGGCTTATTTCTGATATAATTTTTTCTTATCGGACAGTGCTTATCGTAAAGGTCAATTAACCGTTTCGTAAATTTTTCAACTTTTTTATTTATATTTTTTTCTTGAAAAATATAATCCCACACCAGATGTTTTGCATTATCAGAAAGAAGATCAATGTCTAATTTTTTCTTAGAACGAAAGGTGATAAATTTCTTCGATTTTTTCTTGATATGCTGGTCAACAATTGCGAAAATTATATCATGTCTGGACAATCCTGGTGCACTGATTTTTCCGTGATGCAAGATTTTAGTGTCGGTGTTTACTATAATATTATCTATTTCTGAAGCTGAATGAGGGGTGTAGTGCGTAAACCCTAATTTTAAAATTTTTAAATTTAGTTCCATAGTTCTGTTGATTATGAAGTTTGAATAGGCGTTGTTTTTAGTCATATCTGAGTTCATGTCTCCGAGAATTATATCATTATACAAAGGGATCATGGTTGCAATTATGTCAAATACCTGCTCCATATTTCCAATTTTTGGTGGTCTATAGACCACACCTACAATAATATTATTTATCGGAAATTTTACCTCTATAAATATAAATTCAGGGCTTCTATTATATTCAGAGGCTGATGTTTTGATGATATTATATTTTAAATGTTTATGAATATAAATTCCGACTCCGCCACCTCCCTTCCCAGTTCTATCGTTCCTAATGAAATCATAATTGTTGGGGGTTACATGTTGTGAGCTAAACGAAGGTTTGAGATAAGTTTCGGATAGGCAAATTACATCTAAAATTTCATTTGAAAAAAATTCTTTAAATTCGTCGAAATGCGCAAATAAAGATTGAACATTACTGTGACCTATTTTTAATTTATTATCATAGCGATTGAGCTGCATTTTAAGTTTATTGTGTTCTTCCATTCTATATTATTAAATTTTTAAACAAAGAAAAATACTTCAAAATAATTCTACACTTTAAAATAACCATAATTAATTTAAATAACCAAATTTTACCATAATTACAAGGCAGCAAAATCGCTACTGCTTTTAATAAAGATTGTTTGTGAATTTTCATCTTTCTTCATGCATAGATTCATTTTTTTATTGAACCAAACAAACTTATAATTCTTCATTTTCTTAACGATTTTAGCGTCTCTTAAAAGTTTCCTATTTTTGTAAGTCAAATTGTGATTTACGTACACTTTATCTGGCTCTCCGTCATGCAATCCAAAATCTCGTACCGTTAAAGCGCCCTTCATTTTAACTGATGCCATGATTTGGTCTCTTAATATTTTCCTCGTAAATTTAACAATAATAACCCCAGGCCGATTGTTGTCTTTAGGAGGGTTAACTCTAAAGCAATCGTTTATATCTTGATCACTGATAGTGATATTTACAGCATTACCGAGGTCTTTAACAATATCAAGGATTGACTCATTATTTACATGTCTTACTCCATGTATTTCTATGTTATTAGAAAGAGTAGATTGCTCTAACTCATCATTTTTACTTTCAAGATCTTTAATAAACTTTTTTAAATTTTTATTTTCATTACTTAAATCCATTATTTGGCTCATCATTTCATTAAATTTTTTACTATTATCTTCTACTACTGTAGATAATTTTTCAATTATATCAGAATAGTGATTTAATGAGCTTTCAAAATCTTTTTTTAATTGAACTAATTGATTCTTGTAACGATAATATAACTGATGATAATTGCTTAATATCACCTGATGTGATTGCCTTATCCATAGCCGCTTTAGCTTCTCGTTCCTCACTACATTTTTTGCAGAGCCACTCCTTCTTTTCGTCTTTGAACTTAGTAAACTCACTTTTAGAGATACCCACACACGATATATGATGCATTTCTTTACACTTGGCACATTCCAGGCGAAAGGCATTGTGAGCAAAGCCTTTAAGACAGATTTTACACGACATAATGCGAGGGAGATGTTAACAGGTCGGGAGCTTGACACTGACTGAGAGAGAGAGAGAGAGAGAGAGAGAGAGAGAGAGAGAGAGAGAGAGAGAGAGTGAGAGAGAGAGAGGGAGAGAGAGAGAGAGAGAGAGAGAGACTGTTAGACAGAAGGACCCTAGCTATATTATGGTAACCCAGGAAAGGAGGCCTACGAGAATAGGGAGCAGAAAATGCTAAACCTCGTTTCAATATTGTGTTTAACTGGTTGATGGCCTTATATACTCGACAGAATGACCTATTGAATTCTAAGAATAGAATCGTGTCGGAGTGGAACGAAAAGTTGAAAATTAGAACTCCTGTTGTGCTGGTTTGGATACGTGGAACACTCCTTGAGTCTCCTACTTCCATTATCCAGCTGTTGTTGGGGCTTAAAATGAAGTACCTACATATAGAAATATGGAAAAAGACGAGTGGTAATAGTTGAGTGAGACAGACAAAAGGTCCCTGGCCCGTATAGCTATATTATGGTAGCCTAGGAGAGGAGGCCTAGGAGAAGAGGGAGCAGAATAGGTGACCGCTATTAAAGCAGTGCTAATTGGTTTTGGAGGGTTTGGTAATTAACAGCGGCTATTGTCCACCGCTCCGGTCCCCTTGTTGACTGCCTTCCCTCCTCCAACTTGTCTCTTACGTTCGCGGCGGTGTGCGCAGCGAGACTATGTAACTAAAAAACAAACGTACATTGCGAAACAAGTATTTTATCATTTTGTCAACCATTTGTATAATTATTTATTCATTCAATTTTATAAAATTTCTAATCTTCTCAGCTTTGAAGCACCTTGCCATTATGAGACCATGGTTTCAGTCAAGTATTACCACTCGTCTTTTTCCATCTATATGTAGGTACTTCATTTTAACCCCCAACAGCTGGGTAATGGAAGTAGGAGACTCAAGGAGTGTTTCACGTGTCCAAACCAGCACAACAGGAGTTCTTCTAATCTTCGACTTTTCGTTCCACTCCGACACGATTATATTCTTAGGATGGGTCAAACTGTCAAGTCAATACAAGGCCATCAACTAGTTAAAAACAAAATTGAAACGAGGTTTAGCATTTTTGCATAAAGATAATTTTTGGAATATTTGTTGTATGTACCTATCAGTGTAAAGAAAAATATAAAATTTTAGATTATTTAGAAGAAGAGCGTTTGATAAATTTTTAAACTATTGAAATGGCGCTGTTTTGAAACAATTTGTCGGCTAGATCTCAAAAACTAATAGTTTGAGTTGTAGCCAAAAAAGTATTTTAAAAACCACCGATTTTTCTTTTTTATTTTTTTTCATTACTTTAGAAATTTATTACTCAAAAACCGGAACATCTGTAATTTTTTATTGTTCCCTTTACATTAATACTTACATTATTATTGAAATCCAAGAACGGTAAATCCTTTTCGTTGATTTGATATTGTACTCAATTTTTATTTGTAAAATATTTTTTTTTAATATTCACATTTCTGATTCTATCAATAAAACCAGATTCCAGTGCTGTAGTGATATGAGTGTGGGAAAATAAAATCATCCAACCACAGAGGTTCAATCATAAAAGGGAATGAATTATTCCAAATAGTATAATTTCAGTGCTTGCATATATTAATTTAACCGGTCATAAATCACATGATAATTACAGCAATATTATTATTTAATTTAAATTTATATTAACCATTCAGACCGTTCTAGATCTACTATTCATCGATTCGGAATCAAGTAAATGAGATTGGTAATGAATTAATTTCTAACAGGTAGACGAACGCTTTTTAATTGTCCATATTTAACAAGTTTGAAAACTTTATTAATTGCATAAGAGACCATTACGACCATTATAAAGTTTAAATCCGTTTTATACAGGAGAGAAGGGGAGAGACAATAACCCACCGAGAAGGACGGCGGTGCAAGTTTAAAGCCTGCTTCAGCAGCATTGAGGCCACCTGTCGAAGGTGTTAAAAGTTTCATTTGTCAATAGTTGAGCCGGTTGACAGGACAAATCAATTAAAAGTCAATTATCAAAGCTACCACCCTCCCCTCACCCCTCAGGCACGCTCCTCAATCCCTCCCCCCATTCACCTGACAGCTTCCGGATTACTCATTCTGTTGTTTAAGGATTTACTGTATTGGTTAAAGACATTAAAATTAATTTTCAAAGTTTTAAACAAATAATTAAGCACAAAAATACAGTAGAAACTATTACTAACAACTTCATATTATTAAAGCAGAATACTATACTCGAGTCGGGAAGTTAGAACACATTATTTTCATAGATGAAATAACAGACGAGCCATCAAAATCATTTCACCTACACAAAGGCTAGTAAATTCTTTACCCGTTCACCAACCATGGTTACCAATTGGGAACGTTGATTGTAGTTAACCAGTTTTCATTTCTCAAATTTCTTAGTGAATTAAGCGAAAACCAATTAAAATATTGTAATATCCAAAATAGTATTTTAAGTAACCGAATGCGCCCTCAATTGAGTTTGAAAACTCTTTATAATTATTTTGCAGGTATTGCATAATATCTTGTTTCCCGTCTATTCCGTTTAAATTAGTAACAAAGAAATATATATACATATATTAGCATATCTTTAGTTAAGGATCTTCAACGGAAATACGGAGTTGATAAAACCCTGTTTTCTTGGGTCACCTCATCTCACAGAAAAGCAGGGATTTAAGCCGACTGCACGCAGGGGGTGCGAAAGTTGGGACGTGATTCTATTGAAAACTGCGGGCCTGTAAGGAAAAGTTGATAATATTTACTATTAGAGTCCCGATGATCTCGAAGATCAATTAATAACAAGAAATACTTTCTTAAAGTTGCTATTTAAAGAAAGGGAAGACAGACGGAGAATTCATCCTCAAAGAGGAATTTTCAAATTTTAATTTAATTTTGACTTTTAAATAATCAGGATGTGATGTATGGTATAATATTTCTCTCCCTCTAATTTCCTCAATCAATTTGTCTTCCATTTTTCACTTCACCTGCGTGGCGCAGGCCGTGACAAACTGCGTCAGGAACACAAACCTCCGCAGCTCACTCACGGAGGCTCTAAAACTGGGCAACGTTTGCAGCTCCTTTCAATTCTACCGAACACAAAAACTCACGTCTCGTCACTTCGCCCCAACTTACGCTCGCCCAAAAGATAAATAATTTTCAATATAAATAAGATAAATAACCTCAGAGTAATGGAAAATTGACTCTGGAAAAAAAAAAAAAATGTTACATAGTACTTTTACCTCCAGGGTACAGGATTGTTTCTAAATAATTAACTAAAACTCACAATTTTCTATTTTCAGCAAATAGCTGATAGGCTTTAAACGTATGTTGTTTTTATTTATTTAATTGTGAGGAGTAAAATGGTTACAAAATAAGATTTTTTTTCTATTTTGTAATGCGGTAGAGCTCATATTCAAATCTTACATTAAAGTGGCGATATAGTAGAGGAGATAAAGGCTTGGAAGGGCGACCTTGGACAAGTTGGACGGAGCTAGGAGAGAAGGAGGGGACCTGGGGAGAGGGAAGTTTGCCAGGGGAGATAAATCCCAAAGCCAACTGCTGATCGATTCAGTACACGAGTTTTGTATAACCGTTGTAGCGATTAGGGCTCCCCCCAGCAACTTGAGTACAACTTACAACGGATCTCTTATACTTTACTCACAACGAGGCTATCTATACTTCCAATAAATCTTTTATCCTGGAAGCTAATAGTCCGTATTTCATACGTCACTTAAAATATCTTACGCTTAATATAATTGGTGGTTTACAAAAAATATGGAATAAACCAATACGTCCCCTAGCCACATACAACTAATGAGTTTTAATTCGTGTTGGAATCATATTTGGAAAAACACCTGAAAAGTGTAGCTTTCCAAACATATTTGTATAGTTTAAAAAAATCTAATTCTTCTGTAAATCTACTATCATGGCAAAACTATCTTCCAAAGTACTAGTTTCCACGACAATATTGAAGGGAGCCAACGCCTTTCTTTTATTATATATATGTCCTGACACCATGTATCTCCCTTTTTTTCACCCATGTCAATGAAAATTATTTCTGTAATATAAAAGTCCTGCCCCTATTCCATTCATAATTACTCCATTTGGACCCTTCTCTAACTTGGGCATAGCACATATTGCTTTCCAAAAATCATAATAAATTTATAACTATCATATTAATGTTTGCCATCATTAACATCTAAATTTGGAGTAAATCATCTTTATTAGCGTGTTCATTGGGTAATAACATATTAATTTTAATCTGTGATTATAATTGTTTACCTACTTGACATATATATATTTATACTTACTGATATATAGATATGCAGTACAAATAATAACCTTTATTCGTACAACAATTTGCTATATTATAAAAAAGAACAATTCATATATACCTTTAAACGCTTGGTATATACTCGTATATAGGCGAGGCATTGCACTTATCCCATCCTTTTCCACTCCTTCCTCTAAATGGCAACTTTTCCTTACATCATATATAAGTTATCTCATATATATTTGTTTTGATCCCTTAAAAATCATATAATAGAAAACACGTTGAATTTAATTTATTTTTACGTTAGGCAAACACAATTAGAGCCATTTGATGATGATTAAAATAGCCATTTGATGCGATTATAAATCATTTTAATTTACTATCGGGTTAAAAGTTCAAGGTTTTATGAGCGAGACACTCGATTATAAATAATGACTGACAGGGAACAAACCGATTTTTTTCCTCGACAAAGAGGATGAAAAAAATAAAATCGAAAATATGCAGAACGATAATTTTTATTTAAAATTCCACATTAATAGAAAACTAGTACGAATGTAAGGAACCAAAATGATTTCTGATTAATTTTTATTCATTATTAACTAAAAAAAAAAAAAATGAACCGAAACTGGAATTATTTAAATTATTGTTAAAATAAAATCACCTCAATAATCTTTTTTCAGGAGATGATTCATGTGCAGACAGAACATTCCAATACCTAGAAAAAAAAAAAAAAGTTAACATTTTGTAGATTCCGGATGGCTGAAAGAATAAAATATATAAATATTAGAGATGAAACTCATATTAATCATGATGGATAAATTTAATCAATGGAGAATAATTTACTTTACTTAATTAAAATAAATCAATTAACCAGGTGACTAATTTAATTTTTAACAGTGATCAACATTGCTATTATATTAAACTACGCAAATAAAAGAGCAGATTATTTAACTTAGGAAGACGAAGCAAGCTAGAGGACCCCACTACCTGAATCCCTGATGCAAAAAACTATAGAGTGGAACATCCGTCCTCGGTAAAAAGAGTAAAGGAATTAGGAGAAGGCCAGGAAATATCGCTGTTCCAAAAACCACTTAACTAATAAGCTAACTTCCTTGCTGACTGAAGTAGTTTCCGGAAAGATCTGAGAATTAGTCAGGCTGCGTTGACAGGTCTGTCAAAATAAAATTATCTTCGGTAGAATTATCAAAAGGGATAATTCAGCGAGGATCTCTAAGAGAAGCTAAGTGATTCAAATTCTTGTAATTAACTCCCTACTCCTACCCACGAATATTGGGGTCATATTTGAAGAAATTCAAAATTGCACTTGCCAAGTGTGGAAACTATTTAATCTTTATACTCTTTATTTCCCTGTATATGTTAATGAAAATCGTTAGAGCCGTTCTTGAGAAAATCGCAAAAAAACATAAAAATGTGATAACATTTATAAAATTAAGACCCTCCTTCGTTTACCCAATATTGACGAAATTTTTGGTGTCTTATCATGGGCCTCAAGTTAATGCCTAAGTACAGTTTGGTAAGGTTTATCGTTTTTGAACACACACACACACACGCACTCACGCACGCACGCACGCACGCACACACACACAGACAGACAGACAGACAGACAGACAGGCAGACAGACAGACAGACGGACAGACAGACAGACACACACACACACACACACAGACTTTTTCGCGGGACATTTTTATTTGGACTCAGGGAACCCAAAATGTGTATTTCCGTTGAAAATCAGAAGTAGAAATTGTTCACGATCGCAATACTTTCCCTTGCTTTATGTTTCAAATATAGGTAAGTGAAAGTAAAAAATTACGATTCGTACAAGTTTTTAAAATTCTACTTTAAAAAATAAAAAACATTTCATAAAAAAAAATTAAACCGACTTCGAAACCTAGGAACCAGTAAAAATAAATGCACTGAAAAGTATGAAATAATTACCTTCTGATTTTTATGAATACACAGCAAAATTTAAAATGGTATAAAAAGCGGAAAAATGCAATAAGATATGCAGATGCAATACAAATACAGACTAATTGTTATTAAAAATTGTGAAATTAAAATATTAAATACTATGTTCAATAAAACACAATCTTTTCGGAGGCGCCATAAATATAAATGACATGTTACCGATACAATTCCATTAGTAGGCATTAAAATCAATAGATGAGAAGAGAAGATCCATTTTACGATTTTCATAATGTCTAGTGTTAAAAATTTTAAATTTTGCGCCGCCTCCGAAAAGATTGTGTTGTACTGAACATAGTATTTAATATTTTAATTTCACAAATTTTAGTAACAATTTGTGTGTATTTGTACAAATAAAAATAAAATTATTCGTCTTATTGCATTTTTCCGCTTTTTATACCATTTTAAATTTTGCTGTGTGTTCATAAAAATCAGAAGGTAATTATTTCATACTTTTCAGTGAATTTATTTTTACTGGTTCCTAGGTTTCGAAGTCGGTTTAATATTTTTTTATAAAAAGTTTTTTTATTCATTTGATTAATGAATGTTATTCACTGCTCATGTTCTCCCCCCACTCTTTTCATTCTAAATCTGATTGGTTGGTTTTCCAATTTGATTCATCCAGCAGTTAAACAATATTGAGATTTGTTAGTTATTAATTAGTTTCAATAGCTTGTTGGAGCATACCTTATGTTATATATGCCATATGTTTTTCCGATAAGTAAAAAGTTTTAGCGATAATTAAATATTTATTTTCATGTTTTTTCCCGATAACTTCTTAAATAAATTAAGAACCCAAAAAAGGTTTTAATGGGACCACCTTGGGAAAATACTCTACAAGATGAAAGAGGTTTCGTTCCAATTGCTCATTCATCTCGGAGTAATCGGTGGACATAAATAGAAAAAAAAAAAAAAAAAAAGGCACATAGGTATTGAATTGAGTAACCTCCTCTTTCGTTCGAAGTCGGTCAAAAAAAGGTATCACGTTAAGTAATGAGTTATAATGAATTAATAATACAAACATTACGATATAATAATAAATTAAACTGAAATTAAATTTTAAATTAAAGTTAATAATGATTAAAGAAATGATTTCGTGTCAGCGAGAAAGGCTTTAGAATTATATCTGGTGTTATTTTATCTCATAAAAAAATTGTATATTATTTTAAGTTTTATCTTACAGCATTCCCGCACATTAAAGCCGTTATTTTTGGAAATTTATTCCCTGACGCACAAAAGCGTAGACCACAGCACGAACGTAGGAAATGAGATGTGTCCTTCCATTGAAGGCGGTTTAACATCAGAATTAATGGTCTTCTCACTAGTATCAAGGAACCGCTTTTGGAAGTGAGTATTATCCAGTAGCTATGTCTATTTGTATAAAAAAATAAACTATTGTTATTATCATTATTACTAAACTGTTCACTGAAGAAAGCAACTGCATATTAAAATAACGTTTTAACATATTATTTAAAAAATAACAACCCTTTAGCATTGCATAGTAAATAAAAGGAGCTAACGGCAATATTGATAGCAAATAAGTAAGTAAAAGTAATAGAACGTGAATAGATTTTTAAAAAATCATTTCATCCTACATATGTAAATATAAGGTCAACTGATATTTCATAAGTTTATCTGTTAAGATTATGTCATACTAGCTGTATGTCCCGGTTTCACCCGGGAAATTTAATTTTTCTACTGGAACGGTCGATTTCGTAAAAAAAACCATTGTAAAGCGAGATCATTACGATTTTTATTAGGATAAAGAATATCAGCTGAAGATCGGCTGAAGTTATGCAATTTTAATATGCGTCTGGTATGAAAGAACCACTGAGCGAAATTTGGAGAATTTAGGATCAACGGTATGGATTTCTATAAAGAACAAACAAACAAACAGAAATATTGCCCTGCAGTTTCAGCTTCTCGCAAATCGGCCTGTCTAAGCTTCTGTTGTTCAATCCTATTTTGATGTTCGTCGAGAGTTTCTTAGGAGGCATTTTTAAAAAATGAATTTACCATACATGTGAATAAACGTATTGTAATGTAAAAAAAAAAACATATGATTTAAAAATCCCAGAACTCGACGCCTGCCAAGGGACGGTCTTACCGGGCCTTGTTGGCCTCTTCAAAATCTATAAAATGAAGTTTAAGGCCGTTTTTTCGACTAAACGGTCGATTTCGTAAAAAAAAAAACCATAGCAAAGGGAGATCATGACGAATTTTATAACAATAAAGAATATACCCAGAGATTGGCTGAAGCTATGCAATTTTAATATGGACGGGTGTTCGCACCTGGTATCAAAGAACCGCTGAGCGAAATTTGGAGAATTTAGGAAGAACGGTATGGATTTCTATAAAGAACAAACAAACAGAATTTCATCTTTATTTATATAGATTACCTTCTAATTCACAATGATGAATATTCTAAATTATAAAATAAAAATAAACATTACAATATAACTTATAAAATAAACATTCACTATTTTTTTCTTAAATAAGAATAAAAAAATACAAGATAACAGAGGGAGAGAGAAAAAATATTCCAAAAGAAGTACTCAATTGAAATCATTACAAAGATAAAGTTGCTGTTATCTTAACTAACAAACTAGGAGGGGAGGAAAGTAAGTATAAGTTGACTTGAGAATTAGAAGGAATTTCTTTCGTTGGAGACAGTTGTGATGAAATAAACCAGAAGATATCTTTGATGGTTAATAAATATCAAGTCAATTATCTGTATTCATAGTTCATACAGAAAGCAGCAAATAGCATTAAATATGTGAAAAAATTTATCTTATTTTGTGCCGTAATGCTAAACAATAATAAGTAAATAAACAGTAAAATGATACATAAAAATGACACAAATATTTGAAATGCGCGCCACAACTGGACAAGTTAAACGCTAATAAACAATATAAAGCAACTCAAATTTGTTTGTTTAATAAGAAACTGCTTAGTTGACGGCCTCTTTATCACCTCCTTGTTTAATTTGTATAATTAGTTTTCCCTGTCGCAGGAGCCAATGAAACTTCAGTTAAAGCTCTGGCTATAAATTTTATAAGGTCAACTTTATTTTTCCAGGCCTCTGATAAACCTTTATAGATTACTTAGCCCCCTCGTCCTTAATGGCACTCAGCGGTTAATAAAAAAAAAACCTATTTTCTAAAATAAATATGATTATCACTAGTCTAAATTAGTTAATAACCGTTTTATTCTTTACCATAATGTTATTTGTACACATGCACATACATAAATGATTCCGTGTCCTTACTGTGTATGTGAATTAACTCTTCCACTGATATGTAAGAAATATTATATTATTTAGCAAAGACAGTCGCGAAACATCAGTAATTTTCCTAAATATAAATTTCCTCAAAAACATAAATATGTAGGGAAAAATATACAAGACGTTTGAATTTATAATATGGAAGGAGTAATATATGTACATTTTAATTTGAAACTTGCTTGAAAAATATGATAAAAAAAAAATATTTTAATATGGAAATTACATCATCATATTATCATTTATATCATCAAATTAAAACATGTGTTATGTGAATAAATAAATCCCATTTACAAAATATATGAAAAAAAGTATCTTCGATTGTACAAAAACATTGATCGGTTTAGTAGAAGTAGAAGAAAGCTAAATTCTTAAATTGTTAATCTATGATATTAGTTTTTATGTTACAATTTTCGAGGGGCTTAGTTCATTATCCGTTCATACATATAAAATCCATTTATGACATGGATATCTCCATCTTTGCCAACACTTGAATCGAAAACGAAGGTACGTCTTACAGCACGGAATTAATTTTAAATGTCGAATACGAAATGAGGCTTATAGGACTGTGCTCTATAACTAAAGAAGGGAGAGAATTGAAAAGAATTGCTTAGCATGAATTCTAGGACCCGAAATAGTGGTGCTCTGTGATGCTAATGTGGCAACTGATAGGCAACCGTAGTGATTCTGCAGGGGAATCTCATTGCTTTTTCCTCACCAATCCCACACTTTGATTTCATTATCACTAATATATGGTGGGCCGATGTCAAAAAGTGTGTGAGGTTCAAAAAAGCAAGCACTCTGCGTAATTACAAATCGACAAAAAGAGAATAGTTTCATACAGTTTACAAATGAAAACAAAAAAAAAGTATCATTTTAAAAAGGATAAATAAAAAGTTAGTAAAAGGATCCAGCCACTAAGTGAACTATAATTAAAGAATTATATAAAAGGCATAACTGCATTAATTTAATTTTTTTGTTTTTACGATATCGGCTAGTTTTTGTTTAGTTTGTTTTTGTTTGTGTAGACATTAGTCAATAGACCTCATTAAATCGGACAAAAAATGTCCGATAAAATAGCCAATAAAATATAAAATATTAATAAGTAGTAGTAGCAGTAGTAGAAGGGGCTTTAGGGCGATAAATTTCAAGATTATTACGCCCAGATTAATAAATAAAATAATAATAATAAATAAAAGAAATCATCCGCAAGGATTGTGAGATCGGTGGGAAAGAGTTCAGTGAAAAGATAGGATTGACTTGGCCGGGATGTGTGCTGGTGGCTCAAATGGTCGGATCAAATCCTGCCCAACACCAATCTTTTCTCTTCTTTTAAAAAATATTTAAAAATACAATAATAATTAATTTCATGTTATGATGACAGAGAAATAATTTAATTAGAAATTTCATTAGGGGAACTCCTCGCTTCGAACACAATTGAAATACTTACAAGATTGCATCGAGCTTGGCAGGGTTATCTCACTAATTTTAACTAAACGTCTTTGAAGGAGGCGGCATATATCCATTGAAAAAATCTAGTGCAATTGCATCCTCGCTGGTAATTTAAAGCCTATTGATTACAACAAATATCTGGTATTGTATGATATGTACTGTTGTTATTGATATAATTCAGTCTAATCAATTTCCGATTGTTAGGAGCAGTTGAGGTTACAGGTTAAAACTTTCTGATTGAAGTTTATTTTTGTTGTGAAATACACGAGGCTTTAGTTGCAAAGTAAAGTAGAGGGCATTTCTGTTCATCAGTTTGCGTTATTTTTTTATATCATTGTATTACATCACGATAATAGATTATATAATAAGGTCAACCCTTAGGATAGGGGGTTAGGGGGGAAAGAAGAGTTGGAAGAAAGGATGGAGGGGGGGGGGGGTAGCTAAACCAAGGAGTAGAGGTGGATCACTAATTGACGGAGCCGGAGGGGCAGACATTTTTCAGGCTAGATTGATGTGGCCCTTTATTACCGCCGGTGGAATGTTGATCTTTCCTTGCCCTTTATTGCCACCCTTCAGGCCAAACGTCAACTCTTAGTTCCCTCTGTCCCGCCCCGACCAGAAATACAACTTCTGATTCAAGATGTGACCGACCCCATGTCCTGATTCAAGATGAGGACATGGGTCCTCTATAAACCTGATCAATATTGAGCCAAGCCGATCACGAGGTATTTAGTAGCATGTTATTTCACAAGGCAATTTATTTCCGCCACCAACTTTTTCAATAAATAGGAGAAAAATCGGTGTCTAGCGGATGCCATCAGACAAACTACGGTTCTTATTTTACAAAGAATAATAATTGTTTTACAAATCCTAGTAAAGAAAAAATAACTGTAAAACAAAATATGTTTATTTTTGTGTAAATTGTCATTATCCCTTTCTCATCAGAATAGTGTGAAAACTAATTAAGGAATCAAATAATCCGTTTTCACTTTCATGAAATATCGCATTTAGAAATATTTGAAAAGAGATTATTGGGTGAAGTAATAGCGTCGAAAGCAGGTATCTTGGTCACTAACATAAATGAAATGAAAAAAATTCAAAATTTAATGTTAAAATATAGTCAATATTCTATTTAAGGACAAAAACCTACATTTCACCTTAGCTCTCATGGACCCGCTGGTGTTGCGTGAACACGTGATGTTTATTTATTTATATGTATAAAACTGAATTGGTCATAAAGAAAGTTAACATAAATATTCTCATTATGGAAAGTATCAAAGTAAATGATGCAGATGTACTATATTATTATATGATGGATATTAGTAAGGATTTATACACTAATACTAAAGTAAAAAATAAATTATAAAACAAGCGAAGAAAAGATCCAAATTATAGAGATACGAAGATACTTTCCAAGCTAAATCAATACACTCTTACATCGTGAGTCAAATAACGTTTATTTAAAACGATGGTGATATAAATGGGCAAAGCAACGAGACTTATCTGCGACCTGATCTATTACAAAAGTCGAACGTCGTTTATAAAAATCCGATTGGCAATAAATAACTCCGATAAAAGCGCCCTTCTAAATGTCCTTACTCCTTTTAAATATTCTCCAATCATTGTTCCCATTTCCAGATAAATCTTTAATTCTTTTTAAATATTCCAAATGGTTAGGGGCGAACTTATGAGTTATTGTGATACGAAGGACTAATATTTAATCGTTTATTTTTCTTATACTATAAGGAAAAAGATGAAAAATGTTTTGCTGTTAAGAAATAAGATTTCTATTCAAAATATTATGAATATATATATATATTATTTCTCAAGGCCTTTTTTTTTGTCGGTACGCCACACAGTGGTCCCGATTCAAGCATTATGGTGCAAAAAATTCCAAAACCAACTTTTTTTTTTCTGGATCTAATAATTTTTCTTGGTTTTTATATGAAGCCTGGACCTTGCAAATATAGTTGAAACAAAAATAGAATAAACTTTGTGGAATATACAACATGTCAAAGTTTTATGTTTCTGGCATCTCCAACCGCGCCCTTTTTGCAGCCCGGTAACCAATGGTTGTATTATTCGCTAGTTAATTTCTATCAATTTTTACTTATGTTACCTTGAATGTGCATTCCATGTACAATATACAGCCATCCAAATGAATTTCTGTATCCATTGATTTAAGCGAATGAACTATTTTTTAAAGTAAACAATTTAGGTCACCTATTCTTCATATTGGGGAATGTCTGAATAATTTTGTCCACAAGTGTCTGCGATGTTTGTGGCACTACAAGTTACATTAACTATCTGAGTTTCAATTGGTATAAGTTTCACATCCCACAAGACCCCACAACATTAGGAAAAGGGGAGTTTTTAGAGATAAAGTATGTGTGACGGCCGGCCGGCTCCAAGGGTGCGCTACCTACCTTCCCCCTTCCGACCTCGGAGTAATCCTTTACTTATTTTTTGACCACTGTAAGACATTCAATGCAGCTGTAGGGATTCTATTGATCATACCTCTATAGTTATATCTAGTAAGTGTATTGAATATCCAGTGTTTCTTGTGTTTTTGGAACTAGCTTGATATCATTACATCAGTAAGTATCTTTTATTCATTTTATATTAATCTATGTATAATATATTATATTACCTACCCTCTGGATATAAGAGCTACTGGCTCTATTAAATTTAAATTAAATGTAGAGTTTCTGATAACAACTGAAAATATGAATTAATATTTTAGTTATGCTACAAAACTCATTTTATTACATTTTACAGTATTTTAGTTTTGTTTGTAGAGGTATAAGGGGATTTTCCTGCTACAAGCCAGGGTCTAAAAGAAAATTAATTTTCTTGTTTTAATATATTAATATATATTCTTATTTTAATTAAAATTAATTAATTAAATGTATGCATATATATTCTCATTTTTTATAAATAACTAATTTAAATTTTTATAAAATCGGCAGAAGTAGGTGTGCCAATAAATTAACGATAGTTTTTATTATTATTTTTAACAAAACAGTCATCTGCTGTTGATTGACCTAACCAAATTAATGTTAAAATAGATGTAGGCTTCGGTACATTAATTATAGTTAGGACTCCAGACAGTTAAGGGTAAGAGATAGTTTTGTGATTCTCGATCTATATATACTGACTGTATTTTTTCTGGATAGGTCGAAATGCTGACAAGAAGAGATTTGGGGCCTTAGTTAGAAATTGGTAAGACATTCTCCCACTCCCACCCTTTTCTATTTTAATGAAACCGATATAAAACATCTATACAATCCACTAATGAACACAATACAAAGTTTGAACAAGTTTTGTCCACTAAAAGTTATAATATTATTAAGAAATTCTCCCACCCCTTTCTCTTACCCCCACCCCCACCCTTACCTATTTTCATGACACCGATATAAAACAACTCTCCGTCTACTGTAAGTATTTTTTGCACCATGATGGGCAGATCGGGACCATGGTGCGCCATAACTTCCTAAATAACTTATCAAATTTCATAAGCAAGGCATCATTTTAAAGCTTTCCTTAACCTCTACACCGGAAAAATATACAAATCACTCATTTCGCCTTCGATTTCGAGTTATAAGCGCAAAACCGCGGTTTCTAAATGGTGTCAATCTTTTCAGGTTTTCAAGGAGAACATTTTCGGTCATATACATTTTTTCAATTAATCCCTTCGTTTGCGAGTTGTAAGCGAAAAGCGTCCCTCGGATAGGACGCATAATATAGGACACGAGCCTGTGCGATAGCCGGTCCTCGTTAAAGATCCCTATCCTAACTATACCTGGATATGCAAAATTTAGGACTCTAGGACTCCCACTGTAGCTTCATCCGGTTAGCCTTAGTTTTATAAAGGAACGTTAAACAAACAAACAAAACAAATACGTGGCAACTAATTAAGTCTTTGAAATCTCTAAATATTATTTAAAAGTGCTCAAAACAAACCTGAAAATCAAGTTAAATTCTTTTTCTTTTTTTTATTGGTCCTCCCCTTCCTCGCCTTGTAGGCTATACGGGGTTTCCCGGTCCATGGAAGAGGGTGGGGGACAGATGCCGAGTATTATTAAATTTTCCCCTGGCTCCGGGTTTTGAACTTGCTATCTTTTGGTTCTCAATCATACGTTGCCATGGGCAACGCGTATTTTTTAACGCGTTTGCCCACTCGGCCATCCCGCCACCCAAATAAATTTCACTTAAATATTTAAACAAGTTTAGAGTTCAGGTTCTCCTAAACTCAAACATCACCTTGTTCCTATTTCCCTCACTCAAAGTCTATCTCCCTCATTCCACACGAGTGAGGGTTATAGGTTTTTGAGGTTATATTAAAGTAGACCATTCCATGTCAGTCCCTTATGAACAACATTTATGGATTTTTGAAATCCTTTGGAAACCCACAAATTAACTGTAATATTACGTGAATCAAACTCACCTTTTAGGAAATATCAGTGGGTGAGGGAGATAGGAGATGTAACGACATTCCCTGTTTTAACCGATAAAAAAACCCTCACAAGGAAACTAGAGCAAAACTTCTGTGAAAAGGTTATCCTTGTTTTTACAGGAATCTGTTACAATGTTGCCAGCAATGAATTATAATGAAATAAAGGTTTAAAAAGTTTTGAGGCCCGATTTCAAAACAATGTGAGGGAGATAGGTTGCATCTATGGGACAGGAAGATTAATAATAATAATAATAAAGTGTTTATTTACATAACCAAATAAAAATACATAATTTTACAATATACATTTTAACTACACTATGCATGGACTTAAGTCCATCTACAGAGTAGTGAGTGCTTCAAAAACTTGATATTTATCGCTTACTTATCAATAACAAAAAAGAAACATTTTTTTTTCAATAAAACAATTATTTATAATAATTTTACATAAATAAAAATATTATTTATATCTTTTTATTGAGTATTAAATTCTGAAATAAGGAGATACCTGTAATTCCAAGCTCTAATATGATAGTTGTACAATGCTTGCCAATCTTGACCATTCAAATATTCAATGAATTCCTCTTTAGACAATACTGCCTTGCCTAACCATCTTACCCTCAATTCCATCAACACTGGACATATACCAACATAATGGTACATATCCTCTATATCTCTATTATTACATAATGTACAATAATGGGATTCTATCGCCCGACTTACATTACAATTAAGGTACAGAAGATGCCCCCTTATTTTAATTATTGATTTAATGAGACTCAGGCCCCATCTATCAGAGATATATCTTTTCTCACCTAAATCATAAGTTAATTCCTTATAGAGCTTGTGATAGGTAGAATTATTTACTTTAAGCAATAAATTACTTTTAAAATCCGTTTTTATTTTCTCTATTAATCCATTAAAGCATTGCTTATGTCCATTAATTAAATAATCACTATCAGCCCAATCATATCTCTGACAGAGAGACCGGAACTCACCATGCCAAATTATGTTTCTTATAATTATCTCCTCTGCTAAGATCTTGGTTAGTCTATGGCTAGGCAATCTCAATACTTTTTGAATATAGTCAATATGTAACTGTAGAGTATAAAGAAACAAGGGATAACTATCGGTCTCTAGTTATATTACATAATGAGGTGTGTTCTGCGGAAGTGATAACCTTCTAATAAAGAAAACAAATAATTTTTCAACTTTATCGAACCGCCTAAAACCCCAGACCTGGGCAGCATAACAGAGAATAGCTCGGCTGACCGCGTTGTAAACAACAAGTTTTGATGTTAGAGGCAATTTATTATTTTAAAAAAAATTGTTATAAGTAGAATAAATGCTGAAACTGGAGGCACTCAACCAACCTTTCGTCAAAATGCTTACTAAGTGATAATTTAGAGGTTAGTGTTATGCCCAGATACCTATATTCATTTACTACTGATATGCTCTCTCCATCCAGTCGCCATCGCTCGTTTCTTACCAACCTACCATTTCTAAAAACAACAATTTGGGATTTCTTTAGGTTGATAGTCAGATTCCAACTTTTACAGTATTCACTAAACCTATTTATCATTTCTTGGAATATTAAGGGATGTTCTGCCATAAAAACAATGTCGTCTGCGTACATAAAGCATCGAATATTGATCCCACCTATACCTTCCCTCAATATACTCGTTAATATCATCGATAAAAAGTGAGAACAGAAGTGGCGAAAGAAGACACCCCTGCTTTAAGCCCATTCTGTTGGTGAAATAATCAGTTACACCTTGAGATGTCCATACACAAGATTTATTTAATGTTATGATATAACCCTTGAAAAACATTAATAAATTTAGACGATATTCCTAGATCATATAATTTATAATATAAGGCATTTCGGACCAATTAGTCAAATGCTGATTTTAGGTCAATGAAAAAACAATACAGTTTGCCGCCCTTTACCGATGTTTTTATCTTAATAATGTTCATTAAGTTGAAAATATTATCAACAGTGGAGAAGCCCGCTCTGAATCCCGCTTGGTATTCGCATAGTATTATTATTGTTATTTACCCACTCTGTCAGCCTCTTAAGCATTAGCCCTGTAAACAGCTTTGCAATAGTGTCAGAGAAGGCCACGCCCCTGTAATTACTCACAACGTTTTTGTCTCCCTTTTTGAACAATAGGAAAGTTATTGAATTACCAAAACTAGCTAGTACATTAACTGTTTCGTAGATATAATTAAATACGCCAAGTAATTTCTCTAAAAAATTTAGCGGACTATTTTTAAAAAAATCATATGGTACCCTATCCAGGCCCGGCGCTTTACCAGTTTTCGCTTTTTTAATTACATAATTTAGTTCACTCATAGTAAACGAGTCATCTAGATAAGGGATTGAAATTAATGGTGCTGCATAACTGATCCGTTCCACATTAAGCGGCGGGTTCAATAAATCATTAAAATATTTAAGCCATTCCCTTGCTTCAATTTCAGCACTACCTATAAAACTAGAACCTCTGAATTTTCTAATCAATTGCCAGAAACTTTTACCGTCATTTACTTCTTTAAATTTAGAATTCACTTCTAGATAATATTCTTTCTTTTTAATTAAACATACTTGTTTATATTTTTTGTTCGTTAAAATATACATATCTTTTATGGTACCTAAATTTGTTTTCCTATACAAATTTAAAAGAGCGAAGGCGGTATTTCGTATTTTTTTAGAATCTTTATCGAACCAGAACTTATTTGTTTTATATGTTTTAGACCTGTGACTATTAAAATTTTGGTTTCCAAGGTTTGCAGATTTTTTTATTTGTTTTATAAAAGTATTAATGGATTCCTGTGGGACAGGAAGATTATGGATCATAACTTTTTTTCTGTAATACGAATATAGCAATATACCGTAAAACCAAATAATTAAGACCTTCTAACAAGTATGGAGAAAGAACTAGGTTATAAATAAAAGAATATATGTCTTTTTTCCGCCATCAAAGTCAGCAACTTGAGCTTTGGGACAGGTGAGGGAGATAGATATTGACATTTTAAGTTTAAATTTAGGCCTATAAACAAATTGTTACTAATAGATAAATAGATAAAAATTCTTGAATAACAAGCTGAGGTTTTCTATTAACCAGTGGATGCAGTTGAATTATTAGCAATTTTATACAAATTGTATAATCTCATTGGAACTTAAATTTGTATGTATTGGGAGACTGGCCCAAATAGTGCATTTATATATATTTAGATGGACATCAAACTTTGTATGTTATACAGTTTATTTCTCTCCCTTGTCCCCTTTTACATTCTTGTTCTGCTAACTTAGAGCAACATGTATTGAATTATTTGTATTGATAATTTTTAATTACACAATAGTATAATATTTTTAATTACATAATAGTATAATATTTTTAATTACATAATAGTATTTTATTTTTTATTTGATAATTACATAGTAATTATCAAAATCCCCTTGTAAAAATGTGTTTGTGTTAAACAAATACGAAAAAAAACACCTGCTAACCAGAAAAAACACGAGTTGAATAAAAGTGCGTAGGTGGGCGGGTGAATAGTGGCTTTTAAGGACAGGCGAGAGGGGACCCCACCAGTTCATCAGCGGCCCTTTAGCACAAAGTTAGCTGCACATCAAAGCCGAGCGCAGGCACACAAGGCACTTCAAAATAACCTGGATAATGTGGAGCCTAACGGAATCAGTACCAAACAGAACCACCAATTAGTAACAAACACTCCTACAAACTCATTCACTATTTTAAAGCCAATTCATTGCTCCCATTACTGAATTTTCCCCCTCAACGTCAAACTGAGTAACTTGGGGTAAGAGGTGGAGTGGGTGGCCTCTTTAAATCATTATAATGATACGTAATAATTAGGTAAAATGATGTAATATTAAACATAAGAGCGCTGTAATGGATACACAATCATACATACGCTCATTAAGTCCAATATTCAACGGTTTTTCTATAATAGAAAAAATGAATGTATAAAAGTTCTAAAATTAATATTTATTTATTCGGTAATAAATAACAATAGAAGAACGACGATGACTGGAAAATTTCCATCACTGGAATCCCGAACACAGATGAAGAACTTTGACATTGGAGAATAATTCCCCGAAGTCATGTATAATAAAAGTTATTAGAGGAGGCAATGAACTGCCGAGCCAATGAAGGCAACATAAGCTGAGAATGAATATTGATTCCACAAAATCCAGTGAACAAGCTATTAATTTTTTGAAAAGACTTTACCTGTCTGTCCATCACAACAAGAAAATAATTTTAATAACAAAAATAAAGAGATCAGAAGCACCTCCTCATGAACTCAATTTTGACCCAGGATTATATATTTATACTCTTCCACCAAACTTCTTTAAAACCCCCTATTAAATACCTTTCCGAGAACGTTATCAAAAACTGAAGCACTGCTAAAACTGAAAGGTATATACACTTTACAACTTGTATTATATTTAAACGATGAACAAAAACATGAAACAAATCCTTTACTAAACAGTTGTTTTAATTAATAAGTACGTGGTGAAGGCATTTTAACGTTAAATAATACTGGGAGCAATAATCGACTCGTGTGATTCTAAGGGTGACGGAGAAAGGGACGATAATTCAGCTGGAAAAGAACCTCGCTTTATTTTACTTTTTCCATCTTGTACATCAATTGTCCAAAGGATTTCTTTCAGAGGATCGGCCTGAACTGGATGGGCAAGCCCTGGTAATGGATCTGTCCAGGATAGGGCATCCTTGCGTCCATCCCTGTCAAAGCTCCTCTCTTCCACCGTTCTTCTTTGCCCTCTGTCTTTCTTTTCATTTTGCCTTTTTGATCTTTACCAAATCCTGATTCGACAGCCATCTAAATAGCTTCATTTCCATTTGAGGTAGGTCGAGAAAGTGTTCAGCGATAACCGTGACTAGATGCCAGTAATGTAATGTCAGTTTCACTTAAAGTAGCAAATTAAAAAAAAAAAAGAACAAAAACATTTTAATTTGTAGGACTGCTAAATGGCTACAAAGATTATTCACAAGGCTTTTTGTTATTTCGATTTAATTATATGAAACGATATTTGATAAGTAAATATTTGTTTTTTCATAAAAATATTAAACATTAATCAATGGTTACATTAATTGGGACATCTTTATTAAGTGCCTAACAAAATTACATTAATAACTACCATTATTATAGCTAACGACATTGCCAATGCAGCCAATTATTTAACAGAGATTATACAAAACGATGTTTGGCACCCAACCGTACCAAAGAAAACATACAAATTTTGATTTTTAACCACCCCAGGCGATGTATAAATTCGCTCTATTTAACTCGAGCGTTAGGGATAGACGCAACTCCAAACAATAAACTCTCCACCTAAGTTGAAAACCACCTTGCAACACATCCACATCTATACAAAAGAATTATATACAGTCTGCCAAATAAGAAACCTCCTGGCTATAATTTAATCATGCTCTTTATCCTTCGCCACCTAAAAAGAAAAGTATTAATCTTCTCACTTACATCTAAAATTCAATCTTGAGCATAACTTCCTTTCCTCTTCTTCTATTATCAAAAGGATCCCTAAACCTTCCAAATTTACAAACCATCATATTGCCCTATTGCACTCCTACCAATCGATAAACTATCTTTAAATGAAAAAGCTGATCTTAAAAAGTGAAGTGATGATTACAATTTTATTTCTTCTGATTACTCAATTCTAATTTAGAGATAAAATCTGTAGGCATTAGTTAAGTATTATCACATGAAATTGAAAATGAATAAATTAGTTAGAAGGTTTTATGATCAGAAATTTATGGCAAATTATTATGAATCAGATTAATATATGAAACTGAACACGGAAGGCTCTGCACAAGAACATCTCTAATGTTTAATTTAAAAGACACATACCTATATAGACAAATGGACAACATTAGATTGTGATTTTTCAATGGTATGTTTATAATTCTACAAAATATTACTAACATTGCTATTAAACCTTTTAACAGCAATAACTAATTCAGCAGAAAATAACAGTTTAAATTAATGAAGTTGCTACCATTATCGACTTGGGTAGAATTTTCAATCGAAATTTATTCTAGGCAATTAACATTTATGTAAGAATGGCAAATTTATTTAATTGTTTAATAGTAAAGACAATGTAATGGCCTCAAAACAAAGATACGATTGTATCTATTTACTTTTGGAAATTATTACTAAAGGACAATAAAAATAAAAAGCAGAGAGATAAAAAAATTCTCTAAGAAAAGTATGCTTATTTTTTTAAAATCTTTTTTCGTCGGTTTGCTTGCGCCGCAGAAGCCCAATGGATGTTAACGACGGAAGCGGAAGCCTGCAAAAACAGGAGCCGCGGCGGAGAGGGGAACTCGTGATTTTTGTGCTTTGGGGTTGGAACACTTTGACCAACGACGCGAATAACCTGTAACCCGTTCATTATTTCTGCCAAATTAACAAGGAGAGGGGGGGGAGAAGGAGGGCACAGAGGGAGAAAGGGTCGCCGTTTTCTTTTAGTATTATTACGACGGAAACAAAGCCCCGTCGGCGGGAATAATACGAAAATAGCCCGGGGGGAGCCGGAGGCTGGATAGCAATAGCATAGGGCAAATAGAAGAAAATAAAACCTGGATATAAGATCAGCAATGAATAATCATTCGCTTTCACAGTCTCCAGTTTTTTTTAAATGATACAAAATTGTTTTGTTTTTTTAAATGGAAATGAGAATTATGTTTATATTTTCATACTAGAAATAAATTGGTTGAGGAATGTGTAACAAAAAGTGGCTCTTTTTCATATTTTATAAAAAAAAAAAAAAAATTATACATTTGTTTTAGATGACTGTTTAACTATGGGAAAATGAATATCTACTAACCATGGAACATATCGAACACAGAAATTTTGAAAGAGATCTCATCCTCAACGCAAAATGGCTCCAAGAAAATGTTGGCGTATATATATCCCATATATACGTTTATATATATAAGTATATACAGCCTCCATTGAGTGCTATACGTAAATCCGTTTTAGTGCGGAGGGACTCGGAGATAATTCAATTGTTAATTAAATTCGATTGTGGGAAGGATAAATATTGATAAATAATATAAGAGCGGTTATTGAATTTCCCAGTATTATATAGCTGCTGCGCTGAGGGTTGCCCTAGAACACAAAAGGGATTACAAGTATTTGTGCTATAGTACCCATATATTAATATAAATTAAAACTGTCTCCTATTCTTTTATGTTTTTTAACTATATTACTTTTTCTGGTTTAGAAGATAAATAAATGATACTGGCTTACAATTTTTATAATTGTATGTTTATTATTGCGTATTTATTATTTCAAAAAAGTCTATTTTAAGTATAGATATGTATAAAATTATAATGCCATAAATTATAATGCCATATGAATTTCACGTTCAGATCAAATTTTTCTCATAGATTACTATGGGAGTGGCAATCTTAGTTAAAATGCCACAATATCAAATATCGTATCATGCTTATATACATAGAAAATATAATTTTGCATTTTAGCACGGTTTGCGGCTGTTCAGCTCTGAAGCAAGTTCAACTTTCTATGAATTTTTTCATTTTTTGAATTAAGAAAGGATGCCGACCTTAAGACTATTGGCTATCCTTCCACTTCAAAATGTGAAATAGGTATATTTTAGCGCTTCTATAAGTAATTTTTAATTTTTAGAAACATATCTACTTACTATATTAAATATAATTTTTACATATCATTTTATGTACATAAACACCTCACGACGGTCTCAAATATTCAATATATTTTTAAATGTAACAGGAGCTTTCGGTGCTCACAGCACCATATTCATCTGTACAAAATCAATTAACAATACATTAATACATATTTTATTTTATTTATTTACATATTTATTTTAGAAGCTGCGCACATCCCTTTACATTATTCACACATTCTGGATAAAATTAAAAAAATTTAAAAAATATTTTTAACATATACAAGCTCTTATCTATATAGGTTTATAAATCCGGACCTAGGGGGCGCCTTCTTCGTCGGGATATAGGGTAGAGAACAAGTGGCAGCTAGGCCGAGTGCATGTCTCTCCCCACGACGAGTAAGTAAATTATATATTAAAAAACCTATTTTAGACATTTATATTTTGGGCATTATTAATATCATATACATATTTCTACTTTAGGTATTTAAACTGATGATGACTCATTTGATGTAACACACAGTTATACATAGACTCTCCCTTGAGGGAACGAGAAAAAGGGTAAGAGATTGGGCATATGTAAGACAAATTTTAAATTTTAAACAAAATAATATATGTATTAATGTATTGTTAATTGATTTTATACAGATGAATATGGTGCTATGAGCAGCGAAAGCTCCTGTTACATTTAAAAATATATAGAATATTTGAGACCGTCGTGAGGTGTTTATTTTATGATATTTGAAATGAACGGTCTATGATCACATTATGAGTATAATTTTTACTGAAAATTCGAACAGTTAAATAACTCCATTTGAGTATGGTCATGGTATTATATAGTCATATTAGGTAGACAATTTAAAGTTAACCAGTGTGCACACAAGTTTAATATAATATGATAGGAGTGCAAGTGATGCGGCTGATAGGGAAGCGAAGGGATTTATTTTAGTCCTGCTCTTTCCTTTACACGCGGATCGTGAGGGACAAGCATAGGTTCGAGTTCCCTAACCTAATTCTAAATTTCATTATATTTGTATTCATTTTCTTAATTTCAGGTTGTTTACTCGTATTAAGATTATAGATATTTAGGTTATTTATATTACGTAGAAACTTCATAAGCATTTACCTCTCCCGGCAAACAAAGATAACTCTCTACAAGACACTTATACGCCCAATACTCCTCTTCAGCTCTGAAACATGGACGATCCAGAAAAAGAGCGAACAGAATCTCCAAATTTTCAAAAGAAAAGTGCTCCGACAGATATTGGGGGGACAGAGAGTTGGAAGCGAATGGAGGAGAAGGAACATCCAGAAACTGTTAGATGTCTACCGAGAGCCTGATGTAACACAAATCCTTCGCGCTGGAAGACTACGTTGAGCTGGACATGTGGCCCGAATGGGAAACGACGAGATACCAAGGAAGCTGCAGATAGAGCGGATCCAATGCCCTACAGGGTAGATCATATAATTAAACTATTATTTCTATATTACTTTTCAAATCCCTTTTATGTATTGAAAAACGTGAACTGACTTTTACTTAGTAATTTATTGCTATAAGTAGTCATTAAAAAATATTAAAATGAAGTCTCCTATTTTCACTATTTGACAAAATGAGCAGCGTTTACTATTAAGGCTGAGGTCGACTTTCGGTTTGAGTAACTATACTTCACCCTACAGACTTTTAAATTCACTAACAAGATAGCCTATAGGTACATATAAAATTTAAGTCAAACTTGAAGAGACGGGAAAGGCTGGAATATTTTAACGCACAAAGGCAGCATACACTGGTATGAGAAAGACTGAGGGCAAAGTAAACAACTTGTCCTCATTATCTTGTATAATTAATGTATGCTAATACTCATTAAAGTTTATATGCTTCAGTCAGTTGTCAAGAGTGCCGGCTTTTCCCCAACGCTCACTTCCAACGAGATCATATATTTTTTAATGAGATAGCTTTTTACCCGTCTTAGGTATGGCGTTTAAGACCAGAAGCTTTTAGAGAAATATTTAATTTAATACAGTGACACTTAAGATAATGAAGATTTAAAAAGAAAAAAATCCAAGCGAAAAGAAACATGTTTACTAAATTGAAGAGTTAAGATGCCATGGAAGAGAATGCAATTTACTTAATTCGAAAACTTATTCCAACATATTATCCCTTCTTTATTGATTTTAAGCAAGGCAAATGATTTTCTTCATAATTTTGTATTGAGTTGAGTTAATATATATTTTGTATTGAGATCTTTTTATACTAAGTGAAGGCTAAAGAGTTTGCTAAATATAGATAGAGAACTCAACCAGCACGTTTCATATCATAAGCAGTATCAAAGTAGTATCATGGAATCCTCTTTGGCCATTCATGACAATCCACTCACCTTAGGGCGGATGAGCGAAGCGCGAGTAAACAGTTAGAGAACAGGGCTAAGGGAGCCCCACATGTGAAAGGCCGACCGGGTATTTACAGACGGCCCTTAAGTACGACCCTTATCCTCCTTAAAACAACTCTAGCTTTAAGGGTACTCCAATCGGGCTTAACTCCCTTCTTATCCACGTCGAAATAATGCGATTCAATAGGCACCAAAGAACATCCAAAGTGGACTCTGAGTTGCCAATCACTACGCTTACCGAAGTTTGAATTAAACAGTATTATAACAACTAAAATTACGCACTAGAGAAAAAGATTGATAGATAGAGAGAGATTTCCCGCATGTCTAGAACATTTCCCGCACAAGGAGGTTATGCTTTCAGCAAAATCCAAAATTAAGGAGTGAATATCAGTTATATACGAATGTATGATATTTATCTTACTAAGATTCATTAGGTACTCCCATAAAGCCTTTTGAGTTTTAAGCATGTACTAAAAAATTTAAATACAATTATAATTATGTACCAGAATTAAAATAGTTTTTTCCCGTGTTTAAATTTTATGTAAAAAACAATTTTTATTTTATTCTATTAACCTACTGAATACTGCCCCCATCTCCATATCACTAGAAGATTTTTTTTTAACATTTGATTTATTGGAAAAATTAAACATGTCACAACTTACATGTTGCTGTGTTACCATGGCTTTCCTTAAATTCATACTTTATCTTGCAATGGGCGTAATAGATTATTACAATAATACGGTCAATATCACGAATGCTAAAAGTTTTTGATCCAACTCAATATAATTAATAACTATAAGCTAAGGTCCAACCTCTTGCTAAAAGTTGTAAACTTAAAAGCAATAATAATTTATTATTATTATTATTAATATTATTAACTCAATATAATTCAGAGTTTGAACAACGGAATTATTAAGAATACAGTACTTACATTTAATGCCAAACAAGTTTATCTCGGCTCTAAGCTCTGATATAAACTGCTTGAGAATTCAACTTTGAATTCCTCTGCTTTAGATTCAAGTGTTACCATAGCTAAGAGCGGAGGCTTTTCCCTTCAGGTAACACTCCACCATTTAGCTCCAACTACACAGTTTTGTAACATTTATGACCCGTTCCTAATTTGTTTCCGATAGTTGTAGTAGAGTTTTCCCAGGAAGCCTGAATATCGGCGTGGTGGTGCTTAGTCAAGTTGGGTAGGAACTTTCCGGCGGGCTTTATAATGTTGAGTGGACTCATTAGCAGGGGGAGTTTTTTTTTTCCTTCAAAACTTAACAAATTTACGTTGTTTTTTTTACTTCTTTCTTATGCTACCGCAACTGATACTATTTTATATACATAAAATGGAGAATAATTACGTTTCAAATAGCCATTCGTAAGAATGATTAAGATATTCAATAGCTCAAAAAGAAGAGGCTCTTTCCTATAAGTTGGGCATGGTTAAATGATTTCTACTTATCTAGATTTTATTAATATATTGTTATATACGTAAAAAAATCAAAATACAATAGGTATCAGCATTATTCGACTTCAGCCTCAAATTTCTACATAACAGTATTAACATTCCAATAGATAGTATTAACATAACAGATCAGTTAATACTATCTATTGAAAGAATGAATTCATCGAATAATGTTACGGTTATGGATAAAATGTTGAGGCATTACTTAAAATTCTACATATATATCAATGCGATACAATAATTAACAAAATATATATTTAACTATTTATTTTATACCTGTATTTTACGTCAAATGTATTTATACTTAAGTAAAAAATAAGGTTCATAATGTTGTTTTTCTTGTATTTATTTTTTACTACTGAGTTTTGAAAAAAAATCTATGCACTATGAGCTTATTTATCTACCAGAGGCTAAACACACACAACAAAAATTACGGATATTTTTTTACGGGTAAGCAGATATTAATTGTATGATTGGCACGCTTTGTTGTAAATTATTCCAGAAATTGCATATTGATTAACAAAAAACTTTTTAAAAATATCGTACATTATTATTTTCCAATTAAATACACATATTAACAATGTGAATGAGTTCCCCTCCCTTTATGATATAAGTGTGAACTTTATTTATGAAAAATGGTCATGTGCTGGACATTTATTTTATGACCCTGTTTTATACAATATGTATTTGTACTTTTTCTTTTATATATTTTTGCTAAAAATATATAAAAATAAACGTTTTTTTCTCCCTCAAACATGATCAAGTGAGCTATTTTCCAAGCTTAGTGAAGTAGGTAAGAAGGTTATGACCATAGAGAAATATCGCTAGCTCGTAGAAGGAAGGGTATAGGAATACTCTATGCCTGGAGAATGTTTGGAGCTGGGAAAGAGGCAAAAGGTAATTTGCGATAAGGGAGGTTGTGGAATTCCGTTCGAATGTGAAGTCTTAGCTGGAATTTGGAGCCAAGGCCTCCGATCGCATTCTTGGAGCTGCCTTCAATCTGGCTACGTACACCATCTCTACACATTTACACTATTATAATACAACAGTTATGGGATTATATATTTTCCTGCTGCAAAATAAATAAGAAATGATACGCGTATTCAAATACAATTTTGCTTGAAAATGTCTTCAATTTAAGGAAATATTGTATAATTTAACTGCATTTTTTGTTTCTTTTTTTCCGATATCAGAGTTGTGGAAACTGAACAACGGCCATCCCCCCGTGCATTTCTTTGGAAGGAGATGTATTTCCCAGTTTGTTTAGAAAGGGCGTATAACCAGCCTAGAAGCAGGTGAAAAAAAAGAAGAAAAAATGAATAAAAATAATAATAAATAAATTAAAAAATAGGTAGTGTGGTCTGTCCGGGGCGTACCGAATTAAAAATGGACCCGCATCAGCCCAACAAAAGTCCAAAACGAGACCAAAGGTTGTAAAACAAAAACCTAATAAATAGAGAGTGATAGAAACATTAAATAATTAGAAAGTTATGGGATGTTCCTATTAAAAGAAAAATATGCAATACAAAAGAATGTAAATATTCACAAATTTAAAAGTATTACAATAATACTGTTAGGAGGTCATCATTTTAATACTTATTTATTTTTATAAATATCATACAACCTAGAGAAAATAAAAGTAAGTCGCAAACATAATAATTTAAAAACTGTAATAAGGTGTTTCTTTCCTTCAATATAACGGAAATAAAATCAGAACTGAATATTAATGACTTGGCAGTGTAAAATGATATATTCATTCATACAATTAGTTTATGAATCTAACCATAAATTTATAGTTGAATATCAAGTTGAGATGTGCTATTGTAAACTATAATGTTAATAAAACACTGTTGGGGACGTTTTTATTTAACAAATAAAATGCATATAAATAGAAGAGGCAAATATTGCCACCTTAACTCACTTTTTTCCTTCTTGGATACAGGAGTCTCTCTCCTTTTGAACTACACTACCTCTTTCACAGTTTTGTATGAACTGTTAGCGGCAATGATATATTCCGGAATTTTGTCAAACTCTAAAGCATTCTATTGCTCCTGATATGCTTTGAGTCGAACGCACCAAGAGCATCAAAAAAACTTGGGAACAAAGTACTTCTACCGGTCCGTGCCTGCTCAAACACGTTTCTGAGGACGAATAAATCACTACTATATCATTAGGGATATTAATTATAACTCAAAAATCATAATCCTCTAATATTCTCCTAGAGTCCCTTGTTCTTAAAAAATACTGTAATTCTTTTAAATACTCTTGCCATTGATATTGCTTCCATTTATTATGCACTATTTTTATGGAAAAACCTCCTTAATTCAGATTTCGATATGTCCAGGATTTCCTTAATCTGCAAAATTAATCCCATTTTCTCATTGATATTCCTAATAGTCTTGGAATACGGTTTACATTTATCATTTAAAAAGGTTTATTTTTTTCTGACATCTTTCGATTTCTTATTACACCACTTTGAATGTCTTCCTAAATCTTTTTTAAGTCCGATATCATGCCCTGCTTTATAATTTTATTTTTGCGACTTGAACCATTTTTTATTCCCTATATCAATGAAACGAAAACATGAACATACTTACAAGAACATCTGCAGTGAAGAGGACCAATTGAATAAGGTCAAACCCACACAATGTTGGCCCACCCATAACCTTTTCTTCTTGAAAAGTAAAACTTATGCTATTCGATTATATTTCATATTTATTCTTAATTTTGGGCCTTAACCTTGCGAGATAGTTGATTTTTCTTATTGGTTTTCATTTTATACAACGTTCGTCTGTGTGGATATTTTATTGAATTTTGTCTTACTTTTGATCCCTACATTGTTGGGCGATGCGAAATTATTATCTCGCTCCCCTCCAACGTGGGCGATCGCCTAGTGCCTACTATAGAGGAGTTCCTCTTTGTATCGCAAACCTGATATTATGTGGGCCGGGATAGCCGAGCGTGTTTAAGCGCGACCCGCTTTAGGACGCTCGAGCCGAAAGGTGGCGGTTCGTATCCGCCCTGGGATGGTTGACTTTTATTTCTTGGAGGCCCCACGGAATATATCTCGACCTACCCACCATGGTTAGAATAGGTTGGTTACACCTCTAGAGTAACCCCCCCAATGCCACACATATCCAGGTAGGGGTACCGAACAAAAAAAAAAAAAAAAATCTGAAAATTATTACAAACTCAATTTATATGAAAAAATAATAAAGAACACATTATAATATGAAATGGACGTTTTATTAACTTAATAAAAATCGGTACGTCAACTCTTTTAAGAATTAGATTTACCTGCAGTTTTTAAGTAAATAAAAAAAAAACCAATTACTTGCACGGATGTAAAGTGGAAAAATAAATTATTTGAAGGTTTTCTTTAATTTTGCCACAGGCTATTGTCATTTAAACTGCGGGTGATGTTTGTATTATTTTTTGTGATTTTATGAAAGCATGTGAAAAACAATATTTCAGTGCAATATCAATAGGAGGCATCCTTATTGAACTCTTTATCATTATTAATTTATTGACAGCGAGTTTAGACCAAAATCGCAATTCGTCTTAGACTATATTAATCTCATCTGTGAAAAGAACGCGAAATAATATAATCTTTTGAGGATTTCTGAAAAAACCTAATTTTTTTTTTTTTTATAAAAAATATTTTACCGGTATCAGCAGTAGTAACACATTTTGCCAAAGGTTTTATTGAATAATTCTAACTAATCATAATAATATTGAAGGAATCTTTTATAAACTTAAAAGAATTTAGGAAAGACAAGGCTGATATATATAAAATAGGAATATGCGTAGACTGGATGAGAGACCTCCTTAGTTAAAGAGCCATGACGAATCAATCAGGGAGGCTGCTTGTTACCATCGTTCCTCCTATTAATTAAAAGCTCATTCGCTGATAGTCGATGTAAATAATAGACAGGAGAAAATCACATCAGAAAGAATAAATTATAAAGATCCGTCTTCTTAATTTCTTTTTTTAAATAAGAAAACGGATTATAACGGGGACTCCACATCGTGGAGACTTATAAAATATGAGTTGTCTATAAGGCTGATATGACGGCGATGGGACAGACTGGATAGGGGTTAATGACGAGGCATAATGATCCATGGAACAAAAAGGAGCGGAGGCGAGATCATTATATTGAAGGGCCCCGGCTAATGAGGAAGGAGGAAGGACTGTTATTATTGCGGAGGGGGGGGGGGTGAAAAGGGTATGACGGGGGGGGGGGGGGAGAGAGAGGAAGGCTACAGTTTGCCTCGTAGCGGCTAACTCTGTTTCATCTTTTGTCTGCCAACTTCTAGACCCCCTTTGATACCCTAACCAGCCCTATTGTGCCTTACGAACATCGGGGCCCTCCTTCCGAGTGTAGTCACCGGGAAGGAGATCCATTCTAATGAGCTTCGGCTTTTTCCGTAGCAACTCGGCCCGCACCGAAGCCACTCCCCTAAATTACAGTCGTTTCCTGCCTGAAAGTAAGCTTTTAATACTGAAAATTAAGTATTGGAGGTATCTTGTTGATTGATATCAATTGTTTGAAAATTAAATTTACTACCAAAACAGGTTTTCTTTTCAACTTTTACCGAAAAAATTTAATACTGAATAAAAACTCATCGCAAAAAAAAAAGACAAAAATGGGAAAAGAAAGTAGAATATTTGCCTACGGTTTTGGAGGTAGCGGATGTTTTAAATACTTAGCGAATGTAGTACAAAGCCTCGGTCTGCCATAGTTTAGAGGGACATGTACCACTGGAGGAATGTGGTTTCTGGTCAGCCTCTCCCACCACTTCCAGGAATCCGTTTAAAACTCCAACTAATCCTTAGTTTAATTTAACTTTTAATAAGGTAATCTGCTCAGGGGGCTTTAGAGACTCACTGGGCAGTTCTACAGAACGAAAAGGGCATATTAATCGGTTGGAGTGGCACATTAAGGCTGTTTTAGAGTCTTTATTATAATCTTTCAACAATAATAAATTTTAAGCTAATTCGAGTCAATATTAGACATGTTAAAATTTGAAAAAGTGATTTAATTTAAACTATTCTATTGTTTCAATTATTCTAACACTTTAGCGTTAATTAAATAAAGGTAGGTTATGAATAATGATAAACATTTTTGAATAAGAAATACCAGTTTACTTATTCTGTTACGAATTGGTCAGTTAAAAGAATGAATTCACAAACATAATATCGAGCATAATTCATCAACTGGGTTATTAGGGTTCTAACCAGATGGGTTAGACATCGTTGATGTGAGTGCTGACTAAATTATATATTAAAACTTAAATACCTCTTTTAAAGGAATAAAAAGTTAGAGGTACTGAAAAACGATGATAATCATTCTTGAATCCTAGAATAATTCTAATTTTACAAATGATGTTGCAAGATAAATAGGAGATTTTAAGTCCTAGTCCGATGAATACTTATCTAAAACTTACAAATTTACTGCATGTAAATATACGATGAGGTCTATATCCAGGTGTCAAGCCCTTAAATCCGCAATAAACTATTAGTCCTCCCAGCGCTAACCTAATTGCACATGTATTATCTAGACAGTATAGCGCTACGTTAAATTGGACAGAATGTAATGGCGCAAGCAATAAAAGAAATGAGGGCTGGAAAAAAAGCTTAGGAGAAGATGGAGCGAGTACATGGCGATATAAGAAAGAAGCGCCCTCTTTGCGGACAGAGGGCTGAAGTAGCTTGGCGAGGAAGGGGATCAAGGGACTGCCCTGGAAATTCGATTCCCTGCCTCAACGGAATGAGCAGTCCCAGACCTTTGAGAACGCTCTCCAGGCTCCACCATCGCTCCGAGCAAAACCGGCTTAGCGCTTTGATCTTACGCTAAAAAAAAGAAGAAACAAAATCAAATGAGCCAACCATAGTCGTCGCTATCTGCATATTTAATTTAACAAATGAATATTTATCGCAAATTGTCCAAAGGCATTAAGATATATTTTTTTCATTAGTCGAATACCCAGTCCTAACATGTTTTTACATTAGCTCATTAAATACATAAACTAATATTCTTGCTGGGTTTTAATTTTATTAGTTATCTTTAAAAATTTACACAAAGCAAGTCCTTGGTTTTTCACATTGACCGATTAGATATGGGATTTGAGGGATGGAGGCAGATCTTATGGTTTGTGCGTCAGGGACTTATGTTGAAAGTTAGTCTTAAGTGAATGTTTTTGTAGAATTTTGTGACTGTATCTATGACGTTTGGATGTTAGGGCTTTGAATAGGTCAGTCATTTTAACATAGCACCATGACCACATATTTTCAGTAATACCTTTGATCCAAAGATGCTGACAGAATTCTTTTGAGTGTTTGAGTGATATGAAGTACCTTTAGTTCTATCTCGTAGGTCCACACGGTTCTAATTAGTACTTTGTAAATACTATATTGTCAAGTGACCTGAAACAAGTAACAGTCAAATTTTCTTCTTTTCAGTTCGGTATAGGTTCTCTTACTCTGACGAAGTCCCAAATATTGCACTTCTTATTTTTTAGGAATAGTAATGTTTCGGAAGTGCAACTTGAGGGCTTGAATTAGAGCGAAGGTAATAAGTACAAACTTATGTATCTACCCAAAGAATATATAAGTAACTCCCGGACCAAATCTCATAAAGAACTAATAACAAATAAAATTTGAGTGATTAATGATCTAATTCTGAAGGTAAGAAAGATAATGATGTGATACCTAAAAACCATCAAAGATGCATACAATAATACATTTATCCCAGTTAGGAGGTTTCACTTCTAAATATAATATGCTCGACGAATGTTCTCTTCAGTGTACATGCATTCAGCCAAAAGAACAAAAGATTCTTCCATATTTTTTCTCTCAAAAAATCTAACACCAACAAAGTCCAAAAAAAGATTTACATTAATTTTGAGACTTTCCAAAGCAGTTGATATCAGCCAAATAATTTCAATAAGTGATATTGAATATATTACTAATTAAATGAATGAAAATGCAATACATTAATTTGGTTTTTCAAACATATATTTTATGGTCTTCAATTCAGTATATAGTGATTTGATCATACTACTCAAACTTGAAAAATTAGAGTCGATTTGTTAAAAAATAACCGATATGCGAAGTTATTATATAATCGAATGTTAATTCAGGAGTAAGTAACAATTTCATTTACCAGGGGTACCCGGAAAAGATTGTATGGAGCTGGATGTGACATCAAAATTTAGTAAGAAATGTAATGGCTTTTTACATTAAATGTGATGTTTACATGTAATATAATGTTTAGTAATATAGCCTAATTAATATGTAGGTATTTTAATTAATTTAACTAATTAAAATACTGATATATCGATTAGGCTTACTTACAAAACATTTAACTATTATCGTGATAATTTTACGAATACCTTCAAATCTATGGTCTATCTTCATAATGAATAAACCTTAACAGCCAGGGCAAATTTCAAATCGGTAAAGCTCAGGATAATCATTTTTTATATTTATATAAAACTACTAAACTGTAAATAAACATATTTACTATCCAAATTTTAAACCAATTTTTAGGTTTATTTTTCCTTAATAAATCCCTTCTGTTTGTTTCATAGAAATTTTCTTATTTTAGTTATAGAATAACTTTTTACTGATCGTGATATCAAGTAAATCAAATTTTAGAATTATAGACAGTTATTTTTTGTATGAGGTGAAAATGAGAACAAATACTGTCCATCCCCTATATTTTTTTTATTATATTCAAATGTCATTAAGAAAAAAATATATAAAAATAGGAATAAATAGTGTTTTCAATTAAAAAATGCTATAAACCCTAAACATCCTTATTTTCGCATTTATGAGGACAATCACGTATTTCTACATTTGAAAGAAGCACGAATCTAATACGAAAAAAAACTTTCCGATATTGCCTAGGGGGATAAAAGGAAAAGAAAAAGAACTAAAAACAGAGAAGTTAAACAAACGAATAGTAGAAATAGAGGACATGGTAGGATAGTGGAGTAGGACAAAGGAGGAATTGATAAAGACTAAAGAGGTAGCCTCAGGGATTCATTAAGGAATAGCCCCTGGATGCCGGTCACGTACTCCCCTCTCCCCCCCAAATTCCCCTTCTTCGGTTCCCCTCTTAATTACCTGATAACTGTCCTATCTTAGGGGGTCCTGTCCCCACATATCAACCCCCCTTTATGGTTCTATTGTTCTATTTTTTATAGAAAAATTCTTATCTCGGACAAAATAAGGTATTACATCAAATTATTAATCCAGATATTCCCTGGTTATCAGTCAGTATTTAGTTATTAGACAGGGAACAGTTTAAATTATCTTTTCAGTGATGCAGTTTAAAATCTTGCTTAGTACATTAAAAATGGATGATAAAAGTGTCACAATTACAATATTTGAAATTTTCAAAAGTTTTATGAAGTCAGCATACAGCCTCAATATGAAAATATAAAATATATCTAGCAATATATTTAAATGTTAATTAAAATACTAAATAATGGAGGGGGCGGAAACAGGAGAGAATTAGAAAAAAAAATAGATTAAAAAATACTTAAATTTCTAGATATTGTTGACTATTACACAATTGACTAAAGGGGAAAAGAGGGTGAACTATATCCAAATGGTTCGAAACGTACGAAATGTGATTTTCTTCTTATTTTAAGACATACATTTAAGAAATGAATGTAACCTAAAAAAATAAACACCTGTATAAACTATTGAATTATTACTTTAATCACTTTTATTTACTTTCATTTAATACCATTTTTCTTTATTAAATATAAATTTTATTTAAAACACACGTATATATATATTTCCCCCCGAGGACTTGAATTACATTTTTTCCAATGTAGCTTTTATTTTCATATATTTATTTATTTTATTCTGTCATTTACTTCTTTTTACAAAGTGAATAAAAAAATGTTGTTGAACAAGCAAATGATTAGACACGTTTTTTACATTTTATAAAATGATTTTAATTTTTAAACAATAACTGACAACAGAAGATAATATATGGAAAGTTAATGTTTTAAAATATAACTGAAAACAAGGGATAGTATGTGGAAAGGAAAAAATAAGTTTATTGTAATTAAATAAAATATAAACTCATTATCTTCAACTGTACACTATTATTGACGTATGGTGAAGTTGCTAATGTGAATCACCCCTATAGGTCTACTCCCGGCGCTCAAGTCTACTAAACCGCAACACAGTTGTGTAGCTGCGGCCGGGTTGGATGAACGCCTTACATTGTTCTACTTTTAATTTGTTGTCATTAGAAAAAAAAAGAATAAAAGCATAATCAATATTTTTTAGGAATTTACTTTAATAAACAGTATTCTAAAAAATATCTATAAATACATGTATAAAAATTTTGATACATTATCTCATTAATTTCGCTACAAAATTTCTTCTGGTAAATGTTGACTGCAATAAAATAGCTTGATACTATATGAAGCTTTTTTGACCGCTACCCCGGACTATTCTTTCACTCATAAAATAAACGATCAATCATCATTGTCCAATTAAGTTATTTCATATTTCACTGTATTTATTTTTTTTTTTTATTAATTGTAAATATCTCACAGGCTCGGTAAATCATATAAATAATAAAATAAAATGAATGTTATTATGAAGTAGATCAGCTAATAAATTCAATCCTCAGAGATTTGTTTGATATAAATAAACATGAATAGCAGCACCTACCAAATTCTCATTAAATTTGGTATTTGGTATTGGTATTGGTAATTTGGTATTTAATACTTTCTGTGTTCTGGTTTAAGGTTGGTAAGATTTGATGTTACAGTTTGGTTATATTGTAAACAATTGGTAGATATTAATACTCTTTTCCATTTAATTTCGGATAAACAACCAGGCGTTAATAGCCAACAAAGCACTGAGTGAATATCTCTATAAACTCATCCATGTTTTAAAATAGTTAGTAGCCAGGCCACCATATTTATGACACAATCTTAAATATAGTTCTCGATTTTACTCGCTTTACATTGATTAGCACTGGTTGCATGGATGGAGCATGGAGAAGCCCCTACTTTCTTTTAGCAATTTCTGAATCATTGTTTGTTAAAATATTTTAAAATATGTATATATGAGAAAGGTCGTAATTAAATTTTGAGCATGGGTGGAATTATTTAACCAATTACGGACTCGAACCGAAATGAGAGAATCTTGATCGACGATCTCCTCTCCCCTTAAAGGGAGGCAATTTATCAGTAACAAAGACTCATAATTATTTCCTTATAGTATATAATAGGTCCTTGGGTAATATAGTGCCAGGGAAAATTCATTAATTACAAAACAAGCTCTTCTGTCCTGGCGAGATCCAAAGCCATTTTCTTTTGAATTAGGATGATGCTCAATTATTTAGGGACGAACAAAAAGGCTTTTCACTTTAAAGGTAATTACTTTTTGTCATTTAGCGGCAACGTTGAATATTCATCCGAGAGCTATCTGTGTGTTATATTAGCGGAGTAGCCTATACAAAGGAACAACCTCTCTCCACCAACGCTAGTGGAGGCGCCTTTTGTGAAATTTTCTCATCTTTATACATTACCTTCAATTTAGCGACATTTTATTTTCTCGAAGTTCTAATTAAAACGATCGCGACAAGGGTCATAAAACTGAGACCTTTAAAATATTAAAATGAAATCATAATACGCGTGAGTTGTGCCATTTCAGACTAAAATTTATTTAATAATTGTAAAATATCAAAAACAGTAAATTAATAAAGATTCCCCACAATAAGAAATCTTCATAGTTCAGTTCTAAGAAATCTTCACACTCAGTTTTAATAGATAAAGTTGTTAATATGTTTATATATCAGGCTAACTGTAACCTGCTTGGAAAAGAGGGTTGAAAGAAAAACAAACGAAGGAAGGATAAGAGATAAAATGAGGAACGAAAGATGGGGTAGACTGGGCCGATATAGGGGCCATATGAGGAGAGAGAGATATACGAGAAGGTGGTTTCCACCGCCCCGTAGAAGGGGATGAAATTAATTTTCCCCAATCTTGGCCAACCGGTCGCTAAGGGGGCGGTTAGGTGTTTACAGAGGACACAGTGATAAAGCTACTCCCGTTGGCTCTAATGAAAATGAGAGACACTCCATTAGTGGAAAAACTTCTCAGGGATTAGAGCGGAGATTTCCACGGAAGGAGAAACACTTAGATTTCCCAAGGCGTTGGATTAAATTCATCATAAAGTCCTGACCGTAATACCCCAGGCTAAATGAATCACCTCAACGGCGGTGTCTTGCCCTTAAGAAATTAAATTGTAAGCTCGAGTAATTATAAAAGGTTCAATTTGATTATAACTTCCTTTCTGATGGCGTCTGTCTCATAAAGAATGAATAGGAAGTGTCCCTTTGTAGGAAAATTTGACATGGTTATTACAATATTCAGTTTCAATTCAATATTCGTGCGATATTTTAATTGTGAATGTTGGAAATTTAATTACAAAGAAATGAAAAACTTACAATTCTTCACACTATCTTTGTCATAAGTATTCCTCACCTGAAACAAATAAATATTATGATAAATGAATATCTAAAATACCTCTTAAATGAAATAAAACTTAATGCAAAGAAAGCATTTACCTATTAACAGAGTTCAAAAGAAAATCGTTTACTAAATACTCTCTGCATTTTGAAAAAAAAATATTAAGAAAATGGCTTCAATGCATAAAAAGAAGTAATAATCTACTAATAAAATAAACGTACATACACTTTTTTTTCAATATTTTATATATCTTTTGGCGAGGCTTTTCGTTTAATTATTCACAGCTGTCAAAAAAAAAAATCAAAAATCTGGTGCGTGCGCGCAACACACAACTTTCATTTACCAAATTACTCAGATTAGAAATTAATGCGTTTTGTTAATTGCTACTTCTCAAATGAACAGAACGGCTTTAATGATGAACAATGGTCTGTCATTAAAGGCGTACTCCGCATGCGTGGGCTCAACAAGTTTTATGAGTTGACTGAATATTTTTTTTTTTTTCTCCTCAATATGTTTACTTTATTTTTAACATATCTCATATTTAGCCATTTCTTATTTTTAGGCGTAACGAGAGACAGTTAATTTCTCCATATAAACAAAAACATAGGTACTTTATAGGAAACAAAAAAACAAACAAACAAAAAAGTCCCCTACCCCATATAAGCCCCCTCAGAAAATTTTAAAAATGATAAAGCTTACCTGATATTAAAGAACACTTAATTTTCATTAAACATGGCGATTTTGATAAAAATCGTTAATGCCGTTTTTGAGATCATCGAAAAAAAGTTAAAATTGGAAAAAGATTATAAATTAAAGTGCCCCCTCCGTTTGTACAATTTTGATGAAATGTTGGCTATCACATCTTTGGCATATTTATACATCCCAGTTTGATCAAAATCGTTAAAGCCTTTTTTGAGTAAATAAAAAAACACGTTAAAATGATACAAAATTTACTAAGTAAAGTGCCCCCTCCAATTGATCAATTTTTACAGTCATATCTCGGGCATATTAATACATCAAATACTCAGTTTAATCAAAATACACGCACGCACGCACCCACCCAAGCACACACACACACACACGCAGACCATTTCGCGGGACTTGGTTATTTGGGAACCCCAAAACGTGTAATTCCGTTGAAAACCGGAAGTCGAAATTTTTCGGAAGTCGAAAATTTCGAAATACTTCCACTTACTATATATTTCATATGTAGGTAAGTGGAAGTAAAAATTTTAATAATTAAATAAAATTGTGGGATGAAAGATAGAAACCAGCAGAAGGTTTCCTCGTTCTGATCATGTCACTTATTGAGTGAGTAAAGGAGGTAAAGGCTATTACAATGAAGCAGTCTTCATTCATGATTTATTATCTGTAATACAAACTTACAATGCTTATAGTTTTAAACCAATATGAAAAATATGTTTTGAACACATTTAAAGTGAAACATTTGTCCACCATGTTGAGGGCTATAAAGAGCTTATCGACAACAGTGGCAACTGAACGGATCGTGTAAAAGGAAACCTTCTTCCGAATAAAAATAAAATGTGAACAAAATCTCAAACTGAAATGACCGTGTAAAAGGGCCCTAAAACATGTCAACGCCTTTATATTTTTAAACAGCATCGAGAGTAGACTACCCATCACAGTCCAGATAACATGGATAAGCTGGGAAGAAGGATTAGACGTGCATTAGTGTCGAACGAATCCGATAATACAGAGGCGGAACATAACGGGCATTATCCCAGAGACAGGAGTAGATATTAGCTTTATAAACCAACACTAACTACCCTAATTATGACCGGCCTACGCAACCTCTAAATTACCGATATTACAGATGCGATTGCGCTTTAGGATTAAGCGCAAGTGATAGCCCCACTCACAGCGATAACCGAACACCTCTCTAGCAAAACAGAGCAAATTCATCAGAGGGAAGGGAGGAATCCATATGCACCAAAATAACCCGGCTCGCGGCTTTGTTATAATTCCCCAAATGTAATAGATTAGATCCCACATATATCGTTCTCCCAAACAGAAAGATGGAAATAAAGGATCTAAGTACAATCAATTGTTAACATTATATGTGTGTATATACATACATTTAAAGAGTTTTTTCTTTTCGTTTAAAATGTCATGAAAGAATGAATCTTGATATTTAATGCGTAAATAAATAACGCCCAGTGTAGCTAGTTCTTAGCTAATTTAGGTAGAATGTTCGACATTCTAATAATTCTAAAAATACAAAATAAAAATAGGAGATATTAAACTCATTGAGGGAAAAATGTCTCAAAAGAAAAATTTCAGTATCAACATTTCGTAAAATGAAACTGTTAAAACATAAACGTTTAGGTAAATGCGTCTTACTTGTTTCAAAGATCGCAACGTAACATTCAGGAAAAACATCTTTGTAAATGTTAGAAAACTTTCTCCTATATTCAGAGAATACAAGGGAGATAAATCCAATTAAGGCTTGAAAAATGGAGTTAAAGATTCAGCAAGCCTTTTAAATATGTAATATTTAAATAAACTTATAGCAACGGGCATTATAAATCTTTTTCTGATGCTTTAAAAGTTTTTCGACAAAAGATATTTTGGGAGTTTCACAAGGGAAGACAAAAAACTAAAGTTTCAAAAACAAAAACACCCACGAACAGACATTAAAGAACCAACCCGCCTGGGGCTAGGTGCTCTTTGCCTCGTTTTTTACTGACGGACAATGGAAATGCGATACAGAAAATAGGATGGGGTGGTTTCGACAAGACACAAATCAAAGTGAAAACGAGATTTTCTGGATTTAAGCATTTAACTTGAAAAAAAAAAAAACGGAGAATAAAACATGAATAAGAAAGTTTTAGTAAAAATTATTATTTATAAAGTACACTGAATGCTAATGTTAATATCCGAAATGACCCGAACTATTACTGCACTGGAGATGGCCCTAGCAAACTAACTATTGATCGGCTGTAGACAAAGCGTTCTACCTTAAATAAAGCAATTGCTTGGGGTCAATGGAAAGGGGGAAAACAATCGGCAATAGTTATTCAGCAACATCATTTCATAGACTTTCTGAGCAACATTTCTTTGTCTTCGTGTTTCTTTTTCTACGGCAGTAAGGTATTATTTTTCGATCCATTTGACACAGGTAATGGTCAAAGAATGATATTTTACGATTAAAACAAAAATTGCCTAGCAGTATCATAAACGGATCGATCCCAAATCGTACAAGGAAACAAAATACATTCTAACGAATGTTTGATGGTAACTGAGAATCAGAAAAAAGAACTTTAGAAATCTTGTATTAGCATGTCTTTTAATATGATTAATTCTTTCATTATTTATTGATGAAGTATTCCTGTTGTATTAAATATAGTTATATATATAGTATATTTAGAGGTCAAAAATGAATATTAATTAGTCATTCATGATTTACTAATATTAGGAATTACCATAAAATTCATTGTAATGATATGGACTAGTAATAGCGCGATAGGAGTCTTCAGGCAGGGTGAGACCATCTTGGAAGGAGGGACAGAAGGATGAGAACTAATAGGATGACCCGGGAGGGTCGGGGAATTAGAACAGCCCTGGCGAAGACTGCCCCACAACTCGATAACAGGCAGGCTTCTGGAGCCCGATCAAGGACACAACTTGGAATTATCCAACTTCTATGGGACGTCAAGGATGTTCTCCAGTTCCTCTGACAACTTGCCACCGAAAATAGGTTTTCGGTTTAATTACTTCTGAAATCAGCCTGTTCAGAGGGAGGAAGTGAGGAAGAGAGAGAGAGAGAGAGAGAGAGAGAGAGAGAGAGAGAGAGAGAGAGAGAGAGAGAGAGAGAGAGAGAGAGACATATATATATATATATATATATATATATATATATAGAGAGAGAGAGAGAGAGAGAGAGAGAGAGAGACTGAGACATAGAGAGAGAAAGAGAGAGAGAGAAAGAGAGAGAGAGAGAGAGAGAGAGAGAGAGAGAGAGAGAGAGAGAGAGAGAGAGAGAGAGAGAGAGAGAGAGAGAGAGAGAGAGCTTCTATATAACGTTCGGATGTAACTAAATACCTACCTTTAATGTCTTCGTTGGGCAAAATTCTGATAGAGGGAAGAAAAATCTAAGTAATACGAAAAGAAAATTGACCACTGTCCATCAATAATCTAATAGGCGACTGGATGCATATTTCATTCCAAGATACACTGTTGAAAAAATCAACTTTAGACTCTCCGGTAATTATAATACTAAATATACTTTTAATAGCATGTGTCCTTTCTTCAAGCCTACAGAAAACTGCATTATTTGAAATATGAATGATAGGGATAACTTTCATAATTTAGTAGGACAGTCGATATATATTACTACCTGCCTCATTGAACCTATATGAATTGGTCAAATTGTGTTGAATTGTTAAGAATCGAGAACAAATTATTTTGTTACAACCATTCATTTTCAATAATAATTACTTAGATTATTATGTTAATATTTAGATTAATATATTAGACTTACGTTCATATTTCACACATTATTATATTATTGATTATATACTAGGATTGTACGCCCTGCCCCCCTAACGCAAAACAAACCGTAGCTCAGCTGGTTTGTACCATCCTTGGTATCTTATTATAACTGTTAATTATTAAAGCCAAGTTTAATGTTAGATGAATTGTAAGATTGAACTTGTAGTACACCTTATTTCAATAATTGTTTCATCCTAACAACCACTAAAATATTATATGAACTGCAATAGATATATAAAGGGGTCTATTGTTAGTCAGCTAAGAGGCCACGCTGCTAAGATAAAACGAACTTTATAATAAAGCTATACATATATTACATACATACGTCCAGCTATTATTTATCTAAAACATTACTAACATTATGAAGTTTAAATTTGCATCAGATACAACAGATTTGATGCGGTGGTACAGTCCATTTTCTCGAATTAACTCAACAAGGAATAGCAATACAATTATAATCGATTATCAATTAGGTTTCTAATCATCGCTGCCTTTGGTAATGACCAACCCATCCCAGAGCCAATTTACAGCTCCCAAGCTCCGGGGCTTTACCGAACTGAGACAAATTAAATCTTTCGTTACAGGATCCTGAGGAGGACGCTACAAGTGATGCTTCACGGTGGGCTAGAGATCTCTCTTCATAAAGGACCTCTTTTGTCAGGATAATATCCGTGTCCTGGGCATATCCCGGGGGAGTCGTCATAACCTTTTATTTGTGCACGGCGAGGACTGCCTGAAAAGAAACCGAGTAGAGCGAATGAAATGTAACAATCCACATCCACACGGCTCTAGAGCGTCTGTTGCTAAGACACGACTCCGGTTCTAATATATTAACATTTAATATGAGTTCCAACATGGTACCTTTGTGGTGTAGTTTACTAATAACTTCACAATTTTATATCAATCTATTTTAGAAAAAAAAAAAAAAATTATATTCAGGACTCAACCGAATACAATTCGATTAATAAGCCATGTAAAAAATCGTTAAATCTAGAACTAACGATTATTAGGGAAATTAACACAATTAGTATGGATTAATTATGTATCATATTACACCTAATAACTAGAAAATACTACGAATATAATACTTTATTGGTCTAAAACAAGAAACATTAAGCTCACAATTATTAAATTATTAAAATGAATAACACTCTTGTTGAAAACAATGATCATTTGGATAATTTATGGTTTACCGTATATTTCACTAGGACAGATTCTTTGTCCTCGGTTCTTCTATGTAGATTCGTTGTTCGGACTGGCGGTAAAAGGATCAACATATAGCAATAAAACTATTTTGTTTCAACCCTACAATGCAGATCTTCTTCAGGACAAGTGACTTTGGCAAGGTGAAACTTAGAACCAATAACCTCCGAGGTTAATAATAATCCGATAATTTCACTTGCCCTGAAGAAGACCTGCATGGTTCGTTCGAAACGTAGACTACAGTAAGATAGTTTCGTTTCTCTATGTAGCTTCATTAACCTCTACCCCGAGGATTAATACTTTCCTCAGTAATTAAATTATAAGAATGATCGAGTCCTGTCTACTATTATAAAACATTTTAAGAATTTCTTTAGTAAGGGATGAGAACTCATTTCGTGCCTAGAAAAGTGAATCCGAACCAAGCACCGATTAAGTTGGGCAAGCAATAGGAGGATTTCGTTTATTTCTTTTAAAAATAAGTTAATCTTCTTAATTAATAATCTTATTGCAAAATAATTATACACATACTAAAGATTTAAAAAAAATAATAGTGAGTATAAAATAATAATAATAAACGAGAATAATAGTGTAATAGTGTTTAGTATAGAAACAAAAATTAATTATTCAAGTAATAAACATTTGTATTATTTTATTCAAAATGAAAACTATTAATTTTTTTACTTATCAGTTAGTACATAAGAAATAACACCGAAAAGCCGACACCTAATACCATTTTAGAATTGCATTTAGATTTAGAATACTTAACATTTGTTTTGTTTTTTTAATTTAGTATTATTTTTAAAGAATTCATTGCATTCCATGGTTACATTAGTATTTATTCATGCATTTCTCACAAGCTGCGCACATGCAAAATATGCATTAGCTGAGAAAAATCGCTCCGGCCAAAGGTAGAGATCTGTTTTCCTCAGCATTTTTGCCCTGAGCGACTCATCGGCGGAAGAATCCAAGCAATCAGTTCGGCGGTCTCGGGTAATGGTTGTCCTTCATCTGCGCGTTCTTCATAAATCTCGCACGAAGAATTTCCGACCGGATCGCCTATCTTTCATCGAATGGAAACTGAACATATCATCCTAAAAGAGGAGGAAAATTATAAATTATTAAATAAAATTTATGAAGGAGCATATGTTCTGCGACGCATGACTTTGACCTTGTGCTTGTGATTAGAACTAACTATAGTAGAATTATACGTATTTAAATTAATCGATTGAAATTGGTCGTTTAAAAGCCTTCTATAACTCTAAACAGCAATAAAATCAATTTTAAAGTAATTTAAATTTATATAGGGATGGATGTAATATCCATTTCATTACTTCTTAAATCCTTTGGGGTAATGCCATAACTGAAATTCAACAAGAAGATCAACCGCCAGAAAGACGTCATCAAGGAGAGCTCAGGGAGGATTGAGAAGGAGGAAGAGATTTAATTAAAATGGAGCCGCTAGTTAGAACGGGTCATTGCCTTTTATTAGTACAATAAATTCTATTGGATTAGCCATTTGTCTATCTAACTGCATCACCTCCCCCATTTATAGCCTCTTTGCTAACGTATCTATTAGATATTTCCTGGATACTATAACTCATTACAGTGGATTTTGAAGGATGTGGAGTATTAATGAAATAGTTTCGCTTAAATGGTATTTTTCCTCATAATTTAATATAGAATTTTTTAATTATTTTAATAAAAATGTTGTGGATGCATTATTATTACTTTTATATTTAAATAAATATAAATTATTAGTATCTTTGGCATATCGAGGGGATATTATCCTAATTATGTATTAAATGAAGAAAAGGTAAGAGCATAGAATCTTACGGGACATTTACTGAAATGAACTTTATGGACTAGATAAAAAATTTGATAAAGTAAAAAGGAAAAAAAAACTTATACCGATTTTAACCCCTTTCAAATAAACGACTGAAGATTTTAGTTATTTCTTAAATTATGCTGAAAATGCTATAAATATTTTAATATTTCATTACATGCAGCCAGTTGAAAGGAAGCATTATTCGGAGATCTTGAACATTATTTTATCATCAGCTATAAACTGAGCAAATAAATTATTGATTATTATTTCCCTTTATATATTCTCCGAGCGGCAATACTAGGAGAATCCCTGCCCCTAGAAAGTAAATTATATCCAGCTAAGAAGATAAAAACTGAGGAAATATGTTCCTAAATACAGCTTTTCTAAGTAGTTCCCGGGGCTTTACGACTCCGGCTACTAATGGACTTTCCAAGGTTTTCCAACTTTAAAAGGAACAGTTTTTCCGAGGCAAGGAAAATAAAAAAAAAGAAAATGTTAGCTTGGTTTGCAATTGCTGAATTTAATTTAAGTTACGGTTGAATACTTTATTCACCTGCGACTCAGCGGATGGAAATTTGTAATTTTAATATTTCCTAAATTTAGATCCCTTTCCTAAGTATTTTTCTAACGCTGCGAGATGTTTAAGAAAAATAGGATATGGACGAATCGGTCGCATTGCGAGCTTCATTCAAGTCTTATATAGCTTCTTTGACAATGACAGGCCAAGTAAAAATTTAACGCCAAAACGTACATGCTTTGGTTACTAGAAGATATTTTTCAATCTTCTTCAAATCGACGAAGAGAAACTCGACATGGACTTTAAATTATTTCAAATGTTTAAAAAAAAAAACACCTTTAAATCAGCTGATTGGGCATGTCGGGTCTTTCTTGAATAAGACGTCTCGACATAAAAGGAGTTAAAAAATAAATTAAAACGAAAATAGATTTTTTTGGACATTATGGATTTCTCAAACAATCTTCTTATGGTTTGGTGATTTATTTAACACGTTCAAATGAATAAATTATCGTCAATCATCGTCAAAAATACACATGTTTATTTAGCTAGGCAAAGTTTCTGTTTCTAGAGCCATGCATCATACTCCGTTATTGAGTGATTGGAAAAAAACTATAATTACGATGTAAAAAACTACTCGCTGCAGGCTTCATTTTAATGTCATCTACAAAAAAGTTTGTCATATCTTCCACTACTAACTCCGAGCAATTTAACCGATAGTTCTAATTTCATTTATTTCATCATATTTTTTAATTTTAAGCATAACTTACTTTGGTTTTAGGCTCGGGTAATGTTTCAAAGTCAAAACCAGATATCACAGCAAGGAGAAATCAAATTGGAATTCCTGACTTTGAAGATAAGGATAAAGAATTGCTATTGCAGCCTTAGAGACAGACTTAAAATATAAGTATCCATCCGATTTAAATACAACTCCCAGATGGAGGGGTGCTATCTGTGGGGTGGGGGGGGGCACAATGACGTTACCCCCAACCCTTTGACTCTAGGAATTCTTGGCAATGGAATTTGGGGGACTTCTCAGAATCTTATGCCGGATTGAGGGGGTTAGGGAGGGGGGCGAGGGAGGTAGAGATGGAGAGACGGGGGAGACGTGGTGGGAAGGGGAAAGATAGGAAGGGTGACTCGCCGATTTCAGCTAATTGAAATTTATTATTGATTCAACAGAATCTTCTTGAACCGGTTCTTTCAAGGTGTGAAATATATATATATATATATATATATATATATATATATATATATATATATATATATATATATGTATTAAATTATGGAACAGATAAAAAATTAAAAATTATCAAAGTAATCACATAGATTTATATTTACCTTATACATACATACAAATAACCAAGTCTAAAACTTAAAATTTTTAAAAATTAGCACATTTTATAAAATTATTTGGCGGTTGATGATTTATCATCAAAACTTCATTAGAAGTGACAAAAAAAAATCACATTTCAATTATTTTTTTATCATGCCTCCGCAGAAATGTAGTGAAACCTTAAGAGTAGTGTTATCAGTTCATTGCATTAATAACTTCAAATGACATAGGTACATTAATAAGGCATGAAATATATATAAATCTATAAGAATTTTAATTTAAACTGCTTTTCTTTTCATTCCTTTGTAATGTAAATGTATTGTATTGTAAAATTGTAATGTAAAATTCTGTTGAATCAATAATAAATTTCAATTAGCTGAAATCAGCGAGTCACCCATATATATATTTATATATTTTATAAGAAGAGGTTTTCCTCAGAAGTTTTCTTCCAACATTTGATTCTTTGAATTGATCTGTAATCATCGGCATTCAATTGAGACAAGTGAAGTTATGAAAACGCCTTTTTCATATAAAATGATATATTCCATTGGATTCATGCCTCATTCCTTTACTTAATAAGTTAAAACTACGTTTCTAAAAATTAGATTTATGGTGCTCCGGAAATCTAACGGACATACAAATCTTAAATTTACTGGAGTGAAACTTTCCAATTTTACTAATTCGTTTTTTTTTTCTTTTTAAATAAAGCAAATAAGATTACAAAGAGAAATTAAGTCTAGTAGGTATATATTTATATGTAATAATTCATTTGTTATTTTTCACATAAATAAAAAAATATGTGAAATTGATATGATGGCGATCCGTTATTGATCAATAACGACCTTATGGATAGGGGAGGGGGGTACCTAAGGTTTTGAATAGATGAATGCGAATACTATAAGATGGTTCGCCCCATAAGAAATTTTTTTTTTCCAATCTGCCACCAGAAAGATATTGCTATTACAAAAAACACAAAGATGATTATGAAAGTGAAAGATAATTTATAACATAAATTACATAACATTTTGCCCGAGAATATAACAGTAAGAAGTGACTTGATAAACAGAGAGTACCATATCAGCTATTATAAGGGTGGGGGCAGAGATAGCCGCTCCGTTTTCCTCCGCAGTGCTGCTATCTGGTTTACTGTTTTTATCTTATTAAATATGACCTAGGATGGAAAAATATTTTACTGGAGGCCGTTGCACAGAATTTTTATTCCAGTCAAACGGCCATTTGTTTCCTCGGTGTCCAAGGATTATTTACACCTGAGTCGAGACATTTAGTCCTCTCACTACCAACTCTTGTACTATTTAGTATTCTTCGTGCACTTGCAAAAAATGGATAATTATATTCAATTAATTATTTCGACATGAAAAAACTTTAAGGAAGAGTAAGTGATCCTGAATTTTGTTTTCCGGAGTCAAAAAGTTTGGATTATGAATGTTTTAAGTACTGAAACACTCTTTGAATTTAATTTACATAAAATCCTTAAAGTGAGACTAGATACAGGTGTAGTTTAATCAGAAATAAACTATACATCTTCTACATTAGACCTCCGCTAGAGCAACGGCCTAATAAACAGAAGTTTATCATTTAAATATATCCCGACATAGAGGAGAATTCAATAATAGTCTAACGGTTTATTAGTTTAAAAGAAACAACCAGAGAATTGGGGAGCTTAGACGACACCGGACTGAGTGAACTTAAAGGGTTTCTAAACTATTTTAGTAGAAGATAGAAGATTCGACCACGGCCGGGAATCGAACCCAGGTCCTCTGCATCTACGTCGCAGCGCTCCTACTACTGAGTCAACCGTGAGTCCGTTCCGATCGTGATCGAATCTTTCTCTTCTGTTATCCCTCCCTCCAGGTCTCGCCACATTGTAGCGAAGTACCGGGGGGCTGAACAATTGTCCAGACAGACGGGATCTAGTTGACATACGTCAAATATATACATTCCCTAAATCGTCAAATATATACACTCCCTAACGATAACTAGTTACTACATAACAACATAAAGGGTTTCTTGCGTGCGGGAATCATAGGGTTATTTTTAATTTTCAACCAAAAATGCGGAAATTTTACTCGACCATTTTGTTTAAGATATTTTCGAATTAAATAAATAAAAACTATTTAACTACGGTCAATCCCGTTTTACAAACTCTTTTTTGAAAATTGGAATAAGAATTACGGTGGTAGAAAAACGCCAAGAAGGAGGTGGGAGCATTACGTTAAGGTAAAACTTGGGTTGGGTTCAGTCAAAGGTGGATGGAGATATGTGTGAGTGATTAGTAGTGTCGGCATCGAACCGCCGGTTTTGTTAAGGCTTATCATTGTTTAGTTTTCAGACATTTTCTAATAAAAATAATTGCGACAGATGCCAAATACTCAAAAAAAGAAATAAACTGGTAGAAAATATTAAATAAATCTTCGATACATTTTAAATTAATCAGAAATATAAATATAATATATAATATTAGGTTTTTACTAAACAAAAAAAATAGTTAATTAATAATAATAATTATTATTATATTATTCCTAATTAAGTTATAAGGTTAAATTCAAAGTCTTCTTATAATTTTTTCGTGAAAAATATAGATTTAAAACAAAAACAAAAAAATACACGGTCAATCCGAGTTTTTTAAACGGAAGAAATACGAAAACTTTTCGTATTATTCAGGAGCTAGGCAAGTTCAAGAAAGGAAAAACAAACCTGCAGGTCCCTTGGGGTTCGAAACCAGGTCAGCCATTGAATTTTACATAGTCCTCCGCCTTTTTATTACTTAGATATCACTTTTATAGGCTACCTTTAGTTGTAAAGTCAAACCCGTCGTAGGTACTAAAAATCTTTATTCCCCTTGGATCATAAGTACTCGAAATCTTCCATTGAATAATTACAGTAGTACGTATTATTTAATTTGGGCAGGCCAAATACCTACTAGAAAAATTAAATATATTTAGAAAATTGATGGAACACAATTTTATATTATTATTTTTTTTTTTTTTAATGCGTTAAATATTAATTCGCACCAAGATCTGTACACCAGCAAATGTATATTTAAAAACAATAAGTTTCTGACCAGTGAGAGTTTGTTTTAAGTCTTTTTTTTTTTTTTTTTTTTCATTTCAAATGAGCTAGCTGTATCAACGTCGGGGTAATTTTGACTTCATGACTTGATACAATTTTATGATTTTTATTAATAGGTGCAACGGAATAGAATTATTAGTCTGTGCTTTCACCCCATTACACAATCTGTATGAAGCACGAAAGCACACCATTCAATGATCTGAAAACATCTTTATGGTTTGGCAAGTGTATGTTTTCCTCAAGCAAAGTATTAAAATTGGAAAATTGCCAATGCATTTAAATTTTACATAAATATACAAATAGATGATCCATGTAATCATGTCTCTTAATTTAAACGTGAAAATATTCAAATTCAAACCCAATCATGCGAATTTTCAAAAATCACTTCTTTACCATCGAGAGCGAGGACACTTGAGCTCTTCTGCAACTCGCGTGACGGGCACGCGATAGCCACGCGACAGGTACGTGATGGAGGAGGCTGAATGAGAGCTCCTTAACGGTGGATGAGCCGGCAAACATCACGTAGATCGCCGCCGGGGGTCCCGGTGACAGTTAAGCATTGTATACTATCTGCCTATGCGGAGGAATCTGTCCCTTGTCAGCGGCCAATCGGAGCGTGGCGCGGATCAGGCCTCTACGTGACCGCGGCCTCTTTCTTCCTTCCAACCGCTCCGTCCAGCCCGTAATGGTTTCCGTTCCCAAATTAGAACCTGGGACACAAGCAGACAAATGACGCTGCAAAGAAGCGAAATGTTGTAGGTGTAATAGCCTACGTTAATTAAAAAATTTTTGTTGAAATTGTTAGATTAATGTTCATTAATCTATTCCGTAAATGTATGTATATATATCCCCCATGAAAATGATTGGTTCAATAAACATTCGAATATATTTCATAGTATATATATATATATATATATATATATATATATATATATATATATATATATATATATATATATATATATATATATATATATATATATATATATATATATATATATATAGAATATCCAGTCAAGATTCAGTACCTACGAAGCGATGACGCAAAAAAATATATTTTTTGATGAATTAGACACTAAAAAATAATTAAACATATTCATTGCATATCAAATGTAATCGCTGAAAATAACATTACAATAGTTAATTAACAGTCAATTTCATATAATGTGTATTGTTATAGATCACAACGATGATCCATCCACCTGAGGAATACGTCAATCCATCAAAAGCTCTAAACAATTATTTTATTAAATTGAGAAATCTAGACTAATAAGGAAAGTAACGTTAAAAATGATAAAATAAAATTGCTTTAGCTGTTAGTTAACTTTGATTAATAAGTAATTTCTTTCCTCCACAAAATAAATACACCATTCCAATCTGGTCATGACATATTAGTTTAAAAGTGCCCGGAAGTAATTAAATAATCGAATTTTTTAGTTTGAAAAAGCACACGGACATATTTTTCTTTTCTGATATTGTGAACTTTACGCCATTTGGATCTAATACCGTATAGCTTTTTATTATTTTATAATTTTATTTATATCTATTTTACTAACGGCACATCATTAATCTGTTCATTAGACAAATGAAATCAATGTCTTTAAAATATGTGACACAAATAAGAAACAGGAAATTAACATCTAATAGAGAAAGAGATAGATAACTTTGTACAAAATAAATTTGGAAAAAAAATGAACTAGTGGGATGGGAAACAGTTTTTGTGCTCTCCTGTAAAATTAGGAAATGTGGAAAAAGTTTCTTCAAATGAGATGAATTCCCTATACTCTATCGGTGTACAAAGTATTCGACTATAGAGGTTCTTTCATAGTGAAATAATGAGGTGTGATTAAAGTTTGTCCTAACTAAATATTCCTCCGGTTATTTGAGTGGGCACCTGTTAAGATGTATTCGGCGAGAGGTGGAATGTAATACAGAATTTTATAACTTTATTATTATTATACGGTTCTACGACCCACAAGTTGAGTCTTGACTTGCTCCAGCAATGACCGCCAGTTATTTCGATTTTGTGCTGCTGCCTTCCAGTCATGAATGCCAAGTATCAAAAATGCATCGGTAGCAACACAGTCTTCCAATAGGAGGCTAGGGCGTCCAACCTTCCGTGGTCCAAACAGTTTCTCCGATAGGACTTTAGATGGGATTTCGGAGGAATTCTTTCGAACAACATGTCCCGCCCATCGCAGTCAAGATAATTTAATCGTATCAAGCACGTCTAAGTCCCTGAAATGGCTTATTAGCTCGAGGTTGGTTCTTCTTCTCCAGTCTCCGTCAACATATGCGGCCCTATAAATTCTCCTTAAAATCTTCCGTTCAAACCTGGAGAGTTCCAGTTCCTGAGTCCTTGTAAGCGTCCAGCTGTCAGAGCCGTATATATATATATATATATATATATATATATATATATATATATATATATATATATATATATATATATCAGCAGGAAAGTTAATTAATGATGCTATGACTAAACTCGTGGCTATCTGAAAGGAGAAAAATCGGAAGGGTTTAAATGTCTTATCAAAGAAATCCGCTCAAAGTATTCTGGTTAATAGGAAAACATTCCTTTATAATCGAAATGAGATGGGGCCGAAAAGCTGTTGGAAAATTCTGGGGCCTGGAGAAAAGGTGGTGATGGGAGATGGGGAGGCATTGTGGGGAAGGCGCCTCCTTTTGTTGACGCCACCTCCTATCCCAGATTTAATTCTCTCACCAGATAAAAACTGTTCAAGCTGGGCCTATACATTTTCTTAACTCGAACAACAAAACAGATTTTTGAGGATCCATAGAAAATTCAAAAATGATGGAGTGAACTATTCACACTGGGCAAACCTTAAAAGTTGATTGTTCCTAATATTTCTTATCGATATTAACTGACTACCCACTAAGTTAGCCACATTAGACTTAGTGATTCCATGATCGCCGATGTAAATCTCGACCAATGCTTCAGAAGTAGGTTAATACTTCACCATTAACCATGGCTAGTCAATTGATGGGGGTTGTTACTCTTTGTTCACCAGTTATCCATCTCGTTTTTTTTCTAGTTTGTTCTTTATATTTTATTTTTATTACCTATAAAAGTTGTTATATTTATAAGACCTGGGGGATGGGATTGTTGATGAGGATTGCTGCGATGAAGATGCAGAGATCCGGGTTCGATTCCCAACTGTGGCCAATCTTTTCTCTTCTAATAAAATTATTTAATCTAATATTTTCTTATTTAATTTCGCATTATATGAAAAATTTCAAAATCAATATACTTATATAAATACTATGTATGTATAGAATAAATATTTTTATTACGTGAGAGCTGGTTCGCGTAAACAGACAAAGGTTAGGCGAACCTTTATTTATAAAGATATAAAACATTAATATAAAATGTTATATTTCTGTTGTAGACAACATTTTTGGTTTAATTTAATATATTTCATTTAGCAAGCGTGCTGCTTCCTCTTGGACAATCACAGAACTCGATTTTACCTCCAGCTTTCATAAAATGAAAACAAAATTTTTACACTAAAATATTTCTATGAAAAAGTGATATTAAAACCTTCCACACTACATAGTTTCCATATATTTTCATTATAAAAATTCCCCCAACATATCTTTTTCCATAGGTTCATAAGGTTAATAAAATATAAAAGTAAATTATTATAAAAGAAAACCAGAAAACAATTCAATAAAATATATCATGCTGAATTTTGAGGCAGAAATACATACAGAAATATTGACTTTATTAATGCGAGGGTAGAATTATTACCATCTTAATAAATTATTTATTTAAAAAAATAAAAGTAAGTTACTTATTAATAAATGATTAATTAATCATTATCTTATTTAAAAGAATATCTTGATTTATTAAATGGAACTAATAATGAAATAAATAAACTAACAGTCTAAAAAAAAGGATAAAGTGCTAATTAAAAACAAATAAAAACGGTAACAATAAAATATATGGAATTATTTAAAACAATTGATAGTTAATAATTACCCACGAATGCTTCAGTTAATTTCTAATTGATAAAAATAATAGAGAAGAGAGGCCCTGTGAAAGTTCACACGGTAGAAACCGCTGGGAAAATTCGAACTGTATTTAAGTCGAGGAAATGGAAGAATATAATTACTAGTAAACAGAATTAGTAGTTCACAAAAAATAATGACTGATAATTAAGAATGATATGTAATGAAGAATCATAAAATTTTATACCTATACAAAAAACAAAACAAAAACCTTAATCAGCTCAAGCTCTATACAATTATTTCATAAAACTGCAATTATTTCCTGTTATCTTATATTATTTTATTACATACGCGTTTCAATATGTGCAACTTCGGATAGTGTATGAGGATAATTAAAAACAATAATAATGTTTAATAATATTATATGTTCATTAAAAAGAATGAATGAATTAATAAATAATAAGCAGAATGGTATTATTTGTAAAAAATGGTAAATCAAAATTTTTAGAATCTATTTTCTTTAAATCTTGATATTTTGGATAGAAATATTTTATTATCAATCAAAATTAAAATTATTTTCATAGAAATGTGGGCTCAGAATACCTCACCACACCGGGCCCCGGCTAGTTTTCCTTCTAGGTCATCAACATCATGATGACTCAAGGTCTATGGTATACCTTATTTATCAATGTAATAACTTGTAATATTTTTAATTTTTTATTGGGGGGGAAGGAGGCCTCACTGCAATTACCGACAATATAATAAATATTATGTTTTAAATTATATCGTTTTTTTTGTTTTGTTTTTTAGTTTAAATAACATTTTTAAAAATTAACAATGAAAAACAGGAATAATTACATTTAAAACATATATAATTCCTCGATATTATCTTTTTCTATAAATTCATACTTGCATTCACACCTTATAACAATATTGTAATGCAAATAATTGTAAAATAATATTTTTTTTTATACATAAAGATATCTTCAATTTCTTTTTATACCTTTAATTTCTTCTTTCTTTTATTTCTGTAACTATAGATTAAATACTACTAAAGATTAATCCATAGATTATACACTTTAAAAAATAACATTATTAACAAATTTCATAACTACAAAACATAAATCATATTTTTTTCATTTTTGAATATTTTTTAAATAATTAATACCAAAAATTTTGTAAAATATTCGAAGTTCATTTTCAAGTAGAGCTTTCTGTTGATCAATGTAAGAGGTTCTTTTTTTATTTGGATCAATTCCTCAGAGTTTCTAATTAATAGTGGAACTAATAAAAAAAAAAAAAATAACACTTGAATTGTTATTATAATTCAAACTTGTTAACTAAAATAACGCCTTTTTATTTTTCCCAATTAAATATTAAATAAAATTACGAGAGATATAGAGAAATAATAAAAAAGCTCAGCCGAAGATGTTCAAAAGCGAAGATAATGCATTATGTAAGGAGTTCGTGGCTGTACTAAAGTTAGCATGTAAGATAGAACGAAATGAAGAGACTAACTAAATCATGTGTCACTAACTTGCTCGGATTGCTTCGGCTGATTGCCTACTAATTCAGTCAGCAGTGGATCATTTCCTTCCCTTTCTACGGATAGGAATAGTTCTCATACACGATTAATATAAATAATAAATCATCTTCTTTCAGATCTCTTTTATTCTGATCTGCTTGAACATAAATATTCGGCCATTTAAGAGTATTCTAAAGTATTAATTTATTCGAGATACGTCACGTCACTATTACTACTTTTAGTATAAGTATATTTATCAATTATACTATTATAGTAGTTTCAAACCTCAACGGTACTTTCCTACACCATATCTTAAAAATAAAATTAAAAAATTAAAACGATATCTTCTTTAAAAATTTGAAAGAATTCTTCTGATTTTCGCAGAGACAAGAAACGTACTTTATTTTATCCTTACGAAAATAGGACGATTTTTATAACCTAATCGTCAAAAGAGCCTCCTGAGTAATGAAAATTTTTAATTATTTTTTCTAACATTTGTTTTTATAATACTTTTTCATTTATTTATAACTATTATTTTAAATAAAAACCAATCATCCGAATTTTCGTACAATTGATTATGACTAGGTACTTCTTCACAAGTATGATTCCAACATGATGGACGGATATAAGGTTTCATAATTACCTACCCCCTCGGCCACTTTTGGAATACCATGTACAGAAAGATCATGAAATCTGGTGTAACGTCCAGTGACACAAATGCTACCTCTAATACTCATAGATTATTTCGGAAATGAAAAAAGGTTCAATATCGGATCAACTTTTCGGTTTTCATTAATTCAATAATCTAATATTTACTACACTATATACTCCCCTCCCCCCCCCCCTTTATCTCTTCCCTATTACAAAGTTCCATTGTAGCAAAACATAAAAGACACATACACATGCCCCCGAAAAAAAACCTATTCATGTATAACCGCGTTTGATACGACGCATATTTACGCCCTGTAGTAAAAAAGGACTTCATGGAGTGGAAAATGCGGTATCATAAAATATGGTTAATGTGGCAAAGCTTTTTCGAAGCATTATTTTCTTTCCTTGAAACATACGAATTTATTCTTCGTCATAACCCTAATTTTTCATGAATCGAAGGGAACCCCGCTCTTTATGGGTTAGAGTCCGGGAGTTTATAGCACTTTATAATCGCAATATCTAAAATTGATGGCTACCTCTTCAAGTTAAAGCGCATCAAATTTCAGCAAATGAGCAATTTCCCTCAGTAAAAGATTTTTTAAGGCCGAATTTCGTACATTTTTTTTTCTTTCAATTCTGAGTGTATTTAATTTCTGAAAATAAGAACGATTTATATAAATCCTGAACCTTACAATATTCAACGCTAATATTTCACATTATACACTAGGCAGAACCAAATTACTCAGGTAATCTGGCGGAAAATATGATACCATCAGTATTAGATACCGCCTTTTGAGATTGTAGGTTATCTAATAATTTCAATATTTATTTTGGATTAAAATAGGAGATAATATAATTGAACTGTTGAAAAAAAAAGTTGCGGAAAAACCTTCATTAAATAAATAATTATATAAAAGATTATATAGATTATAGATTATATAAAAGATTGTATTAATTAATTGGAGTACAGTGAATCTTTACAATTAATTAATAGAACTTTAGCAGCCGAGAAACTATAATCAAAGAGAAACGGACGTCTTCAACTCCGCTAAGTTGTACTGACATTCGTAATGACAGCCAAGATTAAATTTTGTGAACTTAACGTGATAAACAGGAAACCGTGCTTCGTCATTGAATCGATAGACTAAAACATTCAATCAAGTATTTCTGATTTTATTAAACATGATAAATTTAACTAACGACTATATCTATCGTAGGTACTTAAAAATGTAAATTAGTTATTTATGGGAATAGTTAAATAACAAATCAATGTATTAAACTAAACAGTTACAGAAATTTAAGTATATATAACAGTTAATTTTTTTTTTTTATGGTGGTTACTAATGATGTGGAGGAAAAGAACGAATTAAAGATTATCTTGTACCTTATTTTTTCACACCGTACACTGTTTAAATAATTTGGGCATTACGTATTCACTCTCTAAAGTATTTTTATTGTGAAATAAAAATTTTTATTTGTGAAATGCTGGAATTCAAGCATAGTAGTCCATCGCGTCCGATTTTATATTTCTCTATTTAGTTGGCAAAAACTTCATTTAGTTACCATGGGAACAAATAATTTCAATTACGTTTCAAAATACGTTGACAACTCTTTCGCATCAGCAGTCCGCTTTTACTTATAAACAATAGTCTGTCATTAAAGGCATACAGCGCATGCGAGGGTTCAACTTTTTAGGAGTTGTCGGAACATTATTCTCATTATAGGGTCAATCCATTTGAAATGAACCAAAAATAAATTAATCGGCTGCTTCAAAATTTTTATTTTTTAAAATATTTTGACCATATTATGCTTTGAATAATATATGCTGTTTTAGCGCTTTGGATATATTACTTATTTTAGTACTTTTAAATGTTTTATTTCCTTGCAATAGAGCCCAACAAATTAAATTTTGACAGTTTAAACTTCTAGGGACTAAATCTGGGATGAATTTCAATTTTTTTATTTTCTTGCCCAACAGAAATATCAAGCTTTAAACTTTTGAAATTTTGGAAATTCACCAGAAAAAAAAACGTGCAATCCACAGCTTGAAACTTTGTGAATTTATAGTGCCTACCTTTATCTATCAAATAAAAAACACTTAGTCATATACCTTCTAATAAAAAACAAATTTGAAAACCCGTTTTTTTTTTTTTTTAAATTACCGCTTGGAACTTTGAAGGGGTACATGGACCGTAACACTTAGTTTTAAGTTCATGGTTATATTAACCTCCAATTCAGAAAGATTGGTCTTTATTCGAATGTTCTAGGATGAGTAAAAGAGGAGATAGTTGATTTGAAGCAGAGTACGAAAATAGTTAAAAATGCGCGGTTTTTCGAAAATAGCATGGCCGCCATTGGAAAAATAAAAATTCAAAAATAAACTAATTGCACTTTTGCACTTCTGATGCATCGTTGTTTCAATGGTCAAAATATTTAAAAATATAAAAATGTTGAAGAAACCACCTCTGGATCACTTTATATGGACTGACCTTATATGGTTATTTGATTTTTTTTCAATATTTCATATATAGGTATCCATTTCTTATTTTTAGGCATAATGAGAGACAGTTATTTTGTCCTTATAAAAAAAAAAAAAAAAAAAGATACTTTATAGGAAAACAAAAAATTTCCTTCGCCATTTAAGCCCCCTCAGAACATTTCTATGATGATAAAACCTACTTGATATCAAAGAATACTCGATTCTCATTGAACTAAAAATCTTTAGTCGATTTTGAGAATATCGAAAAAAACCTAAAAAAAAGAGACAAAATTTATGAAATAAAAAGCCCTCTCCGTTCGATAAATTTGGATGAAATTCTGGCTGTCACATCGCGGTTATATGCATACATTAAATACCCAATTTCAGGTTTGTACGGTTTATAGTTTTTGAGCTGAAATTATACTTTTCTTTCATTTTTATGTAAGTTATACGGCGTTACTTAAAATTAACTACAATAAACTTGAGTCTAAATATATTTAAGAACTGATATATTTTACTTTTATAAAAGAAAATGATCAATAATTCATTATTCTTAATTATCCATATCTTCTAATGAACCATTGGTATATATATATATTTTCGCCGTAGATGACGTGTTTATAGAGAGATGAGGTATTGGATATGATGGAAATTCATTTTTATCAATAGTTGATATACCCTTTAATTAAAGAAAATTTCTTTTATAACTTCCACTACAGCAATTAACTATTCTAGCAACCATTCTACATATACAGATACTTGATAATTTCCTGAAGCATCAACAGACACCGTCTAAAACAAGTTTCATGCAATCGGGCTTTCTTTTCGTTTTTATTTTTCTTCTTTAATCTATATTATTCATTTTATAATTTTTTTTTTTTTTTATTAGGGTAAAGTATATTTTCTTATTCATTAAAATTATAAGATATAAGTTTTTATAAACATTTTTTGTTTTTTTTTTAGCTTGAAAAATTTCCCTTCAACAATGTGTTCTTTTATTTCTCTTACAGGAAAATCGCCTTAATATAATTTTTTCAATAATTCCTGATAAAAGATTGCTTAATTAATCCTCTTTGAAAATCATAATGTGAACTTTTCCTCCCCCCCCTTTTTTTTCTCTTTTTTTGAACATCTAAGAGGATATACATAATACAAAAAGTCTTTTAGTTCTTTGGTGACTCTATAGACAGAGGAGATAAGGCACAAATGGATGCCTGGAATGCCGACAAGGTGTATAAGAGAAAGAGTTGCTGAAACCAACTTGGGGTTAGGTCGGGAGTAGGGAAATGAAGAGATACTGTTTGGGAAGGCAAGGGAACAGGGTTATATGGAGCTTATATCCTGTCTCAGGGGAATACCTTAAATTGTAATCTTACCTTCAATTTTCTTTTTCTCCCTCACCACCAAAAGAAAAAACAAAAACAACTGTCGTTTTACGAATTTCAATTATATCTACTCCATATGTATGTGTCAGACGTATATAAATTATCTCTACCTTATATTAATATCCTTTGAGTGAATAATAAAAAATGTAAACCGTTTCCTAATCAAGCACCGTACAGATAGAATGTTTAAATCATAATTGTTAATTATCAGATATACTATGAAATCACTATGTTCAAAAATATGAAAAATACATACCTCCTCTTTCTTTCACCTGAAAGGGAGCTCAAAATGAGAGGGTAGATATGAAGGCCTTGGAATTTGAAGGAGATGAGAATGCATCATCAAATATAACAATTCTAACAGTTGTAAAGAATTACTTGAAAGTCATATTTTCTTAATGTGTGTGGATTGTATAAAAGGACAGCAAAATAGGGGGCAGAGACAGACGTAAAGGATTGTTAATCTAATTATGCAGCTTTTTGTTTTTTTGTTGTCAGATAAAAATGAGGCTCCCAGGAAACGAACCTATCAATGACAGTTATGGTGGCCTACGATGCAGGAGTACAGCGAACATCCGTTCTTTACTATTTACACTGAAACGTGAAGTTGAGCGAACAATACTACGCAGCTTTATACAACAATTTTCATTACTAAGAGAGACGTAGACCTAACGGCTGATCTGGCTTTTGCTCTGACTTATTACAGATATGTGCAACGTGAGAAAAAATCTAAAAGGAGGTCTAGAAGCTTATTTTAACCACCTCAAAAGTGACGATAGCGTTATTGATGAACAAGCGGCCGTACAAACAAAGCAGACCTTCAAGTTTTTTTTTATTTATTCAAATTTACAACTGTATTCACAAAATAAATCTAGTAAATAAGCTAATAATAAGAAAATGTTATGTCATGAAATAGCATGATGAGAATCTTTGTTCAGGTGAAGTCCCAGGTAACGGATCTGGTCGACAGGGGTAAGTGGACTGTTATTGAAGGATACTGTTGGGCAGGAGTTCATCGGTTTATGGCGAAGGGTAAAAGTTACTTGATGGGATTTTTCGGGGTTGATTTTAATTCTTCATTTTTGACACCATTCTTCAAGAGTTGTGATGTGAGATTGGAGAGTTTGGGATGCAAGGAATGGGTCATTGCTTACTGCTAGCACAAATGTGTCTTTGCATTACGTCGTGGTAACAGTATTAGGATGGGTTGGGATGTCAGCTGTATTAACTGTATAGAGGATGGGACCGAGGATACTACTGCTGAGGAACACCAGCGGACTGAGAAAAGAGGAATGAAAAGGCATTATTATGATTCACTTTGAATAGTCTGTCTGAGAGGTAGGAACGGATAATGAGAAAGTAGGTAGGATGAAGGATTTTGTACAGCAATCACGGTTGCCAAAATCGATCAAATAAATCTTTAAGTTTGATCTTTTTTTTTTTTAGATTAGCAGAAACAGGCTGTTCCCCGGAAGTAAATGGACACGTGTGGGTTCCTGTAAGATATTATTATTATTACCTGCAATGACATATCAACTCGCCTATGTTTCAAACCAACAAAGTAGATCATAGTCAAGCTTGGACAAGAATCATGTTTTCCACCTTTAAGTTATTATTATCACTAATTACTATATAATTAATAATATGAATCAGTTAGTTTCTGGGAACTTACTATTTTTCACGCTGTTAGTAAATCGAATAAATATGTTTTATCTTTACAATTTTGAGTTGAATATATCTGCGATGGAAACACATGCTCCAATAGATAACATATCCCGGTATCGTTACATTTGACCGTAGGATATATGTTAATTTTTTTTTTTCCATTCAAGTAGAGACGGTCGGGAGGAAACAGAAGCGGAGGGGCGGTACCCCTGAGGAAGGAGGGTAGCCGATCTCCCAGGGGTCGACCGATAAAACGGACTGGTTAATCAGGCGGAGTCTTTCCTCCGGCCCTGGGGACGGGAGAGATAGCCTCGTTAGGGGGGTGAATCAGTTTATCTGCCCCCCTTGGAATTACTCATGAGTAGATATAGCCTGAGTCAGGATAGGCTTCCATATGTTCCTTTGGCACGACCATTATCGCTACAATATGTCAAATACTCCCCGAAGCGGGCCCCGGGTCGTTTGTCAGCGTCCTCTTCCTTGTCACACTTCTCCCGGTCCCGGTGTCGCTCTAGGGTAATATTTCATTCCGCCCGGTCTGCATGTTAGGAGGGCTCCTCTATAGGCAAAACATGACGTGCCAAGTTGATAATAGGTAGTCATGGGGGGCGTTCGACTGAGCCGCTGCGAACAAACATATGACTTCAACTTGCTAACAATATATTATACACATTATTTGGTAGTCTAGAATGTATCTCTCATGGCCATTTTACCAAAATTATTGCCAATTCTTCAATGGCAATTTACATCGCGATATCATATATAAGATGCAACATTTTTTTAAGAATTATATTAAATAACGATATTCGGAAAATAACCTATTAAAAAAATGTAGATTATGAAATAATATCTTGACCAGAGGCGAGGTTTTGGCTTTTTAATTTTTAATTTTATTACTAACAAGATTAAAGCTCCACTTTCCACATTTCGAAATATATGGGCCATTTTTTAAATTGGTGATCCTTTTGCATTTGTATATAAATTTCTGATATTGTTCAGTTTAATCAGATGCTCCAGGTCATGCACACATCATGCAAATGAACGGGGCATATACAATTCAAATTTGGAATGAAACTGGGGAGCAGTTAAAGTAATAAATAATGGATAGAAAACTTGCAAACAACAATGTTTCGGAACACTATACGTACCTAATCAAGCAATTTTTTTTTACCAACAAGGAGGAATCAGATACACTATTTATATTTTTTCAATTAATGTATATCAAAACTGTCATTAACTATATTATAATCTTGAATTATATTTGTTTTCTGGGTTCTTAGACTAATTATCTAACAGTTATATCGGGAGGTAGTTGATAAGCTTGGTAGCATTTTATCACAATTCATTACGGTTATAATTTATAATAAATAAATAGGAATCAAAAAGAAATTTTCAAAACTTTAATTTTCTATTGAGTAAAACAACGTACAAAAAATACAGATAATAACTTCAAATTAAGAAGATATTGTTACGTTAATTAGGTTTAAGGAATAGCTTAGAGGTTATAGGTTGTTTGTTATGGGCGATCAACTGCGCGGTCATTACGCCCCTTTTTTACTCTATGATATTGCCCAAGATATTATTCTAATATGTATTATGACGAGTATTATAATTTTTTAATATTTATCATTAATTAATATGCTCTATTTATTATATTTTTGTAAATAAGGAAATCTCCCTAAACAGCTTTATAATGCTATCCGCAGCCTTTGGTGAATCTTTCAATGCCTCCAAAATGTTGCGTTGTATATTTAGTTTTGTGTATTCGCCTTCATATCTACTGCAATCTTCTATGATATGTTTAACTGTAAGAGGGGTTTTGCAGATTTCACATTCTGGTTGTCGTTCTTTAGTAATTAGGTGAACATGGGTGAGGTTTGTATGACCTATCCGAAGCCTTGTCAGTGCTACCTCTTCTCTTCGGTTCCCTCGCAGGGAGCTAATCCATTCTCTCGTTGTAGGCTTAATGGATCGGAGCTTATTAGTGAGAGGGATTTCAGACCACATGGACTCCCAGTTGCTCCTTACTCTCTTCTTGAACCATGATTTCATGTCTTTCGGTTCATATATTTGCAGTGCAGGGCCCATCATAATTGCTGCTTCCTTTGCTGCCCTGTCTGCTGTTTCATTACCTAGAATTCCGGTATGTGATGGCACCCATAAAAAGCTTACCGACTTGTTATTGTCATATAAAATGTCCAGATAATTATTGATTTTTTTAAGTGTTTGACCATCTCCAGTATGTTTTTGAATGGCGTATATGGCTGATAATGAGTCGGAACATATTAAAATCTTTTTTGTGTTAATGTCAATAGAAAGAAGGAGAGCAGTTGCAATTGCTTGCATTTCTGCCGTAAATATTGATGTGAAAGGAGGCAATTTGTGTTTTTTTATTGTAGATGCTTGAACTACTGCGTAGCCAACATTCTCATTTCTTTTAGAGCCATCTGTATAAATAATTTCATATTGGTTGTATTTTTCCATGATAATGGAATCAAGGCTACGTGTACGTGGGGGGATACTTCTTAAAGAGAGGTCTATTTTTGGAGGAGGGTTTGTCCAGATCGGCTTATGTAAATCGTAGTCCGTGAGATCTATAGATACACTATGGATTTCACTTATAATTTCTCGGAATCTAACTGCTAGCGGTGAAGGGCTTCTTGGTTTAGAGTTATATAAATGAATATGTTGGGGATAAAAAATGTGGTTGTATGCAGGATGGTTAGGCTGGAGTTTTAATTTAACAAGATATGAAGAGATAAGCTCCTGACGGCGAAAAACAAGAGGTGGCATGGAAGCTTCTACGCAGAGGCTAGTTATGGGACTGGTCCGAAATGCTCCAGTGGCAAGTCTTATGCCCGTATGATGAACTGTATCCAGGAGTAGCAGATGTTTTGCCTTCGCTGATGAATAAACTGCGCAACCATAATCAATCTTAGATCGGACAAGGCTTGCATATATCATAAGCATACTTTTGCGATCGGCACCCCAGGATGTCTTAGCGAGCACCTTCATCAGGGACGTATTTATAATAGCTTTTTTAAGCTTCTCCCTTGCCTTCCATGAATTGATTTTAGCCTTAGCACTTAAGTTTATTACCGTTCCTATTGTTGCATTTGACTTTGACACAGCTTTCTTCACTGCTTGAAAGAACAAACCGGACATTTTAAAATTGAACCCCCAAATAATTATAACTGCTAACTATCTCAACCAGTTCTCCCTCCAAATATATACTTTTATATCTCCTTGGTTGCCCCCTACAGAAATTCAATACTTTAGTTTTTTCAATGTTAATTTTTAGCTAATTGGATGGAATAGCTTAGAACAGTCTCATACATAAAAACCTTTATTCTGTCAATTCATCATATTGTTTGACGTTTTGTTTATGTTTTTATATTAAAGCATTAGGCATATTTGTTGTTCATTATATTTAAGCATTTTCAAAAACTACAATTTAGTTATCCGAAATGTAAAATAGTCGAAAACACTGATAAATTAGTTAAGAAAAATAATATTTTAGTATACCTTTTTTAAAAATCAGAAAAAAAAAAATTTACACTAAGAAGTTAGTGAAGTCTACCTTTAGTTTTTGAAAATCCTTTAATATAAGCGAAAAATCAAATTATATGATAAATTGACAAAATAAAGGTTATATGAATGAGACTACTCTCAGGTATTTCTTAAACCTAATAAAAATTAAAAAATTATGAAACTAAATAAAATATGATAGCTTTCATTTCATAAGATGCAACTACTTATATTACTGCAACTACTTACTTATACTGCACTAAATGTTACAGATGTCATCAAAGAAAGAAAAAAACATAATAAATTAATAAATAAAATAATGGATAGAATGAAAATCCTAAGGTACACATCCTGACCTAATAATAACAAAGCATAGCCATCGAAGCTGTCTTAACCACTGAAGAGCATCCGTAATGCAATCCATAAGTGGGAGGAAATGAGATTTTTCTCTGGAAATGGTAAAAAGCGGAACAAGAAAATTTCAGTCTTTACCCCATGAAGGGTGATTAGATTTTCAAGGAAAGAATGATTTTATTCTTAAAAATACTTAAAAATAATATTGCTGGTGCAACCAGAGATTTTATTCATTTGTTTTTAATATCTAAAATGAAGAATATAATGAAGAAGAGACCAACCAAGAAGATAATATTTATTGAAAAATTAATTTATAAATTAGAGATTAATTGATATATAATTAGTCAAGATAAGTTACCTGCACAAAGATAGTCAGATAAAATGCACTACAGCAGCATTAATGGTAGTACCTGAAAATAAAAAAAACACATCTTTTGAAAAAATGAAATTAAATAAAGAATAAAAAATAAAAAATATTTATTAACAAGAATAATTATAAAACATTGAACATAAATAGCATCAAACAAAAAATTTAAAACCATATTCGATTAGCAGTACGACTAATTACTATCTCATAGAATTCCAAGGATGATCAAAATCCGTGAATAAAATGCCTGAAGAGGCCTTCGTAACATAACTGATAAATTATGATAGGTACTTAAGGGGGTAAGGGGATAGGGATAAGGGGGCAATCAGAAAAAATTGGATCTGTAACGGCAAAATGCCTTAAATTATTAAACTGTAATTATTTGTTTATTTTTTGGAATAATTTTACTGTGGGACCTGCATTTCATCTACTTGATATTAAAGTTAGGGAAAGTCTATCTATTGGGAAACAGAGAATAAAGGAAAAGTACTCCTAACCAGCGGGGGCATCTACTTACAATAATTAAGGGGACCTACTTTATGAAGTATAAATATACAAAAGGACGGTCCTCTTCCAGTCTGCGAAAATAAATGACATAATATAATAGCTGAGCATTTTCCCAGGTATTAGCTATATGTCATTTGCTCTCATAATATTTACAATAATACGTAGTAGGACTTACTAACACTATTGTAGTTAGATATTTATATTCTCCAAGAGCAATTTCTTTCTTTTAGACCCTGGAGGAGGTAGAAGGTGCTCCCCTAATACGGCGGATAAGATCAAGAATTGGATAAGAAAGGGGCGATGACAAAGAGCATCTTTTTGTGATTGTTCAGTCGAGATGAAGCTAATGGAGGGATTGGCGTGGGGGGGCCCTCGACTTGCCAAGAAACTAATCGTTGGAGCATTATATTAATAATGAGCTCTCCTGCTCCTGACACCTGTCCAGGCAGCCAGCCAACCGGGCCTTCCGGTTTTTTTTTGGTTATCCGAGGATAGGATCATTTGTGCCCTTCCGGGTGGTTAGCTTGTTAGCAGATGGTCCTCAGCAATAATGGATCGGCAAAAATCCAAACAATATATTGGCCAAGGTCGAATTGAAACAAAAATATGATTAAATAATTAAAATAAAGCAATTTTTTGAACACAGAAAATTGTTAAAAAAAAAAAAAGAAGAATATTTTAATATGTTTGAAATTAATAGCCAGCCAATGTTTCCTGGATTCAGGCACACAGGAAATCACAAAGCAAGTCAAATTACACAATTGTATGAATAAAGAGATATGTTAAGAAGAAAATAAATCTTTTTCTACTTTGTTATATCATTTAACTTCATAATAATTTGCAGAAATGGATCCAGAAATAGAAAACAAAATATGGATAAGAGACATGTGCACACAGGACACTGGGAACATGGGAGCTAATTTAAAAGATAAATAATAGTAGGTTAAAGGGGGTAGTAATATTGATAGTAAGACAATTAAAAAAAAAAAAATACTGATGAGCAGAGGTCGGACACCGCAGAGGAATCAACGACCGGACTATGGCCAGGACACCAGCTGACACGGAGACTAATAGTCCAGTATTAAATAATTTTCCACTGTATCGTTATTGTTCGTGCGGTGGTTTTTCAGCGTGGAAAAGAGAAGAAAAAAATATATATTGTGGTTTAGATCCACAATTGCCTGGAGCATCTGGGAATGAAGGTCAGGTCCTATTCAGCCGTAGAGCCAGTTCCCGCCACTCTTGGCTAAAAAACTACCTCCCTCCAGATGGTTCCAAAGTTCCATATGCCTGTCTGGAAGATGCAGAAACTGAAAAACACAGTCTATGGGGAGGGGAAGGCTTCTGAAGAAGTCACTGGCACAGAAATAACCGGCCCAGTATTTGGAGAAGGGGGCAATAATCGGTGATTATTGCGCCCCCCCCACTCTTCGGGGACCGCCAATCCTGGCCCCTAGTTATCGATTGTCCTCTCCTCGTCGTCAGCGGACCTCAGGGTCCATCCATCACAGAAGCCGCTTTTATCTCTTGCCAGGAATCCGGATCGATGAGCCAGCCAACCAGCTAAATGAAACTAGCATCTCCTAACCGATTTACTTCAACATCGCGACCATTGTAGGATATAGTTCTTATATTTGTTTAAACCGATAAGTAAAATTTTCAAATACAGATAGGAAAATACAGAACATTCAAATTAATGCTAATATAATTTTATGCATTAAAATCTTTAAGAAGAAACAAACTAAAAAAGTTCGTGTCTACTATCCACAACGTTGAAAGTATTTTTCTTCCACATCTTTATCTGCTATCCTACGCAGATACTAATTCAACCGCAGTTATTAAAATGGATAAGTAAAAATAAAAATAAAAGCCCTGCAGTCTTCTGAAACATCGACGTTTTTACTAATGTTGTCCTATAGAAATATATTCCTCTATTGCTTTAGTAAGTAAATGAGAACATGACCACAATGCGTAATGCTTACCGTATCTATGTATTTTCAAGTCGAAATATTTCTAAACCTTATCATTTTTTTAAATTCTGGCTGCTTTCCTCCAAGAGACTGTTTGTACCATCATATTTTTTCCCCCTTTTGTAATGCTGAGCAGCCACGTTTTTCATCCATATAACATCAAACTCTCTGCTAGTGCCTTATAGATTTTTTTTTTTTTGAGATATTACTGCATCGCAATAAGGCATTCCTTCTGATTTTTTTTTTTTTTTATTTGGTCCTTCCCTTCCTCGCCTGTTAGGCTATACGGGGTTTCCCGGGCCAGGGGAGTGGGTGGGGGATTGAGCCGAGTATTATTAAATGTGCCCTGGCTCCGGGTTTTGAACTTGCTATCTTTCGGATCTCAATCATACGTTGCCATGGGCAACGCGTATTTTCTGACGCATTGCCCACTCGGCCATCCCGCCACCCATTCCTCCTGATTCATTGTAATTCTCAATCTTCAATATTGGACGAGAATCAATTCTGTGTCTTCTTTACTTTTGTATTAATTAATATTGTCATGTTGTATATCAGCTCTATAATTTTGTATTCATCTTCTCACGAAGAGATTTTTACTCTGTAACCATGGGTCTATTGCAATATGATTTTAACAATGAATAGTAACCGCCTATTGACATTGAGCTGAGAAGCAGCAGCTGGGGAGTGAAGAGGAGCAGGTAGGCTTATTGTTAGCTGGCTAGAACATGGATCGATGGCTTTTAGAGGATTAAGATAGTTTATGGGACGATTGAGCGAAGGGGCTAAGTATTAAGCCGAGAGGTCGGGAGGAACGTGATGGAGCATAGCAATGGGGAAGCATTACCCGGACCGCAACTATTAATTAAGCTACTCCCCACCGCATCTTACAAAGCCCAACCATCTATACATCTCATTAACAATTCTAAACGTCAATAAACCCACTTAGCCTTCAAAGAATGAAATTGTCAATATCAATTAGGCCTCAGGTCTAAAATACTCTTTGGAAGTATTGCTCAAGTGATCAGGCTCACTGGAAGAGTAATTTTGAGAAAAATAAAGTACAAATAAGAAAGGCAGAACGAAACAGATATTTAAATTTTACTTATATTTGCCAATAAATCAGATCTACCTAGACACTAAATGTTTCTATATGTCAATCGATCCACCTTAAAACAAATGATTCGTCGATTTAGTGGATCTCATAACATGATATAGCAGTGGATGCTAAGCACTTCAAATGTAATAGCTACCTGATGGGACTAAAAATAAGCAACTCGTCTATGTGCCGTAACAATTTTTTCATTTTCATGAAATGACCTTGAAAACAGAAGTTTGAAAAGAGGAAAAGATAGTATTTTAGCGTTAAACCTTCCACCAATGTTCCGGATGGAGTAGGGTAAAAATATATAAAATCATAGTAATGAATTGATGACTTTAAGAATTAAGAGTAGAAGCTTTAACTTCTTAAAAACATCTAACTCAATTATTTAACTTAGGAAATCAAACGAAACTAATTAAATCCCTTCCAAGTTTGGGAGTATTTATCAGACAAGGAGTGTACGGAGGATTTATCAGAAGCAAAAGAAATACTTTTGCTATAACAATTAAAAACTTGAAATGAACAGTATATTTAATGCATTTTTGGAAAATATTTTTATGCATGGGGTTGTAATGACGGTATTTCATAAAAGGCTTTTGTTGTTAATTGAACGATGAAACGTGAAAATCGTTGATGCGAGCTAACGCAGCGTGGAATTGACAATAGCCTCATTTAGCCAGAGGATTATCAATACAAGGTAAATGATGGCATTAATTAACATGTACTAACGGAGAACATTTGCCTAAGTTAAATCAGATACACCAGCCTGTTTGGACCAGTTCTCCTCTTGCCTTCGCACCATGCATAACTCACAATGACAGCGTTTAACTACGTAACATATTCCAGCAACATATGTCAAAATTATCAAGTCAGTTCATACTAATCTGTTTCCCAAAACTAATTCAATTTTCAATGATATTTTTCGGGCAATAAATGTTAATGAACGCGGAGAACAACTTTAGAATCGAAATTTTGAGAGATGACTATGATGCTTGATCCAACATAAGCCTAAATACAAATCATACGTACCTAAGGAACTTACTCTTCAATCAAGGCATCTTACTAAATCTTCCAATAGAATTCATCTAAGAGGAATAAAATATAGTGAAATTTTTAAAAAAGTTTATTAGTTGGAATCGAACCACAATGTTTACTAAAAATTTGCTTTAAACTAGCGGAAGCAGAATATTTTCCAGAAATATAAAAGAACAATTAAAGCTAATATTTGAACATGAACGGAAAAGGAAGTAATCTGGCTCGATTCCACGAGCGCTGTATTTATGAAGAAAACGTGGAAGTAAGAGAAAACCGCGATCAGTCTTTCAATTCACCGAAACCAGGGATCAATTGGTTTTTATACTCTGTCAACACTATTTTCAAATAATCCCTTTGCCTTTTACCCCCATCCTTAGCCATTCAACCTCCACCGAAATTTCATATGTTAAAAAATGAAAATCAATTCTTGACCTTCAGTTTATATTGCTGTTGAATTGAAACTAAAACTTTATAATAATCTGAGCATATGTACATTGAAAGATGAAAAGGGGATTTCAATAAAGCTTCAAAAAAAAAGAAAAATAAACATAAAACCACAGTAAAAATAATATTTAATGTCCACAAATCCAACACGTGGATTGGGTCAGATATGAAAGAACATTCGCTTAGCTTACTTAATATCCAGTAAACTTCAAATATTTTTTTAAAGGTAGCACGGTATCAAAATATGGTAAGATCAAAAGATGAGAAATGCTACTATTTATAGGTATTTTAATGTATAAAAACAGCGATAGGTGAATTTAAGACATCTGGGAACAACTAAAGCTGATGATAATAGATAATTGGAAAAACAAGAAATATGTTCTAAAAATTAAATATGTAAAATCGCTCAAAAAGAACCAGCACTAGCAGGTTCTATAACCAGTACTCCAAGGTTCTAATCATCACGAGTGCTTTTATACACGATGTATCAGGGAAATTTTTTTATCCATGCAATAAACCGTCCTGTTGTGCTTTTTTTAAAAAGATAATTGAAAAAAGAATTATTTTAATTAGCTACTCCTGCTCGAAAAACTTCATTGAAAGTCGAACGGAATAAATATAATTGAATTTAATCAGTAAACGACAACTGATAAAGAACGGATTTTTGCTTGAAAGTCAGTCCACCTTAGTAATTATTCATTCAACGCGTTGATTGTAAATTATCTTAACAAAAAGCTAGCGAGAAACCTCAACAAAATCTGAAGACAAACAAAAACGTTGAAGGTTTTTAAGTTTTAAAAGCTTTTTCCTCTGATAAAGTTGATCATCCTATACAATATGCATGTCTAATAGTAAACACGTAGCATTCATGTATAATTACAAATCAATGTTATTTTAATTTAAATACTCTAATAAATGTATACAATAAGCGGCTATATGCCTTTCTTTTTTTACCCGGACAATTTTTAAACTTTATAATTTTATTTCTTTGCTAGTTGAATACCAGCACCTTATATTTTTCCTCAAATTTTGAAATTTTACTTGTTCACATAAGATGATTTAAAGGTATTGGATAATTTTGAGAGAAACTAGCGGTACATTCTTGAAGGATAAATAAATGTATTGTATAGTTAAAAGTGATTTATTCAATATATCTACCAGATCCCTTGCAATAACCCGCAAATTTAACCAATCGGAAACTTATATGCACAGTATCTGATACTTGTGCGCATCAAATATTGCTTAGGTGTTTTGAAGTTTACATTGGAATGCTGAAACGAGGGTGAAATTGGAATAGGGAATGCAGGGCATTGAAAAGGAGGGGTAATGTAGGTTATACCGGGAGTGTGTATATGGAAACAGGGAAATGGGGAGGTTAGGAGCGGTTGGGAGGGGTATGCTAGTAGTGCAGGGTGTTTGTCCGAAGGCCCCAAGGGTCCACAGTCCCACTAGGCCACTCCACCTTACCAAACCTGGCCCGCAAACATTTTCCACCTACCTTCAGAATTACACTCCACCAACTTAACACTAGCTACTGGTCAACAGGGTCAAAATCCATTCTAGGATCAATTTAAACGTCTCACGCGGAACACACAATATTATATTTAAACAAATTAAAAGAAAAGCAACAAAAAAATTAATTTCTAAAAAAACAGAAAAGCACATCTGTCAGTTCAGTGTTTATTATAACAAGTAATTGGTTGGATTATTTGCAGTATTTTTTTTTTTTTTTTATGAACAAAATACATCTACGGGCAATATTTCTTAAAGCAATGGTATATTGACTAAATACAATATAAATAATGGAGAAATAATAATTCGTCACCGGGAACAATTTTCATTCTGTTTTTTTTTTTTTTTCAAAATCATCAAATAAAAAATTTTCTTTTACCAAAATCAATAATTTTGGTAAAAGTTTCCCGATATTACTACTGGGCACGGCCTATTTCGGTAGGTTATGTAACCGTGATTCAAGGGGACTTTCATCGCGTTATTTTAAAATTCAAGGGGATCAACGCTAAATTGCAAGAGAGAAAACATTGAACAATCATAGCCATGATATTTTTAGTGCGTTTTCATGAATAAAGAAATCTTATTTTATAAATAAAATCAAAAGAATAATCGAAAGAACAATATAGAAAATCTTTGCTCACACATAACGAAATACGAAATCCTTGATGGGCGCTAAGTCTGAAACAAAAGGAATCGGAAAAACAATAGAAGGAAAGATACAAAAGGTCGTATTGCTCAAAGGTCCAGCTTTATTTCCCTAAGTTTACATTTAATTTGCATTTAGATCACAAAACAACACTTTTAAGTATTTTCACTCCTCCCTCTTTTCAGCACTGAAATTTATTTCTACAGGGTTGAAGGTTCATAATAAAAGACACACACACACGCACGCACGCACGCGCGCACTGTAATGTATTCATTTTTAATCTTTTTACTTTGAACATCAGTAATGGTTTTAAATCAGGTAAGAACAAACAGAGGACAATAATTGCACCACACCTTTCAGTTACATTTACACAACCTACTTGGAATAGTAGCCCACGTTTTTGATAATTTTGTAAACGCAATTTGGGAAATTCACAGAAAATACCTTTATCTACATTATTTTTGCATGTTATTCTATATGGGGTATAGAATAGGTATAATTATTGTAAAACTTGAAAGTCTTCAGTAATTTTCGATCCATTATTTTTTTTAAGGTGAAAAAATCCTAATTTCATAAAAAATCGATTTTTTAAAATCATTTTTTTGTAAATAAGAATGTCGTGAATGGAAATCGATAGAAGGGTTACCTACGGTTTGTAGAAATTGGAACTTAGTTTTTGGAACTCAGTCTCTAATGCCTTTCCAGAAACCTACGAAAATGTTTGATCCAGCAAAAACCATCTAACATTTCATTCAATAATCTATCATGGAATTCTACTATAAAGTTTAATTTTAAGCGTTTAAATTAAACGCACTATTAAGGATTACGTGCTTTTCTACGAATTACTCTCTAAATAACTAATAAAATAGTTTTCACTTTCATCTTTGAGATTGTTATAATGCAAAACGTATAACAACATGGCGTCTAATTTTATTCTTCAATTCAGTTTATATGAAAATTTGATTTATTTACCGTGGAAACAAATGATTTCCATTAAATAGCTTTGTTCCAACAAGCACTAAATACACGTAGACAATTAATTATTTAGTCTTGTACTGAAACTCGAACCATATGGGCATTTTTGTGTTACTGTATCGTTACAGTTGTTACAGTTGTGTGGCATAGTAAATAATTGTTTTCTTGGAATAAAAATTATTTAAATCCTCATACATACAAGCGTTAAAATATAATACATATAGAATAACTTACATTAATTATAGAATAATTAAGAATTATTGATTGTTTTAATGCATGTAATGTAATTAACAAAGAGAAGAAAAAGAAAAAAACCTTTACGCATGAATTGAGACTGCAAATTCAACTATCGTGGCTAATGAGGCCTCCTCCAAGACATTCAAGTAATCCTCCACGTTGATTTATTACGAGAGGGGGTTTCCGTTCAGCCACGCTTTTGGCCGCGAGGTATTCATTGAGTATTAAAAGCATATTTATGGAAATGGGTCCGTATCATTAGCTCAATTATGGAAATCACCATTCATCCAGAATCAGCTTGTAACGGAACCATCATTAAGTAACTGGGCGGTTTGAAGAAGAAAAAACAACATCAACAGTATCAAATTAAAACTATTTAATAAACGATTATGGCACATTTAATGCTTTAATAGCATAAAATTCTCATCTGTTAACACAGTACGCTATGAAAAGAATAGCAGAGAAAAATCTACAGAAATAACAAATCTATGGCGAGAGAGAAATCTGAGAAAAAAAACTTAGCATAGAGGTTTACAGGAATTTTGATTTTGTATATCATGGACTAAGTGTAAGTCGTTACCTTAGCTATCCCATTATGTCCCACGTCTATATCAGCATATATTATCATCAATTTATAATAATAGTGATAATAATTATTAATAACAGTTTATTAAATAATTATTTTACCTTTGTTTCAGTGATATTTTCATGTTTCACGATTCATAAATAATTGTTTACATCAACTTAAACTTGTTTTTTTCTAATTTACATCTTATTCATTTAAAAATGATGAAGACTTGCCTCGCTGGTTCAGTCGGTTACAATAAAATTTACTATATTTGTAGACCACCATCTCTTACAATCACTTTCCTAATTCTACATAATACCAATAAAACAAATCAAATATCCAAAAACTAACAACAGTAGAAAAAGTACAGTGACAATACAATGAATGAAATTTCAATTATCTTTCATATACAAAAAAAAAAAAAAAGGAAAAAACAACGAATATTTTTTTCATGTTGATCACTTTCGCAGAACAACTCTAACAAAGAATTTATAACTTTTTTTTCCAAAGCGAGTTAGCTTCAGTTGATGACTTTAGTCACCAGCAGCGGTCAGGCATCACCTCCAGTCCAAAACATTATCTGACGTTTTTAATACAAAAAAAAATTGGGGAGTATAGTTGGGGGGGGGGGAAGGGTTTTTAAATCATTTTACTTTAAAATTTCTTTCACTTCAATAATTTTCAACATTATATTGGAGGTAACAGGTTATCCTGAAAATAACAATGACCTTTGATTTTTTTTTTTAATAAATACATTTTAAATTAAAATCCTTGTGACTTGCAATCAGTGACATGTTTCAAAGTATTCAATGGTTCAAACTGTTCAAATACATTCTTTGAAGCAATATGAAACCTTATTTTACGCAAAGGACACAATATTTCTTATCTATAATCAGTTAATCATAGAAGATAAAATAAAAAAAAAGTTGCAAATTTATTTCAAGGCTAATCAAAATATGGACTTTATATTTAAGCAATTTAGACAAAGTTAAAGTCGAACATAAAGAAGGTTATCGAACCCAGAAGTTCGGTGAAGATACCACCAACACAACTATCCCTAAATATTACTGATTAACATTAATAACAGAGGGAAAACGGGGGAGGGGGACAAACCAATCATAGTATTATTTAAAATTTACCTTTCAAAGAACTGCTTACAGCACCCCACTATAGGCATCAATTACCAACGATTGTCATTAATGATTTTTGGTTATGAAAAGCAAAAAAAGGAAACTTATTTTATTAACACGTTTTAACTGTTTAAAAAGTGTATACTTAATAAGCAATAAAAAGAGGATAATATGATCAAGGACGATAAACAGAAATATTGACTAACACTCGACAGTTTCCTGTCGCTGTATACAGGTCGTCGCTAAGGGAATACAGTTTCGATGAAACACAAGCTTTTAGCCTCCTTGCTCCCGATCTTAGGGGAAATGGTACCATCCATAAAGGCAGAGACACGATAAGGTATAGCCAACGCTCAGGAAAGCTCACACGTTGCTCGGGGTGAAATATGAGGGTCGGAGCTAGTAAATCTGGGGCCCTCTTCTACACTCTGCCGCCTCCATCCCACAACCCCAAGGCAACCTCATCTAATGAGCTCCAATGTCAGGAAAAATGTCAATGCATTGTCCAATTAAAAAAAAAAAAAAAAAAAAAAATATTGATCGGAAGAAAGATGAAATGAAACTACGTTTGAATCGTAACTAAACTAAAAAATAGCATGGAAATGTTTAGGATGTAATAAGATATCTTTAGAGTAATATCTGCTGATCCTTACACACCCAATAACAAAGTTCATTTATTTGTTCCTTTACGTCACAACAACGTTTCGTAGATTCACCACTATCATCAGGCTACTGTAAGATTAAAACAATTCTGGGTTTAAATATATTTATGAATTAATTTGTATTAATTAGAAGATTACTCACCAGCATGTCAATTAGATGTTTTAATAAGAATAAGGCTAAATAGTTTAATTTTTGTTTTAAAATTAGCTGTTTACAGCAAATATTCAAACATAAGATTTGATTCTCAAAGGGACACTTAATGTCTGAGCTTTAAAAGTTGCACAAAACACAATCCCAGTTAAACCTTCCCTTATCTCCCCACAATTCACTAAACGTTATTGTAAATTATTTTCTAAAGTAAGTTACTAAGAACTGAAAATTAGAATTTTAATTAATAATGTTAGCATAATTTAATCTTAGGATTTTGGCAACTGTCTAGATATAAAATGAGGTATCCATATTTTTACTTTCCCTTTTTTTTATATAGTTGTCTAAGATTTTTTTTTTTTTTTTTTTAAACATAGAGATTTAAACATAAGATCATATTTTAAAAGTATTATTATTTAGATTTTTTGTTGGAAATACCTTAGATTTTTCAATATCCAAGTAAGATTTAATCCTTTGTTAATAAATAATCCTTACTCAGTTTAAGTTAATTTTTATTCCGTTTTCTAGCCACTAAACACAAAACTTAACCTTTGTTCCCAAGATAACAGATTACTCGACAGTAGCAGCCATGACACAGCCAATTTAATCTTTTTGTGTGACTTTATGGAATTTTCTATCTTAATATTTAATAGTATTTAATAGCAGAAAATAATTAACTAGAAGTAAATAGTAGACGCTTGGTAGCTAATATTATATTAGCAGTAATAACTATCACAAACTCCGCTGCTCCGATAAGACCGCGAAAGTTTATTTTGTTTCTACATATAGTGTTTTATAATGAAGGATAATGATGAGTTGTTTAAAGTATTTGGGAAAAATGTTAAATTAATATTGATAACGATGTAAATTGAAGATATTTAAGTAAAATCATCAATTGAAATTAGGAGCATTTAAGAATGGAAGAAGAATTTAATGAATTTTTTAAATGAAAAACAGTAAGAAACGCTTCTGTTTTGCGAATGTGTTACGATCCTCTATTTTTCGAAAGCATACATATGTAAGAGGTTAATTAGAAAGGGCGAGAGTTAAACATAAAATTCAGATCGTGGCGGTAACGTTTCGGAGGGGGATGGAGAAGAAAAACAATTCAACAAAAAAAACTACCAACTTGCAGCCAACTCACTTCACGAATGTTTAATTCTGGAATAAATACATTACAAAATAGTACGGAATCGAGAGTCTGGTTAACAGTAGTAGAATTGATCTTTCATTTTATTAGTTGATCATTTACTTACAAAAATTTAAAGAAATTGAAATTCTTGGAGAAGGGTTATAAGAAAGAAGGTAAATCAATTTTAAGCAAAATCTGACGCTATGGAAAATAACCTTTTTTTAGTTCATACTTGGAGGGCAGTTAAGATGGGTTGGGTGGCAGGATGGCCGAGTGGGCAAACGCGTCAGAAAATACGCGTTGCCCATGGCAACGTACGATTGAGAATCTAGCAAGTTCAAAACCCGGAGCCAGGGGAAATTTAATAATTCTCGGCATAAATCCCCCACCCTCTCCCCTGGCCCGGGAAACCCCGTATAGCCTAACAGGCGAGGAAGGGGAGGACCAATAAAAAAAAAAAAGTTAAGATGGGTTCTAAAATGTACTCAATGCTCAGATAACATTAACATTTTTTTTTTAAATGTTAGTTTTATAAACTATCGATGGAACCTCACGCCTTTCTTTTCAAATAATAATAATACAGGCTTAACGAATCCGATGATTGGATGACAACACCACCAATCGCTCCATGCTCACCTGCCCTCGTCCAATATCAACTCCATAAAATGAGTCCTCACAGATTTCAACCACCCTCGTTTTGGTTTACCCCTCGGTCATTATTCAGTCGGCAAATCGCTTATCAATTTTTTGGTGCTTCTTCCCAGCTACGACTTCCATTTTTTACGCCCATTTCAACCGACGTAGAGCAATAACTTAGATTTTATTAACCGGAAAAATATCACGCAATGCGGCTTGGTGTAAATCCAGTTAATTCATCCATTCCGGTACAATTATCTACACAGCAGTTTAATTCCAAAAACCTTAAGACGTTGCTCATCCCTTTATGTAAGCGCCCATGTATCACATCCGTAGAGAACTCTTAGAAGAATTGAAGTTTTGTAAATACTAGGGTTAAAATTTCGGGATAGATAGCGAGAGGAGCTAATTAATTTTGAAGCAGAAAAATACAAAATATTTCCCGCCTTTAATCTAACCTAAACTTTCTTTTTAATTTCGTTTTTTATAGTTATGGTAAACCTATAAATCTCAAGAGCGTCAAACGTCTTTTACTTCAATATACCTCAAAAACGTCACCGTTTCTGCAGCTAACCATATATTTTTCTTATTCTTATTTATTTCCAGCGAAAGTTCTTTACTGGATTTCATCAAAATTTTAATATTTAGTTTTATAATTTCCGCGTCATCGGCACAACTCAGCACGGATATTTTTCCTCCCTGGTTCAAACATTTTCCGCAACGCATAACCCCCTAGTGGCATATTTCACAGCTAAATTAAAAAATACAGCTGACAGCGAATCCCTTTGATTTAAATCAAAGCTAACCTCAAACCTGTCAAAAAATTATTAGCGACTACGACTAAATTGAATGTTTCGGTCATGCATATCATAACTAGATTTACAAAATTTTTTGGTATTCCAGCAGAGTCAGATGTCAAACAGTATTTCTTTTCAAATAGAAACCTTTTTTTTTTTTTTTCTTCTCAATTCGGGTCAATGATACGTGAGCAGTAAACAGTTATCTGAAGGCTTTTGGGGGTGGGAAGGGTTAAGGAGTGTCAAGAACAATGTAAAGAGGATAAGATGTTTCCACTTGAGAGCCTATTTCTCCAGTGAGGGCTATATTTAGAAAACCACCCTCTTGGGTACTGATTAAAAACAGTTCCTCGGAAGGAAAACTCTTCTGCCGAAATTCAATTCTGAGAAAAATATTAATAAAAAGACTGGTGTTTAATTTTCAATATATAATTATAGGGAATAATTCCTAAAAAAACAAATCATAACAAAATTATTCATTTACCTACTGAAAAAAAAAAAAATCTGGTGCGATGCGCGCAACACACAACTTTCACTTACCAACTTACTTACATAAGAAATCGGCATGTTTTTTTAATTGTCATTTTTATAAATAATATAAAAGAGATGACTTGATTTTGATTAAAAATGATTAATTTAATCAAAATCATTAAAGCCATTTTTGAGATATTCCAAGAAAATGTAAAAATTAGAAAAAAAAATTATAAAATAAAGAGCCCCCTGCATTTGACCAATTTTGATGAAATGTTGTCTGTCACATTGTGAGAATATACATACACCAAATATCCAGTCTGATAAAAATCATTACAGCCGCTGTTGAGTAAATAAAAAAAAAACGTGAACATAAGAAAAAGTTTATTAAATGAAGTACCCCCTCCGTTTCACCAATATTGATGAAATTTCGGCTGTCGCATCGCGGGCATATACATACATCAAATACCCAGTTTCATCAAAATCATCATAGCCGTTTTTGAGAAAATAAAAAAAAACGTAAACATTAGATAAAATTCTTTAAGTAAAGTCCCCCCTCCGGTTAATCAATTTTGATGAAATTTTTACAGTCGTATCTCGGGCATATACATACATCATATACCCAGTTTGATCAAAATCGTTAAAGCCGTTTTTGAGTAAATAAAAAAAACACGTGAAAATGATACAAAATTTATTAAGTAAAGTCCCCCCTCCGGTTAATCAATTTTGATGAAATTTTTACAGTCATATCTCGGGCATATAAATACATCAAATATTCAGTTTAATCAAAATCGTTAGAGCCGTTTTTGAGAAAATCGAAAAAAACCTAAAAAGTTATTAAATAAAGTACCCCCTCCCTTTGAGCAATTTTGATGAAATTTTTGCTGTCATATCGCGGGCATATGCATACACTAAATATCCAATTTCAGGTTCCCACGGTTTATAGTTTTTGAGCTAGTCTGTTCACACACACACACACACACACACACACACACACACACACACACACACACACACACACACACACACACACACACACACACACACACACACACACACACACACACACACACACACACACACACACACACACACACACACACACACACACACACACACACACACACACACACACACACACACACACACACACACACACACACACACACACACACACACACACACACACACACACACACACACACACACACACACACACACACACACACACACACACACACACACACACACACACACACACACACACACACACACACACACACACACACACACACACACACACACACACACACACACACACACACACACACACACACACACACACACACACACACACACACACACACACACACACACACACACACACACACACACACACACACACACACACACACACAGACACACAGACACACACACAGACACACACACACACAGACCATTTCGCGGGACTTGGTTATTTCGACTCAGGGGGTCCCAAAACGTGTATTTCCGTTGAAAACCGGAAGTCGAAATTTTTCACGATCGCAATACTTCCACTTACTATATATTTCATATATAGGTAAGTGAAAGTAAAAATGAAATATTAAAATAAATGAATTAATCACTAGTAAACAACTTCAGAATAAACATATTTCAGAAGATTATTGAGACAAATTGTTTTTAATTATATTATTATATCAATTTCCAAATATTCACTTTCTCTAAAATTGAAAGTCGTCAGAATTGGGAATGTTTTCATTCTTTACTGCTTTAAAATTCAAAACTGGCTATTCTTCTTTTCGACCAGTTACATAAGTTCATTATTGTTTACAAATAATCAATTTAGTGGAAACTGTCTAGAGAAAATAAAATCAGATCTCTACACCCATGGAATTATACAAACAGTTCTCTACTATCCAGAAAATTGTTGAAAAGTGAACAAGGCCAGCTTTAAGGTGTCACCTCTCATACATAATAATTACTGTCTTCCTTGGTGTGGTTTAAAAACGAAAATCATATTAATAGTGACAACTTTTTTTTATAATTTATTTATTTTAAATAGTCCTTGCTTCTCCTTATCAGGCATGATTTGAGCCTCCTTGCTCTTATTCTACAAGAAACAGATTTGAAAATTGATTTTTAGATCTAAAAAATATCTTATGCCATTTAATTGCCTTTATTAAAAATTTAAGCATTTACAATATTATTTCGAAAGTACGAATGTAGCAAAACTTATGTTATTAGCAACCATTTACAGACAAAAATTATAACGTTATTGATTAAAATATATGATATTTTCAACAAAATTATATTCATATTTCCCAACAGATATAACATATATTTCTCCAGGTTTTCAGGGTTAAATCATTTCGCCGTTGCACATCTAATAAATGCACAAGCTGCCATATGAACTTTCATTAACTAAAGCAGTTTTATGACTTTAATTATACATATATAACCGTATTTATCACATTAAATCCGAATCTTTCACAATTTTTAAAATAAAATCTATAATTTTTTTTTAACATCTCTGACTTTAAAAATGAAACTGTGCTTAAAAAGGAAAAACATATACCCCAATTTACGTCGAATTCGACTTATTCTGAAGTTAAGTGAACTGAATAAAATTTGTATAGATACAGAACTCCGAAATAGATATCGGATAAGGGTAAAAGCCCAAAATAGATCTACTTCAGTGTGGAATCGGGAAAAAATAAATAAAATCCGGCCCCAAGTCAGCTATGAGGCATTACCTATAAAATAATTCTTTAAAAGGTGCACAGTGATTGAAGTTACATAATAACAAACCCAAAGATAAAAAAAAATATATATCCTTTTTTTCAATCTTCTCCCTTTTTTTCTTTATTAGAAACAGGTGAATACGAGATATACCAATCAAGTTTAGTTTTCAAATTAATTAAATATTCTATAAAAAAAATTGTTTCTCATTGAGTTTTTGAGATCATAAAAAATAACTGCTAGTATAATTTTTTTGGTTCTTAATAATAAAAAAATATTGTAAAAAACAAAACAAAGAGCAATGGTCCTTCTATTTCTAATTAGCCAGGAGAGAGCTAATTATTCTTGCTGCTTCAATGGCAACACTTGGTAAGATCCGAGGGCTCTGGGTTCAGCTTCCTAATAAGCTTGCCAGTTCAGCGGTGTTTAGCGGGAAGGATTGATTGTTGCACTTATAATTTTAAAAAAATTACAAAATTAAATTCAGGAATATATTTTTAGAAAAAGTAAATATACATTTCGATAAATATGTATATATTTTGGAACAATGATTTATAAACAAGGTTTTGTCTTTGTTTATGAAGAAGAAAAAAAATAGGCAGAAAAAGTACAAAAATGTATTCTAATTAAAAAGGGAAACAGAAAGGCGGGCGAGGACACACCCAAGGCCCAGTTCATAAAATATTCTCCGCCCGAACTGAGAAAAACAATTAAAAAGTTAAATTAGCCAAACCTCGTGGGTAGGGGGTAGTGTATATTCCCGGTTATAAACTTTACTACAATTTTCCTTTGTTTTTTTTTCATACTACATTCGTCTAATCCGGTCTATTGTTCTTGAAACTCTGTTACGCTGGCACTCTTCGCTGAAATGTAATCTAGTTCATTATGGGTAATAATTAGATGGGCTAATTATGGAGGAATATGTCCAAATAGAAGATAAATCTCCACTGTTTTATGTTTTAATTCAAGGGATTTTTGTTGTATTTTTCTGAGTAAAGCAATAGATCCGAAATATCCAAAGAGCTACTCTAGTGAATAAAGGGGTCAAGCTGCTGCATGAATACACTGAATATTAGGATATTACGTCCATCTTGAATTTTACCGTAATACCTATCTTGAGACTGATTAGGGAAAAGGATATAAAACTTATGGTTTCATATCACTCTCCGATTTGCGTAGGAAAAGAAAGTGTATGTGTTTTTTTTAATTCTATTTTTTTGTTTTTTCTTAATCCATTTCTTCTCGGTTTTCCAAAAAATGGAATATTTTTTGATCCATTGATCTTGTTTTCAATTCTTTTCTTAATAAGTATTAAAAATAATTTGAAAATATAATTATATTTTACTTAACCATATTGCAGTAAAATTAATTGGCCCTACGCTAAAAAACAGGACAAGAATTTTTATTTTTTTATAAAAGAAAGAGTTTTTTTTCTGGCTTCTTATTACAACGAAAGGAAACAAATGCCAAATGTCATGATTGAATCACCATATCCAAAATGTTCGTGCACACATTCTATCCCGGTGTTCTAAAGTGAATGAAATATCTAAATATCTAGGTTCTAATGAAACCTATGACAATCTTAAATTATCTATTTCTTTTTTTTTTTTTGTTAAAATCACCAATAACAATACAATATAATAACGACAAATAAAAGGAGAAAAAACATTTTATAAAGGCAGGAAAAATGGTTTAAACTCAGTTTTATCAAGACTACAATAAACTGTAATAATTTTTTATTATTTATTATTGCTAGTACTCCAATGGTCCATAATCCCCACTAAAATTAAGGGATGAGAAACGACTAGGTAGAGGATTCCGTTCGGATACTTGTGGTTGTATGGTATGTATTTTGATATTGGCATCGAACATTTGGGTTATTTTTATTATTTTAAGCTAATAATACTTTATTGAGATTATTCAAGTTTTACTTATGATAATGAATAAACATACTAATCACTTTTCAAATCGTGTTAGTATTTAATATTGTTACATAACTTTGTGACATTACTTTTTAAGGAAATTAGGTCTGAAAATAAAGTTATATTTACTATCCATAAGCATAATTGCTTAGAATGCTGCCAGTAATAATGATCAAAGATTTTGGGAATGAAAACAATTTCTAAAGATAGATAAGATCATGATTCACGATAAATAACTAGCCAGACTGTTTTCGAAGGTGCAACTCATAAAAGGAGCTAAAAGTGGAAGTGAAAATAAGAAGATTATTTTTCGGAAAATCCTACTCCTTAAGAAGCCTCCTTAATGTCAATTAGATTGTCTAATTAATCAAAATTGTCCAGAGGCGTAGTGGGTGTAGAGTTGGGCGCAGAAGACTTTCCCCAGTTTGCCTCCAACTTCACGAGATAAGCGAAAATACATCAAAGGCACCTCCAAGTCTAGAGTTTTCGGGAGATAAGAGGAAAGCCTTCCCATCTAAATATATATTCTTGTCTTGGTTGTTGTTATACATTACAGCACCCTCTTTTCCACCTCATTACTGCGATAGGGAAGATTGAAAGGAAAATATTGTTTTTCAAATACTATACTACACGTTCTGAACCCTCTTCTAAGAAATATATCCAGGTCTTTGTATTTCTTTTTCTAATACTACAAGTAATAATCCTTGATAAGCATTTCTGTTTGAATACATCATATTAACTTCATCAGTTAATTTTAACTAAGAAGTTCCTCCCGTCCGATAAGATCGCTGAACAAGTAAAAAGTAAGAAAGTGAGTATAAGAGTAGATATAAGAGTGGCCGACATGGTTTGCCTAGAGGATTGAATGCACTATGTCACACAATTTTATAATAATTAGCTCATATAACATCTCATACAATCATAGATCTCCTTTAACTAAACCACTAGATAACCGTAGATAAATTAGTTATTGGTGTTTCTAATTTCAACAAAACATAAAACATTAACTACCAACTTTTTAAAGATAGTACTCATCATCTTTTTTATTTAAGATAGTACTCATCATCTTTTTTTATTTCATTAGTTTTAGCAAGAACTGATATAAATAACTAAAAAATAATACAGTTATGTTCAGATTCAAAAATAGAGCGACACTATGGAATAGGGGGAAAATCCTACCCAATACAAAATATTAGCATATACATATATGTATATATTAAATCGATAATTTTATTGACTCCTAAACCCGTAAGATGAGGATTTTTAAAAGGCTTCTCCTCTAAGATATTTTCATAGCATGGAATATTCAAGAGTCCATTTAAATCTAAATTGGAGCCTCTTAGAAAAAAAAAAAGAATAAAAATAAATAATATAAGCCCCTCAACTGAATTAACGGTGAAGAGTCAGCCACCCATCCCACTAAATGATTAATGAAGATTTATAACTGAATCTGGGGATAGAAGGGGGTGGGTTATAAATATTAATGAAAAAAATAACCTGGAATATCCTTTACCCATATTTCTTCATTATCATAATTAACTTGATGAATCGCTTAAACATAAACATTACTGTTTAATTTTTTATTTATAAGCTAAAGTTGTTTTAGGCTATAAGTTGGAGGTCACTATATGACATGACATTTGACTCACAAGTCGGGTGTTTCAACGATGTGAAACTATAGCGCAAAACTGTTTAAAATTGACGTGCGCAATCGAATGCATACAAATAAGGTGTGAGGAGTGGTATATGTGGAGTGAAAAGTTCAACTTAGTATGGTAAAACCCAGTATTACCGATTATCGATTAAACTTATCGAATATCGGAAGGCTAGGAGTGAATGTAAGATAGCAGTTAAAACGGCAAAAAACAAACGAAATGAGAAGAATTCAGTATAAGAGTTCTGGAGAACAGTCAAGCGCCTAGAACGAAGGTACATTAAGCCTATAAGTAATGTTGAAGACCATGGGAACATACTGTCGGATACAGAAGGAATCCTCGACAAATGGAAAATCCACTTAGAAGAACTCTTTAAGAAAAAGAAATGAACAATCCCTCAACCAAGAAGAAGTGGTTGAATCTGACTTAAAAAGGATGAATTTGACCTTGGTAAAGGTTGAATTTGAAATGGAAATGGTTGAATTTGGCTTGGAAAAGGTTGAATATGACTTGTGATTTTATATGTACGTATTTAGCAATTCAATTTACGTTATAATTCGGGTCCTATTAAGTTCTTAACTAATTCATTTACTCGAACATCTATGGTAAAGCATACTAAAATATATAATTTTATAGACAGTGATGCCCGTAAACTTATGAAGTCGAAAAATTAATTAATATGTGAAATAAGAATTTGAAAAAATTAAGAGTTATCAAGGATACGTTTTTTCGAAATATATTAGTTTATCAAAGTTTCTGTTACATGAAGTGTTGAACTGTTTTATATTTGCATTAAATATTTTCACATTGCACAATTATCAAAGCCCTAAATAAATAAATAATTAGTGTTTCCAGGAAACCAGAGCAAAAAGGATAGGGCACATTTCTACAGAAGATTATAAACTTCCAAGTATACAGAGATAAATTTATTTTTTAACAGATAACAAGACATCCATTTCATAGCTTATTTAATTTCAACTTTCAATATATATATATCGTTTCTTTAAATTCACAATGTGGAATGTCAACTGTTGGTTAACGATTTTCATTCCGTTCATTTAGAATTTTCTTCCAACTTACGATACGACTTTCTGGGCAAAGGTTTTCCTTCTATTTTATTTTTATTCCGACAATAACGATTCAATTTGTTTGGCAACGGTCTCTTGATGCGCGGGTGTGAGAAGTAAGGAAATTATTTCACCACCTTCTCCCGCAATAACCTGAAAATTTATGAGGAATCAAGAGTCGTATAGTTGTCTTTGATCAAGGAACAAGAAAGGAGTCAAGAATCGTTAAAATCGGAAACCGATGACAAATTATTAAATGTCACATTATTGATATTTGTTGAATTTGTTTTTGCTGAAGTTTTTTGAAAAAAGCTTTTTATCTCATTTTGTAAATGTTTCTTTAATATTCATTTCATAAATTTCATAAATATAAGGGTATAGTATAAGTGTATACAATTTATATTTATAGATATTAACGCGAAGGTAATTAGAAAAACGAAAGTAATTTTTCATCAAACATTTTACTAAATTACTATGGAATACATTAATATTGCCTAAATATATAATAATCTTTCTGTAATTACACTTTACACGAAATCAATGAAGCTCCGTAACCATTCTTTACGCCTCCAGTTCGTTGTAAATTGGCTGTGAGACTTTAAGTGCTTATGAGGGCAGAGCGTTTTGTTCATTCACTCACCATCCACAGTGACTTGACAATTGAAAAATAGTTCTAGTTGAGTCACGATGGATTCTCATTCCATGCGTTGTTCAAAAACACTCATCAAATCTATATTTTTTAGTTGGAGTTGTTATACTTACTACATTAAAAGAAATTACAATATATAACCAAATACACTGAAACATAAAATTGGTATATTTTAACCCAAAATAAATTAAAAATTAGTTGTATTTGTTGATTCTGTTGATTAATTGGTTCAAAACAACTAAGGCGGCAAATTAGCTAAAATGGCTAATTACACCCGGCCATTTATAACATGGCCATACATACCATTATGGTACATATTGTAATGTACCATAATGTACATTACACATGTACCTTACACCTTATACAATTAAATGTATAATATAATATGTATTAATATAATGTAACTATGTGTAATATATACACAATATATACACATATACATATAATGTACATTATATGGTACATTACACCAAAATATGTTATAAATTTATGTACGGCCCATGTATAAATGGGACTAGATTTTATTAGATAAATTAAAAAAAAAAAAAAAAACACATTATTTTAAGTAAATATGTACTCAAATGTGTAAATATATTGAACTGTAAATATATATAACTAAAGGATAAATATATTGAAAAATATTTGAAGGGATATAAACAAAAAATCATTTCCGGAACGCTTCTTAAGTTGCAATTATTAGAAACTAACACCGGAAATAATCATAAATTAAAATATATTTTAACCGTTATTGTCTATATGGACCATATACCGATATATGGTCTTCAATTATATCAAATGTATTGTTATTGCATTAAAATAACATAAATAAATTACATTGTTGCTAAATAAATTACAGAAAATTACGTGTAAATATGGTGCCCAAAAATTTCAATTAACGTAGTATAAATATTGGCCCAAATAAATGGTCGGTAGTCTTGATATCCTTTCGGCTAAGAACTTTTAAAATGTAGTAAATCCCTTTTAATCGTTATTTACAACGCTTGCATGAATTTTCAGGACACTATGCCAAACTTTAAATAAAAAGAGGTACGTTTAATGGCATATGTTACAAATATTGACTTTAAACACTTTAATTATATGAAGAAACCCGATGAACTTTAATTATATGAAACCAGATAGGACGTCAAATAAGCATGCCGTCTAAATACCGCGCGATTAGTTTTAAGTACGGCTCTGATTCCCGTGCAATTGTATTTTTTATTGGTAAGTCGGAATAAAGCGAACTTAAGTTACTTATCAGAATCAAGCCTAATAGGATGTTTTAATGAAGTTTAATACTGAAAAACGGAAATTGCACGTTTTGGGGGTTACTGCATGAAATTGCACGTTTCGAAGTTTTATATTGCACGATATTGCACGTTTTAAGTATTTTATCTGTCATAGCTATCAAGGATGAACCATCTGAAGAATACTTCTGGACGAAAGCAGCTCAAGCGGAAGGTCGATCAATCAAGAAAGCAGAGAACAATGTTGCCAGTTAGCGTTACATACGTAGGTACACCATTTAATATTTTTGGAGGCAGCGAAGATCTAGCAATGGAGGATAGAAGATGAATGTGATCCTAATTAAATTAACAGCTTTCTTGCAACCACTGTTCCTAATCATAATCCCTAATTTAGGAATAACTACAAATCATTGAATAAGGAAATCACTTTTTTACACCTCAACAGCTACTAGGCTATGGGGAAAAATTTCTAATATGATTTTCCTTCATCTGGCATTCACAATATATTCCTAGGAGATGTTTTTATCATTATCCTATTTTATCACAGAAGCTATTGAAGCAATAGCTTCAATATTAGTTGAAACAAAATATTAGTATAAATAAATATGTTAATGTTAGTTGAACAAAAAGCAAAAATGGATCGAAGCACTATTTTTTTTATTTTTATTTTATAATTTCATATTTTTAACATGAATATCGATTATAATTAAACGCTAAGTTTTCATTGATTATCAAACCCACAGATCGCAAGACACTCCTGTATACATATATATATATATATATATATATATATATATATATGTGTGTGTGTATTCTTTTTTTGTTCTTTTGTTTGCTGAGGCGAACGTCAGGTAAAGAGGTAAAGAAATACTCTGACTGGGTCGGCAACAAAAGAAGGGCCCCCTGGGATATATAAAGCCATTAAATAAGACAAATTGTCGGCTGAGGACAATTAGCCGGCGGCGAACACCTGGGTCCGACCCGTTTGAGGGGGGGAGGGGAGGTCGCCCCAATCGGCACCATCCACTCAATGCAAAATGTATTTGGGGCAACGAGTTTCCAGGAGCGAACTGGTAAATCCACTAGATTGTTTATACTATTTAAATTTAAGGTTACCGGATTTATTTTTATTTATTTTCAAATACACTTCTTTACGCTCAATTCTGACTATTTCCTTCGAATAGTCCGGAAAATATCAGAAATTACGATTCTATCATAAATCCTAGGCGTTTTTCTGATTCTACTATTACGATACAAGAAGGTTACCTTCTTGAGCTAACTTTCAAACTAGCAGTTTACCACCATCCATTTTACGTTTAGTGCTTTCATGATTGCACGTTTATTTTAAGGAAACAACTTCATCATGGAACAGCTTACCGACAATATTTTTAATAAAAATAAACCTGGCTGTGTTTGGGAGCAAGTAAATTCGAATGTTGTCAAAAAAGTATACTCCAAGCTCCAAGTCATTTATCGATGAGACATCCTAAACTATCTTGAGCTATGACGAAATAGGGTCTCAAGGGAGCGATTCACACACAAGAGAGCTTGTGATTAGACTAAGTGGGACTCCTCAGCGAGCTGTGTACACTCGCAGACAAAGAGCTTAATTGCGAAAGGATATTGGAGCACACAGGCGAGCTAGCCGTTTCAAAGCCCCAATCAATGCTCTAATCTGCATGTCTCAAAGGGGACAACTTTTTCAAACATTTACCCTCACGTCAATCATCGGATCGTATCGGAATCTGACTCCGAGGAGTGAGGATATGAAATTTGTCGATATTCAATAACGTGCTTAGCTGCATAGACAAATAATCCATTTACAAGACTGAAGATAACTCTCTGCAATGTTTTCTAAATAAAATTGATTAAATAAAAACTAATATCAACATTTTTTATTTTACTGATACATATATAATCTTCAATGTTGGTTTTCTTTCAATACCCTTTTCCTAATGTATAATCGATAAATAAGTTATTAGCCGAACGTATTGCATTTATTTATAAAAAAAAAAATTTCAACTTTTTAGCCTAATGATCTACGTAGTCTGAACTCAGAAAGGTCTGACTTTTAACAATTATTGCCAGTGGAAGGAATGTGCCTGGAAGTCTGCATCGGACCCATAATATATGCATGGTTACACACACACACACATCACACACGCGCACACACATATATAATAAAATTTAAAAGAAAATACAGCTTAACGTAATTGAAGAGAATATTAACTCTTTTCCCTATTCAGCTAAAAGCTAATGGCCACAAATGAAGCTTATAAATAAGCATGCTCATTTTATTTTTTTTTCTCATTATAAACTTTACACTCAATTAGATATTGGCGATATAATTGGTTTATTTCACGTCTGGGCGTGTGTGGAGAGGAGAACAAATATTTAAACAAAAATCTCCTCTAAAGAGAATGAATTGCCATAAAGATAATCGGATCCAAACGGAACTTTATGATAGAGCTTTGCCAGGATTAACGCAAAGCCGATTCACACCACCATTTGCATTGTTATTGAGTGAGTGCTTCAGGCAAATAAAAAGAGCACTCGACCACTTAAATTTTAACCGCTGTAATTTTACGATACATATAGAGAAAAACTGGCACTCAAACACCGATGTATAAGTTAGAATTATCGATCAGTCGAAAGAATTCACACCCCGTAAATAAGACAACTAAAGTGGAATTTAATGTTAATTCTCATATTTCAAGATAATACCACGACCTGCGAAGTTATTTTACTACCATATTTGAACGGAGAATTCGATGAATACCAGGAAATTCGATTAAGGTAATGGTAAATAATTAAAAAATTGTTGAATTGGATGAGTTTATTGATTTAAAAAGCGGTGTTACGATAAAGTTAAATTCATTATCTTTAAAAATAATTAGTGAAAAGAAATGAGAAAAAGACATTAAGATAAGATAATAAGATAAAGCAAACACTGATTTCTTTTTAATTAAATACTTTTATTTATAACGATAAATCAAATGGAAATGATTGAGGGTGCGATCCGAAAAATCCGATGTTACGACCGAGATTCTGGTCGTCATCGTGGCCAGTTACTTGAAGAGATAAGAGACCGGCTAAATACTTTTCATCTCTTTTCAATATCAAATCCTTATTAAAACCTGAATCACGGATCAGATATACAATATAATATCTATATTTCATATATAAAATATAAATATAATATCTTTTAAATAATTTATTTTTGAAGAGAAAAGATTTGGCTCCCCCGGGAATCGAACCCGGGTCTTCCGCGTGACATGCGCGGTATGTTATCCATTACACCGCGGAGTGTGTATCACATACAAATATAATATATATGATATTATGATTATATTTACTTATATATAAATAAATATAAGTCTTTTTCCTCTTCTTGTTATTTTTTTTTCCTTAGTGTAAGATGTATTTTATTGATAATTTGTCCAGTAACAAAAATCAAATACAACCATTTTCACGCGCGTTCACAGTTATAGTGCTTGCCGTGATTTACACCATCGTTAAATAAAACAATCGTTTTATTTAAAAAGAAAAATAATGTTGTGAACTGATGAATACTAAAATTAATTACATTATTTAACAGCCTGTGTCTATTGGCAATAAAAGCCTGTATCTACGATGTAATTAATAATACAAAGGCAATTAACAGGATTAGATAAAACGATTATTTAAACTAATTGCTTTTTGAAAAACAATTTGTATATAATAGAAGTATTTTACGATTGATGGTTAGGGTAAAAATTTATATTACTTCTGAACTAGCTGTATATAAAGATAAAATTAAAAAATAAAATACAAAGAACGAAATGTAACCAAAACTGTATTATTATATATTTTCAATTTGCCTCCCTTCCAAACCTCATAGGCAACACGATAGGAATTAGCAGTAATGGGATGTTAAGCATGAAATCCAAATTCTTTTTTTTTTTCTTTTTTTTTTTGTGTTTGGCTTCCTATTTCATTCCCGTTTAACTGTCGATATCCCGAGCGTAATCTCACAAAAATATTCTTTTAAAGCTATATAAAGTATAAAAATCTGGTGCGTGCGCGCAACACACAACTTTCACTTACCAACTTACTTAGATTAGAAATTGACGTGTTTTGCTAAATATCATTTCCCAAAGTCACACATTTTTCTACATTCATATCTTATTTTTGTAAATCGTTAAAGCCGTTTTTGAGTAAATAAAAAAAAACCGTGAAAATGATTTATTAAGTAAAGTCCCCCCTCCCGTAGATCAATTTTGATGAAATTTTTACAGTCATATCTCGGGCATATAAATACATCAAATACCATGTTTGATCAAAATCGTTAAAACCGCTTTTGAGTAAATAAAAAAAACATGTGAAAATGATAAAAAATTTATTAAGTAAAGTCCCCCCTCCGGTTGATCAATTTTGATGAATTTTTTACAGTCATATCTCGAGCATATATATAGACCAAATACTCAGTTTAATCAAAATCGTTAAAGCCGTTTTTGAGAAAATCGAAAAAAACTTAAAAAGTTATTAAATAAAGTACCCCCTCCCTTTGAGAAATTTTAATGAAATTTTTGGTGTCACATCGCGGGCATATACCTATACTAAATACCCAATTTCAGGTTCGCACGGTTTATAGTTTTTGAGCTAGTCTGTTCACACACACACATACACACACAGACACACACACACACACACACACACACACACACACACACACACACACACACACACACACACACACACACACACACAGAGACCATTTCGCGGGACTTGGTTAATTGGACTCAAGGGACCCTAAAAAGTGTATTTCCGTTGAAAACCGGAAGTCGAAATTTTTCACGATCGCAATACTTCCACTTACTATATATTTCATATATAGGTAAGTGAAAGTAAAAATCGAACTATTAAAATGTCTAAATTAAATAACAATCGAGCATTGTCTATTTTCAGTTGAATGGAAGCGCCCATACATCCTAATAACATATTCATAACATAAAAATCACATCTTATTTTATATTCATTACTAACACCGGTGTCCTTTGACAAGCGACCTTTGCAATTCTGAAATCTTTCAGCTCCTGAAATTGTCACCCCGATTGGTACTTAGCATTCCGAGAGCTAACTAGCGCTGCCGTATTAGGAGGCAAAGGCAGTAGTCCTCAGGGCTTCGTCAGTCACCAACTTCGTCGACCCTGGAATAACTTCTCTAATACATTACTGTCCCTCCCCCTCTGTAAACAGCTCCTCTCTTTCAGTTAGCTTTCAAAGTTTTTTAAAAGTTTCCGCTCAGATTCGTTAGTCGAAAAGCAGCTGTACACAGAGAGGGAAAGAGGAAAAAAAAAAAAATTATAGAAATTGGTCTTTATCGAGGAGGGAAAAGATGTTTAAATGCTGAATTCAATTTTATATCACATTTATACAAATTTTTGCAATAATTCCCATATAACTTTAGAGTTATAATCACACAATATAAACACTTTTATTTATTATATTCGTTCAATCATAAATATTAAAATCGATCTGTCATCATTCAATATTAATTATTTTATCGATATTATGCATTTTGACTAATTATCTGTCAATAGTTTTGAATAACTAATCAAATTATTATTATTAAGTTATGAAAACAAATGCGCCTATACATTTATCAACAACCATTAATAATTGAAGCGTGGAAATGCATAAGGGTATAAGTGCCTTAGGAAATGTTTACAGAAATGATGTGACTTATACCCTCTAGAGAGAGCTACGTTCAGTGCTTACACCCATGCTATCTTTCAAACGTTCAATGAATTCTATTCTAACAACAAACCATTACATACCCATTTCTGAAGAATGGCTTTGGCACATATAACAATTTGGCAAAAAAAAACTTTGTTTTATTTTTTTGGCACTTAGACCCTTATGCATTTCCATGCTTCAATTTTTTAAACCCAATCAGATTAATAATTTTTCTTCATTGAAGTCTAATAAAATTTTGAAATATAAAAAAAATTAGCCGTAGTAAAAAGATTAAAATTCAATTTAAACTACTTTGGTATGTTGTTTAAGAATATTAATGAATTAAAAAGACCATCATTAACATGAATAAATCCGAAAAAACCCTCATCATCAGGTCATATAGTTACGATAAAAGGTTAAAGATAAATCTAAATTATTCGTTATTTATGGATAGATGATAATGCAATTAGTTATATTCGTATAATAAATATCGAATAACTGATCATTCAATTTGAAAATTGTTATTGATTGTTTAAGTTGAATTTTGCAGAACTCTATTAGTTTGGTTGTCTCAATTAGCTTAAAGAGGGGACAATCTTTCAAATATATATGAATCGACTTCAGTACAGTTAATTTTACGGTTTTACGTTTAATTAGGTGTTTCTTCAACCTAGATCAAGTCGTCGAGAAAAAAATATACACTCTTACTGCAGAGAAAACCAGATCATTTTTTTTTTTATGAAGTACAGTAAGTTTACTTCAGAAACATTCAGAAACGTGGAACAAAATCATAAGACGAGTCAACTTGATCACTTACGGTCCGAAATAACTATTTCTTACGGTCCGCAAGAAATAGTTATTTCATCTTGTATATTTTCTTCAAAATTCCAAAGTAAATTCTGTACAACTGTCTTGTTTCGGGCATAAACCTCTTCAAATCTTTACCAGATAGGAAGGAAAGTTCTAATGCAACAAAAAAGAAACTAAAAACATTAAAATGTGTAAAGAAAAATTTAATTTAGCACCTCATTTACACTAACCTGAAACAACAAACAGTTTTTGTTGCAACAGCTGTTTAATAAACACGGTAATTGTTCGTAAAAACCCATCTTAATATAAAGCCATCAAATCGAAGACGCTTTCTGAAAAGATAGTTTGTTTTTTTTTATTTATTTACCTATTTTAATTTTAAACACTTTTAGGTAATTGGCATAAGATCGATGAGGAAATGGAGTCTGATCAAGGTAATATATTTTCAATGCATAATTTTATGCCAAATATTTTTAATATTTAAAGTGGAACAGAGATAATGCACTTAGATTCTGAGAGTGATTACGAGAACAAAATTTTTTATCAAAATTACAATAATATTTTCGAACAAATAATTCTAAAACTACATTTTCGTTATTCATGTTGAAGATTTCTGAATATTACTAATATTTGCAGTTAAAAGAAATTTCCATGGATGGAAAACCCTGAAAGGGTTTTCGCCATATTGATCAAAGCATACGATTGACTGCAGGTCAGCTGTTTCTCAATATGTTATGTTTATACTTTCGAAAACAAATAAGTATATAAAAATTTATTTCGTTCTACCTAAAAGAATTAAAGATCAAACCTAATACTCACCGATTCTCTCATCGCGAGAACCTTATCAAGTTTTTAATATCAAGGTAAAAAAGAACCCAGAGTTTAATAGTTACATAATTAATTATTCACTAAAAAAATAAAAATAAAAAATAAACCGGGAATGAGTATTTAACAAGAAAAGGATCATGAATAATATTTGAAAACTGAATGCATTGTGTAGAAATAAAGGGAAGGACTTTTCAGAAAAAGTTAATCGTTTCTTTGAAAACGGAGAAAAGACCCTTGTTAAGTATAATCACTTAAAAGAAGAAGCTTTCCCTAAAATTTAACTATAAAGGATTTATTTTTTTAAATATTTACGTTTATTTTTAATAAATCGAACAAAACGGAGTAATAAAAATATATTTAATGATATAAAAGACCTAATGCAATACTTAAAAATAAAGTACATCGCAGGTATGTACATATATCAAATACTCAATTTCTGGTTCGTACGGTTTATAGTCTTTGAGGTAGTCTGTTCACACACACACACACACACACAGACCATTTCGCGGGATTTGGACTCAGGGGACCCCAAAATGTGTATTTCCGTTAAAAACTGGAAGTCGATATTTTTTACGATCGCAATACTTTACTTTACTATATATTTCATATATAGGTAAGTGAAAGTAAGAAGAATAGAACTAGTCTAAAAACATGTCTTAAAAGTTATGCTGACGATAAAATTTAATCATAACAATTCAAATATGGCTAACTGTAATGGCTAGAATCAGGTTAATCTTTTATTACCTTTTTGGTAAATCATTATTATTATTAAGTATTAGTTTTATAGATTAATAGGTAATATAATAAACTAGTACTCAATAGTCTCAGTTTTCTAATACATAAAAAAAAAAAAATTAAGAATAACCCAAGTCTAAGGAATATTATTTATTACCATAATTTTTAGTATTTCATTTAATGTATTATTATTTAGGAATTATTATAAAGAAATTAACAGATATAAGATATTATAAACAGTGTTTCTCTTTCAATCTCGAAAAAAGCAGTGGGGAGTCGTGGAGCAAACATGTTGCTCAGCCTTAACAAGGGAACACACACGGAGCTAGCGTGTTCGCCCGAGGTAGTGCGGTTACATCTGGAAGTCGGGACCGCTCAAGTTGAGGGGTAACTCATGCCGCAGATTAAAGTAGGGGCTACTACACACTCCCCAACTGCCTGGTGACCTGCAGCAGTTAATTAGCATTACATATTAGCAGCGGTTCTCTGGGGGAACGGTCAACGACCCGAAGAGGGGAAGGTGATAGATGATCCTATTGGCGGGCGGAAGATAATGGGGAGAGGGTAAGCTCACAAGGTTTCGGAAATTGTTAACATTTTGAACCATCCTCAAGGGATCCTAAGGATTTTTTTATTTTTTAATCCACCTTCCCTTCCGATAACAATGGAGTCAGCAGCATACCTATGCTATAGACATGCTAAACCTATTGCGTAGGTAGCATACCACCACATAGATGCTACAGGTATACCACCACCCCATCAAAAAAAATTAAACACAAATTTCTTTGGTTACAAATGAAATTACCAACATCAATATATAAATAATTTCAGTAAATGATTCAAAATATGTTTACTATTTATTTATATTATACATTTAACGTAATTTGCACCTGCGCTGGAGCGCATATAGCAAATTTGCAGAAAATGCAAACTTTATACTGTGATTTACTTTATTCAATTACTGCAGAGCATATCCCTCGGCCATTGCATTTTTTATCTTGGTTGGACGGATACCTGGGAAGAAGAAGGAGAAGAAACAAGTGAGTTTGGATGGTTACGAGTTGAACAGTGAAATGTGGTGTATTTGTCATGAATGTATGAATTTATTGTCGGAAGTCATAGCGTTTTGTGTTGTTGGAAATATACAAAGAGTGTTTAAAATTTTTCTAAGAATTTTTGATTGTGTGGTTAGAATTTTGTTTATGTCTACCTGTTTAGCGGAACTCCAAGGTTCTGCACCCTAGTTTTTAGTATAGTGTTATATATTAGTATTTGGTTTTTATATTAGTAAGTTTAGTGATGATCTGTTGTCTAGAAGGTGTGACAGTTGTTTGTATTCTGGTTAGTTCTTTTTATCAAAATCAAAATATAAAAAAAACTTTAACTTACAAATTGGATGGATATGGCGAAATATTTGATTCAGGTGGAAAAAGGAGTATCATTCAGTACCTGAAAAAATAAACAAAGAAATTCATATTAGTTTATGACATTCTAAAATTAATTTAATTTAATCATTATTGTGGGTAACCACCTTGTTTTAAATTATTTTAAATAATTTATTTTTTGAAGAGAAAAGATTTGGCTCAGCCGGGAATCGAACCCGGATTCTCCGCGTAACATGGGCAGTATGCTAACCACTGTACCACGGAGCTCGCTTCCAAGCGTTGCCAAATCCTTCCTCTTCACTGACACCTCTCCCTAGATCTCACAAATTTTGCGAGTATTTACGGGAGGTGGACAATTGTCAATCATTTGCGGAGGACCAGGGTTCGACTTCCGGCGGCGCCAAATCTTTTCTCTTCAAAAAATAAATTATTTAATAAAATTACTTTAGATCAATAATATTATATCATTGTAAACATCTAATTAAAAAAATAAAATAATACGATTTGTTAAGAACCGGGAATCCTGAGTCAATGAATTTAATTATTAAGTATAAATTATTCAATTTATTTTTAATGCGGATTTTCTTTTTAGAATTATATTTAAAGCAAAAAAAGGAATCAACACTGAATAATATTTTAAATTTCCATCGATTCCGTAATAGAAAGGAGATAAGAAAAGAAAACTTGAGCAAAATTAAAAAAACTGAATGGTCTATTTGTTCTCAACAGAGTGAAAAAAAAGTTATGAGGAATGAGCATGGCTTAGTTGAAAATCCGAATAAAAAAACAAAAACATTCTCTTCGAAAATGGTGAATTTACTTAATTTTATATTATGCCTATTTGAGCAGTAATTGATATTGAATGAAATTCATTCGCAGTTGCTAACTATTAAAAATTTATTGATACTTTTATTAATATTGTTTTATATATATTCCTAATTTTACTTGAAACATATTTTTTTCCTAATTTTAATATTATTAATTATTTATTAAGGTTACATTACAAGCGTAATTAGATACCCTGAAAGGGCGCCGCCACCTCTGTGATTCAGAGGGGGGAACTTGTAGATTTAGAGAGGACATCAGTGATAATGCGGTGGCCCATGATAATTCCCGGTCCAGATAATGTATGAGCAAGGATTAGCTCGTAAAGCAGTTATTGTTTAGAGCATATAGTTGTGGCCCCAGAGCTAAGCTCATACCATTTGATACTGATTAACTCCCTCCTATTGTCCTCTGTAATTGAGCCAAGGGGCCCCTTATCTTACTGCCTAATTTCGTAGGAAGTGAGTTGCCTAATATCTCTCATTGAGTCTTGGTTCTTGCTACGACGAGGTAAGAGCTATTCATCGAGAAAGAATCCCGAATAAAACGTAACTATATATAAAAAGAAAAATAAAACCATAAAATACAAAGAAATCTTGTGAAATTAGCGCAACACACTTTCACTTTACCAATCTACTTTTATTTTGTTTTATTGTCATTTACCAGAGAGGGACATTCCACTTATCATGTTTATATATATTCGATTATATTAAGACATTCCTAAAAGTAACTTGGCGATTGCTACTTATTCGCCTTTTAATATTTCGTCTATTTATTTAGCAATTTTTGACTTATTTCTTAAATGTTTGTACTTCGGACTTGTTAGTAACAAATGTTTACCACTATTTGTGGTACAAGGTTGAAATTTGGGCACATAGGTGCTTTAAAACTTCTGAGAAGAATACCATATGTGAACCCCCAACAACCTAATTAGGGAAGGAATCAAAACGAGTTTTGTTAAATGTGAAAACGTCATTGAGTAACTTCTCTTGAAACAACTTCTTACTTTTTATTTACTTCTGTTTGTCAGTTATTTCCTATAAGTTATAAATTATTATAATTATTGCAAAACTTGACAAACGTCATTAATTTTTGATTTATCATCACTTGCGTCTGTTTAAGGGGCCTCACAAATAAATCCTTATCTTATTTTTACTTTCACTTACCTATATATGAAATATATAGGTGTAAGTGGAAGTATTGCGATCGTGAAAAATTTCGACTTCCGGTTTTCAACGGAAATACACGTTTTGGGGTCCCATGAGTCTAATTAACCAAGTCCCGCGAGATGGTCTGTGTGTGTATCTGTGTGGGTGTGTGTGTGAACAGAATATCTCAAAAACTATAAACCGTGCGAACCTGAAATTGGGTATTTAGTGTATGTATATGCCCGCGATGTGAAAGCAAAAATTTCATCAAAATTGCTCAAAAGGAGGGGGTACTTTATTTAATAACTTTTTATGTTTTTTCGATTTTCTAGAAAACGGCTCTAACGATTTTGATTAAACTGAGTATTTGGGTCTCGCCTCAAAATTACTTCAAATTACTTGGGTCAAAATTACTTGGGTCTCGCCTTTTATCCCGAAATTTAAAAATTAGGATTTACAAAACTATAATTCTTCCGACTGTTCTTTACGGTTGTGAAACATGGCCGCCTACAGTAAGGGATGAGAAACGCGTTATGGTGTTTGAAAATAAAGTGCTGCGTAGAATATTCGGGCCGAAGAAAGATGAGTCAACAGGAGAATTTAGACGGCTACACAATGCGGAATTGCGTGAGCTTTACCCGGTAAATGTAATCGAGTCTATATCTGCGCGTCGGTTGAAGTGGGCATGCAAAATGGCGAGTCTTAGTAGTGAACGAATTCCTAAAAGATTGATAAACGCTTTGCCGACTGGAAAACGGCCAAGGGGTAGGCCTTGGCGAAGGTGGGAAGATTCGGTGAAAGCAGATCTTGTGAATTTGGGATTGGACGGTGGTAGGTGGATGGAGGTATGTGGGGACCGATTGGTGGTGTCGGCGTCGGGCCTTCGGGTCCGTTAAGCCTTATTGTATTGGATTGTGTTTTTTATAGAGCAAATAAAAAAAATGAGAAATGAATGTGGAAAATTTTGTGACTTTGAGAAGTGGCAATTAAAAAAAACATCAATTTCTAATCCAAGTAAGTTGGTAAGTGAAAGTTGTGTGTTGCGCGCACGCACCAGATTTTTTTTTTTAATATTGAGATGTAAGATATATTAGGGAAACATTTTTATTAGAATAAAAATTGTTGAAACCATGAACGTACCTCTAAAAAATTATTTGGAAATAATAAAATCCTAAATAAGCTAGGAATCATGGGGGCATACCACAGACAATCGCTTGAATTAATCAAGATTCATGCATAAAAACAAAAATGGTTCATTTTAAATTTTTAAAGGTTGAACGTTATAATATTGAACATGTAATAATGCGTCAAATATCAATCGCATTAGCTGATTTTTATTAATTGGCACATCGTATTTGAAAATCAATCACTGTGTGGGCCCTAAAAGGGAGTTGCTTTGTAATTTAGCTGATACATAAAATTAATCATTCGGTGCATGAATGAATTTTAATTAATGAGTGATCATGAATTTTTATTATTATCATATTAAATTATAAATAAATCTTTTATTTTGAATAATCACTCAAAAGGATAAAGTATTTTTTAAGATGTACCTAATCCCCCTGGATTTGTACTTATAAAGTTATCTAAATGTAATGAACCTAAACAATACACTTTCAAGTACGTAATTACAAACTTGAATGCCAATGTCAATACTATCACAAAATGATCTCGACTAAATTCCCTCATTGGCTCTCTAACTTCCTGACATTCACATATAAAATTTATGAGAGTTCTTACGTTAATAAGCACATCAACGTATACGATGCCAGTTGAGATTCCGAGATATCATCACTGCAATTATATATATTAGCACCGAGCATGAGACGTTAAAAAAAAAAAAAAATTAAATTCCTGAAAATTTTTACAAATATCTCATCTGTGACATCAAAACATATCGTAATCAGGATTACTGTTTTTAAAATAAAATAGTGATATTTTCTTGATTTTTGAGGTCTTAAATAAATTTTCCTGTTCTAAAGTAACCCAGTAGATATCTGAGGATATATTTAAGTGAAAATTTAAAAGGGACTATGTCTTTTAATGCAATGTTAAACTGAAGAGTACTTCTTAATATTATTTCTTCTTAATATATTTTTATACAACTTAAACATATTTAATAGTTCTCATCCAAATATTAGATATAAAAAATAATAACTAGGTAGAAAAAAAACAAACAAATAGTAAGTGATGAGTTGATGGTTGAGTTAATGTCTGCGGGATTGCCTCGAGATTGTGACATACGTGAAGTGCTTTCATCCTGAATTCCAGAACCCATTGTGTTCTTCGTCAAGGTGCCACCATGAAGGTGTGCCTTTTTACTAACGGCCATTCCAGAGATGGCAAAGAAAATGGAGTCACCAATGGTTCTATGATAGTACTTTACTTAACCATTCTACATATATTTTTTATGTTTATCAGCAATGTAAGAAGAATTATTAAAATAATTATATAGTGAAAATTCATAAGTGAATGAAAAACGGACCTAATTTCACACCTTCTTATTTTAACAAGAAGAGCATGCTGACCTGGATAGGAGATTGATTATAAAAGTTACGTATCATTATTAAAATTCGATTTGGCAACATTTAAGGTTCATATTTGATCATACTTCAAAGATTACAAGAATGATATTCTAGAAATAAATGACAATTTACTTTTATCACGAAAACTCTTAATTGAAATGAAAGCCAGACCACCGAAGCCAGAAAATAAAGTTTTATTTTGACTGCCTTCTCGCAAATAATAAAGTATTTTTTAAAAACTGTCAAGCAATGACGCTTCCCCGACACAGCTGGTAAAGTCATTCATCACCGACTAAATGAAAAAGATTAGATACTTTTCGGCCTCGAGATAAAAATGTATGTTCCCTCAAGAGAAGTCCCTCCTTCAACCCTTATCTGTTATTATTTCTTTATTTCCGCTGCCCCGGATCCTTCTACCAACTTTTTCTCTATTTCTCTTTGTTTCTTTTTTTTTTCCTCCCGTCTCCTTTTCTCGCGTTTTTTTTTTTCCTTTTTGTCCTTTCGCTCTGCTATACTTTTTTTTTTTAATTGCTCCAACTTTGGCAAGTCTAAAAATGGAGAGAGAATTATTAAAAGAAATTGCGTAGGATACTGAATTCCAGTTATGAATTCATGAAAGGTGATCTTAAAAAATGATCTTGACAGAAGAAGAAATTTTTAAATGCCCACAGGATTGTTATGGTATAAATGTAATACATATTTTTTTTTTTACAGTCAGAACAAGTTAGCACGACGCCCATCCGCAAAGAACATTAGAAAGGATCCTTATTGGAGAAGACACCTGAGGACGTGACTAATGTCCCCGACAAGACAGTGCACCTCAAGACGCTGATCCTGGGTCGATAAGGGGGAGTTTCGGAAGCGGGTCTGGGGGAGGGGATCATACCACTAATGAGTTTACACAAGGCACACACCTTACATTATTAATTTCCATCTCCTTAGGCTCTTATCAGTCAGTTGCTAATTCCGTCCTCTCGTTAGGCCACTCCGGTTTAATGGTCTATAATAATGTAATTAATTAGGGGAGTAATTAGTCAACAACAACGGGAAGGCAGAGGGTACCATCGGTGGCTGGAGATCCGATAAAGGAGACCGAATTCTAAGTATTTCTTTCGGATAAACGTCAAGACAATATCAGCATCCAATCAATGACTATATAGTATATTTAATGCATTAATGAATATAATAAGGCACTACCCTATGCATTCATAAAAACTTAGTATGAGTATGATCAGAGACTTCAGTTAAAGTCTGGACATTGCAGCAATGTTTGTAACACTGTAGGCCGCGTGGAGTAGGTATTCAAGACCCAGTCACTAATTAGTATTAGATACATTGTATGATGTTCAATAATTTTTATAGCAACAATTATAAATTGAATTCTTTGGATATCTTAGGATATATCATATCCCATACGTCTATCAAGGTCTATCAAGATTGGAACTTTACAGATGGTAAGTCAGCTTAGACTTACCTTTTACTAGACAGGAAAAGGTTAGATAATTTGGTGGGCGTCATGTAACTTGGGCAATATTCCGAATCGTTTGTTCTCATTCAAGCCTGATGAGGGTAATCTAGGTCGGTGCTTTGTCCAAGGCAAGCCATGAAACCGCACATGCAGAAAAATCAGGAATCCAAACATTATTATACTAAAATTAAGTGCTAAGACTATAAAAGAATAAGTATATTGTTTAAATATATTTAAAGTTGTTTACTTTTATATATATAATGGAGTCAGTTCAAATATTATCATAGGCCTCCCGCTATATGGAGATAGTACGGTCGGAATGGTATAGAGCCATTTGTATGTAAAGGTTAAGACTGTGCTACAAGCATCGTATCCCAAATTGTCTCATCTTAGCTGAACGCTGTATACTAATATTTTTATCTTGCGATAACATTCTGGTTATACAACTATCCAGTCAAAACTTTTGAAAGTATTACAGTATATAGCATAAAAAAAAATTTTAAAAAACGAAATTTTGTTTGAATAAAATGAAATTTCATTCAACCCTTAAAAAAAAAAAAAAATCTGTATTACACATTTCAAATTCATAACTAAAGCAGATTGGCGTTGATAACCGGTGGGGGTTTACTTAGCCGTTAAGTGCCAGCAAATAACGAACAATCATAGCTAAAAAGCTGTTAAGATAAAAATAATCAGATTTTTAAAATCATACTAAAGTTAGCAGCTAAGTGGAGAACCAGACGATAGAAACATAGAACATAGATAAAGAACGTAAACTCAAGGTAAGAGTTAAAATTTAGGTGCGTAGTGCATTGTATTTGTTGTTAGTACCTGTTTGTCTAACTGAAATGGAAGGGGAAAAAAAGGAAGAAGAAAAAAAACAGAAAGGAAGCGGGATAATATTGGAAAAATCTTTGGCAACATACAAAAGAATCTTTAGTTATATGGGACATTTTATCACACAATCACAGCCATGTCATTTTATTTAGAAATTCAAAAAAATCGAAGAAAATATTATCACATTAATCAAGCATGAGTACTCAAGATTTTACTCAACAATAAAACTTTAACATTTTTAATAACAATTCCTTCAAGTTAGCAGAGATGGACCATTCGCTCATTAACTCTTACTATTACTAATCTTTTTTTACTAACTCATTAAGCAAAATTATTTAAAGTGAGATATTTATAATAATTGCCGCATTGCCAGAATTGTAGGAAGGCATATTTTACCAGATTTGAAAGTAATATTCAAGCCTAAGCCCAGAACAAAAAGTTCTTCCATAAGTTGTTAGGACATACAATAATGTTATTTACTAGTTAGTGAATTACTAATATAAAAGAGTTATATACTTACATAATTACATAAATAATATGGATGTATATTATTTTCACTTAAAAATGTTGGTAGCTATTCTGTTTTTTAATGAATGGTTCAAGTTTAAAGATTTTTTCTCCTATAAGTTGTTTGCCTCAAATTCTTCAAAGAAGAAAAATCTAAAAAGAAATTAAAAAAAATATCGTGATATTTAAAATTTATCACTTCTAATACAAATTGTAGCTCAAAATTAGAATTTTTATTCTGGAGATAAGAAAGAAAAAATAAGGACAAATAAATGGAGCGGTAAGTACTGAAGATAAAGAATGAAAAGAGATGGTAGGATCTATCCTAGCTGAGGAGGCTAATGCGTATAAAGTGTTAGCCTTGTTACAGAGGCTTCTTGTTACAGGGGCTTTCTTGTTAGCTAGCACATCCGACACAATTCCTTCTTCCTTTCTTTTTTTCCACCTCCACTTCTCTCAAAACTACTCCGCGCTGTCCTGTCCCGGCTAATATCTGATAAATATCCTATAATATGGCTCTCCATAGATATCCGATATCCGGCTCTCGATCCCTAACAACCTTTCAACACAGAAACATAAACTCAGAAAATATGATGCTACACAACCGCTTCGTTATAGCCTAAGTTTCAACAGTTGAAAAATATGCACCACCAAACCATGCCGAAAAAAAAATAACACGAAATTATTGAATATTGCTTCATTAAACACACAACTATAACAATAAGAATTGAAAAAATATTTCAATAAATAAATAAATACTAAAAAAAAAAAAAAAAAAAAAAAAAAAAAAAAAAAAAAAAAAAAAAAAAAAAAAATGGAATCATTAATTCACAACTTAGAGCAATGATCAGTTCAAATATAACGGTATTCTTTTTTTTATTTTATTAATTCAAATGTGGTTACCAGCAAGAAAATATTTTAATATTTGCATATATTGTACTTTATTGCGTGGAAAGACCGTGCCATTAAACAAATAAAGTAACAAAATAGTTATTCATTCATTTCCTCGAAACTTTGAATTTATAACAAAAACCTGCATTCTATAATTTATTCAATTATCAAAAACAAATGTTCTTTATACTTAGAAATAAATAAATAAATTAATTTTAATAAAATCCTAAATATGTCATTGCTATTGTTAATTTTTTAAGGAAAAAAAACCTTTCTGACATCAATGAAACAGGTAGAATTTATCTAATTCAAAGTAGATGGCAGTGCTGATTATGCGATTTTGGACAAATCATTGTATTTTAAATCTATATGATAATATATTTTAAAATAATAAATCATAAAAAAAAAATTAATAACTGTTTGACCGGTCTTTTGATAAACATGTCCGTAAAATCAAATTTAAAGAAAAAAAAAACGAGCAATTGAATGGAGCGACAATTCAAGATAGGATAAGCCCGAACAAAAATTGTCCCAGAAATTATATTCGTAATGATAAAAAAAACAGAAGTGGTGAGATATCTTTTCCTCTTAATATATTTCCTTTTAATCACTAGTAGCCAAAGAGATAACATGTAGAAGATATCAGTTAAATTTGCGGCCATTTTAATTGAATGCCTGTTTAGGAATGTCTCCTAAACAATTATTCATTCGCATTTCAAGCGGACACAGCACGGTTCCAGAGGTGCTGCCACCTAGCGGCGGCAAGAAGAAGCAAAAGTCAGCAGGGGCTGACAAGGCGGGATTAAGAGCTTTTAAAAATAAGTTACCTCATGTTCGGCCGAACAAAGTTGTCCTTTATGTTCTATATCATAATTTCATTCAACATGAGTGAGTAATCACAATACCTCACTGACCCACCTGGAGCCAGAAGGAGGAGAGGAATGGAGAATGAAAACAGAAGAATTAATAGAAGAAGAAGAAGCACCCAGATGAGCAAAACAGCTAGGATGAGTAAAACAGTTTAATTAAATACCAACATTACAATAGATCCCTCAGTTCATATATTCACCACAATGCAATATTATTAAATTAAATTAAATTAACTCACTAACATGAAATGTATCCTGAATTTGGCAAGACCCCCCCTAATTTTCTTCACATGTAACAATAGCCTATTATATTCTGTTATTATTACAAATAGTTTTCACTCAAACAGTCCACTCCATAATGACCAGCCTAATTAAGTGTTATAAGGTAATATCTCCTCCTAAAGAGAATACCTTAAACAATGCCTATTCAAAACCATCCAATTAACTTATTCTATACATCAATGTGGTTTATATAGAATTATCCATCAGCAACATTGGCATGGTTATGAGAACAATACAGTCTGGAAACCTCGTCATAATATACATAGTTCAATTTATTGATTGAACCTCAAGAACCTTATGTAACATATACTGTGGAGCTTTCATATGAGTTAAAACAAACATTACCCAACTCTAATGAGTTATAATTCAGAATATATTAGATTCTATATTGTCCTAAAGCCTGAGGCTCTTAAAGACAAATGAGCACAAAAATTACAAATAACCAAAATGAAACATAATGCAGCATTTTTAAATCCGATTTAGAATTCTACAAAACAAATTTGGATAGTTCCAAATTAAACTTAAAACTTACTAATGCAAATCTGGATTTTTCTTAATAAAAATTTCGAATTTTCCATGTAGCAACCTAACAGAAATTAAAGATAGCTGCAAAAAATGGAATACAAGTTGCAGAACTAGTTTTCAAAAATAGCTGCATGAGAAAATAAAAACTGCTAAGAACGCAGATTAACTTTTTTTTCATTTTAAGTTTAATAGGAATTTTGATATAGAAATGAGCTTAGTAAAAAAAAAACAGACCTTGGCTGCCATTGTTCTCTTGGACCCGGAGTATTGCCAAGTTCCAGAGAAATTAATAGAGCAGATCAAGTCAGAACTAAGAACAAAGCCGGCTAAAGTTTGAATTACTTTAGAAGGACCATTATTTCTAGTTTCAAAACCTGACATAACCACCCAAATTTGAACAATGGGGGGGGGGACAGATTGAGAAAATGAAACAAATTAAAAAAAAAAACTTTAGGTCCTACATGCTACCTAGGAAGTTGAAGAAAAAAACAAATCAAAGAAAATAAGAAATATAAATTATTTGAGAAAATAGCCTTCAAACTCTCCTATTACTCTTAGGAATTCAGACTTGCTCTCATAGCTACAGCCCCAGTGAAAAATTGATTAAACCTTACAAAAAACTTACTATTAACAAAACAATCATAGGGACCTCATAAGACCCTTACAGAACAGTTTGTGTTCAATCAAAGACCGTTTAAGGTTCCGTATATAGAGCCTAGAACAGGCAGACGGGCCTAAGGTTAGCGTTTTGAAAAATGTTTCAAAAAGGTCAACGACTCGTGATTGATGGCCTCCTACACTACAGAGCACTAGAAACTGCTCCGTCACCCATTGATGAAATCACAGATCACACTATGAATGAAGCCTTCGGTAAAGTAAATAATAAAAAACAATTAAGTTTAACTTTTTAGGCAATTAAAACAACAAATACTATATCCTCACCCAGCATCTCCCAATCAGACAAGAGATAAAAAAAAATTACTTTTGATGCAAGATCATAATTAGTCATTTTATTTAAAATAAATAATTTATTTAATAAATTTCCAAAAAGTTTAAAAACGAAAAAAAATCTACTTTTAAAGTTATAAAAGTAATATTATTACTTTATTCCATCAAATCCATTAAGTGCTCGCAGCTCAAGACAGAGCGGCTGCCAAAAATAATTAATTGATTTCCTTATTTATTACTTATATTGTTATAACATTTTGGTTATAACAATATAACCAAATAGTGTTACTTTAACATAAAAATTTAAAAAAATAGTTATTTATATCTGTACAAAGAAACATTTGCCAAATCATAAATAATAATTTTCCTTTCTTTTTTGCAGCCATGGACTCTGTTGCTAAATAAAAGTAAACCATACTATTTTAGGAAGCATTCGAAATACAATGGACCATCCAGAACAAGGTTAAATTAATATGAAGACACGTTACATTACGCCTTGATGAATTGGACAGACTCCGGGCGTCCTAAAGTAATTCATTTCCCCTCCCCCAGCCCTCTTACGAATGTGCTATTAATTTCACAGGAGCGGACTCTTGAGGCAACGCCACTCGTTGTATCAACACTGCGAGGAAAATAATTAAATTCAAATTGGTCCGTGTTCGAGGATGGTAAAAATAGAACAAGGATCTCTCATCGAAAACTGAAATTACATTGGAAATTAAAATGAACTCAAGACTTGTTCCTACGTCAAAAATGAAGAATTAACCCCCTCCCTCCTACACCAAGACAGGCTATCCTGTATAAAAGTGTTTCCTTGAAATTAACTTTAATGGAAAAATATTCGGAGTGTTATATGAACTCTTCTAACTATTTTGAAAATCTAAATAATTGTTATACTCGATATCTTTTAGAACATGGTACTCAATTACCTAAACATATTATTCATGAAAGGTATTTTAGGTTTCAATTTCGACGTTTTTTTTTTTTTATTAGTATCACAATACAATAGACTTTGAAAAAATTAAATTTAATTTTATTATCATTCATTTGTCTTGTTCAGGTATTTCTTTGCCATCTACATAAATTGCAATAATTAAATATGTATATCATCCAGTACTAATAGTAAATAAGTCTTAAAAATTGACGGGGTGGGATCTATGGATTAGGGATTTCGGATTCGGATTTAGTCTGGCAAGGAAGGTTTTGTTGTGGTAACATAAGTGTAATTAGACATTTTATAGAAAGATGTGTCCACTACTCTTCCCAATACTTTAAACTGAAACGCATGATTTTTATGTCTGATACTTTGGAAGTACCCCATAGCTTTAGTCAGTATGCCTATAATGGTTTCAGAAGTGCTATGAAAATTTGAAGTTTTTTTAGTTAAGGATAATTTGGAGCATATGTCATGTGACCTGTAAAATTCTCTGTAAAAGTCTCCAAGTCGTCTCTCTCCTGTTCAGATGATAAGCATATTTTGATCTAAAATTATTCGATAGCGGTTGTATGTTAAATTTAAAATATATAGAATTCAATATAATAATAAATAAAGAAACGAAGAATAATTGAGGAAAATTTTGAATAAATAGGCAGTCAGCAAAACAAGATAATAAGGGAAAGAAACTTTATATATAAAAAAAAAAATAAATAAATAAAAATAAAAACAACGGAACGAAAATAATAAGGTAAGGAAAACAAAACATTTAAAAATGTTATAAAATTAAAAATGACTGAGTTCTTATTCACTTTTTGTTTTAAATATCTGTGACTGTTATGGTATTTATTTGTTCAATATTAAAAATATAAAATTTATAAATTTTCATAAAAATAATTTAAATAAAGTACAATAGGACTTATTGATTTAATATTTACTATTTACTCGTAGTTAGTTAATTACTAATCTATAAGAGTTATATACTTACATATTTAAACATAGAATAAATCATATGGATGTTTATTATTTTCATATAAAAATTTTGGTTAGATATTCTGTTTTCTTTTTTAATGAATGGTTCAAGTTTAAAAATAAGTAATTTTTATCAGAATTACCAAAGTAACTACACCATCGAAAACCAAAGAAATGGGAAGAATAAAGAACACATGAAAATAAAAGCCGAGCTTGTACTAGAGCTGTACATGAACAAACCTCATTGGCGGAACCACTCGACCAAGTGCTATCGAAACAGGTTATGAACATAATCTTTCAGGGCTCACTCGCCTGGAACATCTTCATCAAGCGGTCAGCTATGAAATAATTATTCATAAAAAAATATATTCAACCCTTAGGGAAAAAAGGCTTTAAAAAATACCATAAATTGCGCTCTTTTCACCCTATCTCCCCCCTTCAATTATTACAACCCATTGAAACATTATATGTAGGAAGAATTCATAAAATGGGGCGTGCTTTATAAAGCTTGACATACGAAACCCGACAAAAACATACTGATAAAAAAAAGAACATATTTTTTATAGAAATACACATATTATGTATCATACAGATTTTTCATTTTTATATATATTGTAAACTTATAAGTAACACGGACTATTCCATGTGCATAGTTTAACTCCAAATGTCAGATATTCGAGGTTCCACATTGTTTGTCATTGCCATTTTTGATGAACAATAGCTAGGAAAAACGTTAGCCTCTCTGTCAACTAAGTCTTCGGTTTTTAATATTTTTTCTAATTGATTCTTCTGCTTTATTTTTTAAGTTATCCTCAAACTTTTCATAGTATAACTAACTGGATCCATCGCCTACACGGTCCTACAAGTTACCATTTCCGTACCCAACTTCATAAACTCATCGCCAACGCAGAGGTAAGCGCAAACAAGGACGTGGATTTATCGTCACTCCGGCGGAGCAATCAGTCTGCCCGCTCTGGATTAACAGCTCACGTTGCCTTATTCATGAAGTTCCGCCCCCGCCTTCATGAGACCTATTGAAGGAACCTATTGAAATATTAGCGACCCAAAATAGGTTTTCTTCCCTCTAACCTGAATTATGGGCCTTGTCAGGGCGGTAGGCCCCTTAAATTGTTTGCCACCCCTAACCAACACCTATATACATCCGAGTTTAAATATCCTCTTAAATCTCAATATGGCTTCTTCACGGCTTTTGTCATTTCCCGGCTCGCATAAATCATCTCGAGCCTTCACCATCGATTCCCGCTTCCGTCTTTACTGCAATCCAGTCAGAGGGCATCTGCGATTTTCCACTGGTTCCATCACATGTGAAAAGAACTACTAATTCAGGTGAAGAATCGTGAGTGAGTAAAACATACTTTTTTAATATGTATTTTTTAAAAACTAAATGATCAGATAAAAATTAACCAGTATGTTAATAAAATCAGGGAAGAATTAAGAAGAAACGACAGTTAAACAGTCATTACCGAAAATACGACGAATTTACTTTACTACTGGAATTGTTTATCGCAAAGCATACATTTTTCATTTTACTTCTCATATCAAAGGGAAAACAAAATAAACGGTTAATTTTTTCAACAATTCCTTTTAAACATGTGTGAATCTTACAATATAACTTGCTAAAAGAAGGAAGAAAACATTTCTATAGTGCTGGCCCAGCCTCCCAATAACCTGATGGTGGGGGGAGAATATATCAGACTTAGGAAGACACGGTCGAGCTGGCTTGCGGGACAAGTATTTATAGATTTCCAAGGCGCAGGACAAAAACCCAGGGCGAAGCTGGGATATTTTATAACCCGGGAAGGTGAGGGGTTATTGTTATACCTTCCAATAAGTGAAATAGCCGCCAGCTCCCTTTTACGGCCCGAATAATGTACATTTATTACGTCCACGGATTTGGCAATGGCGAAAAAATGAAATGTCTTTTTCCCCTGGTACTCCGTCTCTGGAGGAGAAGATAGGATAGAAAAAAACCCTCGTAAAATGGGACGATGAGATTGACGGATTACAATGGGTAGAGCGGAAATTCTAAAAGAAGTCCTGGAACACATTGCAATAATAAGCTGCTTGGGGAAATGCGTTCTTCTATTTCTTATTTTCTTTTGCTCCAAATAATAATTTACCTTTGTTTAAAACGAATAAACAAAAAAAAAAAAAAAAATTAAGGCAGAAACTATCGCTTTCCCAGTCAGAGAAGGTTATATGTGTAAAAGACTTCTATGGGTTTCTTCCAAAAAGTAGTTTATCCACGTTCATAGTTTATCACGACCCTTTCACAGGCTCAGTACGCCTTGACTAATAGCCAGAAGTTCCAACCAGAACCAAACCACTTAATCATGATCAACCAAATTGAGATATATTTTTCAAAATAAATTTGTTACTTCATAAAAATAATGCTGCATGCGTTAAATAATGCTGTAGGGCTTTCTCTGATGGTTATATATATATATATATATATATATATATATATATATATATATATATATATATATATATATATATATATATATATATATATATATATATATGATCATATAATATGTTGATTAAATAAACGCATTTCTTATTATATTATACAGAGAAGCTTGATCTTTTTTATTTACCCCTTACATCAAAATGCGTCAGGAGTTTTATAACGAAATTTATTTTTAATACATCTAAAAATACCAAAAAAATCATAAAGGCATATCCGATATATTTTACTTAATTTTAAACGGAATTTCGGTCAAAATTAGTCTCCCACTTGTTGTCAACTATTTGCTGAAAAATAGTTTAAACCTAATAGTCATATAATTTACATGAAAATAACATATTTTTTTGTTTGTTTAATCGTTAAACGACGGAACTCTGACGAACCTTCTGGATTTTCGAAGCATAACTATTTTTTTTTTTTTGGAATGGAGCATGACTACAATAAACAATTTACTAGAGCCACCAGCAAAAAGTTATGAAATTAGCCACTATCAAATTGCGACAATGCAGAGCCAATAATTGCTTTAACCTCGGGCAGGAAGAGGCGGCACGGTGGAAAATTAGAATGAAAATTAGTGAAAAAAAAAGAGACACGAAAAAACGTGGAATTCGTAGCAGATGTAAACGCGCCTCACCGAACAGATCTGCATATAATCATGGAAACAAGCGGCCAATCAATGTTTTAACGAAAAGCTACAATTTAATGGGTCTGTTCTCAATGAAAACATTGTTAAAATACTTCAGTCCAAAAAACTATATTTTATGTAATTGATTATTGTACTTAGTCATAATGTTATTTTGAAAAAAAAAAGATAATTTGTTTTAGTGCTAATAATTAGAAATTTTATATATTTTTGTTTTGATAAAAATAAAATAATAAATAATACTTAATATAAATAATTATTCACTAAAATAATAAAATATTTCAATATTCTCGCCTTTATAAACAATTTTTCATAAAAACTAACATCTAGAGTTGTGACTAAGACTACTTATTAAGAAAAGAAAAAGATATATGGAATTATAACGACAAAAAAAAAATGTTTTCGACTTCGGACACATGTGCTTTATCATTGCATTTTGGTACCCAAGGTTTGAACTCTATGCGTACCGTAGGGCCCCCTTTGGAAAAGATTGTAGCAGATGTAATATGTTTCTTATAAAACATCTGGCAAGCAGAAAAAGTTCTCTTGATCCGTAGCACTGTATTTTTTCAAAGTGATTTAAAATTAAATTCACACCAGTCTTTCGAATAATGCGATGAGCGTTTAAAGGAAAAAAAAAATCTGGTGCGTGCGCGCAACACACAACTTTCACTTACCAACTTAGATTAGAAATGAATTCGTTGTGTTAATGCCACTTCTCACTCAGTAACACATTTTTCCACATTCATTTCTTATTTTTGTTTTAATTTGCTCTATAACAAACACTAATTTCTTTTATTATTAAATAAATGTTTTTACTTGAGATAATTCGGCAATGCAAGCACTCCAATTCTCTATGTACTTGTTGAATATTTCACTTATTCCCCACGAAACAAATCATTTCCATTAAATGAACAGAAGGGCATTAATTATGAACAATGGTCTGTCATTAAAAGCGTCCTGCGTGGGCTCAACGTGTTTTATGAGTTGACTGAATATTTTTCATTTTTTCTCCTCTATATGTTTACTTGGTTTTTATCATATCTCATATTTAGCCATTTTTTATTTTTAGGAGTAATGAGAGACAGTTTATTTCTCCATATAAACAAAAACAAAGATACTTGATAGGAAACAAAAACAAACAAACAAAAAACGCCCCTACGCCATTTAAGCCCCCCCCAGAACATTTTAATAATGATAAAGCTTACCTGATATTAAAGAACGGCTAATTTTCATTAAACATGACGAATTTGATGAAAATCGTTAAAGCCGTTTCTGAGAAAATCGAAAAAAAGGTAAAAATTGCAAAAATATTTAAGAAATAAAGTGCCCCCTCCGTTTGAGCAATTTTGATGAAATGCGGGCTATAACATCTTTAACATATACATACGTCAAATACGCAGTTAGATCAAAATCGTTAAAGCCGTTTTTGAGTAATTAAAAAAAACACGTGCAAATGATACAAAATTTATTAAGTAAAGTTCCCCCTCCGGTTTATCAATTTTGATGAAATTTCTACAGTCATATCTCGGGCATATAAATACATCAAATACATAGTTTTATCAAAATCGTTAAAGCCGTTTTTGAGTAAATAAAAAAAACACGTGAAAGTGATACGAAATTTTTTAAGTAAAGTCCCCCCTCCGGTTTATCAATTTTGATGAAATTTTTACAGTCATATCTCTGGCATATATATAGATCAAATACTCAATTTAATCAAAATCGTTAGAGCCGTTTTTGAGAAAATCGAAAAAAACCTAAAAAGTTATTAAATAAAGTACCCCCTCCCTTTGAGCAATTTTGATGAAATTTTTGCTGTCACATCGCGGGCATATACCTAAACTAAATACCAAATTTCAAGTTCGCACGTTTTTTAGTTTTTGAGCTAGTCTGTTCACACACACACACACACACACACACACACACACACACACACAGACCATTTCGCGGGACTTGGTCATTTGGACTCAGGGGACCCCAAAACCCGTATTTCCGTTGAAAACCGGAAGTCGAAATTTTTCACGATCGCAATACTTCCACTTACTATATATTTCATATATAGGTAAGTGAAAGTAAAAACGTGTCAGCCGAGATGAAATAATTTTACCTCATTCTTACGTCATACCCTATTTTGAGCCCTATTCTTCTTCAAACTTTTATACTATTGATATAAGAACTGCTATGATGTTCATTGCAACCAGCTACTAAGCTCGGTTTAGCCAGCCAACAACTTAAAATTTCTTTTTTTAAATAAATAAAACATGAAGTCACCTTTAAAAAGAATTTTACCCTTAAATAAAATGGTGAGGAACTAAAGACTTTGAAAGTTTTGAAAGGTAAAAAATCTGGTGCGTGCGCGCAACACACAACTTTCACTTACCAACTTACTTAGATTAGAAATTGACGTGTTTTGCTAAATATCATTTCCCAAAATCACACATTTTTCTACATTCATATCTTATTTTTGTTAATCGTTAAAGCCGTTTTTGAATAAATAAAAAAAAACCGTGAAAATGATACAAAATTTATTAAGTAAAGTCCCCCCTCCCGTAGATCAATTTTGATGAAATTTTTACAGTCGTATCTCGGGCATATAAATGCATTAAATACCAAGTTTGATCAAAATCGTTAAAACCGTTTTTGAGTAAATAAAAAAAAACACGTGAAAATGATACAAAATTTATTAAGTAAAGTCTCCCCTCCCGTTGATCAATTGTGATGAAATGTTGGTTATCACATCTTTGGCATATAAATACATCAAATACCAAGTTTGATCAAAATCGTTAAAACCGTTTTTGAGTAAATAAAAAAAACATGTGAAAATGATACAAAATTTATTAAGTAAAGTCCCCCCTCCGGTTGATCAATTTTGATGAAATTTTTACAGTCGTATTTCAGGCATATAAATAGATCAAATACTCAGTTTAATCAAAATCGTTAGAGCCGTTTTTGAGAAAATCGAAAAAAACTTAAAAAGTAATTAAATAAAGTACCCCCTCCCTTTGAGCAAATTTGATGAAATTTTTGCTGTCACACCGCGGACATATACAAACACTAAATACCTAATTTCAGGTCTGTGCGGTTTATAGTTTTTGAGCTAGTCTGTTCACATACACACACACACACACACACACACACAGACACACACACACACAGACCATTTCGCGGGACTTGGTTATTTTGACTCAGGGGACCCCAAAACGTGTATTTCCGTTGAAAACCGGAAGTCGAAAATTTTCACGATCGCAATACTTCCACTTACTATATATTTCATATATAGGTAAGTGAAAGTAAAAAAGAGCTTGTAAATTTGCGTTTATAATTTCCTGTCTTTAATTTATTTTGTGGTATTTTACCGTCCAACTACACTTACCAATATATGACATATGTACGAAGGGAAAGTATAGCGATCATAAGAAATTTCGATTTAACATATATATATATATATATATATATATATATATATATATATATATATGATAACGTCCACATTTGTACATTTAATCTTAAATTCACTTAAGACCCATGGTTGGCATATTAACTTAATATTTGTATTTATTATTTTTTTATCGTTTGTGATGAAATATATTAATAAATACAAAAAATAGTTACATTTTTTATAATTAGCATAAAAATATCCAGGATAAAAGTTAAAACGTTTTTGATAAATGAATCGTAAATGTTAAGAGTAAGGCTAAAAGCCAAAAGGAATAGTTGAAGCCAACGCGATGCGAGGCAGTGGTCCTTATAAAAACTGCAAGGAGTGAAGACCACGTGTACAGCAAGCAACATATGGAACGGCTCTAAACAACTTTTATATGCTCCCTCGAGAAAAAGAAGAGAGAGAAGAAAATATCCTACAAACGTCTTTTCTTCGTATAGTCAGCCATAATACCTACCGAGAGGGCATCATTTTTATGGATGACATCCTAATAACTTTATTTCAATTATTTCTATCAAAGAGGTCCTAAACATAGCATTAAAAGTCAAATAATACTAATAATTTCAACAACAGTAGTCCCTGAAAACACAACAATAAGTTGCTATGTTACTTAAAACCACGATTAACCGTCTCCATCGGGGCAAAGACCGTATAAGCGAAAAGATGGATAACAGAAATACCACTAGAAAATTACCTGAACTTATAAGTAGTATTCGAATGACCCTAGCTTTAAAAATAAATTAAAAACATTTCTTAATTCTTATTTCTTAACTCCCTGGGTAGTTGTCTGTGTATAGAAACTTATCACGTGTATAGAAACTTATCAGGCGGAATTATTCTTATTTTTTTTATCTAACAAAGGTCCATCTTTTTATTTATTAATTAATTTATTACTTTGTTTATTTATTAGGTATAAGGCAGTTTATTTATTTTTTTTATTAGAGCACCTCTGTATGTGTGCTAATTTGTAAGGTTAGTTTTAGTTCACTGGATATAGAAGGAGGAAAAATGAGGGAATACATGGGGAAAATTAACAAAGGATTTTTCTTTTAATAATAAAATTTAAAAACAAAACAAAAATAAACTTTGCTTCAGTCATGAAACAGGGACTAATTTTTTCCGAATCTATTTTTTAAATTACATCAAAAGTTTCATATTTTGCTAAGTAAATTAAACGTTCAATATGAAAATTAAAGAACTCATAATTAATTTTAATAAACATAGTTAAACATATGGGACATAGAATATGGGATTGAGAACTCGACAGGCAAGTTTAGAATAGGAAAATGGGCAGAATGATTAACTTTACTGTGCCCGATGGCGCTGACGGAAAAGGAAATCAAAATCTAGCATAACCTAATGACAACTTCTAATTTAATAGTAACTTTACCTAATTAAACAATCAAATCGATTGCAATCATACTTACATTTTCTAATATTAAATTTGAGTTCGCTTATATTTAGTATGTTTTTAGGATCATGTTACTAAGAATAATGTGAGTAAATATTTTAAAAACTTATATGGCACAAAAATAACTTCAATAAACGATAATTATTTTCAAATTTCTTATAAGAAGGAGCAAAAAAAAATAAATCTCAGGCTAGAATATTTTGGCCTGTCATATTTAACATTTTATTTACTATTTATTATCACTATTTCCTGCCATATCAGAAAGTTGGTAATATAATAAATATGAGATATATTGAACAGTGCAAAAACTTTAATAAACAGAGAATCCAATAAAAATTATTAGTATAAATTGATGAAATAATTTTCGACACTCTTCCTACAAAATGTTCATCGTATCGAAACAGTAAATTTCATAAGTGTATTCGTTATTTTTCTCTAGGTTTGATGTTTTTGAATTTTTTTTTTAAATAGTTATTGTCACTGCATACCACTCTGTCGACACAAATTACTCTTTGAAATAAAGGTATCAAGATATGAAAGGAGAACCCCCGCATTAAATACTAAATAGAGCAAGACGTTTCAGTTAGGACCCCAACTTCACTCACTTCCACCAGATACACGATTTTTATTTTGTTTTTGCAATCAATTTTGTCCAACTCCTGGCAATACAAGTTTTTTTCTTTTTAATCAGATCTAATTCCTGAGGCTATAACCGGTCCAAGAGAGGCCATACACAATCCGCTTCAAACGGTTGACACCAGATACGATCCCTCAAGAAATATCTGGAAAATACAAGATGGCGTAAAGCCTGACTCAAGAGTTCGACCTTTACCTTAAGCGATTGCACAATGTGGGCAAGTGCATTGCATTGCGGTATTAGCTATGTACCCGGCATCTCCTAGCGGAACCGGATCTGCAGAAGGAAACTGTTCTAGAACAAACGCCTAGTAAATATGGTCGCAACGTATAAAGTTACTTAACAGTTTATGTTCTCTAAGTACAGTGACATGATTTTTACAATCATAAAAAAACTGGACATAACTTTGTATCAATAGTAAGAATCGACCTCCAGGCCAAAATTAATGGTTTTAATAGTTTTTATGTCGGTAAAGTAGGAATGGCAACAAGGGGCGATCGGTGCCTAGCAACCTAACCTCCGAACATGAAAATAACTTAGAAGTAAATCCCAGTGTTCGGATTAACTCAAGCATTTATTTCCAACTATATCCTTCAGGCATGAAAAAAACGCTTATAGGCGAAAAGATGAGGTAGGAGAAAAGTTTAAAAAAAACCCTGATCACATGAGACAATTGAAATTACGAACCAGGGTATAGTTTAAGAGTTATCAATTGTTGTTTAATATAAATAGTGAATTTCAACAGAAACTATACATCAGCCAACATCCTTCCACCAGATTTGCTCGCCCACCCCTTTTCACTTCACCAACCCTAAAGGATGGTTTTTTAACTTTTAATTCAGGTGGACCCAATAGACCTCTATTCTTAGCACTATAATTTCTAAATTACTATAATATCTGGAGGCTCGATTTGTTAACACTCTTTGTTAATTTAACGCGTTAAGTAGATTTAAAGTGTTGATTCTTTTAGAGGGTTAGGAGATTATTAAAAAAATCATCACTTTTCACCAGTTTTACATTGTCCTATGAATTAACAATTGACCACAGTTCTAATGTTTCTTTTATATTTAAAGATTTCTCTCCTCCAATGCAAGTCTGGTCTCTAAACCAAAAAAAGAAATTTTTCAGAAGGGCCAATTCAAGTTTTTTTCCCCCCTCTTTTGGTAAAAGTGTATTTAAAAGTTTCAACAATCGATTATATAATGTCTATAAGCGGTCTTAAAATTTGTTTCGTTAAATAAGTCTTTCAAATAAGCATTAGGCAAGCGATGTAGGACATTTTTATTTTTTCTGTAAATAAAACGGTAAAATTAAAAAATAACTTTTCGAGTACTCTAGCCGTTTGGAATGATATTTTAGATGATATGCAGAGATATAAAAGTGTTTAATTTTCATATGATAAATATATTCGATACGTTAGCGTTGTGAAAATATTAAATCTATATAAATAAAGATGAAATTCTGTTTGTTTGTTTGTTCTTTATAAAATTCATACCGTTTGTCCTAAATTCTCCAAATTTCGCTCAGTGGTTCTTTGATACCAGGTACGAACACCTGTCCATATTAAAATCATATTAAAACTTCAGCCGATCTTCAGCTGATATTCTTTGTTGTTATAAAAATCGTAATGATCTCACTTTACAAAGGTACTTTACGAAATCGACCGTTTCATTAGAAAAATGAAATTCCCCGGGTGAAACCTGCAGCTATAATCTATGTAAATAAAGATGAAATTCTGTTTGTTCTTTGTAGAAGTCCATACCAGGGGCGAACACCTGTCCATATTAAAATTGCATAACCTCAGCCGATCTTAAGCTGATATTCTTCATTGTTATAAAAATCGTAATGATCTCGCTTTACATTGGTTTTTTACATTAGAAAAATGAAATTCCGGGAAATAAAGATGAAATTCTGTTTGTTCTTATAAAAATCCCTACCGTTTGTCCTAAATTCTCCGAATTTCGCACAGTGGTTCTTTGAGGTGCATTTTGTGCGAACACCTGTCCATATTAAAATTGCATAACTTAAATTGGTTAACTTTACATTGGTTTTTACGAAATCGACCGTTAGAGTCGATAAAACTCTCACTTATAGATTTTATAGATTTAAAAAATGAAATTCTCCGGGTGAAACCGGTATATAAAGCTAGTAAGTAACATAATTTAAAAAAAAAATAAAAAACCTAAATAATATGTCATCATTATAAATTATTGCTGACAAAGGCATAATACCCACTTGAGGCAATCTGTTGCGGCTTATTGAAATATAACAGCTGGACAACTCGTTAAAGGGAGGAAGCGGGATGCAGTGAGGAATACTCAATGGCTCAGGCAACTTGTCTTAAGATCCTCTTCTTTATTTTTGGAAAATTCTCTATTCTTCTCCACAGCAATGGGTCTATTTAAAATGCCTCTCCCAGTCAAAAAGTTAAAAGTTCCTTTCTAACTAAGGTTAGATTAATGTGGACAAGTCAAACGTCAAAATCTGGTAATTGGAACCGTTTATATTAACATATTAACAGTAAAAAGTAAAGAACTACGATTAAATATTATGCTCCTGAAATAGCAGAAATTGATTAGAGGGGCGATGTAATTTGATAGTATTTAACTCCTTGAACTTCACACCAAACATAAATCAACAAATTTGGCTTTGAAGAGTTCGAGTGAGGTTGCATGTTGCAGAATGGCATGCACAATACTAGATTAAAGTTAGAAGGAATAAATTTCGCACTTTATAAAACAGAAGTAGCTGATGTAATAGAACCACATAATTAGAAATAACTCAGTAATGCATTCGAGATATTTAAGTCATTTCCACTTCAATTTATTTTCATAAAGCTTTAATTTTTATATCATCTGTCATATTTAATAATTTCATAATAATATATCTATTAATATAAATTGATATGTGAAGGTTTAATCTGTGAGGTAATAATCAATAAACAGAAGAATAAGTAATCGAAATAAATATTATACATAGGCAAAGTGATGTAATCTTTTTGTCGAGTTGAGTAGTTAAGTAGTAAGTGTGTATTTCTTTTCTTGTTTCTTTAAGTTTTATAAATATATTTGAGTAGATAATAGATGACTATGACTAACATGAATAAAGTAAATTCCGGATAAAATTTTAAAGCGAAAAAAGTTGACCCATGTTCTGTTCGCAAGTTTAGTGGTGTCATCAAATACAATGACGACCTATGACGGGATGAATTCGAGTCACGACGCGGCGTGAACTGTTATACCTGAAAAGGGACAACACAGACTGTTGACACAGCTCCGGGGTAAGCATGTATCCAAAATGAAACATAAACAAGCTTCTTTACTACACTATCTGTCCCGGGTATATTTTTAAGGAAATTTCTACAGAGGAAAAATTCCCTAGAGTTTTTTTAAATGTGCCCCAAAAGGCAAATCGATCCATAACTACTGATTCCAGCCAGTTCGTGAAACACTGACAGACATAAAGTAACCACAACCGGTTACCATCTATATTTATTTATAAAGCAAAACCATGAACTAACTCATTGAAGCGGTAAGGACAAAAAGGTTAACTGCATTCCGAAATAATTGTCATAGACTGGAAAGATAAAATTAGCAATCAATTATGGCAAATGTGAAATTCCCTTCTATATATGACTAATTCTCCTGACGCAGAATCCATTAATAATTAATAAGGTAATTAATTATTAATTTCGAATCGGTTAAAAGCTTTATACGATACAATTTTAAGTGCATTACGCAGCTAGGTAGATAATATTTAATTATTGATTTTAGAAATAGTTTTTTAAAAAAATATGTCTGAAAAAAATCCAGTAAGTAATGAGTGCATATTAATAATTAATAAGAGAAAATATTACTCAATCCGGATTGAGGTCTTTCAAAGGTTTTTTTTTTCAGTTCTATTAAAAGATTTTTTCCGACCACCAGTATATTCTTTGATTATTCATTGCTCACTTCTAAACAGTATGTAAAAATTATGCACAGACTTGCACAAAACCAAGGGACATTAATGAAAAGTAGGAGTGACAACGTATTTATGAGTAGGAATAACAAAAATATACTTATGACAAAATATGTTATGAAACTCTTATTTTTCGGGTTAGCATTTTTTAACCAAACTATTTAGCATTTAAAGCCAAAAAACATAGTTATTTTGATGGAACTGTTTTTAAAATGCCGAAACGAGGTTCATGGAAAGAGATGTTGAAGAAAATATTAAATCAGAGAAGTAGGAAATAGTAGCAATATGTTTAAAAAATAAAAATCAATGTGAATCCCTTAATATGAAAGCAAATATTTTTTTATTAAAATTTATTTTTTATTAATTAAAAAAGAAAATTTTATATACAGGATAACAGTAATTTTATCAATACACTATATTTTTATTTAAATTTGACTTAGAAATAAAATTATCAATACAAAAATGTTATCATATCATGCCCAACATATTAACTCAGCGAAGTATAAATGTATTCGCAGAGGACTCGACAAAACCAAGTGTTGAACATTGGTGCGCAATAAAGGCATATAATACGCGATAACTAACTTCTGCACAATAACGAACAGTTTTTAAAAATATTCGGATGTTTTAGCAAATGTTAATCAAGGGAGTTAAAAAAAAATAATTAAATTTTATAAAGCAAAACTCAAATAAATTATGCATGTAAATTGCATCTCATCTAAGCAAATGCGGTCAAGTAATTTATCTTTGTTTTTTTTTTTTTTTGTTTAGGAGAAAGTATACGTTTAATAAGCATTCAAAAGAAACGGTACTTTTTAGAACAACAGTTTATACTCAAATCTCCCGGTTTTACAACTCACTCATGTCAGCTACCCACAAATTATGAATGGCTCCCGTATATAGGCGTATGTAGGCGAGAACCGTCTGTTCGTTACAGGAGTGAGGTAATGGCCTCTTTATTTCTACATACATCTTATTAAACCTTATCTTGTTATACTTTGAATATATAATATATTTAGAAAAAAAATATATGGATTTAGGTGCAACTATTTCATAAAATAATGTATAGCCTAGAATAGGGCGATTGAGATAAATGTAACTTTTCTTGTGAGATGAATGTAACGATTCATTTCAAACATACACATATAATTAAGTACAAACTTAAAAAAACATATGATTTATAAAAAATAAGAAAACTATAATGTTTTTTATTTATTATTGTTTATTGTTTAAATCAACAAGTAAACAAAAGGTTGGGTATCATACCGCTTTTTTTGTCCTTTGGAAATTTCATTGGAAGAAACTGCAAAGACAACAATAGATCTAATGGCCTCAGAACTCCGAGTATTTTTTTTTTTTTTTGTATTGGAGTGTTCGGATAAAAAAAAAAAAAAAAAAAAAGAATCTTTTAAAAGGAAATTTACCCTTGAGAGTAATTGAACCATATTAAGAACGGTTGTAACCTTGTAAACGTTATAAATGTGGAAATACTATTCCCTGGAAGCAGTTTTTTTTTTTTTATCCAACAGAACACGAAACTCAATCTTAAGGTAGGGAACTTTTTTATTTTTTTTTTTTTTTTTACCTCATTTTGAACAAAAATGTTAAGGGACGATAAGAACTAAGTCCGTGATTCGTTAAATATGAACAGGCCACCGTCCGAAGAGTCGCGATTCCAATAAGTGCTGATAAGGCTTATGACTCAAAGTGGGTGAGCCCACAACACCGAGAAACCCCACGCGGCACACTGAAAGCTTTCGGTCGCCCACCTCGGTCATTGTCCTGGGTAGCCGGTCCGGTGTGCTGGGCAAAAATGCAAGAGTTTGGAGCAAGTAGGCTTAAAACATAAATAATCGTAGACGTGAGCAGCAGAGACGAACACAATAAGAGTGAGAGATCTCAACTTAAATCGGACTCGACCCAAGTTATTTCTTCTACTTTGATCGATAGGAGATAAAAAAAAACTCCGATAAATCATAATCTATCAGGATTAGCGGACTCTGCTTGAGATCTGGCCAGTGCTGCTCAAGAGATATCCATGTGGGATATCTTGTTAAAGGACAATAAAGGCGAATTTCGATTTGAAAAAAAAAAAAAAAAAAAAAAAACAGTAGTTATTAAGTTAAATTAAAAACAAATATAAATACCTATATTTTAATAAAATGACTTACTAATTGAATCACTCAAGAACCACAACCAAAATCTTAATGTTTTAATAAAATTTATAAAATATAGCCCACTTTCCAGGAATATGACTAAGATCACAAAGAAACAACTTAAAAAAAAAAAAGGAATGATCTTAAATTTTATAAGATCTAATAGCTCGATTTCAAAGAATGTGAAATCAAAAGTAAAATAGAAAACTGAAACAAAAGAGGAAGAAAGAAGGAATGTAATCAATTAACTGATTTAAAAAAAATAAAAATTAAAAAAATGGCCGGGAGACCATTTTAGTTTTACTCTAATAAAATAAAACAATTAATGCTACTTATATATACGAGGTCATTAGGTGACGAAGATCCCCATCAATTTCTTTAGCAAAAAAATAACTATTAAAGGCAATCGTCTAAACATTTCAAAAACGTATTTGATATATAATTACTAATCAATAAAAGAGGTAAGAATAATAAGAACATAAATATGAGAAAAAGCAATTAATAATAACTACTTGATTGTATCAGTAGCAATATTCGTTTTTATGGGAAAATTAGTAAGTCATCGTCAGCGGACTGATTAAATCCTTACATTCAAGTTCGGCGAGGTCATGGTGAAATTCAAATAGAAGACTCCTTTACAAAAAAACGGAGAGCAACCGAAGCGTTCAACTTCAAATGAACTACTATAAGGTCAAATGTACAGAGGTAAATTACGGCGAGAATGCCGTTATAAATTAAAAAAGAAAAAAAAAGAAAAGGGGTTCTGTGCGAAGGTTTTTACCTAATAACAATAAACTTCATATGCATGCTTCTAAGATGAGAAACATTGCATTTATAATGGCATAGAATACAATTGTTTTTTCAATACAATTGTATTTTTTACAATGCAATTTAATTCAATTGTATTTATGATAAAAAGTCAAGGTAATAAGACTTCAGGAGGTGAAAAAAATATGAAGTACAGTGTTTATACAGTATTCAAGCCCTAATCTTTCATAACGTTTGTTAAATCGAATAATTTAAAAATAAATAAAAAATTAATTTATAGACGAAATATGTATTAACTAATATTTTACAAACATACCGAAGAACCTTGTGAATGAATTTAATCCGTTCAAAGCGGACAATCACTATCATATTTGTCGATTTCGCAGTTCACTTAACCATTATTCCAACAGAAAAGTAGAACAGCATTGAACCATAGGTAAATTATTTAAGTTTACTAGTCCATATTCTAATAATCAAAACTCACATACTGTATTATATGTCTAAAAAAACAAGATGATGTTTATATACGAATGAATTGATGATAATAATTCAACTTATTTTTTCCAATCAAAAGAAGAATATTATAACTATTTTCTTATTATAATTTTATCTAATCAAGAGATACATTTAAGTGTTATTTTTTTTTAATTATATTTATTTTTTTAATTGTTATTTTTATATTTATGATTTCAGTATTCATTTTTTTTAGTTTTATTATTGCCTGTATAAATAGTGAGAATAAACCCTTGGAAAACTTATACCAATGCTTTAAAATTTTGTAGCTGTAAGCCTGCTTTCATTGAAAAGTTGATCAAAAATAAATAATTACTATGAAAATAATAGACACAGGTGCAAAGGACTGAAATTTAATCTGTCAATGAATGTTGGCGTTAAGATTCACTAATACTTTTTCTACCCAACCGAACGTGAGAGCTTGTCGAATCCATGCATGGCTGGTGGTTAGCTACAATAATAACCATGAAAACCTTCTTTTGTGCATAGTTAATACGGAGATCAATCCATTGTAAGAGACTCTCTTAATACTTGAAAAGTTTTTTTTTATTTTTGGTATATTCATGCTATATTCTTTCATCAAGCATCATTAATCATGGAACGAATTATTTATATAATTCAACCACAAAAACAAGAAAAATTAATAAGCAATAATTATTATTTTCTTACCGAATCGCCTATGTATTACTCATAAATAAAAATTTAGAATTTAATCCCTACAGGTTAAAAAACCCGAATACTCAATTTAAAATAAGTCACTTCAAAAAATGTAGACAGGTAAATAATAAATTATGAATTCGTAGCTGATTTATGATTTCTTGTATAATGTTTTTTTAATAAATAGAGATACCTCTAAGAATAAACGAAGTCCCATATTCCAACTGTCAGCTGCAAGTAATTATTAATTATAAACAACAATTAACAACAACTATAAACAACAATTATAAACAAACGATCAGTAGCCTATTAAGGCAAAACCATTAACTTTTAACACGTTTGGTGCGGCGGCGTATTTTAGGGGTATCCTGAATTTGACGGTATCGGTCCCGGGGGTCCGACTGCTGGGATGAGCCACAGACGATATCGGGCGTCGGGGTCCTATGGGAATGCTCTGATGAAAGTGTTATTTTTTTACTGAAAGTGAATTAAATGAGCGTATCAAGGGCATTATCTTTTGGTAAGGATTAGACCTAGACATAACAGGCGCAGGACATGCCCCCGGGGTCCGATACAGGATTTACGCCATACTTTATCGAAAATAGCATTAAACTGCTGGAATTTTGAATTACCATCCATATTGATAATTTTTGCTATGTTAAAACAATTTTTAGGAGTCTTTTACGACTTTACAACCACTTACTTGATAAAAAAAAAATCTTTTTAAAGAAATTAATTTATATAAAATAAATAAATCAAATATCAGTGTTTTATTTATAATTAAAAACTTAGTAAAAATTATTAAAAAAAAATATTGTTTTCTTTTTCATATTTATGCTATAATTAAACAATGTCAAAGAAATCAAACAGAACTACATTGTATAAAATCAAACACATAAAATTAAAGATAACCATAAAGGTAGTCATTGCAATATTATCGGACGCGGCAGGTTAATGCCAACAAGTAGTCTTGTTTTATTACTGATGGCCTGTATCGGACCCCAGAGTCCGATTCTGAAAAACAACAGAATTGCTGCACTAAAATGCAATAATCTCATTAAAAATCGACTAAATTGAATGTTTGAGGTGTTCGGCCTTTCTGACATTTTCATGTGATAATCGGCTGTTAAGATGGGAATGTAAGACAAGATGCCGCACCTAACGTGTCAAGGTGGTAGTTCGCAATCTCCTTCCACGGAGTTGTTCATCAAACAATAGCACTACAGTAAAGAAACAAATATATTTAGAGGCACAAGTTGTACATTTTTTAAAAATCAAAATACTTAATTATTTAAGCAAAAAGTTGAAGAATACAAATTTGCAATTATTATTATTGATATCTATCTGAAAGCAGCTGTACAAAAAATAAAAAAAATCGAAATGATAGAAGGTTAATTATTAATAAAAATTATATAAAATTGTATATTTCATTACGAGAAAAGGTAAAAGTTACCTTCTCACTGTTTCACTATGTGAAATGGATACCTATATTGTACTTCGTTCAATTTATGAGTAAGATTCCATGTTATACACAGTTTGGAATTGATTTCCTAAAACGTAAACACGAAAAGCCGTCAGACCGGCAATCAACAACAAGCTACCGAGAAGCGGTGGTAAGATTTGGCAACAGAGCAAGCTCCTGAGGACAAAAAACTAGTCCAGAGCAGCTCAGCTCCACATCACTATCCTCCAGTTCCCAGGTCATCGCCGTGCACTTATCTTTTAGATAAGGCCCTTGCTCATCCATCATTTAGCTTATCTGCACTAATTGTTACAACGAATAGGTAATTATTTCTTTACGTTACAAAAAGATATATTCATAATTTAATCGTATACAATAAACAGGATCATACGGAATCAAAAGCTTAAGGGAATCGCAGAGCCATCGAATTAGTCCTCTAATCAATCATTTAAATCCAAACTCCTCACATACTTTATTAAAACTCACAAAGTCACAAAACAAGAATTTCCATTAAGACCTTGGATTCCATTCGTGAAGAAGTAGACACTACGAAGGGTTCGAATTTATATACGCCGATGTGTGCAAAAAGAAAGGAAAACTTCAGTATTATCGATTTTCAACATCATAAGTCTCATGTAAAACCTATTTATTGTTACATTATCGCATTTCTAGGCATCTTCGATTTTTGGAGTATTTTAATCTTCAACCGTCATGGTAAAATTAAATTCAAAGAATAGAAAAAAAAAATTAAATGTTTCTAGTAAAATGGGAACCATAGAAATTTATTCATAGTAAATCCGTTATGGTTACGTTCCATTTTTAATGGCGTTTGCTGTCAAGGTGAACCATGTAAACATTTTGGTAATATTGTTTGAATATCAGTTCCAATTCTCATTTATATTAAAAACTTAATTCGTTAAAGTTGTGTTTAAAATTTTTAAAAGTAAGTGTCCAACAAGTAAATTGAACTTTTCATAAATTTTAAGATATTTAGATGTACAATATTACATGATTGAATAATGTAATGATTATATAATTTTCAATTCTTCCCTTTTGAATCCCTTTGATCACTAAGCCCTAAAAAGAGTTCATCACAAAATAATCCAACTACATATGTCCACATGGCTAGAGTCTTCACCAAGTTTAATCATGGTATTTATATTTTAATATAAAAATTAACTGCTGCTGTTAAAAAATTCAATAAATAAAGTTTTCATATTAATTGAATTGATTAAAAATTACAAATCGGCTTTTGAACATTAATAAAACAGATAGATAACCAAGAATAGATGGAACACAAATGTTTAAATCATATATTATTTGAATAAGTTTTCAATAGATTATCGCTTTACTCCGTTCGGATTAACTCGAAACAGATTTGACATCATTTTTTTTTTTCGATAAACCAATAAACGCCTGATTTTGTTTCGTTAATCCCTCCTCCTTCGACCCGAATATGAAAGCATGTGAAAGGGCCATTGGTAAACCAGAGGCCAAAAATTTGAAATTTACAAAACAGGATTTGACATTTCTTCATTTGATATTGCTTAATAATACGAAGGAACAGAACCTGCTTCTGTTATATTCTTAAGCAAGATTTGTCGTAACTAGGATGCTCCTTGATACTTTTTTAAACTCAATAATGCATAGACCTCAGTTTTTCTCGACCGATTCCCAACCCTAGTTTGCGAAATGGAAAATGTCCGAGCTAGAATTACGCATGGAGGAAGCTAAATAAGGGAACGGAGACACCCTTGGAATACGTGACCGGAATATCGCATCCTTTCAATATAGCCTCAAATTTACATAAAACTCTCACTTGTCCCTCTAACCCTCCCACGGGCGTCAAATTTTCGTCTAGCTGAGCATGCCACCAAATCTTTGTGCGGTGGTGCCAAACTTATGGATGTCATTTTGGCCTACCTAATTCTAAAGTTAGGGAATGTCCATAGTTAGTAGTAGAAAGTTAAACACGGTAACTACGAAATAACATACCTCCGTTTGTAGTGAATAACTAAAACTAGGTAACTTATCAACAACCTTAAATAGAGACAGCTTTAATGAAATTCTTATAAAATATTAAGTAATACAGAATGGCTTAAGATCTATGTTTGTGATATAATCATCGTTTTTAGGAGGGATTGGCTAAGTATATAACTTTACAATTTATTCAAAGAATAGAAGGCATGCAATAAAACATGCCATCTGCGATGGAGTAGTTCAACACTTTAATAAATATAATTCGCGATGTTTAACGTTAAAAAGAAGACGAATTCTTATCTCCTCCCGTTAATTTTTTAGCGATTTAACAGGAATCTACTGGAGGTAACTGAATAAGGGTTTGCTTTGGACAGAAAAGTGCCAAAGCCTAGGTCAAAGTTACCTTTCAACCTTTCCACAATCTTCATCCTTCGCTTCCAGTGAGTTTATTTATATCAGTTTATCAATATTAAGTGATTAACCAATTTTTGATACAAATTCACAGACAGATCTACCAAAAATTAAAATAAAACTGATATTCAATGCAATGGAAGAATGGGATAGGAAATGAGGTTTTAAAAAGTATAAAAATGACATGAGTAGTTCGGCTTTCATGTTGATGAAAAAGTTATGGAAATAAAGAAGATAGAAAAAAGGAAAGAGATCTAATTCAGGTGTTGGATTTCATGGATGCTTAACACATGTATAAAAGCATTTTATAATGATATTTGTAAATAATCATACAATTATTTTTTTAAATTGTTTTTATTTTGTTTAATTAACGTCACTATATGCCACTAAAGGTTAAACAAACGATGCTACAGTGGGAGTCCTAAATTTTGCCTATCCAGTTATAATTAGAATAGGGATGTTTAACGAGTACCCGATATCGTACAGGCTCGGGACCTCCATTTGGTCCTATCCGAGGGACGGCATAGCCAAGGGTTTTTAACCCCTTTAAAAAATCCTAAGGCCTCCGCGGGATGCGTACCCGCAACCATTAATTAGTATTTGTTTTTAAAATTTTAATCTTACAATATTTACATGTTGCAGTATACTTTTATTCCGTAAAGTCTGTTTGTAGTATTCATTCTTTGTATACGTTTTTTTTTTTTTTTTGCTTCTCTTTGAAAACTGAACTTTTCGGATTTACCTAATTTTTATAGCCAACGCCTCAATTATTGTTTAGTTTACAATATCGAGTAGTTATCTTTTGATTATATTTATAATTTGATATAACATAAGCCTAATATCCATTCAAGCTTTAAATCTTAAACAGAATAGTATAGTTACAAATAGTGATGAATAATTGTCATTACTTAAAAAACCTCCAATAAATTGAAACCCTAACGAACATATCAAAACAAAGGTATTTAAAATGTGATTACAACTGTACTTTTTTATTTATTTAAGAATCAATTTACTAGAATTAGGTGTGTCTAGCCTTTGATATTCCTAATAATATATATATATATATATATATATATATATATATATATATATATATATATATATATGTATTGAAAATACCTACTACCACCTTTTGAAAAACCTTGACAAGGATATGTTATAAATCACACTGGAAGTTTGTATCCTTTCTAACACACATTTATAACACGCATCAAAATGAAATAAAAAAAAATGGCGATTTACGATACTGAAAATAACATTAAAAAGGTACAAAACGTAAGCAGAAAGGAGCCAGGAAAAATTATAATTATAAATGAGAAAATAAATCAAGATTTCTTACCGGACTTAAGGCGTAAGAGATTTATAAGGGAAATATTTGGAGCGAAAAATATTTCCCATTGTTCCTCGGCAAGTGAAAGGACGCCGTTATGCCCAAAATAAAGAGAAAAAAAAAATCCTTCCCCACAAAATAGATGGAAGATTTAACGATATTCGAAGCGGTTGCCAATTGGATGTGAGGGGAGGTTCCTAAAGATGTCATTGAAATGTAAGGTTGGATAGCACCAGGTCCATATCCTTGAGAAGCATTTAAAGTGCCTCAGTTGTTGGAGAAATAAACTGGAGCAAACCTCCTAATTGAGGTATAATTCAGAAGGAGCTGGCTGGTGGCCATTTGGAGGAGGGAGGGGAAAGCCTTGTCATGTCCCCACTCAACCGATCCCCCACTCGGCACAGTCTCCTTGCGTCTGATTGGCTGGTCGTCGAAATAATCTTTTCGAGCTTTTGATTTTATCTTACGTTATGATGTTCATAAAGATACGAAATAGGGCCAGTATTTGCCATATTTTTAAATTCATAAGAATAACTGTTTACAAAACGCTTATGTTTACTTTTATACGTAAGGGGTGTTAATCACCCGTATGACTGGATAAAAAAAAAACTAATAAAGCAACTTCAGTTTCCCTTAATCTAAAATTTACCTTGATAAATTATTCAGGTAAGAAATAAATTCTAGAAGATGAGGAAAATCTGATGACAACTTAGAGATGCATTTAATATAGCTTGATAAATTCTGAAATATTCAGTTATTTAAATTTTCATTTTATCGAGTAGACTTTTAAAAGGTTTATTTTCTCCCTTTTAATATTAAAAAGAAGCAAAGCACTTTTATTCTAAAGGGTGTCAAATCCGATTATAATCAAATAAGGGAGTGCTTATTCAACTTACATAATAATTCGTCTTTAAGTGAGAATTTAACACAATCAAATTAAGATTAAATAATGTTTAAGATATAAATAAAACAGCAAATATTATTGAAGATTTTCGAAACGCAATTAAAGTATCATGATTATGTAATTACTTAAATGAACTCGAAGAAAAAATTTGCAAGGAATGGATAGGCAAATGGCATATCACCCTATCCTTGGAATAAAATTGGCCAAAACTAGAAAATTACACGATAGACGTCAGCTAGAAAAAGAAGATGAAAAAAGTGCGGGATGAGAGATCTCCCTAATAATAAAACAGGATAACTGAATCATGCCAAGGAAGAGGTGCTAAATGATTGGTCTATCCTGGCAAAGCATTATTACCATGCGCTATTCCATTAGATTTTTGGTGATTTCAATTAGTTCTTGAAAGATGCAAATTATTAAGTGAAATAATGTTTCATAATATTTAATATTTAATGATAATATAATTATAAATTTGTATTATATTAAAATTACAAAATTTAATCCTTGATAATTTTATTTAAAATTAATTCAAAACAACAAAGACAGTCTCCTAGGACTCAAAAATTTAGAAGTAAAGAAATATAATTTCTAGTTCCTACTGAAGATAAATTTGTTTTAACAAGCAGTTTGGATTTCTTTTTTACTTTCACTTACCTATATATGAAATATATAGTAAGTGGAAGTATTGCGATCGTGAAAATTTTCGACTTCCGGTTTTCAACGGAAATACACGTTTTGGGGTCCCCTGAGTCAAAATAACCAAGTCCCGCGAAATGGTCTGTGTGTGTGTCTGTGTGTGTGTGTGTGTGTGTGTGAACAGACTAGCTCAAAAACTATAAACCGTGCGAACCTGAAATTGGGTATTTAAAGTATGTATATGCCCGCGATGTGACAGCAAACATTTCATCAAATTTGCTCAAAGGGAGGGGGTACTTTATTTAATAACTTTTTAGGTTTTTTTCGATTTTCTCAAAAACGGCTCTAACGATTTTGATTAAACTGAGTATTTGATCTATTTATATGCCCGAGGTATGACTGTAAAAATTTCATCAAAATTGATCAACCGGAGGGGGGACTTTACTTAACAAATTTTGTATCATTTTCACGCGTTTTTTTTATTTACTCAAAAACGGTTTAATCGATTTTGATCAAACTTGGTATTTAATGTATTTATATACCCGAGATATGACTGTAAAAATTTCATCAAAATTGATCAACCGGAGGGGGGACTTTACTTAATAAATTTTGTATCTTTTTCACGTGTTTTTTTTTATTTACTCAAAAACGGTTTTATCGATCTTGATCAAACTTGGTATTTGATGTATTTATATGCCCGAGATATGACTGTAAAAATTTAATCAAAATTGATCTACAAGAGGGTGGAATTTACTTGATAAATTTTGTATCATTTTCACGTGTTTTTTTTATTTACTCAAAAACGGTTTTAACTATTTTGATCAAACTTGGTATTTGATGTATGTATATGCCAAAGATGTGATAGCCAACGTTTCACCAAAATTGGTCAAACGGAGGGGGCACTTTATTTCATAATTTTTTCCAATTTTTACCTTTTTGATGGATTATCTCAAAAACGGCTTTAACGATTTTTATCAAATTCGTTATGTTTAATGAAAATTAGTAGTTATTTAATATCAGGTAAGCTTTATCATTATTAAAATGTTCTGAGGGGGCTTAAATGGGGAAGGGGTCTTTTTTGTTTTCTTATAAAGTACTTTTGTTTTAGTTTATATTGAGAAATTAACTGTCTCTCATCACGCCTAAAAATAAGAAATGGCTAAATATGATATATGAAGAAAATCAAGTAAACATATACAGGAGAAAAAAGATGAATATTCCGTCAACTCATAAAACACCTTGAGCTCACGCATGCTTGGGGGTATGCATCAACTCCTTTAATGACAAACCAATGCGTTATAATTAAAGATGTTCTGTTCAATTGAGAAGTGGCAATTAACAAGACGCATTAATTTCTAATCTAAGTAAGTTGGTAAGTGAAAGTTGTGTGTTGCGCGCACGCACCAGATTTTTTTTAAACTGATTATAGGAACAACAAAACTACCTTTTGTAAGAAGTAGACATTTTATTAGTTTTGTTTTTCATTTTAGTTGATTCGTAATGTTTTTTTTTTTCATTAGTTATTTATTTAAAACTAGCTGTAGGTATACCATATACCGGTTTCACCCGGGGAATTTGATTTTTTAAATCTTTAAAATCTATAAAATGAAACTTTTTTCGATTCAAACGGTTGATTTCGTAAAAAAAAAAAAAAAAACAATGTATAGCGAGATCATAACGATTTTTCTAACTATAAAGAATATACCCAGAGATTGGCTGAAGTTATGCAATTTTAATATGGACAGGGGTTCGCACCTGGTCTGAAAGAACCACTGAGCGAAATTTGGAGAATTTAGGACAAACGGTATGCATTTCTATAAAGAGCAAACAAACAAAATTTCATCTTTATTTATTAGATTTATTTATATAGATAAAACATATAAAATAATAGGAGATCGGAATCTTTACATTGATTGATTAACATTGATTAAGATATATCAGGTCTCTTGTGCATATTCGTAAAAATTTTGGGTGCCCAAAAAATGTTTGTACAGGAGCCACAATCAGTCCCTCTCCTACACCTGCCAAAATCCCAATCATAATTTCCATATAATACAGAGGGCTTTTTGTTTTTTAATAGTATTTTATCCTAATACAATAAAGGCTAAAAGGAAAACTTAGAAATTTAAAAATTTGGGCGCTTCAATTTTAATTCCGAACCCCTTTATATATATTACCAATAGTGATCTATTTATGGTTAAAGCCTGTGGTTGTTAAATCTGCGAATTAGAAGCCTGAGTGAGATCAGTGTAATCTTCTCTACGCCATATTAGACTGAACCGGTAATCATATCGGCATGAAATCAATCGTATGTGGAAATTGGTGGTGCAAACTATTGTTGTTAAGTATCACAATGTTCCGATATCACTTATTATGAATTCAATTCAGGAGGAATTAATTGATACATTTAATCATGGAATTGGTCATGATTAAATACAGAAAAGGCGATTCAAAAGGATAAAACTCCTTTCTTTCATTTTTCCGAGGTACTTACATACAACGATCAAATGAGCCTGGAATCTTTAGACTGAACCGGTAATCATATCGGCATGAAATCAATCGTATGTGGAAATTGGTGGTGCAAACTGTTGTTGTTAAGTATCACAATGTTCCGATATCACTTATTATGAATTCAATTCAGGAGGAATTAATTGATACATTCAATCATGAGGATTTGTCATGATTAAATATACCATTATTGCCATTTAAGCCTCTAGAATCTATCATGCTGCACAAACAGAAAAGCGATTCAAAAGGATACAAATCCTTACTTTCATTTTTCCGAGGTACCTACATACAACGATCAAATGAGCCTGGAATCTTTGTAATAGGTCCCTTCCCTTATAGGACAGTTCTTTTGAAAGCCATCTCGTGAACTTTATCGAGCCAGAACATGCCCAAGGGTCTCTAACATTTTTTATTCCTACTCTCGGATTAATAATTTAATTCTTAAGGGTAATTCACTTCACCCCCTCCCCCCCCGCTCACAAACACACTTAAAGAACTGTTTTCTTTTGGAGCTCAAATTATTTATTAATATAAAAGAGCATAAGGATATAAAAAATATTAAACTGTAGTTCTTAACCGGGTAAGTTAATGGTAATCCATAAATAGATGACCGTTTGTTTATTAACCCTTTAACTAAAGGGATTTGTTAATGAGCCGGATTTGAGCGACGGAACAAGAGCACTCGAACGCTCTCGAATCATCTTAAATCATTAAAAAATAATGAACTATGGCCCTCCCCTACCCACTCTTCCTGCTCTTGAAATTTCCTTCATATTTTTTTTGCTCATAAAAGCTTAACTGATCTTGAATTTAATTATTTGTACCTAATAATTTTTGCATTATAGACACACACACAGATATATATATATATATATATATATATATATATATATATATATATATATATATATTTATATATATTTTAAATACATTTAGTATATATGTATATATATACTAAATGTATATATATACATATACATTTAGTATACTAATTTAATGAAACCATTGTTGATCCCATGGGTATCAAAATACCATCTTTGAGTAAGTCAAAATCAAACTCAATTTATTCAAGGAGAAGGATCAGTTTTCGCTTTTGGCTCCAACCCATTATCCTAATGAACCAAGATAAGTAAGTAACCAACGATTTTAATTATCTCATCAGAAATTTCCCTTGAATTCAATAAGGCATTCCCGTTTCCCGATATAAACGAATTTACTTAGGGAACAATTAATTTCCCTCACTCGGTGAGTGTTATCTTTACCCGGCAGCTTTTTCGATTAATCGCCAATGGGATGGAATCCGTTGTAAAAAACTAAATTGGGTAGAGAAGATATTGGTTCACTAAAGAACGATATCTAGGATTTGGCTTCTTAAAACAGATTCTAATTAATTTTAATCACTATTAATAAATAATTTATTAATGGATCAAATTCTTAAAATGACTATAAAGAATTATAATAAATTATGGAAAAACAAATTATATTTTATTAAATGGAAGGCCAGTGATATATTTATTAAATAAAAGCCACTTCTTTCAGATTTTGTAGATATGTTTTTGGCAATATGTCCTTTCTTATCCGCATTTAGCTGTTCATGCTAAATTTAAAGTATTAATTATAGTATAAATAAGTGTTCCATTTATGTATGTATATATATATATATATATATATATATATATATATATATATATATATATATATATATATATATATATGTATACATGTTTTGTTTTTTTTTAAATTAAATTTTTTTTGGGTAACAGAAATATATCATACAACGAAAATCCAACAATATAAAACACTGATTTTACTTTTTAATAACACTAAAAAATTAAACAAAAAAATCAGGCGCCGATAACACAACTTTCACTTATCACCATAAATTCTGTGACTAAAGATAAACATTTTTTTTTTTTTTAGTAAGTTCTCAATTTGCAGATTACCATTTATGTACTGATATCTTTTTAATTCTACAAAAACTGTTCAAACCCTTTGGGATCAATTGTTACAACCCACAACTGGACGAAACCAAGGAAGAAATAATAAAAGCGAATCCTTCAGAGGACCCCAAAGACAGCCAATATGGGACCTTAAGGGTTACTGGGAGGTCGCCCCTTGAATATCTTTCCTATAAAGAGAGTTAGAAGCTGGAGCATGAATAATTCCATTTTTATTGACCTGTTAGGTTTTATTGTCTCTAATGTCTACCCAAGCCCTCCTATATTTCTCTTCACCCACTAGCAGGCAGGCCCACCCCCTTTTATTCTATTTTTTTCTTTCGTTTTTTTAAATTTTCTTCCTTCCACGGCATTTCAAACACACTCGCGTGAATAATAGTATTTCCCTTTGCCCCTGCCCAAAGGCCGGAGCCAGTTTACAAATCATTTACTCCCCTCCCTCCGAGATTGTGCCTCCCACAATACATTTTCTCCAGAGATTTATACCAGGGGATCAAGGAGATCGTTATTTTCGCAAAACAAGAACGAATTTTTCAATTCAACTGTGAAAATGATCTAGAAGCGGCAAAAAAACATTGAGAAAACATCAACACTATAAATAGTAGTAGGTATATAATCTTATAATAAAATAATCTTATATATTTCGCAGTAATTCTTGCATGACCATAAGATTAAATTGATTCTATACATAAGAGGTAGGCTTACTAAATTTAACATTATTTAACCGTTTCTTAAGAACTAGATAAATAAAAAATGAATTAAAAAAATATATATTGATTTGTGTATGAAGGTGTAGATTCTTTTTAAAAAAAAAAAAAAAAAAAAAAAAATGCAATTTGTAAATATAACTTCTACTCAAAATCTGATGAAATACATTCTTTTATTCCAACATCATTAGATTATCATCATGTGGAAGGATTTCTTCCAAAAGAGGTTAAATGATATTGAAAGCGGCCCTACACAAATAAGGTCTGTTCCAAATCCAGCCAGATAATCTATAGAAAAACTATTAAAAAAAAAAATAAAAATCTGGAAATTGAACGTGGCTGGTTTTGGAATTCTACGCCTCAATTAGTACATACTTAAACTAGTTTTTCCATTATTATTTTCTTTGTTGACACCAAAACTTACTAAAAAAAAAAAAAAACTATGGGTCCACTTTAGAAACTTATTTTCAGGATCGGATAAAATAATTTTCACTAATTCCCAAATTAATTATTAATCTACAAGAGGTTTTATATTGTGTTTTTCTTTCGTTATTTTGTTTTTTTTAGAAAACTTAAGGCGAGCAGCCGTTAAGGCGTATATAAAAAACGTATGTTTGAATAAAGAAAATTAAAACTTTTCCAGATCCGTTATTAGCGGGCCATGTCGGCTGTTATGTCCCATTAGAACGCCCATATTTCATGTTGGGGAAACGTGCTCCTCACAATGTAGATCCAACATGGGACTAACTCAAACTTACCGCCTCAGACTCCTGCTTTTCCGCATAAATTAAACTCAAGTTTTACCTAAGTCAATTTGGGATTTTCTACGGAATTCTACACCCTAATAGATTAGACCGCATTAAAAGCTCTCCAGTACGGGCAACTTTCTTGTTTTAATGGAAGGGGCAGAAAAAGTTATGAGATACCAAGTATTTAAGTCTACCCTCGCCCTTATCCCAGTCCCCCACTTAACAATCTTAGCTTTATTGTATTCTAATTTGTTTTCTTGACCAAGTTAAAGGTAATTTAAGGGGATTACCTTACATAGATAAGTTATCGCCCACAAGAATTAATTCCAAGTATTTTCTTAAATAAGCCTTAATGAGAGAAGAACCATTAATTCTATTATCAAATGAGTAATTATATCGCTAAAGTAGTCGAAGAATTAAACTGGAATTAAAGCAATAGGGTTTAATTAAGTCAGTCTTTATTTTAAGCATTGCTTTTGGATGGAATTAAAAATAATTAAGGCATTAATAATCTTAATCAAAATAATTATTTATATTTAATTTTTAGATTATTTATCAACTTTTAATTTTATTTCTTCTAAAGGATGTACGTATAAATTATCATCGAGAACTTATACAAATTACACTTACTCAGCTCACTCATTCATTAAAAAAAAATTAAAAAAAAAAAAAAAATCACAGAACAGATAATTTATTTTTTTAAGTATTATTACTCATTAAAATTTATAACTTTATCAAATAAGCTACATATAAATGTAACAAAGCAAGTGTAATAGAATAGCATGCGCTTGGAGTGAAAATAAGTATTGAACGCACTGTTCACTCTCTCTCGTCATGTTATTAAAAATGTTCAATACCTTGACAGAGTTGCGTTCTGGATACATACCTGAAACAAAGAAAAAATAATTTTTAGAAATAAAATAATGATCCTATCAGTATTTTTTTACTCATAAAAACTATTTTTATAAAATCGTAAGAGAATAAATGGTGTATAAGCACCTAATTACTTATTATCATACACACACACACACACACACACACACACACACACACACACACACACACACACACACACACACACACGCGCGCGCATATGAATGTACGTAAGAAAGAGAGTGTGTGTGTATATATGTGTGTAAATATATTTATATAGCATGGGCTTAATTGTAAAACCACCACACTCACTGTTCCAAAATTACCAGGAGACATATAAAACTACATTTTTCAATATCAAAACTGCATACCTAATTTTTTTTGCTATAAAAAATGTGATATTTTTGCATTTAGGAGGTTTCACATTTAGCCCGACGACAAATGTGTGTGTGTGTATGCTAACCATAAAGTCATGTGGAACCACAGTAATAAAATGATTTTTGAAGTTGGACTTAAAAATCTTTACGCTGCAGCAACTGTTATATAATACATACAATAATTTTGAAAGGAAATAGGACCACAACGGGGTGAAAAGATGTCGTATTAAACCCACACACTGAGAAATACGTCATCAGCATCAACGATGGCATATAATGGAACCATTAGAGGGTGGGGGTGGGGGAAGAAGATGAGGGCATATACAATGTGGAACCACACCCTCCACAAAGAGTTCATAGTCCATTTCAACCTGACAGGTACCAAATTTGAATCCGTGGAGTTCTCTGTATCTCTGTAATGGGCTTTCGTGACTCATCTATGACCTGGATATAGCCACCATCCTTAATCAACATTCATCAAATGGGAATAACGGTGTTGCAGGTACAAAATTACAATTACATCGCAGAGCCAAAATGATTTTGATCACTTTCAGACTAAATCGTTTATGCCACCTTTTAGTATGCTTGATTATAATCAATCACATTGATTTTAATGAATCGATAAGTAAACCAAAACAAAACGTTTCATTCATAACAATGATAATTTTCCAAATTGATGGTACCACACAAGTCGCATAAACAACCAACATTTATACACGGGCGAATCCAGTGAGGGTCGTCAAGATCAACAAGCGTCAAGACCCCTCCCTTAACATTTTAGCTATTTATATTTTTTTACAATTTCAAAGGAATAATGCAATTAAATACCTGCTAAACCATAAACGTAACACTTTATATCGCAGTATTTCTTGCTACAAGTAAATATTCCATTAAATAAATATGATAACATAAGTGCTGTCAGAAGAAAGATTATACGTGTTAGACCGGGAGGGTGTCACGCCCACCCACTAAATCTATCGATATATGTAATAACTTAATAAATACAATAATACAAATAAAAATATTGAAAACACTTTTATTTTTTAATTTATAAAATTTAAAAGATCGATACAATTAAAAAGAAAAATATAGAAGATTACACTTCTGTTCATTAATAAAGCATTGGGCAGCATGTAGAACTTTATGAGAAAACTTCATAATTTCAAGCCATTTAATTTCGGGCCCTTATAATTCCTGGTAGACTCCGAAATATAACTAGCACGTTGATATTTAAGAAGTGAAATGAAAACTACTAGCTCAGCTCTGTTAATTAAAATCTAACTAAGCAAATACCCAGCAATCCCTCCTAAAGAAAGTTCTTTTAGCATCCATCATACATTTACAGAATACTTTATTAGTGAAGATACATTCTCTGATGATAAAATGTTACACAATTAAACTAATAGTTGATAAATAAATTAAACATTATTACATTTAACATAAATATTATTAAAATATTAAATTTCTATTAACAGAAATATATTTTAAATATTTATTCCATACCGTACCGTTGTCTTATACTTGTTCCTTTGCCCATCAGCTAATAATTATAATGGTAATTTCAAGCAGGCAACATGTTCTGAGAAAACCTTCAATCAAAGCTCCGTCCTAAATTCTAGACTACAGCTAACGGTTCCGCCATTTATTAGAGGAGACAACCTGCCAAAAATTTGTAACAATTAACCATCTGTTTATAGTTTTCTCATGAATAAGACAAACACGTCTTCTGTCGTCAAAATACAGAGTTGTTATTCTTCGAACGAAGTTAAGGGTAATTTATTTAATTTTAATATTTAATAATACTCCAAGGGAGAGGCATACAATTCAGCGAAAGAATTAGGAATATTTTATCCATACATCAAAATCAGAAGTATATTTAAATAGTGATGTTTATCTAATCATCAAGCGATAATTATTCTCCATATAACATAAAAAGGTTTTAGTAAAATTTAAAAACATTTATAATCCTTCAGTTGAATAACACAGAATTCAGATGATCCAGGCTAAAGTATTCATATCTTATATTATTTTTTGCAAGATTTGACACTAAATGAAATTGATGTTAATAAAATTGCTTCCCTTTGATATCAAGTTTTTTTTTCCATTATCAAAATGACCAATGCGAAAATGGAAAAAAATATAAAATACAATACTGATGACTTACAACATATATCTATTTTTATTAAAAAAGAAAAAAATCTTCAGAAGATCGCATTGGCCTAAGATAAAACGCGGGGTGCCTCAAGAACACCTACTCTACCCTACTCTTTTTTCTATTTATGTAAAGAAACTCTTAATTCACAGTTAATCTAATCGCAAGAAATCATTGTTGAAATTCAAATCTAGTCTAAGTTAAGAAATGCCATGTAATAGAAAGCCATCTTTCTTAACTAGATAACTTCCAAAAATAGTAACGGTGGAAGTAACTGAATCGGTTTTAGTTGAAAGGGTGTCATTGAACAAACCCAAATTTTCCAAAACCTACCAGGCTTAACGCCTTTTCAAATAAAATTATATACTTGCTTTCAATATTTAACGTGAAGAAAAACCAGTGAAGACGCGCTTTCAACAGATATGGATAGGTTCTATGTCCTGTATGGTCAACTGAAAGCAAAAAAGTGGGGATCTCTAAAAATTTTGATCACGCCATTTCAACAACAATTTAATTAAGATTCTTGTAACAACTTCTGAAAAATAATGCTACATTTAAAGTTATTGCCTGCTTGTTCTTCAAGTTACCCTTAAAAACCTCAGATCGTAAATTCTTTTATTTATTTTAATTTATTAAAAATTCCATTTAGAATTTATTGAGAGGAGTAAAGTTTACGTGTTTTTTCAGCAAAATGAGTAATATCTTATGACACTTGTTCAGTTTTACACGACTTGATTTTTGCTCGAATGATTCACGTAGGCCTGTTTAAATGATTGTGAATCAACGCGATTTATCAACAGAATAGAGATTCCCTCCCCTTCTTCTTTGCACCCCCACACCCCCGCATTCCTTCCTATAGAACGTTTACATTTGACAGATAATTCGCCATCCGAGCAACATTCATTTAGAATGTTCAACCCCACCCCAACCGTATTCATCATGACCCCTCCTTAATTGCATCCTTTCCTTTAATTTGTTCAATTATTCCTTCCCCTCAAAGGGCTTTTGTCTCCTTTTACACCAGTCCAGACTATACTAATAATATGAAAGTGAGAAGAAATTTATACATCATTCCAAAAATTTAAAGTTTAATTCCAAAGTTTAATCGTTTGGTGAGTAGGACAAAATCAATGCTAATGCCAATAAAAATCCACTATTATTTTTAAGATAAGCATGTGCTTCTAAAATCTCCTAAAATATTTTTTTTTCGATTCTAAGCCAAAACTTCATAAATCCTTGCAAATGTAACTACACCCCATCTTAATTTCTTAAATAAAACTACGTAGTCCATCGAAATAATTTTTTTGTACTCCTATTCGAAGCATTACTTATATAAAGTAATTCAACAGCATTGTTAACTAAAATTAATTAAAAAATGCAACTACAACCACTATGAATTTTCGATTCTAAAATGAAACATCTGGTCTTGTTCAGAAAGTTTATCTCTGATAATATATATAATATCATAGATATTATATAATATCTATAATATTATATATATTTAATCTATACATAATATATTTAACAAGATATTATAATATAATATATCTTGTTAAATAATGACGAAATGTCAACAACAAAAGATTTTAGGGGGCTTTGCCGCATAATGCAAGAATTTCGGGACCGTAAACTGTGCAAAATCAATCTTGGAAATAGACGATATCAGAAAAGCAATTAGAGAGACAAGCCCTAATATCGAGAGACAGATAGTCTATGATAACTCAAGAAGTGCCGACAGCTGGGGAGATCAGTTCGCCAACTTGGACGGAGACTGGGAGACTTATTAGCCGATTCCAACTGTTACTACGGCATACCAGTTCGGTACACACTACAGCTTAATAACCTTCCAAAGGGGGGGCATTGGAAGGGGGGCTTCGATGAGGTCCAGATATTAGTTATGTGGTCAAACTAACTTGCTCAACTAATCCAACTAACTATCTCACCGAGACATTACTCTCGTCCCAAGTACACTCCAAGGAATCGCCAACTTTTCATCGATATTCCTCCCAGGAAGAAAGATAAAGTACATTAGTACCTAAATATACAATTAGGAGACTACTTTGAAGATTTATTTTCTTCTATCAATAAATCTGAAATTTCACGGAGTCGAAATAGATTTCGAGACGAATGAGATTATAAATGGTAGATGGTATATAAATGTACTTGAATAACCACACCGCCGTGGTACCTAGTATTATATTAATAGATAAAGCAGCGAATGCATTTTATGTTATGCTCGAAAACATGATATAACAAGGGAATATTGGACTAAGAATATTATATTTCATATTCTAACTTACCCGATTTTAGCTGATGAACCCTAATAAGACCCTTAATTTATGGAACAAAATTAAGAAGAAAAAATAAACCAAAAACCAAATAAATACACACAAAATATGCTCTGTTCATTTTTCATTGAAAGAAAATCGAATTCGAAGCTCCAATGCAAGGCATAAAATAATTTTTATATGTCTTCTTTAATTAGTCTAAACAGCTGCATTACACACGAATGAGTCACAGCCTGACTCAAAAGGGAAGATAGTTTTCCTTCTATAGGTTTCTCTTTGAATCAGAAAACAAATTAGAATTAATTTTTTTTAAATTTAATTAATCTCTCTAAAATTTTGTTTTCTTCGTATAATTAAAAGGGCAATAATATACGCTAATAATTATTTTAATTGGTACATCAACGTAAAGCTGAGGTTTTTGAAAATAAAGTAGATCGTAGAATATTTGTACCCAAGAGAGACGAATCTAGCTGAGAATTCAAGCGTTTACAAAACGTCGAACTCAGTGAACTATGCATACGGTAAATATAATACAATTGATAGCAGAGCGGAAAATAAAATAGGCATGTAAAATCGCCAAAATCGATGGTGGATGAATCGGTAAACGATTAATAAGCCCGATGCTGATTGGAATGAGGCCATTATTATTTTTATTATTAGTACAATATCGCATTTGCCTATTCAGAAAATGGAAGCGGTTTTCGGTATTGTAGCTTCTTGCTTAACTAAGTGTGAAATCCCTTGCGTTATTTTAAAGAAAAAATAAATAATTTTACTAGCATTAATAAATATTTTTATAACATAATCATTATAATTTCGAATTACTTTTAAAAAGGAGAAAAATATATAAGATTTTTTTTTAAAGGATTTAATATTGCAATCAAAAACCGTTAAAACAATAGGGGATCTTTTTTCTCTGAATTGTACAACATGAAAACTTTTAAAAATCGTCATAATTTGCAAACTCTTAAAACTGAATCAGGCATTTAAACTGGATTAAAACTTAACAAAATTTTAATATAACTACGTATTATTACAATCGCAATAATTAAAGGACAAAACCATGGCTGTGTATGTCTGGGAACACTGCGGGTAACGGCTGGAACTAAACCAGTGATAAACTGAACGCAGCAAAACTGTCAGCTGAGTTAGCAGAAGAGCCAGTAGCAGGTCCTATATCTCTACTGTAATTGGCACGTCACAGGGGCTTTCAATTACACTCACCGTGACGATGATCCGTCACAACCCGTACGCGATTTGGGAGAGTCTTCCCCTCCAAGGCTGTATCCCTCGTTTAGTCAACGAAAAAGCCATTGGTTACGGATGGCAGCGCCGCCTGATTACTTCACGGGGTGGGGGCTAACAATAGGCGATACATCAACAATATTCTATAGAAAAATAAATCACCAATCAAATATAATCATCTTATGATTTAAACATAAATATGTATTTATTGAAATTCACCTAACTTTTTAATAGCAAAATATCAATTATTAAGTGTAATAAAAAAGAATAATCCAATAAATAGGCTTGTTGAGAAACAACCCATTTGTGGCACTCCAACAACAACCCTAAATTAGAAGGTCACGGGGTCATCTCCTTTTAAGCAAAGAGGGGGAATTTATAACAAATCCCAGCAGAGACATGACGTTATTCGCTGTCAGATTTATAACCTCACCCATCTGTTATTGGTATTTATGAAAATTGTAATATATCATACTGATGCCTTTAAATAACTTTTTAAAAAAGCAATGGAATAATAATAAAATAGTTTTATTAATTTTTATTTCATTGCACAGGTGAAATTCACCTAATTCTATTCAATTTAATCAAAATGAGCAATAAATGAGACATATTATTTATTAACCAAATGCTAAAAGAAAAAGTATATATTTTTACGTAATATATACTAGAATATAAAATGGCATATCATTATAAGAACAATAAACTTATTAAAACAGAAATTATTACAGAAAAATCGAAACAGGGTAGTGAATTGAAATGAAGAAAGCAGGTAAAACGCAGATTAAGCGAGTAACATAGTTAATATGATCGGGCCGAGCAGGTAACTTATAAAACATGAAAATTTGTATGAATGACAGATTTATTAGTGACACATAGGGACCATTGAGAATTGGATGTGAGAGGAATTTGATGGTTTTATGATTAGTCTAGTCAGTACTGAAGTAGCCGGTGGCGTCTTATTCGCACAAGATTTTAAATAATTTAATTTTTTTCAGGTGCAATGTATTTATCGGATCTGCAAGACAACATTTACTTCAATGTAGCATGTTTAAATGAGAAAGTATATTTAAACGTTATAGGTAAAACAAACCAGTTGTTATATAACCAAGTTGAACAAACATCAAAATCAATTTTCGAATGTCCAATTAAATATAAAGAAGATTCACCATAAACACTAGCTGAAAACAGAAAGCTTATTTCAGAAATAACTTGTAGAAATGAGGAAAAAACATTATTGATTGGAAATTACAGGTTGAAATCCTCTTTTGATCAAACCCTTGAACAGTCGAGCTACCTTTTGGAGTATTTTTCTTTCGAAAAAAAAAAAAAAAAAAAAAAAAAAAAAAAAGGAACATAATAAGGATTTTTTCTTTTCCAGGAGATGAATTAAACTAAAAATAAATTAGCGGACCATCATAGAATTACTGAATTATTAAAAAGTCCCTCGAGTTAATTTATATTGAAGAATAAATAATTTAGCTTAAATTGGAATAAACAAAGACTTTCAACTATTTTTATTAGTTTTCAATTAGTCCCGAAGTAAACCAATTTTCGGGTATTTTGTATTTAGCTTTGAGATTATATTACGAATCGACTCGGAACCCCTGAGTTTACTGCCCCAACTACCTAAACGTAACCTAGCCGCGATAATTTGGAAACTATCGAATAAGTTTAGGACATTCTAAAATGGCTGTGAAGGGCAAAGGTTAACGAGGAGAATTTAGGGTTAATTCTAGACAATCTTCGCAGTCAGTATCGGGGATATGGTAAGCATTTTTAATTCAGTCAGAACTACTTTTAAAGCCAGAAACTACAGCCACAGGTATTACCTTGGTGGGAATTGTAATTTTGACCCTAATACATGAGAAATACGTGTAATCTTACATGATAAATTTTACTTACATTTCCAGAAATCATATTTAGCACTTTTAACGATTTAACACTTGCACTAAACTAAAAATAAATACGACGAGCTCTGGACTGGGTTTTCACACGCATCCATCCCCGAGCAGCGACTTCACTCAACTGAAAAAATGAGCGACTGTTGGGAGTAGACGGTTGGTTGGGCTTCATTACCGAGGCCAGCAGACTGTGTAATCCAATGCTCTATGTACATCATCCGTTTGTCAGCTCTACTAAATAACCACTTAACATAACTATCATCATTGCACGGTTATGTACGTACCTACTAGGTATGCTCGCGGATTTTAATATACAACAGCAAATAGCCTATGGTACTAATTTTACAATGGTTAGACAGTTAAGTCTGAGAGCCACGTTTACCAAATATTTTTAAAATCATTTCCCATATAAAATCTAATAATAATATATATAAGAGGCTTTGTCCTGACTGACAGAATCAACGCAGAGCAAAAACTACTAATGATAGAAACTTGAAGTCGGAATTTAGACTTTAAACGCGATGTAGGTAACCACTAAGAAAGAAATTTCAAAAATGTAACCCTTATGGGGCTTAAATGGCGAAATTGTCGTTTAACTCTAACGGAAATCTATTGTTGAGATTTTAAACCATATGTTTTTTATTTGAATATCGATTTAACGTTACAATAGTATTAAAATAGACATTCACATAAAATATGGCTACTGATTATTTAAATATTAGTGGTAATCAAATTATGCACGCTGTGATTCCCATGATTGGGGATGGTGCGTGTTTATTTCGATCTCTTCTCCATATAAATCTCCATATATATATATACTTCTCCATATATATATATATATATATATATATATATATATATATATATATATATATATATATATATATATATATATATATATATATACTTCTCCATATGTATAAGAGGCTTTGTCCTGACTGACAGAATCAACGCAGAGCAAAAACTACTTATGATTAGAAACTTCGGAATTTAGATTTTAAAAGCGATGTAGGTAACCACTAAGAAAGGAATATCAAAAATGTAACCCCTAAGAATATCTAAAATGTAAATGGCGAAATTGTCGTTTAACTCTAACGGACATCTATTTTCGAACTTCGAGAAAATATATCCAATTAGGACTCATTTTAAAGAATTTGATACGACGAGTTTAACTCGAAAGGGTTAAACCTATTGGGCGTCGAAAACCATGTTTTACAGCCGAAAAATGAAGCGACCACGAGAAGCAAGTCATTTTTTGTTTCGGCGGTTTTAGTGAACTCTCTCCATTGCGCGTCTCCGTCTCTTCTACCGAGCCGGCAGCTTCCCCTCAAATTCTACTAAATCTCCTTAACATCAGTTAACATATTATATTAGATCAATACCAACATAATGGTCACAGAATTGATTTTAAAGGCTCGCAGGCGAAGCCGCGATGGGGAATGCTAGTTAGGTATATATTAAACAACGAGATAAGAATCGAACTTATAAGACGTATTTCGTTCATCGAAAATTGACTTCAGTTGTATTATTTAGTTGTCTGACAACACAATACGATGAATTCAATTTATAATGAAAAGTAGTTGAGGCTTTATAGCATATTAAATTTAATCGAATGAAGAGAGAGGAAAAAAATTGATGGATGTATAATATACTAATACTGAAAGCTGAAATAGCATTTGTCTTATGAATCTCTGAACAGATTTAATTTTGGGAAAAAGAATGATCCAAAATTATTTGAAGAAAATCGAAAGAAGTCTGCTGACGGAAGGCAGTATTTGGGAATCACGTAGAAGAAAAATTAATATTGAAATTAATTAATGATAACAATGTTTCATAACTAAATTATTTATGTTATTTAATTTACCATTTCATAAAAACAATTTTTTTATTTGCAAAATTAATGATGAAATAGAGGTAGTCTACATTTACATTTGAGATTTTTGTAAGATATCATTTAAGATCATTGGGTTTAGGTACTGAAGGAGAATCTGAAAAAAATAAGTGGGAATATAGAAGTATATACATTTTTTCAAGATAGTATAAGAGAGAAATTTAGCAAGGACTTTTCTGACTTAAACTTTATGTGACGTTCAAAATTAGATTTTTATATTAGTTATTGAAACAATTAGATCAATTAAGAAGGAATAAACTGATCTCGAGACAGCAACTTTAAGAAACTATAAGAAAAAAAATATCTAACGCCTTCCGAAAATTTTAAGACTCATTAATGTCTTTTAAGGCTTTTAGTTTCTAAACAAAAAAATTGCTGCTCATTTGAAGAAAATAAGCCAACTCTGATTATAGTAATATAAATATTCAACTAAGTATCTCCAATAGAATAATTTTGTTCGAATAAGGCAGTCTATAAAAACATTGACAGAAATTGGTATCTTTGATAAATTTAATGATGACATTTTTCCAAATTTTATTCTTGATATGCTTTGAATAACTTGTACATTAAAAGTAAAAGGACTGGATTATGTTTTTATCTTAAGATACTTTATAATCCTAATTTGTAATATTATGTATTTGGTTGACACACAAGAAAAAGTAAAATAGAAATAAGAATAAATTAATAAGTAATACTAAAATATTAAATAAAGAAATTCTTGTAGGCATTTCAAGAATATGAAAAATTCTGAAGTTTCCTCTTTCAGTCAAATATGCAAAAATGTTAAGCGAAATAGTTTAAAAAGATATGTATGTAAAGAGTTCAACGAAAACGCTTCTCAGGATACCAAATAATAATAAGAACAAATATACTAAATAATAATAATAAGCAGAAATATACTTAATGATAAATAGACATTTTCCAATGATAGTCAACAAAGAGTGAGTATAAAAAAAGAGAAATATTAGCTGTGCCCAATTATTTCATTTTAAAAATCCTATCATAACAAAGAAGATAAAAAAAATTAAAACACGATGTCCTTTAATTTGTATTTTTCAGCTAGCATAAACACAGCAAGCAGCCAGGCAGCGAATGTCCTTTACAGCTCACAAAAAAAAAAAAAAAAAAAAACGAAACAAAGAAAAAAGAACTACGGCAATTTTCAACAAAACCCATGTCTCTTTTACACTGTTCCAACGCTTTAATTAACAAGCTTTCAAAATGCATATTTGTGTTTCCCCTTGAAATATTAGACTGTATAACATACATGAAAATGGAATAAAAGCTGGCTAATTTGTTCGTTCTGACACGAATACTTAATAAAGTATCACGGAAAGAGATAATAAAAATTATGTTACTGTCAAATCACTAATAAATAACAATAATAATAAATACAAATAAATTATTTTAATTATTAATATCCTTGATTTTCTTTATTGACCTATTTGTGATAAATTTTATTTAGTGATCCATATTAAAATGTAAAATATTGATTCATATTTAGAAAAAAAGTTAATTACTTTACGAAGTACATTAATTAATAGGATTTTCTGTGGGCCTAACAACCCAAAGTTGTGTTTCTTGACCAAGCCGAGGTTTTCGCCAGCTATTCCTCTCAACTTTAGAGAAGGAAAGCTTAGAAAGCATTAAATCCCTGCAATCGAACTAGAACTTTATTGAGGAAACGATTAAATAATTAACTTCGATTTGCCAAAAATTGTGAAATGGAGTTTTGTTACATTTTCTTTTTTTACTATAAGGGTCTCGGTTTAATTAGTCTTGGGATTCATTTGTACAGTTTAAAAGAAATAAAAAATTACTCTGAGAAATTTGCAAAAATGTTTTTTGCTTGATGGGTATTTCACAATTCGTGTTATTTTTACTAATGTTCTCTATTTATATAATTACGCCACAACAAATACGATGGTACCATACGAAAGATTGTTAAATTTGCTTTTAGAAGATGTAATCTTGAATTGAGAATTATAATGTCCCTATTGCAATTTTTAAAATTTTCTAATGTTTAAGTATCAGCCAAATCTTTAGCATCCATCTAAATTTAAAAAAAAAAAAAAACATATACCCATCCAAAGGCATTGTATATAGAAGCACCTCACAGTTTTTCCATTAAGAGCTGAATCACATTGTGTAAGTTGTATTATGCACTTAAGAGAAATCAGCTACTTTAAACTAAAATTAATAAATAGTTACTTTCATATTGTTCAAACGTGATAATAGGAAAAAAACCTTTCCTGGCAATCTTAAACCACAATCTTCACACCAACACTTTTAAATTTTTATCCGTCAGTTCTGCGTTTTATATATTTTTAGAGGGACGCTCATTGTTAAGTCCGACAACTCTGCATTTTTTACCTCACAATTAGTATATTACTTTAGTATTTGGTTACTAAATAGCTTTTATATTATTCATTGATATATTATTATTAACAGAAGGAATACTGTTTTCCCCCGACTAGCTGAACAAATACGGAGAGAGAAAATGCCAGTTATTGAATATAAGCAGGACAAGATAGGAATGGGAAGGACCAAGTCGATGGCTAGAGTCGGAGCACGTCCTCGGGATGATTTGGCAAGGCGAGGTCCAGCCAGCTCCGCCCTGGATGCTGAGTCGGTCCAATCTACATAGTAGCTCATTTATACCCCCATACTCCGCCAACTTTTTTTAAAGCGGATGAATTCTATATGAGCCAACTTGGTGGGCTAAGGGTGAAGATGCAACGTAAGGAGGAAGAAAACGTTTTTGCCATATGAGAAAATACGTGGAATGAAAAGCATTCTGAAATAAACCAATGAGTTTTGTTATTCACTTACAATGTTACTTGCTAAACAATGTAAAAATGTTATTAACAAATCAGATATTTTTTTTTACTTGCAATTCGATAGGAAATATCGAATTGTTAAGTATATAGAAAAAAAAAATGTTTTCAGTTACGAAAAATATTCTTGTTAAATTGTCAAGGTGAGTAACCAAAAGAGTGAAAACGTCATTTTCCGATTAATAAAATAACAATCATAATGAGAAAAAAATAATAATGTATTTACTGATTTATACCGCCTTGACGGATAAGATTTTCTCTGAACTTTCAGTTAATTATTGACAACTATAGATTGGCGAAGTTGACAGGCCACATTCTTATTTTCATGATCCACAGTATAAAAAAACAAAACAAAAAAACTTCTGCTTAGTTAAAGACTGAAACTCTAAATAAATATGTATTTACCAGTACTATATTTAAACAGTTTAGTGTTACTATCAGTACTATATAATCTATATAAATAAAGATGAAATTCTGTTTGTTTGTTTATTTGTTCTTTATAGAAATCCATACCGTTTTTCCTATATTCTCTAAATTTCGCTCGGTGGTTCTTTGATACCCGGTGCGAACACCTGTCCATATTAAAATTGCATAACTCAGCCGATCTCTGGGTGTAATCATAATTCTAATAAAATTCGTTTTGATCTCGCTTTACTTTGGTTTATACGAAATCGACCGTTTGAGTCGATAAAAGTCTCATTTTATAAATTTAAAAATTGAAATTCTCCGGGTGAAACCGGAATATACAGCTAGTATTACAATATAAACTAGTATATGATATATAATATTATAATGGAATATTAGTTATAATATATATAATATTTGGGACTTTATAAACGGTCATCAAAATAAACATTAAATAAATAAAACAGATAAAAAGTTGATACCGATAATAACAAATTTTCATTTTTATCCGCCAGTTTGCAAAAGAATAATTTTTCTTCTTATACCTTCGAAAGGGGCGAGGAAATAGCATCTGTTTCGGTCTAAAGTAATTAATTTTACTACTTTATTTCTTATTTTCGAAATGTAAATGCATACAGGTCTATCAATCCACAAGAGAAAAAACACTAATTAAAATGCTGCAAAATCTTTAAGGACTCGCAGGTTAATTAGCGAATTAATTTATGCGTGTAAATTACACTTTCTTTTTTGAATCTCAGCAAATGTATTCAGTTATCGGGGGTGTAAATTTACTTGTTTTTTCAAAGGTAGTTGGCAAAACAATTTCTCTTTTGTGAGGAATTCATTAATTAAGGGAATTAATTAATGAAAGTCTATAAGTAATTATTTGTTCTCTTTTTTTCTTTCCATGCCAAGCGATTCAATTTAAAAGGGAATAAACGAGACAACATGGAAAACATCAATAACTTCTCAACGACAAACAGCTCTCAACTTGACATTTCTAGCATTGACATTTAACACGCGTCATGTTTTTATTATTTATACCTAGATAGTAGCCTGATACATTTTAATGTTCATGACCCGGACGGTGGACGGAAGCTTACACCTGCTGGGCGTGTACTCGCTCCATCCCAAGGATATCGGAACTCTTAGAACACGATCTCGACCAGGGCAACGGGTCCGAGTTGGAAGTGAAAGGGACACAAACGCAGATCCTTTTATAGCGGCTAATTCAACGTAGGTAATTACAATACGATTACTTACTCAGAATACAACATACTATCCCTCCTTGGAAAATCTAAGATGTCTTATCTAACAGATAAGTGGAATAGCCTTAACATTTATACTTTGTTAATTCATACGTACGAGCCGTTATAAGTTATGCAACCAGCTGAGTTAAATACAAACACTGGTGGATATTAATTTATCGCTTCACGATCCTGTATTACGAACGCTTCAAGACACGTAACAAAAGACCTAAGTGAAACATGAAATCAATAAACACCACGCCTCAACTACCAAGTTTTATTTACCGTGCACTAGCAGATGTGATATCAACGAAAATGATTAATAAACAGGTTTGTTGATGCTAAAACAAGTCTAACGTGATCGCAGATAAGTTGATAATAAAAAATATAAAACGAAATAGTAAAATTACTTAAATATTAAACACAATATAGTTTTTTTTTTTTTTGCTACAAAATGGTGAGGAAATATTTTAGGGAATATAAATTCGAGGTTGAGGCAGTTGTTTGTAGCCCTGTAGGAGACAATATTACACAGGCCGAAACGACAGTATCCATTGAATAATTTTTACAATGCCATAATTTTCATTGTGACCACCACTTAGACTACTTTCTGATAATAATTGATGATAGATGATACAATCACGGTATAATTTACAACTCATTATTTTCCGATAGTCTTACTACAAAAAAAAATTAAAAAAAAAAGACTGAAAACAATTAAACTGGGACAACTATCAACAACTTAATACTTTCAACTTTTAATTTTCATTATTTTTATCTTTATAGTATGGTGGAAATTTTTTTCCAACTAACCACTTACTAAACGATTTTATTCCAAGAATCTTTTTTATTTATTCATTTATTTATTAGTATTATTATTATATATATATTTTTTTTTATATATATGAGTTGCTCAAATACAAATGTTTTAATGAATATTTTCATGTCAAGGTTTTTAAAGCTATAAATCTAAGGGATAGAGGCAAATTTAAAGCGCAGGCTCGTTTAACAAAAACACGCTTCAGTCTAAACAGCCTATTTTCCCATTGATTAAAGGACACAGTAGTAAAAAAAAAAAAAAAAAAAAAAAGATATTAAACCAGACTATCCGGGCCGGTCTCTAGATTTTTCCCAGCCACGGACGCCAGGGGCAGGTGAACTCGGACCGGTCTTATTAAAATAAAACTCTGAATTTGACGCCATTAGCATCTCAGCTCTTCCTAATTTAAATCGAAACTTCTATAATAACTTCCCTATATCATAGATAATTCCTATTTAAGTCGCTATATAAAAGTGGGGGCGATATTTATTTGAAAATAGCACGTCTTTTTTTTTTCTTGTTCTTAGTTTTTTTTTTTCAAAATATCTTATAGAGTGAATGAGAGAAAGATTTGTTCCCACGCCTATTAGGCGATTTATATATCTTATGTAAATCTGCCGTAGTTTGACCTCTTAATTTTGTTCAAGCTGAGCATTTTTCTAAAATATATATTTTAATTTGCTGCTATTTTATGATAACATAAACAACTGCTTTTTTAACAATTAATGTGATCCTAAGCTCTTATGATGACCGAAATAAGAAAAAAAAAAAAAAAGCAGCCATCGAACTTAAATTGAAACAAACTAAAAGAACCTAGATTAATATTAATATCAAGATATTTTGTATTTAAAAAAAAATATATATATATATATAATTTAATTACTACTCAAAATCTATTTCACAGTATTATATGTTTAGTTCTTTTTTAAACATATCGTCTTATCGTAATTATAATTAAATACACAATAAACATATGAACTATTTTTAGTATACTTGCAAATATTTTAATAAACGATTATTTTTGGTTTCCTTATTTTTGATAAGGCCTCGCGCGGGTCTCATTACCGCGTATGGGGAGCGTCCCACGGGTGGCGGATGTGGGGATGGTCGGTGGAAATTCCTAGGAAGTTCCTCCCGGCTAAGTCCGTAGGACTCGCTGACCAACAATGAGAGCGGCCCCCCAGGCTTGCTGGAGGGTGTGACGTAGGTTTGAACGCCCTACTCACATTTTATTAGTTCACCCAAACACCACAAAAAAGTCATGGATCTCCCTAAAGTAAAACGCTCATTATCCGGAGGTAAACGAGTCCCCCGTTCGGGTCTCCGGGTGGGGACTGCTTTAGGGGATTCATGCCGCAAGTTGAAAAATATAGATCTAAGCATAGGGACGTGGAACGTAAGAAGTTTAAATACAGCGGGTGGGTTAAAATCTGTCGCGAATGAGGTAATAGGGTATAGATTAGATATAGTGGCGCTGCAAGAGGTCCGCTGGCCAGGGGAGGGTTCGTTAAGGGAAGGGAAGTACACTTTGTGGTACGGTGGGAGCGGAAACTATTGTTTAGGCACCGGATTTCTGATTAGAAATAGGTTACTTTCCGCGTTGAAGGACATTCGATTTTACGGAGATAGGTTATCGGTAGCTATATTTCAGGGTCGGTGGTTTAAAATCGCGTTGATCAATATACACGCACCTACTGAAGATAGTGACGATGAAGTTAAATGTGAATTTTATGAAAAACTTGAATCGATTTATGACAAACTACCGCAAAGCTACATAAAAATTATTCTGGGTGACGCAAATGCAAAGGTAGGGAGGGAACATGTATATTATCCTACGATCGGTAGAGAAAGTTTACATGAATATAGTAATGATAACGGAATACGACTAATAAATTTTGCCACCTCGAAAAACCTAATAATCAAAAGTACTACGTTTAAACATAAAGATATACATAAATATACTTGGACGTCTCCGGATTCACAAACCCGTAATCAAATTGATCACGTCTTGGTTCAACATAGGTGGCAAAATAGCGTAATTAATATTCGATCATATCGTGGGGCCGAATGCGGGTCGGACCATGAACTAGTAATCGCGAAAATTCGCCAGAGACTTATAATACATAGGAAAACTGAGGCTGGTTTTCATTATGATAACTATAATTTGGAGAAGTTAAAAATTCCGATGGTTAGAAAACAATTCGAACTGGAAGTCAAAAATAGGTTTGAGGCGTTGGAATCGTCTGACGAGGATAACGAAGACATTGAAAAGTTGTGGGAAGGTATCAGGGATAGTATTAAAGAGGTCGGTAACTCGTGTTTTGGAAAAAGGGAAAATAAAAATAAACCTTGGTTCGATGATGAATGTATTAACATGTGCGACAAAAGAAAAGCTGCTAAATTAGAAGCGTTAAATATTCCTAACGAAATCAATCTTGCTAACTTTCGAGCATCTAGAAAAGAAACAACTAAACTGCTAAAATTAAAAAAACGAGAATATCTGAAAAATAAAATAATAGCAATCGAAAGTAACAAAATCGAGAATAACGTTAAAGCCATGTACGAAGGCATAAACAGAATTCGTAAACGGTCGGGCCCGGTTACAACTGGAATTAGGGATGAAAATAACAATATCTTGGCCGATCCGGTAGACATCTTAAGACGGTTCAAGGATTATTTCGATAGTATTTTAAATACGGAAAATAATAATCTATCTTCCTCTTCGGAATACCAGAGTGCTGAACCGTTAGTAGTAGAACCGAGTAAAGAGGAGGTTGAAATAGCCATTGGAAAATTAAAATCCCATAAAGCAGCGGGAACAGATAATGTCCCTAGCGAACTAATCAAGGCATGCGGGGAAGCTGGGATATCAAAAATATTTCTTTTGGTTAAAAAGATCTGGGAACAAGAAAAGATACCCGAAGAGTGGAAAGAGTCTATTCTCATTCCGATTCACAAAAAGGGATCAAAAACGGATTGCAATAACTATCGCGGAATCTCACTCCTTCCGGTTTGCTATAAAATATTTACGTTAATCCTAACTAATCGAATCACTGAATACGCCGAGGAAATTATCGGAGAATATCAATGTGGTTTCAGGCAAAACCGATCAACCGTAGACCAAATATTCTCTCTTCGCCAAATATTAGAGAAAAAATTAGAATATAACGGAATCGTACATCAGCTTTTTATCGATTTCAAAAAGGCATATGACTCTATTAACCGCCAAAAGCTGTATAACATTTTGGTCGAGCAGGGAATACCAAAAAAATTAGTAAACTTAGTAAAAATGTGTATGACTGAAACGTTCAGTAAAGTTAGAATCGGTAATTATTTTTCCGAGAAGTTCGAGGTCCGCTCTGGTTTGAAACAAGGAGATTCTCTCTCACCTGTTTTATTTAATTTAGCGCTGGAATATGCCATTAGGGAGGTGACACGTACCGGAAAGGGTTTGAATTTGGGAGGGAATATACCTGTGCTCGGATATGCCGATGATTTGGTATTGCTTGGGGAGGACGTGGAAACCATAGAAATGAACACAAAAACGTTGATGAAAGCCGGACAAGAACTTGGACTGGAAATGAATACGGATAAGACAAAATATATGGTTAGTCGTAAAAGTGATGAGGATTTCGCGGATATCAATGTAGGGGGGAAAACGTTTGAACTGGTAGAGAAATTTAGATATTTAGGGGCGATGGTAACTAGAAAAAACGAAATCGATGAGGAAATTAAGGCTAGATTAAAAGCCGGTAATGCTTGCTATTTTTCAGTCGCGAAATTGCTTAGCTCCCGCCTTCTGTCCCAAAACATAAAAATAAGGATTTACAAAACTATTATTCTCCCAACGGTCGTTTACGGGTGCGAAACTTGGCCGCTGACATTGAGGGATGAGCAACGGCTTAGAGTTTTTGAAAATAAAGTACTGCGTAGAATATTTGGACCGAAGAGGGAAGAAATAACCGGAGAATTTAGACGCTTACACAACGCCGAACTGAGTGAACTTTACCCAGTAAATATAATTGACGTGATTGCAGCAAGACGAATAAAATGGGCGTGTAAAATTGCGAAACTTGGCTGTGAGCGTATTCCGAAAAGATTAATAAGCGCGGTGCCGAATGGAAAACGTCCGAGGGGCAGGCCGAGACGGAGGTGGGAGGATTGCGTTAGGGCGGATCTGTCGAAGTTAGGTCTGGAAGACGTTCGATGGATGGAGGTGTGTAGGGAGCGAGTGGTGGTGTCGGCATCGAGCCTTCGGGTTCGTTAAGCCTTTATTATTATTATTATTATTTTTGATAAAGAATGTTCTACTTAGTTTGGTTATATAGTCTAAAAGCGCAAAAATGCAATAAAGCGAATAATTTTATTTTGATTTGCATAAATACACACAACCTAATTGTAAATAAAAATTATTAAATTAAAATATAAAATACTATGTTCAATGCAATCTTTTGGGAGGTGGCGCAAAATATAAAGCACTAAACATTATAAAAATCTTAAAATCTTCTAAATGGAGTTTCCCACTTATTGATATCAATGCCTACTTATGAAACTGTATCAGTAACATTATGCGCCGCCTCTGAAAAGATTGTATAGTATTAAACATAGTATTTTATATTTTAATTTAATAATTTTTATTAATAATTAGTGTGTATTTATACAAATCAAAATTAAATTATTCGGCTTATTGAATTTTTCCGCTTTTTATACCATTTTCAATTTTGCTGTGAATTTATAAAAATCAGAAGGTAATTATTTCATTTTTCCGTGCATTTATTTTTGTTGGTTCCTATGTTTTGAAGTCGGTTTAAGTTTTTTTTTTATAAATTTTTTTTTATTCCATACTTTTTAGTTGGGGAAAACCGTACGTTGGTTTAAAAAAAAGTCGAAATTTTATTGCGCACTACCACGTTCGACTATTCCTGGCCTTTTTATTATAATTATATAAACAGTCACCTTTTCAATTTTATGAATACATAAATGAAGAGGAAAATCTAGTGCGATGCGGATACTATACAACTTTTAACTTCCTACCAATATGATTATAAATGGATTTTTTTTTTTTAAAGATCAATGTTCCATTGGGAAAGGAACACATCAAATGTTTTTCCACAATGACAATATTTTTCCTTTGCTAAATTGAACCCATCTTTAGTTTAATTGCAAATATTTTATACACGATTATTTTTGTTTTCCGTTTTTTTTGTTTTTATAAAGAATGTTTCACTTAGTTTGGTTATATAGTCTGTAATAAATTCCCAATTCTTTGTACGTAATTTTCATTTTAGGGTAAATGGATTATTTAAACTAAATCTAAGATACTTATTCTGAAATATCTCTATTTTTTTTTAATTAGATTTAGACATATAGCTAAGTACCAGACATGTTACAATAAAACGTACGCCAGCTTTTTATAAAAATAACTTATTAGATATATTTAATTTTGAATTTCTATAAAAATATGGATACATAAAACACAGAATTGGCTTTATTACATATATAAACGGTTACGTAACAGTACCACTAGTCATATGATAAACTATCAGAGTTACAATAAATAGGCTGGTGTTAGCATATATAGTACATGCGAGCAAGAGGGCAGGGTAGATAAGGATAAGGTGGAGAGAGGGGTGGTTGGAAGGGTAGATTATTTTCATTACATGTGGCCTAAATATGTTGCATTATTCGATTTATCTATTGTATGATATAACACAAAGTTGTTATAAATCTATTACTGTAACACTAAATTTGATAAAAAATATTATGCTATTAATTAATAAGGATTGCTCCACTAATTTAGATATCATTTATGGAAGCCTTCTGTGTATTCAATTTATATGAAATTAATTTTTATGATAATCACATCTCAGAACAAAAAAGTATATATTATAAAATGGATGCTGGTACTAAATATTAAAACATTAAGTACAGCCATTTTTGGAATCTATATAAATGAAATATCCAGAGCCAAAATATTTATAGTTTTTGCATTACGATATAATTTTTTAATATGTGACACTTTCAAAGAATTCTCGATTGAAGAGATGTATATATATTCGATTTTGATGTCAACCGATTACATTGCCTGAAACCATTAAGTCAGGCCACCTAATACTTTAAAATTTATATTAAACATAACCGAACCAGTCAATATTTAATAAATTACACGGTAAATGTGTGGATTGAGTGGAAGGAGATATGCTTATACACAATTATTGGTGTTTAGGGCAGTGAAATTTGAGGTTAGTGAAGGTTTGTGTAGGTACTATTAAACAACAAACAAATATTTTTAATTGATAAAAGTAGCAAAAAAATCTTCCTTCCTTTACCATAAATATTTATTTATAGCATATGTTGTTAACGTTTCAGGGCTTTTTCCCCATTCTCAAAACATAAAATAATTTTTCAATCGTATGATTGAATGTCTTTAAATAAATATTACAACAATTACATCATTGTCATCACTGACACCTATGGAGTCCAGCAGCCTTAGTCAAATAAAAAATGGACAAGTATGAGCTAATATATTTAAAATGTAAAACAGTGTTTTTAAGCATATGACAGTGATGTAATTGTTGTCAATCATACGATTGAAAAATTATTTTATGTTTTGAGAATGGGGAAAAAGCCCCGAAACGTTATCAACATATGCTATAAATAAATATTTATGGTAAAGAAAGGAAGATTTTGTTGCTACTTTTATCAATTAATATATATATATATATATATATATATATATATATATATATATATATATATATATCTTCCAACTAAATTCAGAAGTAAATAACAAATATTTTTAGTGGCTTTAAAAAAGTATGGGGTCAGGTAAAATATGAAATGTTATTCACCCCGATACCAATACTCGCAGTGATACATCAGCTCTACAGACGATACGCCCAATGACAAAGTCGTATTAGGTCACAAGACTCGCCCAACAGGTCCATCGTGGGAAGTGAACCCGAGTTCCTTATACAGGTGCAACAGGAAACCACAAAACTAGGGTGGGGGTCCAAACAGGTCTTTGTTTCTTTTTATATGTTTTTTTTTTTAAGCGAATCGCAAAAAAAAAAAAAAAGTATTCGGTCCGAATGATTCCATTTGTATTTAACTTGTCCATTTGTATTTAAATGCTTGGGAGAATGATCTTTTGAATTTTAACAGCTACTGGAAATGTTTCGATAGATAGATGCTACAGAGTGCTTGAAAATAAAGGAATGACGACTGCAGTCAAACCATTCCTTCAGATCTAAGTAATGTTGACGGTGCTTGTACCATTAATGGAATAACCTATTCGCGAACCGAAATCAGCGAAGCAGAATACCTCAATGGAAACCATGCTCGTGGCACTAAAAAATAATTACAGCTGATTCGACACTAATGCCGAAAGGCTTTAAAAACCTTTATTTACAAATTGAATTTCTCAAGGAAGCTCAGAAATCGAGAGTAGTGGTGGGAGGGGTGGGGTACAATTAAGACGGAGCGATAATAAAGGGCTCATGGGAATCTTCACACGGCGTTCGGTTCCCACATTAGAACACAAACGAGACTGACTCCTCCAAGAACAGGAAGGCTGCTTCCGGTCAGGGATCTTAACCAGATCGGCGGCTTACCTATCTCTATCCCCACCGAGCCATTGCCCCGCCTATATTAATAAAGTATATGTATCATAAAAAATATCAACTGTTGGCGTGTTTGGGAATAACTGAGTCCACGGACCACGCTTCGCTTTTTACATTTTATAGATTTAATCAATGACCCTCTTCGAACCAACTGAGAAGGTTCAAGATTCATTTAACGAATTAAATTTCATACACAAAAGGCCATGTTCAATTCAACTATTATATCGGTTATCAGGACATTCTCTGCAAGATGGAATAACCAATATATTAACTTATAACTTTTACGTATATTATATCAGTGTAGGTACAAGTGCAGAGATTTGACCACTGCAGCAACGCAGCTTCATATACCATCGATAATTCAACAGACATGGAAATATAAACAAATCATCCCCATCAATAGTTTAACCTAAAGACTGATTGTAACACTACAGGAGGGCTACGTTAATGTCATCTCTCCTATTTAATAGTATGTAAAATGTCTAGATAATACAAAAAAAAAATTAGGTTTCTAAGTGAGCATGAGGGAAAAACAATCGGAAGATGGTTTTAAATACACGATGATACGTGGATGATGCCCAATTTAATCAAGACAATTATGTATTATATATAAATCAACTAACATGCCGAGTAATAAAGATTATATTTCTATAGAAATTTCAGGAAAACTAAAAAAAAAAATGTCAGCTGATGCCAAGGCTCAGTACCATTTGTTTTGTTTGCCAATATTATCATATTGTTTTTGTTTTGTTTTCCCCCATGGTTATTGTCCTTCTTACTGTTAGGTGTAAAGTGTCATGTGGATAACTTTAATTCTCTCAAAATATAAATTGAAATTTTTCCTACTAACAGTTGACCAACACATAAAGCATTACAAACATTTTTTTTTAAATTTAAACTGTTATACAAACAGACATCCTCACTTAAACATGATAAGTGACATGTAAGTGAATAAATTCAGAAGGGGGTTGCTGCTGAATATTTTCTTTCCTATGCCTGGCATCCCATTATTTACTCTGTTGCCATCTTTTCATTAATCAATAAATGATGAAAACAAAAAAAAGAAAAACATAAGTACTATTGAATTATTCAGAGAATAAATGAATAAATATATATATATATATGTGTGTGTGTGTGTGTGTGTGTGTGTGTGTGTGTGTGTGTGTGTGTGTGTGTGTGTGTGTGTGTGTTTGTGAATTTTAATTCTAATTTATAAAAAAAATAACTCTCCTATCCCGAGAGAATTTTAAGGGAAGCAGCCCGAGCTAATAGACAATTCCTTTCACCCAACATTCCGACTCAGAAACCATTTATTTAAAACGCAATTGCAGTTTCACTCGTTTTATCTTGATTGATATCTATCTTGTCTCGAACTGCTATATTGCCAACAGTGGTATTAACATGGATTGAAGGCATTTCGAAACAAAAAGCTAAACGGTGATCTGAAAATTAAAACCACATTAAATATGTTACATACCCGCACAAACATCAAACATACATTTGCGGTTAGCACAACCTGAGGCAGGCCCTATTATGGAAAATAGTAGAAGAATAAGATTATAATGAAATTAATCTGTAAGTGAAAAAAAAAAAATATATTTTTTGATTGATCTTTTACAACTCCTCAACATTTAATACAAAAAGCATTAAATAATAAAATTCAATAATTAGAAATGATTGTTATTAAATTAACTGTTAGCTGGTAGAGCATTAAACCACTTTTAAAAGATTAATTGTTTAATTTAAAGAAAATCCATTCTACACTAATGCTGGAAAGCTCACTAACGTAATCTTTATCACCGTAAAATGAGATTCAGGAATTTAAAAAAATTAAAACAAATTTATCAAGCAAACGAAAATTGAATAGTAAAGATCAACATACAATTTTAGAGTACAAACTTATATATAGGTACTTCATGATAGTTGCCATGAAAGTATTTTTTTTAAATAACAAAATATGCGTTCATTCTTGTATTGATAATGTTAGAAACTAAATAGGCCACCACCTCGGGTATAGGAAATATTTTTAGATAAACAAAAATGAAAAGATTTTTTCTCTTGAAACTTTCAGAAACATTGAAAAATTGATTATGAATGAACAGGGGTATTTTTGGATCTATTTTTTAAATCAGTAAATATCGTTACAGTGAATAATAATTAATACAACTAACTATTCTTTCAGCACATGATTAGTTCATAATAGTTCATACGTTAAAAAGGGATGGGTTGAAGCCTTGATATTTCATGTTACCTAAAGAATAAAAAATAGGTTATGCCCTCAGAATACTTTTAACAATGTTTCTCGATTGTAGAATGACCTTAAGGCATTTTTTTTCATTTTAGAAAATGAGAAACCTGATTTACAAAATAATGAAAACCACCCTCCTCTATCACAGACTACCGAGCGATTCCTCGACGGGCTTAGGTGCCTGGAAATAGTATCTTATCGGCCAGTGACCCATGGAGGAAACCAGTTCTTGGTACTAACTTTTTATCTTCAAATAAGGGCGAAATTTTTAATTCATGAGAAGCTTAACATCAATCATATTTTTTTCCTCTTTAATTAGCCTATTTAAATAACTTGATTAGTTTATTTGATGACGGAGAAGTTTAAGTGTTGCGTATGTGATCACATACCAAGCCCACTCGCGTCATATAGATAAATCATAAAATAAATGGATTAATGTTATGCTTAAAGAAATAAGCAAAAATGTTTATTTAAATTATGAAAAGTACGATAATAACACCAAAATTAAAAACAAATAAAAATGATTAAACATGTAATTACACCCTTTTATTGATTAGGTTTTTAAGAGCAACCTCTTATGTAACTTTATATGCTATATGCTCTAATACTATAAGCATTATGTAACATTAAAATAAATTTACAATGGTGACCATTTGCTAGTTACAAGCCACATCAGTAAGATGCTTATAGATTTTATATAATCACTATCTAATACTATCAATTAATAATTAAGGTGACAAAATCAGTTAATAATTATAAGAAATATTATCAGTAATTCTGTAAGCAATCTATATCTATAATCCGATTCTGGCTCTGACTTCCATCCCTGTCATAAGCCCTGACGAAGACCTGCATAGTTGGGTCGAAACGTCGGCAACAATAAAATAGTTTTATTCTATTTTGTATTTTATTGACCGCCTCCCCGGACTATTTTCGTCCTTATATCTATAATATTCAGTCTCAGGTCTTCACTGGAACCGAGATAGCCTCCTGGGACAATTCCATACTGTTAATCGATAAATACTCTTAATCGAAAAATTATAAAGATAGGATCTAGCGGTTGAACGCGATCACGCTTAAATAACCTCCTTACACAACTGCTGCCCAAGAAATAGTACTTCCTCACACAGCACTGCACCCAATAACCTTCATGGGTTTCAGTGATCCAGTTTTTATTTTATTTTATTTTTTTTTTGCTTCTCTCATCTAACTCCAGAATATTCATACGAATGATAAAATGATTCTACTTTCTGGAAAATAGAGATTATTGGTAAGTATAAAAAGGGGAAAAAGGTAAGGCCTAATTAACTAAAAAGCTTCCTAAACTGAACTTGGTATATACCACCATGCGCAAACCTATAATACTATCTACTATGTAATCTACCTGAAAATTATTTTATGAGAAGCTGATAACTAGAAGCGGTGGACTGAATATTCAGCAGGCCGTGTCGTTGGTTAATCATAATTAGAGATTATTGATATGCCATTAAAATGGAATAAATTAACAAGAGGTGGTGGGGGCAGATGGTGCCCCATACATGATTTATTGGAGGGCGAGGTGACCGCAGGGCAGAAACATGACACGTGGCGTTGTACACTCCGCTCTTCCTGGTGTTTAGCTAGGTGTCAATAAAACCCTCTATGGTCAACAGGTTAGTCCGGGCTTCGTCAAGGGTTATTAGCTGTGGCTGGCATGGAAAACACCCAGGAAAAAAAATATTATAAAACGGGGGTGGGGGATTTTCACTTAGGTAATTATGATAGCTAGTTAGAAAATTGAAATCAACAAAAAAAAAAAGGATTATATGTAACATAATTACTCGGTACATGTCTATATACCAAATGCCGAAAAAACGATATATCGGTAGTATTAATGACGAAATCATTTGCTTAGGCAATTCTCTAACCTCAAAAATTCTGCGATCGGATCACTAAAAGAACAATCAAAAGTATATTGAATGTAAAGATTCTGTAACAAAAAAAATTATATATATATATATAAATCAGATAATTAACACCTAGATTTATAGTAAACAATTATCCCTTGACCATTTTTTTTACTTTTCATTAATATTATAATGGTGAAAGGTATGAAAAATCAATATGAATTTTTACAATTGTTTGAATATTATATGATGGAATAAAGCATTTTATCCACAATTAACACGTTAGGTGCGGCATCGGTCACCGGGGTCCGGTACCTGAACTGAACAGGATAGCCCTAAAATACGCCGCCGGACCTAACGTGTTAAGTAATGCAAAGATACTGTTAAGGCCTAGCATTCAACATATTAAATTCCTACACTCACCAATCCTATTACCTTTCTTTCCTCCCAAATTTAGAATTGTATATTGTATTTTTATGTTTTATCAACTTAAACCAACTTCATGAAGAACAAAAGATAACTTCACTGGACCTCCTTGGAGTGATAAGGGAGAGGTTACTGCACTGTCTCCAGCTTCATAGTTATCATCTCATGTTCACCATACATTTCACCAATTTTCACCGCTTATTTATCATCATTTTCTCACCATTTATCATCAGTTCTTCATTAAAATCTTGTACTCTGTTATTTGTTATTCAGGACACTACCAATTACACCAGTTATTTTCTGTATTTAACATCCAGTAGTTAGTTATTTTATAACCACCTTATCTCTCTGTAAAGTATAATTTCTTTTCTCTTTTATTTGGTTGTATTGCTAGAAGTTTATATTTTCTTTTCTTTACTATTTATTTAATTGTATATAGCTTTAGTTTATTTCCAATGCATGGCCAGCTTTTATTTTATATTATTCAGCTTATTTTCTTTTCTTTTTCTATTAATTAGCACGTTTGTATTTATTTTCTAGTCACCAATTATATTTTTATTTACCTTAGAAGCTTTTAGTATTGTTGCATGTATATTCCTTTAATCCTCCTTTTCACCCATTTATTTTACCTTCCAGACTTCATCTATCTATCAGGCACAATTCAAAGGCACAATAAACACCCCCTTCAGAAGGTGGTAATTAGAATCAGTTATTATCCAGGCATTGTGTAAGGGCTTCCCTTGGACAACCACGCAGTGGCCCCAACATTGGTCCTCCGGGTCTAGATTATCTTCTTCTTTGGGTATTTATTTTTTCTTTATTTATTCTGTTTTTGAATTGTTTATTTTGAAGATGCCAGGAGGTACAGATGCAGCCAGCCAGGCAGAATTAACTCTTCGCTTGAAAATAACTGCTTTGCGCAATCGCCTATTATCATTTGGTGAAGATATTAAATCCATTAGAGACCAAGGCCGTGCTGCGCTCAAATCTGATGTAGCTGTAGATATGTTCATAGGACTGTTTAGTAATTTAAATGATACATACCAAAAATATGAATCAATTTATTTTGAAATGGAGGAATTATGTATCACAAATAATTCTGATGTTTTTCCATCAACAAATGATGCAACCCTTTTTTCAGAAGTGAAAAGGTTCAAGAATGAGGCATCTGGTTATCATGTCACTTTACAAGGGAAGCTTAAAGGGAAGGAAGGAGTGGCTCGCTTGCCAATTGCTGTAGTGCATGTAGGTCGCCCAATAAACCTTCCTGATGCTAAGTTACCAATTTTTTCAGGTAATATTTTAGACTGGCCTTTCTTTAAAGATGCCTTCATAGCATCTGTTCATAGTAAGGAACAAATACCAAAAATTGATAAATTTACCTATTTAATTGGTGTTCTAAAATTACAAGCTCTAGATTGCATAAAAGCCATACCACGCACAGAATCCAATTATGATTTAGCATGGGATAGATTGCTACAAACATATGATAACCAAAGAAATCTCTCTTCAGCATACATTCACAAGTTTCTAAATGCTAAGCCTATTCTACGTCCTTCTGCTGAATCTTTAGAAATCTTGACATCAACAGTTTTAGTAGCTTTTGATAGCTATAGAACATTAAATATAAAGGATAGAGAGGATTATTTACTGTTTGAAATAGGTTTTCGTTATTTAGATCAATCCTTGCGCCAAGATTTTGAAAGGGAAAACTCCGATAAAGTGCATCCATCTTATCTGCACCTTAGAAGTTTTATTGAGAGTAGACTTCAACAGCTCACACGTTCATCACTGGATACCACATATCAGACCAGCCATTCTGAACGCTCAAAAATCCCACCAAGACCTAGCGTTATCAATCTGCAAATATCAGTAAATTAACATCTCTGCATACCACAAATACACCTCATCACTCCTCTAGACAATTAACGCAGGGATTCCAATGTTTTATTTGTAATGAAGCACATGTTATTGTAGAATGCCCAACATTCTGTGCTGTTTCCCCGCTTAAGAGATTAGACATGCTGAGAACCTGGCCTGGATGCAGAAATTGCTTATGCCCTAAACATAAGACTAAGAAATTTACATCAAGGTTCACTTGCAGGTTATGTAAAGGAAGGCATCATTCTATGCTCCACTTACCAGACCCTACTGAAGGTAACACATCTACTCCACCTGAATCGAACAAGTCTCAACCACCTACCGTAAATTTAGCAAGTGTTGATCCATCTAAAGCAAGTGTACTATTAGGTACTGCGTTGGCAACTATAATGGATCTAAGAGGCACATTGCAAGAAATTCGTTTAGTCCTAGACTCAGGAAGCCAGAATTCGTTCATGACCACCAAATGTGCCAACCGCCTAGGACTGAAGCCTCAAAGAACTGATTGTCATGCCACTGGCTTGAGTAACACCAATGTACCAACTCCTGAAGGCGTAGTTCATTTTATACTGCGGCCTAGAAACTCTAGCCATCAGCTCATTACCAAGGCCTTTGTTATTCCAACAATCACTACTCCTTTACCTTTGGAACATATACCTACATCAGAGATGCAGAAGTATCTGAACTATGATCTAGCAGACCCAGAATTTGGCACACCGGCTGAGATAGATTTTCTTCATGGTGCGGAACTTTTTATGCAAATAATACGTAGCACCAATCGCTGGATACTGTCTTTGGAAAGGTAGTTATGGGACCACTAACAGAACCTACTAGTACTTCGATTTGTCTTTTATCCAACAGGTCAATAGATAACATGGTTCAAAAGTTTTGGGAGATGGAAGAAGTCAGTAGCCTATTCCACTTTCAAAGGATGACACAAAATGTGAAGAGATTTTTCAGAAGACAACGTACCGAATTCCATCTGGACGTTATGTGGTTTCCCTTCCTTTCCACTCATCTGAACCGGAGTTAGGCTCTTCAAGAGGACAAGCTCTGGTAAGACTTTATTCCTTAGAAAATAAGTTATCAAAGGATGAGAAATTACGTAATCAATATTGCGAATTCATGGCTGAGTATCTTAAGTTGGGTCATATGCAGTTAGCGTCAGCATCACCTAGCTACATAATCCCTCACCATGCTGTATCAAAGGCAGACTCAAATAAAATTCGAGTGGTCTTTGACGCATCTGCGAAAACCACTTCAAATGTCTCATTGAATGACAAATTATTTACTGGGCCACAATTGCAAAATGACATAGTTGATATACTTTATTACTATATTTATTACTATATAAGATACGATATACAACAGATACTTACGTGAAATAGTAATATTATTTAGCACATAGTTGATTGGTGTTATAATAGACTGCCAATTAGATAAATAACAAGAAATAATCACCAGAGATAAAACAGGAGGAAATTTGCACTTCTTAAATTAAAATTGAATGCAATGCTCGGCTAACAATCATGCTAAATCAGATGCCTACAAGCATAAAAGGGGTGGAACAAATATTTCAAAGGGCTGTTGAAACGCAGGTATCACTGGATCGATGGATAAAAGTTAGCCGTTCCATTTAACCTATTCAAACAAGGATTTAATTTGAACTAGCATGATAACATCTGTCCGAAGGAGGGAGGGGGGTCGGAATTTATGTACAGCTCTTGCCTTTACACGGACTCAGTAAACCTTTTTAATACAGATTTAATGATGATAAATGTTTGGTTATTATTTTTAAACAACTTACGTTTAATTCTCGGTTTCCGAGCGTTGATTAAATCTGCTGCTCACCTGGAAAATGAAATAGAATTATTAGTTAAGATGTAAACAATCGAGCAAAAAAAAATAAAAATAAGTATAGTTGATTAATTTAACTTCTTTATATAAAACTGAATTGATATAATCTCATTTTCTTTTAGCCATAATACATTTTACTTAGTATTTAATTTATAACAAATAATTAAAATATGAATATAAAATTATTAGAGTTAAACATATTCATTTTATCAGAGTTTAAATATTTAAATATTTTTGGAACTAGCTGTATATCCCGGCTGTTGTCAAAATGTTCTAAAATCCAATGTAAAGCGAGATTATAACGATTTTTATAAGAATAAAGAAATCACCTAAAGTTATGCAATTTTAATATGGACAGGTGTTCGCAATTGGTATGAAAGAACCATGAAGCGAAATTTGGAGAATTAGGGACAAACGGTATGGATTTCTATAAAGAACAAACAAACAAACAGAATTTCATCTTTATTTATATAGATTGGAACAAGCGGCAAAATATCGTGGAACGACAAAATAAATCTTTAACAGCTTAAATACTTAGCGGAATACTAATCTTTAGCTCCCCTTATCAGGCAAGGAATTAAGAAATGCAATGTCGTTATACATTTACGAGTACATTCATTGAGTTAAAACAATGAAATAAAAACGTGAATAAACACATATATAATTTTTATTATAGCTTATATTAATAAGGCACACTTTTACCGAGTGGTTTCGGAATTCGGTTTCAGTAATTATCAACACTTCAATCAAAATTATACATCATTATTTCCATTATTATGTATAAAAAACACATATGGCATTACAAAAATAATTAAATTAAAGTTCTAAAAAATTGACTGCAAGTTTTTTAATAAAAAAGCAGTGATAATAAAAAAAGTAATAAAACTAAAAAAACAAGTTACTAAGATTGGACACCTAAAGTTAAGCTCTATACTATTTTTATATTTATTTTATACCACTTCGAATGATACCGTTCATAATTATCGATCTGTTTCTAAATTTGAAGTGATAATTATGTAATTGTTTTCTTCTAGGAACATAATAGAAAAAGATTTAAGGCAAATTGGTTATAAAAATAATAGTGGATGATTTATTTGTGACTTGCAGATAGAAGACTGCATAAAGCATGAAAATTGAAGCAGCGTATAAAAAATAAAATTAAAATTAAATACAATGGTTCATTCATCCTTAAGACGAAAAAGGAACCTAATCGAGTCTAAAATACGTGTAAAACGAAAAATTTACTCATCACATATACTCGATTAAATCACACACTTTCGGGGGTTCGGGCCTCGTCACAGAAACCTTTATCAGAAAAGCTTTTTCATTATTTCGGGTGTAATGGGATTTACCAAGCGGCCAAACCAAACAGAGGCTTCTATATTGAAAACAATTTTAACTGTCAAACATATTTAATTAAATTCAATATATTGAATTTTTTTTAACAATATATATTTTTTTAAATAAATCTAAATAAATTAAATATTTGCTCAGTTGATTATTGATGATATTAAAGTACAGGAAAACATGGTGAACAATTTAAATTATAAAAGTTTCAAATTTAATAATATTTAAAATTATCTGTTTTAACATATTTAAAATAATCAACTAATCTACTTAAATGAAAAAAAAAAAACAGGATATTATAATATTTTCAATGATTTGTATTGGTATTATATTTCTAAATAGTTTTTCAAATAATTAATATCTATAACTAATCATAGCTATATAATCATAATAAAATTTCTATCTACCAATAATAATAATGATAATAAAAAAAAAATATGAATGTGATAATCGTTGGCAATTTTACTCCTCATTAAATCTTATTTAAAAACACGAATTAACAAATAAAATAATTCTGGTTTAAAAATTGTATTTAGCAAAACCAAACCAGCAGACCATACACGTTTAAAACAATTTGAGTTATTTATTATATATATTCTAGCTTCAAAATAAAAATGACCGACTAAGAAAAGGGATAAAGTAAAAGGATAAATTCGAATTTAGGAAGGGACATGTTAAGAGAACATAGGGAAAGGAGGATGATGTTTGATACATATCAAAAGATAGTTTAGGGGACTCCGGGCAAAGAGGATTTGGGCCAACAAATGTTCCCCTTAAGTGTTTCCCTGATGACGTCACTTAGAGGAAAGGGATCCCGGAGACCTCTAATGGTTTTCCCGTTCGGGGCAGCATTTGGGTAACGGGCCAACCAGGTAACCCTCTCACCACTTCATCACCGGGCTTACTTCAACATAGGGAACTACTACTCTAAGCAACAACATTCATCAGAAAAAAGTTTTTTATACTGAGTGGATTCATCAACAATGAAGAAGAAAGAATCCGTTGAACGAGTATGATTAAGGGATTGAAGTTTTATTAATCAACTCATAACATAATGAATTTCTCGTTGAGTCAAATGAAAGATTGATTCTAAAGTGATATTTCTTAGCACAAATACTTTAGAGGTAGATCTTTACATGTTGCACAATGGTAGTCGACCTGAAATTGAAAGAATTCACAAGATGCCTGGAAGGAAGACGTGATGCTTATTGGAGTAGCTCTCAGATCATTAAAAGAAAAAACCCTATACCACTACAACCCATGATGAATCTCGGGTTGTACTCACATTAAGTCAAGGTGAGTATAGGGGATCTCTCTACTCACCTTGACATTCAGTAACGTGTAAGGAAGTACTGTTTCTTGGTCAGCGGTCGTGCAAGGAGGTGATTTGACCGTGGTCACACTCAACCGCCAAGTTTTTCCCTTATTGTAGAAGTTACATAGAAAATATAGCTCATTATTTTTACTATATTTACTCATTCGTGTTTTACGAAGTTATGGGGAGTTATTGATCAAAATCATTTTTTTTTTATTCTTATTTTTGTTTTAGATCAAGTAAATCTAAATAAAATTTTTAAATTAAAACTAAAATTAAAAATAATTATAAAAGTTATTATCTGCATGCATTTTCATTTATTTCATAGAAAGTAGTCGTCCTGTTTAAGATATGCACGACCATATTTCTATTAACGTTATGCTCTATACTTCCAGCCTGGAATGAAGTAGCAGTATCAAATATGATTGTAATGCACTGTATTATATCATTGGTATAACACATGGATTCCATTACGAAAAGCCATTTGTTATTAATCATCCATCATTGAACAATACTAATATAGGAGAGCGAATGTCTGATATTTTAGTTTATGAAATAGAAGTGTATACTTGTACCACATTAGCAATGGTCACACACAGTCACAGTCACACTGATTTGGCCTACGGACTATAAATACTACAGAAATATACATCCAAATGAATAAATTTGCATTTATATATTTGTCCATTATTTCTTGACATCTGCAGACATGACAAAAAGCAGGTTGAATTTCGGATGACAATTATATGTTTAACCTCAACGAATACAAAAAGTGAAGATAGAAAAAATAAAAACTTCAGTTCTGGTAAATTACAATTTTTAAAGGTCATGGTAATTAAAATTTTTAATGAACACGATATTATGAAAAATAATAAATAAATAATTACATGAAAACGCAATTAAATAAATAATCAGAAAGAATGATATTAATAAACCAAACCACCAAAGCCCGAAGAGTAATTAGAATCTTTATTGGAATTGTACATTATTATTATTAATTGAGGCTTTTATTTGCAGAATGAAATTCGATTAGGCAAAGTAAAGTTGAAATTCAAATATTTCCCTTAATTGGACGTTTGCAGGAAAATCGGGTTCTCCAGTCCCCTAAAAAAATTCTCAAAATGCAAACTATAAAGGATGAAAAACAAATCCGAGCGACCAGTGGTCGTAGATTAGAGGGATTGAATTTTATTAATTGTATAGTAGATACCTGTTGGCTCCCAATTAACATCCTCCTCAGCCAATTAGGTCCCGCCAAACAAAGGGGATCAAGAATAAGCTTTACTTTACTTTAACAATCGATATCGTGTTAGTAACGGGAGTTATGAAGATCAAAAAATAGTTACATTTTCTTAATTTACGTTTTCTCATGTTAAATTTTTTTGAAGTTAGATTATCTCTTTCTTATTGTAACCATCAATAATATTTTTTATAAAATTTACAGCTTAAGTTATTAAACTTCTTGCAACTGAGTCTTGTCGGCATGAAGTGGATTGTGAGCGTACCAGCTATTGAAATCTTAACCACCAATAACCAATAAGCTTGTCATTAAATCAATATAAGTATTCAATCATGGAATAAAATAATGCAGAGCTGGCTAAGACTAAGACTCAATAACAAGAAAAAGTTGAGATCCGTAAGTTTTTTATACAAGGCAAAAAGTAATAAAAGTTCAGAGGTACAAATAAGGAAGAAGGAACAAATAAAAATCTCTTTAAGGGGAAAAGACTAAATCCACCATGAAGAACCCCGAGTACCTACAATAAAACAAAAGTCTGCGGCAGCACACTCGGCAGCTAAGCTCCCCCCGCCCACCACCCCTCATCCAATGGCCGAACCTCTATTGTTCCTGATTGATCTGAAAGGAATTGAATGAGAAATGAAAATAAAAGGAAGCTGATGGAGGATGAGATATTGAGTTAGCGCTGATGGGATCAGAAGGGGACCATTTCCTAATACGGCCAACCTTCTCCATCCTCAAAGGGTCACCCTTTGCCGTCCTTTGTTATCAGGAAAGAAAAAAAGGAAAGAAATAGGTCCTACAGAGCGGAGGTGCGAAACAAGCGCTTACGAGTTCGGTTGTACATTCGATTGAAGGTATGGCAACTCTATTGTCTTAATACAAGTAAAATGTGCCACTTTGCCCTAAAATTCTTGACACTAAATTGTTCATACGGTTTGTTAAAAATAATTAAAATCATATAATAAAATAATTGCTATTGGCCTAAAAGTTTCGGCTTAAGGTTTAAACCTCCATCAGGGCTCTTAATTTTGGCTCGAAATCCTTCAGTCAACAACGCATTCAATTTTTGGCGGTCGATAACGGCAAAGAACTATTGTATATATCGATTTTCTGCTTATTAATATTCTGCTTTTTAGGCTATCCTCCAAAAAATGCAATCACGGAAATCGCTACATTTCTTTTCTACGGATTGGCCTCCTTCAGAAAGGAGAACAGGCTTCTATGACAGCACGCGGAATACAAAATGGAATAGACGCGGTTCATCTTATTTCTATAACGAAGAGTGAATACCAATGACTCAGACTTCGGAAGTTTCGCGGTCGCGGGGGATACAGCAACCCTTTGTATAGAGGAGGAGTATCGCGGCAGGAATACAAAGGCTTATATTTGAATAAAAATATCAGAAATGATATTTTTATGATGAATTGAAAGGACTAACAGGAAAATTAAAATATTAACTTCAATAAAAACCATTAACAATATAGAATTGGGGCTACGACAGCTGGTTGTGTACACAGGCGCGAGGCTGTTACATTCGAACTAAAATTTAATTCGGATCAACAATCGAATTACTAAATCATTAATAATTTGTAGATGATTTAGGTATATTATTATATTCTACTGTATTTCACGGTCTTTTATAAATCTATAATTCTAATGAAAATATGAAGAAAAAAAAAAGGGTAAACAAAACAATAGATAATTTTTTATTAGAGTGCAATAAAAGAAAATCATAATAAATAATAAAAGATTTTATCTAAAAAATATGTTTTATTTTTATTATTCTCTATTTACTTGGTTTTAAAAGTTCCTTTTTATTGTTTTTTTGTTTCAAGAATTTTCACAACTTAAATGGAACCGCACGAGTCAAAAATGAAAATTGAAAATTAGAGAGAGGTTGAGTGAAGCACACTAACACACTAACACTAAAGTTTAGAGATTTTTTTTGAAATTAGTTTAGAGTCTAAACTAATCTCTAAAAACATTTTCTTCTGTCAAATTACACCGATTTCTTCTTAAAATATTTAAAATCTCAGAACTATGAACATAGTTTAAAAAAAAAACAAAAAAAAAGCAATACAAGCACCGGTAATTTTTCTGTCAATAATAATCCAGCTGATGAAAACAACTAGTATAACTTAATAAAAACAAAAATAAGCAAACGCAAATACAAAGCGATATTGTTTTTTATTTTTTTTCTGTTTTTCTATAAAGAATCATTATAAGCAGGAACAAAGGATCTCTGACAATCGGGATGAGTTCTTCCTTCCAGGATTGGATATGGAAGCTTATATATTCCTAGATATCGATGACAACTTTATGCGATTATTTTATATAATTTATATCAAGGTTATAACAAATTTAAAAGAACGGACGATAAGAAAAAAAGATAACGAATTTCCATGGAGCGGCCTGAGCGATGAATGGAGCGGTGAATGAACCCAATTGACCGAACTGTAACGAAGAGAACTGGTTCTCGGCTCCTATAGCTTTTTTCTTATTTATTATTGAGCACTCCCACCGCTTAACAACCTTCACTCTCCGCTCCCTACCCTCAATTAACCACTTCTATCCTCCGAGATTAATAAAAAAATTCACAACTGCTCTATTTTATATAAAGGACAAGGAAGGATGTCAGTTGGAAGGCGGAAATAAACCATGGAAATTATTTCTCTCAAGCAGGATGCGTAAAAGTAACTTATTTTACAGGAACATAAAAAAAATCGGCTGTTTCATGGAGAATAACAAGACAGTTTACACCAAAAAAGGAAAAAAATAGCGCCAATAGCACACGCCGATACGATACAAGCAAGCCTTCATACTACACTAATATTCATACTGCCAAATCACTGTTCGCCGAGTAAAATCTCAGTAATGTCGGTGTTCTGTGTACCCTTATCAAATAATCGAACAAAAAAGCAAATATAGGTGTGGACTGCCACTAGACGAATTTCCATGCTCACTTCAGTGCTTCCCAAATTCGACCACGAGATCCCATAAACGATGAAGCGCCTAAATATGCCAACAAATCCTTTTCTAGTATGTCCAAGACATACACAAAAAAACCTGAATTTTGAAAAGAAAGAAAAGGAATGTTAACGACGTCATCATCATCATAATGATAACGATGCCAGTTGTCTCCTTCAGTTACCCATATTCCATTTCTGAGTATTGAATACAAAAGGTATGTACCAATTTATTAACATTGAACTTGTTTTTGATTATTGTGTTGAAAACATCGCTCTTGGACTAATGTGTTGAATATCTAACACAATTCAGATGTGGTTGGTTTATTGAAAAAACTCATGAAATAATATTTCAGAAAATTAAATCGCTCAGAATGTAAAACATAGTACGCTCAGTGCAACTATATTTTAGATATGAGAGTTGGTTTCAATGTTATAAACCCGTGTTCCTATCAATGATTAAATAAATAATTTATATATGAATTAATAAATTTGGCAAAGCATGTCTTAAAAATTAGCTCCCGCAAAAATGATGTAATTTTTGTAATGCTTTTTTGTATTTATTTTTTCAAATGAGCGATTTTTTTAACCGCTGTTCCTATCAATGATTAAATAAATAATTTATATATGAATTAATAAATTTGGCAAAGCATGTCTCAAAAATTAGCTTCCGCAAAAATGATGTAATTTTTGTAATGCTTTTTTGTATTTATTTTTTCAAATGAGCGATTTTTTTAACTTTGGACAGGATTTAATACCATTTAATGTCAGAAAAAAAAAAAAGGAACATATGATTTTACAGTCAGGAAAAGCGGTTGATTTCCTTAATATTATTTGTGAGAAGAAAACACCTCACATTTAATATTCAAAACTTTTGATCAGCAATTATGCTAGTTACGATTACATATTTTGTAGATCTTATCTATCCATGTATTGTCATACTGTCATACATAAACTCAACTTAGTAATATTAGCCTTAACTTAAAGGAATATTAGTTAATGACACGGCATTTTTTTCAAAGATTTAATAACACTTAATGTCAGAAAAAAAATAGGAACATACAATTTTACAGTCAGGAAAAGCGGTTGATTTCCTGTGAATTTCTTCACCAAGTCTGAACCACAGACTGTCAATTTCTCCACGTGGTTAAACGTATTCTATATACCTTTTGATGAAGGAAGATTTTCTAGCAGTGATGTATTATTTAATTGGAATGAATTAATATGTATTACAGAGCTATGTTTAAAAATTAGATGCATTTACAATGTAGTTACATTGTTGTACAGGGAAAAAGAATATTGTAATTTTTTCATACTTCTAAAAACTTTTGTCATAATTTAGTGTAAGTAGTAATATTCGAGATTTGCAGAGTCCGTTTAAATTAACGAAATTAAAGGAGGACAACCACCAATTTAGGAGGTTGCAATGAGGGGAGTTCTATAAATTGATTTTCCACCAAATAGACATTATGCAGCCTCAAAATGTAGTTTCGCTGTTATGATCACTTATAACTTTGAACTCGTTGACTGTAACGTTATTGAAATGGTCTCATTGAATCCAAAAGCATACAATGTTATAAAAACAATATATCACACGATTGAAATGCAGCAAAATTAAATTCCAGGCCTAACACGATTTCAAACCCACCTAAAGTTGTCAAGTTTACAAGATTAAGGATTTATTCAGAACCATCTCCTGATTCTAGAGGAATTTCAGAATTGCATAAGAAACTGGAAAAACAAACTAGAAACACATAGCATAATGCTATCATTTTTTCATGATTATATCAGTATTTCAAAATAATGAGGGATGCAGTTGAGGTGAATAATGAAGCTATGAATGAATGGTTCCCAGGAGCAAAATATTAATCAGCTAGAAACATAAAAGATCCTCATTACCGAAATCATTGATAATAAAGGGATCTTCTGATTGTAAAACTGGTTCCTCGACTCCCCCCCCCCCCTTTGCTAGTCTCCTCAACTAATTTAGGATCTGAAGGCTCTTCTGGCGGATAATGTGGGACTTCCTGCCCCAAGTAGGTTGTGAGATTGTGAATCGGGTTGCCTCAGTTCCTAGCCTGCTGAAGGGAACCAGGCCACTCAATGAATTGCAATACAATATATGTATATACAATATATTTTCTTATGTACCTATAAAAACTACTTTGAGAATATAGTTACTAATACTGATGCATTAAAAAGTGAAAAGATTTTCTCCTACAGTGATATAGGTATGTATATTTCAATCACATCAACGTATCAAAGTTTTATCTCATTTGCACGATTATAAATATATTTTACAATCCTCATAGCATCATGATCAATGAAGACTTATTAATATAAAAACAAAATGAGGCAGAGCCCGGAAAAGTTGATATAATTAAAATAAATGTTTCACTGAATGGTAAAATAATTTCCCTTTTTGAATGTGTAGAAAAGAAAAATAATCGTAGCAGTACGTCTTTAATTCAGGACTAAGACCTAATAAATATCACGAAGCTACAACAAATGGGTAGAAATGTTTATATAAATTATTTTCCAACATATTTTGTATATTTTTATCGAGTCGCCATATATTCCTGAAATTAGCATTGAAGTTTCGGGAACCTTGTCATAGTATATTTTTTAAGTAAAATATTTTTTTTAATCAAGCGAAAAGAAGAAAAAGTGTAGATAATATGTCCCCACTGAATGAAATTAAAAAATTATGGGCAAAAAATTACAATAACATAATAAAAAGAAATGTAAATAATGACATGAAAGAAAAGGATAATAATGTCAATAAGTTATTAAATGCACATATTTAAGAGGTCTAAGGTCTGGAGTCATTAATAATGTGAACGATACAATTAATATTACAAACCAATCAGAGGTGGCCAACAAGATAGCTTTTTTAATTTGCCCAGAATTATACTTTGGTGAAACTAAACAATATATTTCGGACCGAATGTTTTAACATAAAAATATTAGGAATATAGAGAAGTACGATGGAAGAAAACAGGTTTAATAGAACACGTCAATAAATAATACATAAGGAATCAAGCATAGAAGAAAACTGCTTGAAGCAACGTCAATTTGAGAAAATATAAAAAAAAACAGTAAATTTTAAAAACTATAGGTACTAAAAGTTTTTAAAGAACTATGCAGAAACAAGAACTATCTTGTTATTACAAATAAGAACTATCTTGTTTAAATTGCCTAGAAGTATAATTTTGTGAAACTAAACAATATATCTAATAACATAAAAATGTTAGGAATATAGAGAAGAACGATGGAAAAAAACACTTTTACTAGAACACGTCAATAAATAATACATAAGGAATCAAAAATAGAAGAAAACTGCTTGAAGCAATTTCAATTTGAGAAAATATAAATAAAACATTAAATTTTAAAAACTATAGTTATTAAAAGATTAAATGAGAACTATGCAGAAATTCTCAGTAGATTAATGACTGACTGTTACAGCATTATATACTTTTTATTCGGTCATTTATATTTTTATAAATTTGGGGGATTTCGATAAAATAATAAATACATTTAAATGTTGAAAAATTATTCAATAATGTAAATTAGATTTTCAAATTTGTAATTATTAATTCGTGATTTTTTTTTTCTTCTGAGCCCCTTCTCCGTTTTTGTTGAAAGGCAGGCGGACATGTAATATTGAATCAAAATTGTGATTAAATGATAATAAGCCTAAGGTTACAAGTCAACATAATCGAGACGTCTAAAAAAAATTATGTATAAACATTACATGTTTTTCCAAGAAATAATAAATTATTCTTAATATTACAACTTAGAATTTAATATAAACATAAAATATAATGTTATAATTAATTGTAAAATGTAAAATGTAAGGATAGCGTGTGGACATTTTATAAACCAGCTTTGAAGAAAGCCGCACCAACTCGTGTGTTTCCAGTTTTAATAATAACATTAATTATGAAAAATAAAAACAGATTTCGGAGTGATGGTTCCTTGTTTCGGAATATGATTATTTTATCCGTATTTCGTTCCCACAGATTATTTCCTAAAATCTTTTAAATCTGGTCCCTGTTTTTGGTCAAACCGGTTAGGACATTAACATCAGATTGTCACAACTTCCATTTCTGGAGACCTGTGTTAATTTTATATGTTTTAATCATAGGGCCGTGGTATTAATTAAATTAGTGCCAATTAGTAAAACAAAAATTTATTTAATACAGTAAGTATTAGCTAAAACACTGGACATAAAAAACATAACTAATAAGAACAGTAGATTAAATCGTTTAAAATTATACATTAAAGACTACTCAAGACCATTAACAACGTGTAAAATATTTATACTTAACAAGAAACTGAGTGAATTTAGAAACATCCTCTAATAAGTTTAAATAATTATAATTATTATCATAATTAATCAAAATTGCACATCAGTTCAAAAGAACCTATAAATATTTTTTTGGTTCCTCCCATTCCTGGTATTTTAGGCTATACGGGATTTCCTGGGCCAGGAGAGAGGGTAGAGGATGATTACCGAGAATTATTAAATGTCCCCTGGCTCCGGGTTTTGAACTTGCTATCTTCGGGTTCTTAATCATATTATTTTCCCATATTTTCTAACGCGTTTCGTCCATCCAGCCACCCTAACCAATAAATATTAAAATAACATTAAAACTAATGAAGAGGACAACAAAACATTATAAAAATTAGATCAAAGCATACCTATGCTCCCCCCAAAATTAAAAACTTGTTACTACCATTTTTATTTCATTTCGTTTGATTTTTCTTCAACGAAATTCTTGCTCAATCCTTTTTTCAGTACAAACAAAAGAAAAACTGCTTTACTTTGAGCACGGAAAAATTAAAGAATAAAAACATCTGAAAACGAACTGTCAAGGTTTTTTCATTCATAAGCGATTTTAATAAGTTTTTTTTTCAGTAAGTATTAAAATTTTTTAATAATTTTAATTAATATTTTTTTTTTTTACTCCTTAGTTTGTAACGATACTATTAATTTGGTAATTGGCCATAAATTTATCTACATTCGATTTTATTTATTTATTTATAAATAACCAATTTTTAAAACTATTCATTTCTTTTTATTTTTAAATTTTTAAACTATTCAATTCATTTTCTGTAATTTTTATAATAAAAAAAAAAAGTTTGATGAAAATGTTGGTATAGTATCCCTGGCTTATATTTCCTCTTATATGTAATTCACGCGACTCTTTAATATCCCCATTTTTGCTGAAAACCTGATCGACCATTGTTTTCTACATCATGTTATTCACATACATCGCTAAGTGAAAGTAAAAAAAAAAAATTTTTTTTTACTATATATGCAAAGGTATATATTTACTATAAAGGAAGATCATGAATTTCTAATTGATACTATGAATCTTTCAATACTATCTTTTATTTAAACACTACATGTTAACATAGTCTAACGCCAACGTTTCAGACAATATCGTCCTTCTTCAGGGCAATATCCTCCTATTTCATATTTTCTTCTCATTTTTTGGTGGCATGGTCAATTATCTTATATTCTACATTTCTTTCCTTGTCCATTACAATTGTAATAGGTCACATTTTTCAAGGATTATTTTTCACTTTTTTTAAACATTAAATTACTATCACATAGATAGTCCTATTTGTCCTTGTCACCTTGTGAAAACATTGTCTGAAACGTTGCCGCTAGACTGTGTTAACATGTAATGTTTAAATAAAAGACATTATTGGAAGATTGACATTCACCAATCTTTCTATTAAAAATAATTTTTAATATGTTATAAAGTGTGTGTTGATGATACATTCAAATTCAACTGAAGTGGTTCAAATCTGAGTTCATGAAGAGAAGACGTGAACTGGGCCATGCATACCCGAGGATTAGACCATAGTATTATGGCATCTATATATTCTCAAATCTATTTATTTAAAACTAATAAACCATAACACCATAAAAATATTTAATATTCTTTTTATGCGTCGTTTTATATAATTAGATAATATATATGTCTTGTATAAGTATGTGTATCTTACATATGCATATGTTAGGTATGTATATGTTAAATATGTATATGTTAGATATGTATATGTTAGATAATGTATACCTTATTAAACATCTTGTATGATTTTAGAGAAGCAATTATGCATATAAATCAAGCGATTATGTATATACATCATATACATATCTGACATATTCATATGTAAAATATGTTAGATAATGTATACCTTATTAAACATCGTGTATGATTTTAGAGAAGCGATGGAGGCGAATGGTTAATTTTTGCAAGAGCGGTTTCCTTATTTTGGGAATGTAAAGTACACAGCTTAAAATCTTCCTCGTGGATCTTAAATACACAAATTTCTTCCTCTTTTTTTCCTCCTAAAATACGGTTTCGTTAATGTCTAGAAAGTTTACAAACACTTCTTTTTTTAATCCCGCGTAAGGCAGAGGAACTGAGTTCTTGAATAATAACAAGTTGAAGAAGATGTGTCCCAGGATAATAGGGAGGGATTAATATCGGCCCGCCAACAAAGCCCGAGAAAGACCTTATGAAAAATTCATTGACCCTGTTTGCAGACCTGGAAAAATTACCTTTTTATCAGGAATCCTGCAGTGAGGTGAGCTCTTTCAGATTACGCTGCCAACGAATCAAATATTTAGTGATAAGATTAAAATTTCCGACCAACTTTTGCTCCTTCAGCATCCTCTGGAGGAACGAGAAAAGGTTGAAGAAAATCAGTTTAGCAACTTCAACTAAAACACAAGGAATGTATTCGAAATCGTTATACTTAAGATAAATGAAGAATTTGGATCTATAATGATAATTATAGTAGTAAATAATTACTGATCCATTTTCGATCTTCCTTTATTTCTATTTCGATTTATTTTTTTTTTATTTTTAATGAAATCTAGAGGTTCAGTTCTACAATGACAAGGAAAAACTAAATAAAAGTGTAAATTAAGGTTGGTTTAAACATTAGTTGTTTTTCAATGGTGAAATCGCTTAGCTCTTGACTTCTATATAAACTCAAAAATTAGAATTAAAAAAACTATTATATTCTGAAGATGAGCAACGTGTTAAAGTGTTGATTAGAACATTAGAGCCTGACCAAAAAGGGAATCAAAAATTCTTATCACTATATGCCGTCTTACAAAGCCAGACGAAAACACCTTAAAGCACCTATAAATTAAAAAACCTTCGTAGCTATCATTTTATTAAACTAGGTATTTACGTATGTAAGTAAAATTATATAGAACTAAAATACAGTTGGAAAATTAAAAAAAAAGAGGTAAAGAATATTAATAGATTTGTTTAGCACCAAAATAATTAGTTAAATATAGTTAATTAAAATTAACAGTCAATTATAAGTAATAGGAGAGAACTCCAGCTAAACTCTTCAGATCATAAGGTGTTGAAGATAATCTGAAAAGTGGGCCGAAACGTAAGTTGTATTATAAACAAATGATTTACGTTATTCGTTTAATTAACCTGAATTAAGCTGATTTGACCGCTAGCAGGACTACTCCCTGCTTCAAAAAATTAAATTTAAACGGGATCCTTTATACGTGTAACAAGATGAAATTCATCAGTTTCACGTCTGATTTCACATAGATAATGAACACAGGAAAAAATGACTTTCTTGAGAAATTTTGAATGCTGGGAAACGGTCTGTATGGAAACCTTTTTTAGTTTCAACATTTGCATCCATTGTTGCCGTTAGTAGAGAGAATCTCTAAGGAGGAAAACCTTTGAGAACTGATGCCACTGAGAGACAAGAGAACTCGAGATGTAACAAGTGAAACGGCAAGCACCGCTAAATGATTTGAAAGCGGGATATTTTAATGTAATCCTTGTCAGTTAGCATGGGGCCGTAACGGCAACAAATTGGCAAGGACACTCTCCAGTCAGGAATATCTCACACGTCATTAGTTCATCATTCAATCTAGCTCCGAAATATCGAAAGTTTAAGCCGTTCACCTATATCCCAAAAACGGTACATAATCAGAAAGAAAATGAGATGATAATGATTAAAATTTTTATAAACTTACTATAATTTATTTCTAATGGAATTTTCACAGGGTTCTGTTTCCGGAACGAAGTTTTGAACAAAACGGGTCAATTACAATGCACAAAATAAACATATTTACACGGCTGTTTTTTTTTTTTTTACTTTTCTCTCTAATGTTAGGAATTTCAATTTTCAATACTCCCCACTTAAATAAACTTCAGTATCTAACCTTACTTCAATGATTCCTGATAATTCTCCAGGCATAATAAAAAAATATTAACAAATAAATAAATAAATAAAAAAAAAGATAATAAAAAAGCACTCTAATACAAAGCTATTACATATTATAATGCTACAATGGAGCAGTTCCACTAAAAGATGTATATTTTAGTGCAGCAGAACATATCAATACATAAGAAACTATAACTTTAATAAGCACTTGGTACAACTTTAAACAAAGAATAACGAAAAAAAAAAATGAATTAATAAATGACATCCGCTCAAAAATAAATAAACCGTTAGGTGCCAATGAAAACTATGAACTTCTACAAAAACAAACAAACCTGAATGAGACCAGTTCAACCACCAATTACTTGAATAAGATTAACCACATTATAGAGGTTGGGTGTATCCCAAGAAGGATCTATAAACCGAAGTAGATTTTGCAAGTCATCATGCAGCAGGCCTTGTCCAAGATATTTCAGTACCTGACTCACTGAAAATGATGCATGTCATATCAAACGCGACACAGTCATTTGTTAAAAGTCTTTCTGGTAATGAATGTTTCTATAATCCTTAAACATAAACTAAAAATAAATGACACTAACTAAAATATTGTAGAAAAACATTTGGTGCTCATATTAATATTCATACCATTAAAAGGAACAAATTAAAAAAGAAAACAAAAATAGAGGCACAAAAAATGGAATTCCCTCTTGGGAAATAATATTCAAAGAAATAACTCGTAAAATCCCCATATGATTCCAATTCATACTTATACCACACAAGCGGCTAAAACCAGAGGAAAAACATCAAAGCTTAAGGTTTGTAATCTGAGCATTATAGAAGGATCAGAATTAAAACCCTTCAGAACGAGCAGTATGTAATCCTTCCACTTTTATTTTTTTCTCTCAAAGGTAGCAAAGCCACACTTTCTTTCAAAAGGTCATTTTACAATATCCAATTGAATTAAACCGTTCTTAATCCGACGGAAATTTCCATCCTTGGGGGTTTAGAGGGCGGGCTATTCAGGAACAAAGAGGGGGTTAGTCAAAAGGAGAATGGTCGGGAGGCGGGGTTGCTTATGACATATCTATATCTATGGTATTGTTCCTTGCCCAGCCACAAATTTGTGGCCCCATTCTGCCCCCAAGCCCTATTTCACCTTATTAAACAGCATTACCTCCCGCTCCACAACGAGGGCTTTTCATCACCTGCCCCCTCCCTCTCAATATTCCATGCCATCGGCCATGGTTGCTAAGGGAATCCATTCTAGATTTATATATCTACCTTGATCCGAAGAGTGACCTATCAGGAAAGGGTTGGACCCATTAAAGGCGGGATTCGAGGTAAAAATCTCAAGTGGTCTCAATCAAATCAGTATTATTAGTTGGATCACCTCACCGACTAAACGATTGCAAACCCAAAACCGGATATACGTTGACTCTGAACCATCGAAAAATTACAGGCAAAAAATTAAGCAGAAAGACAAATTTTGACAAATCAGCACTAAAAAGAAAACAATAGAAGTGAAAGATATTCCAAAACTTAATAGCAGATTCTGTCAATACAGGATAAACCAGGGTATAATAGTAAAAAGGAATTATTTAGTGATAAAGATGTAAATAATCTATTCTCTAACAATTAATAGAATTCTATAATTCAATATTATAAACTATGTCATTATTATCAAAAGGGCAAACAATTTTGGCTTAATGTAAAAAATACGAATATGGAAGTTCTGCTCAAGAATTAATAACAGAAGTGGTTTAAAACGTTCGTAACTAGAAAAAATAAATCGGTGTAACCTTCAAAAATTCATAATATTAAACTAAATAGCCTAAAAGCTATTAGCTATTGACCAGCATACAACGAATCATTTTAACAAAAGATGAATAGACGTGCGAACAGTATATTCGGTAATATGGCTGATACACACCAGGGACTGAAAGAGAGATCTCACTTCAAAAATAGAGACTATGTAAACCAGGAAAGGTGTGCTGTTGGTTAAAACTGGTTATAATTCCTCCCCATGCCTGACATGTCATTCATACCTTTGACGCTGGTATACCATATGGCAGAGAGGAGCGAAATGATAATAAAACATCATGAACATAATAAAATACCAAATGAAATTATATAAAATAAAAAAATATACGATCTTGCAGGAAATAATAACTTGGGCATGAGAGGGGCAACATGAAGTAAATACGAACTTTATTTTTATAATTTGCTAGACCTATTGGACAAAAAGGTTTCCCTCACGTTTGGAGATTATACTCTCTTACTTAAATATTTAAAATGGAAGAAAACAAAACTTTCGATAGTTCTTGAAGTATGAATTACCTATTTCGTTCAAATAATTGTTGTTTGTGAGAAGTTAGTTATTCGATATTTTGAGCGAATCTATATCGATTATCCGTATTGTATAATTATAATTTTGAACATTCTGATTCACCATGCAATACTGCAACAGTGTTAGTAATAGCGTTATAGGCGAGAATCCAAGACTAGCACAACTTCTGAGTTGAATGGGAGAGAGGAAACTCCGCTGCATATGGATAGGATCTGGAGGAATGATTGGCAAACTTTATTCCTAATTGGATATTCACTGACTGCTTGTTTTACTTACAAATGTAGGCTCGAATACTGCAATGATTAGAACTTCGCAATGGTTGAAACATTCATTTAAAAGTCAATAAATATCATTATCTTTCTTATTTCGACTTCACAGAATTTATTGATCATTCAAGTAAATAATTTCCTCTTTAAGAATTTCCAAACAAAACAGATATATACGATATATAACGTTCCTCCCTACATTATTTTTGTTTGTCACTTTATGCCAATAAGGCTATTCGGAGGATGCTACAGTGAGAGACCTAAATTTTGCTTATCCAGGCATAATTATGATAGGGATCTTTAACGAGAAACTGACATCGTACAGGACCAGAACCTCCATTTTACGCCCTATCCTACGGCATAGACAAGGAGTCTTTACTTCCTTTTAAAAATCCTTTTAAAGAGATTATGTATATACATCACGACCTTTAGTTTTGTAGGTTTCATGCTAGCTAGCTACTACACCACAGGTACCTATTATCAACTGTTAGCTTAAACTATGTTTGTTTGTTGATGCCAATCTGTTACTTTGGTAATAATAACTTAAATTCCTACTTTTGCTTTTGGATAGATGTCGAGTAATTCAATTATTCTTTCAGGTATTTTAATGTTCATATTTAATTATATTTCTAATGAGTTAGTAACGTCTCTATAAATTATCTTTCAGAATAATAAAATCGGTAATAAACAGCAGCCTACTATCAATCCTACAAATTAAATTACATGAAAGGAATATAAATTAGATTATTTATCCACATAGTAAGAATAAGTGAAGCAAAGCTCTCTAGACTATCTGAAGATAAGGAGCTTTGTTATGTATTACCTGAAGAGTTCAGAAACATGGCGTACAGATACTCTAAAACATATATACCAACTATTATTTATAATAAATAGTAAATAGGCGAGCTTGCTTTAATCCAAATTGTTGCATTCTCCATAATTTCGGAGATGGAAACAGTAGGTAAGGTTTGAAAAAAAATCTATTCTTCTTTGGCTGATGTTGATAAAAGAATAATGTTTTGATATAATTAAATAATAGGTATATCAAAAATTTATGATTGATTAAGAGATGAATAGTTGATACCATTCAACTCAACAGGCTTTGATACTAATATTTTATTTCAATGTTTTAATGACTTTATAAATTTTTGGGTGTGTAACTGATTTTGTGAATTTTTGTTGAACGAAAATAATAATTTCCAATGCCACACAAAGTATGAAAACACAAATAATTAAACAGGTTGCAAAAGGTTGTAACCGCACTGTAAGACAAAAATAACCATACGACCTGAGCTTCAGAACAAGAATAACTCTCCAGTCTATTGCTCCTTATATTTAGTCATAAGAAGAACGGCCTGGAAGGTTCTAGGCCAGCGTAGATGGTATTCGAATATCGTAATCACAAACATGTACTATGAAAGTTGGTTCCAACAAGCCTAGAACTGTTCTAAAGCCTTTGTTTTGTTTTGTTTCACGTTACAGATATTTAAATCATTAAACAAAATATATTCATTGACTAAACAGTTTGTATTTCATATAATTTAAATTTTATACATGTGTAATATTGCCTAAAAATATAAAAAATTAACTTCTAAGCTCCCAATCGACCATTTTTTTTTATTTCGGAGAAGAAGAAATCAGAAGAGGCAAGAAAGGGAAAAATGACATCTTAATAGATCGTTGAGAGCAGCTTTGTAGGATGTTTGCGAGAGCGGTGGTAAACAGGGGGGGGGGGGGCGGCTCTTATCACTGATTCCGGGGTCAGCGGGCCAATCAAATTGTGGTGGTGTCGCAACGTCCTCCTCCTAGTATTCTCTGCTACCTCTTATCTCCTTCAATTCCCCGTTACTTCGCAGTTAAGGTTCAACTAGCTACTACCTATCTTTAAAAAGCAATTTGAGGAAACAAGTAACTCGTGCAGAAAAAGGGTTAATAGATAACAAAAGAAGATTGTCTTAATTATAAATTAAGCTGAAACAAAAGGACTACAATTGAAAGAAAAACACCAATTGAATTATAGTAAAATTATGATGAAAACACAGTTCTGAATAATCAAACAGAACCACGTCTTCCCGCCATAACCATTCTCGTTCCCTAAGAGCTAACAGTAACCACATCTGCCGCTGCAGGTGCTGAAGAGAGAGAGACTAAGACCTTGAACCTTCCTTCAGAGGCTAGATCTAATTTCGACTGCCCCTACACGATTTCCGTACACACCGAGTTTCACCTTCTATCAAGAACATAAATAATGAAGTCAGATGCCCTACATGTCAAGTAAAAAATAGAGAATATCTGTTAAATCATATTAAAATAAAAGGTTGTTGAGCCTTCTGAAAAATATGACAACAGGCACATAGAAAATTAATTCAAACTTTCTAAAAGGTTTAGATTGTTTAAAATTAAAAGCCCCTGGGGGAATAAATTATTAAAAGCTAGAAGTAATATGCGCAACGTTCCTGAAAACTCAAACAGTGAATAATTTTGCATGCTCAAAAGCACCATGAACTAATTCTGTACGCCTACTTACTTAAAGCTGGCCCCGTTCGGTAATATTTGTTTTCAAAATATATTGAGCAAAACTTGAATGAATTGATTAATTGATTTGATTTCGCTTTCTAAGATTAATTTAACATTACATAATTTTTTATGTAACTATTTCCTTCCGGTTATCAGAAAACAATGCCCACGTAACTTTTATTTCTATAACAACGTTTTTATAAGTTTTATAACGAAAAAACACATAAAAATTTGTTTAAAAAAAAAAATCTTATTTTCGGCCCGAATATAAGAGTAATAATTAAATACTGTAATAATAATAATAATGTAATCAATTAAATTTGCTTATAAAGCCAAGTTCAGGGAAATCATCGATATTTTTCTTAACCATGACCTTATCTGAGCTTCTTACCTAAAGAAAAAAAAACCCAGAGGTTAATTAGGAAAGGACAGAGATAAAACTAAAATTTTCATAACAACGGTGAAAAAAAAAACACTATAAATCTATTTCGTGTATAGAAAGTGCAATAACTTTTTATATTTTAATATTTGAGAGCGAAGCGATAAAGGATTGCGTCTTTTTATGATCCCAATTTAGGGGTGTCTTCAGGTCCAACGCTTTCGGGGGAGTAAACCCACCATGTCGTCAGGGTATATATAGAGGGGCATGGATAGAGGTTCCAATCTAGCCATATAATACATTTTGAATATCATTCTTAAAATTTTAATAGTATAGTAATTGCTTAAGTTATATAAAAAATCGCAAATTATTCGATAATTTCATTTAAGAATAATTGATGCACATAAAATATAATGACTATGTGGATACAGTAGATAAGTAATCGGTAGATTTAGATAGCTTTAAATAACAATTAGCATTAATCATCCAAAACATAGTTTAAACATTAAATATAAGTGAATTTACCAATTACAAAAGTGTAGTAGGTATTAATTAAGGGAGTCCTCAATTCTGCCTATCCAGGTATAATTAGGATAGGGATCTTTAACGAGTACCAGACATATTACAGGCCCAGGACGTCCATTTCACGTCCTATTCGAGGGACGGCAAAGCTAAGGATTTTTTACTCCCATTAAAAAATCCTAGGGCCACCGCGAGCCGCGTACCCGTGACCCTTATTATTGTAGGTTGCCATCCTAACCACTACACCACAGTTGAACCCGATGTGCAGAGAAAGGGAAGATTCCAAAAGAAATGATTAATTATTAAATATTTATAATATTGGGTTATATTATATTTTATACGGTGATGATAATCTTTGCAGTTTTTTCGACCATTTTAAAGACAAATTTGAATAAAAAATAATGGTAAATAAGTGTTATTTATTTGGTAAATTCCATTTCCTGAAAACTGACAAGTGAATGAAGGTGCTTGGGTATGTCAGCCATTAATAAAAATATTAAAAGAGAATAGTTATAGGCCTTCGGAACAAAGAATGAAATTGAATAGTTTAAAATATAATCTAATCGAAATAAAATAAAGTGATGCGGTAGCAAAACGGTGAAATGTTTCTAAAAATTATCGGAATTCTAAGCTTTTCGTTCCGCCTGAGTTATTCCCGACAGAGCCGAATCTCCAGTAAATCGGAGACAATCGACTTCCAATCTATCGCTGGAGCCTCCAGCTAAGAACTGTATAAGGTGATAAATGCTCTTCTCATTTATTTTCCGCCCCTCTTCGATGGAAATGAGTTGTCGGCTAGGGATTGTTTGAGCAGTGGCGAATGAAAAAGACCCCTTTCGGAGAACTAATGCCCAGTTTGGAGTGCTCCCAACGAATATTGGAAACCTTTCATCAGAACCTTAGTTCTCGCCTTCTAATCCGCTTCCACCTTGAAATAACAGTTCTTTCGAAAAGAGTCTCCTTTAAACGGCTGATTGATTTCGGTACTCGTCTGGGCAGGATACAATTTGTAAGATAAAAAAGAAGGAAGAAAGTGGTTTATTACCTCCTAAAACCCAGGTAAAGAAAATTAGGAAATATAATCAATACTTTAGTATTAAATATAACAACTATCAATATAACATATTTTACTAGTTACGATTTTTTTCTGATAAATCCTACTAATGATGATTAGCCATTGCGATTCCCGATGAAACCAATGGCTGCCTCCATACTTCCATCCTCCGACAGCCGTCGAAACTGATCTCTTAAAGATATATATGATTTTCTTCTCAACTTCATTCCTGTATACAAGATTGGCCAGTTTACCTGGCAGCAAAGCGCTTAGCTTTTAGGGAATTCCTCGCTACTGTAAGTTCTACACGCAGCGCTGCTATCAAAATAATGGTGGTGAAACTATTCAAGAAAACTTTGCAAAAAACATTTCGAAACTGATTAGAGAAGCGTTCCTTTCCAAACCCCAGGAAAGATCATAGCGGACTAGCGGAATAGGAAGGAGATTCATTGAGGTTATTTTGATCCAAATTTCCCAATAATATGCAAAATAAGATTGCTGATTGCACATGCATTAGAGTTTTTCTTTGGTTTCTAGTGGTTCAGCGTAATAGCTCAATATGAATTTTTCGACAGTTTGGTAAGACACCTATCGACACCTATCTAAGTGCTAGTACAGCTAAAAGATTTTTGCTGTGTTTTCAATAAAAGAACTTCTACACAGATAAAATACTACACACTCCACAGAAAATATGTCTATCCCATTCGCTATTAAATAATAGACTTGGTCGGGTTTTTACCTATTTTTATTAAATAACAATGGAAATTGTGGAAATATATATAGAGATATAATGGCTCTGAAACGTTATTTTCGAACAATCTTTTGCTAGAAAAACTGACAAGCTGCCTTCCTGAGCTTTACGATCTGCATTAGCTCAAAAGACAGCAAATTACCATATTTTAGGAACAGTTAATACGAAATAGCAAGAAGAATCGGAGATCCGGTCTCTATACTCTATACACATACTGACGGGCAATATATCTTTATGATCCACCTCGAGATACCCAAGCTAAGATATCTTCAATGAGAAATTGAGATATATGTTAGAGAAAAGAGAAGGATATCGTCACAATCGTCCCATATTTTAGTCCCTCGACAACTGGTTGGTACCGGCGGACACTAGGCAGGACCTCTGTCATATATTATTCATAGAATCCTGAATCCCCTTCAGCTGCTAGATATCCAGGGATCTTTTGTAATAGGGGGATTGGTATACCCTGGAACTCTCTGTTTGAACTCCACCTACTTAAGCCGTCATTTAAATTCTAATGAGTTGGAGGAATACCTATTATTTTTTACGAATACGATATCAAAATAAAGTGATCATTTAAAATTAAAACGTTGTTTATCTGTTTACTCTATGTTTAACTAAAAACAAGTCCCTACTAATGAATTAGTCTGTGTACGTTTCTTTAGCCTTAAGACTGGAACGAAATGTTAACTGCGTGGGTTATTAAAGAATAATTATAATGCTGTTTATATTTTCCATCAGAAGAATTTTAAAATGTTGACATTATGAATAAACTAGACCTTTAATAGCCTTAGGCACAAGGAAATGTGAAAAGACTTACATGCAATAACTCAAATATTCTATAATGCCAGTTTTACCGTCATTTTCATTCTATCACCTAATGTTTTCCACTTCCAATCAAGAATCCGTCAACAATCTTTATAATACAGGCATATTCTAAAATATTATTGAAATCGACACTCATTTCAAGTCCTACAGATACAAGTCTTTAGTTAATGGTCTTCGAATAAAGTGAAATGAACAAACAGCAATAACAGAGAGTGGAACTTAACTTTAAAAGTGCTAGGATGTTAAAAAATAAAAAAGTCTATATTATAAAAATATTTAAATTTTGAAATCATAACACGGCGACCTAAAGAAAAAAGATTAATTTTTAATGAAAATTCGAGCAGCGCATTGTAATAAATACCAACCACATACATAAATATCACTCTTTGAGAGGATCGCAAAACTTTTCTTCAAGGAATCCAACGATGTAAGTATAAGGAACATATATAGTATGCGTAGTACCAAGAGGAATGCAACCATGTCAGCAATGTGAGCTCGATCATATGTCAAGTCTTCTATCTTCTCTCATCCAATGATCTGACCATTGCAAGGGTTCTACAACTCGCAGGATCCCGTACGCAATTCTATAAAGATTTCTAGAGAAAGGAGTTCGGATCTTTTGGATCTCAGGCAATAAAGGAGGGAAAAATGCAATTTAACCTATTAAAAAATGCATGAGTCTAGTGTGCCAGTAAATATCTTCCATAGGTCGCAGCTATGAAAATACCATCGTACAACGTTTATTTTCAAAATTTACAACCAAGGAGGTAAGAGGTTAATAAAAAACCTGATTATATATTAACATAGAGGAACATAATTTTTTTTATTCATTATTTTAACAGAGCTTTTACTGCATATATGTACTTAAACACATAATAAGAATATAAAAATAAAATAATAACAGAATACGAAAACAGTTTATCCATTTTTCAAACAGGATTCGCATGACGAAGGACACCTGTTGTTGAAACTTGAAATTCCTAGCAACTCCAGTGCCGCCTTTTCAATCAAATTTTCCTTATTAATTTTGTTGTCTTATTATTATTTTTTTTTTTTACAAACAGCAGTCACGCAAGCTCAAGTTGAAGGCATAATACAGTCCACTCCGTTTAATTGGGCCATCGGATAATTGGGACCACCGCTTAATTGAGCGATTTTTAATAAAACGGAATCAAATATAGGTAAAATATCACCGCTTTATTGGGACTAAACATCGGCTAATTGGGCCGAAACTTCTAACTTAATACAAAAAACTATGAGACCCCGTGTCAATCAAATAACCTAAGTATCTGAGACCACGCCTGTTTCTCAGCCAGAAGCAAGAAACCGCATCAAAAAGATTAGTTGCTTTTTTTTTCACAAAAAGGAAATAAAGAAAGTCCTTAGGCGTCCTAAAGAAGTGCGCTAATTATGTTGGTCGTAGTTTACAATGAGTGAGACAATGCACACTTGATTCTAACCTGTTAAGAAAATTGACGTAAAAACATGCTCTGATTCATTTCTTATTTCGTCTTTATCGGTATAATTTATATTGTACACAAATAGTTATTTTAATTTGTTTCATCTTGTATATTTCTTATATTAAAAAACCTATTAAATAAAAATCTGGTACGTGCGCGCAACACACAACTTTCACTTACAAACTTACTTAGATTAGAAATTAATGCGTTTTGTTAATTGCCACTTCTCAAATAAACAGAACGGCTTTAATTATGAACAATGGTCTGTCATTAAAGGCGTACTCCGCATGCGCTCAACGAGTTTTATGAGTTGATTGAATATTATTATTTTTTTCTCTTCTTTATGTTTTCTTTATTTTTATAATATCTCATATTTAGCCATTTCTTATTTTTAGGCGTAAAGAGAGACTGTTAACTTCTCCATATAAACAAAAACAAAGGTACTTTATTAAGGAACAAACAAAAAAGCCCCCCCCCCCCCAAAAAAAGCCCCCTCAGAACATTTTAATAATGATAAAGCTTACCTGATATTAAAGAACACCTAATTTTCATTTAACATGACGAATTTAATAAAAATTGTTAAAGCCGTTTTTGAGATCATCGAAAAAAAAGGTAAAAATTGGAAAAAAAATTATGAAATAAAGTGCCCGCTCCGTTTGACCAATTTTGATGAAATGTTGGCTATCACATCTTTGGCATATACATACATCAAATACCCAGTTTGAACAAAATCGTTAAAGCCTTTTTTGAGTAAATAAAAAAAAACACGTGAAAATGATACAAAATTTATAAAGTTAAGTCCCCCCTCCGGTTGATCAATTTTGATGAAATTTAGACAGTCAGTCATATCTCGGGCATATATATACATTAAATACTTAGTTTAATTGAAATCGTTAGAGCCGTTTTTGAGAAAATCGAAAAAAACTTTAAAAGTTATTAAATAAAGTACCCCCTCCCTTAGAGCAATTTTGACGAAATTTTTGCTGTCACATCGCGGGCATATACATACACTGAATACCCAATTTCAGATTCGCACGGCTTATAGTTTTTGAGCTAGTCTGTTCACACACGCACGCACGCACGCACGCACGCACACACACACACACACACACACACACACACACACACACACACACACACAGACCATTTCACGGGACTTGGTCATTTGGACTCAGGGGACCCCAAAACGTGTATTTCCGTTGAAGACCGGAAGTCGAAATTTTTCACTATCGCAATACTTCCACTTACTATATATTTCATATATAAGTAGGTAAGTGAAAGTAAAAATAAATTTTATGAGTTAATGTAATCGTATTATTTTGACCTCATCATTAAATTAATAGACAAGATAGGTACACCTAAATGCACCTATCAACTTCATCAATTATCATACATGTACGGAACCCAGTGACTAGGCGTGTTTAGTCATTTTGTATTTGCATTTACACGTGGATTCATGGTCCTCCGCCTAATTGGGACAAAACAAATTTTCCCTTTATGTCCCAATAAAACGGAGTCGACTGTAGACAATAAACATGAGTTGTGAATGCGAATTCACCTTTTATATTATATTAAGGAGCATATAAATTTTTGTAATTTATATGATATCTTTTACAACTGTGGGTTGTTATCTAGATATCAAAATAAAAAGAAAAAAAATTTTTGTTCTACCATAACTGAAAGAAAGATAAACAAATTTGACTATTCGAAGAGATAGTAAAACAGCTTATATTTATATTCCTTCTTTTATTAACGTTTAAAACATAATTTATAATCAAGGTTGCCAGATTTTTAAACCTAAGCAACATGATTTTAATGGATCAGCACGGTACAGGATAGTTATGGACATTTTTATCTGAAAAAAAATAGAATTTTTAATAAATAATGTAAATCCAGGAAACATGTTCTAATAACGAACATGTTAACATTACTTTGAACATTATAATTACTTACAAATGATAAATACATATTATTATAGGTCTCATTATATCGTAACAGGTTTTTCGAAACGATCCTTCAGTTTTTTTTGTCCTAAAAATATGAATCGTTAATGGGTATTTGTAGTTGAGGAATGGTATTTGAACTAAAATATTTTTAGAGCTATAAAATGAATTCCTAATTACTTTATCTAGTCACGGCCAATTTTGTGGTCACTTCTAAAATATCTCAGTCATCATAAACAATCATTGCTAGAAGCAATAAATAATATTTTAGCAATAAACCAAAAATTCAACTCTTGGCTCATTTAAATTAAGATAGATTTAATAGATACATACTTTATATATTTTGAAAACAAAATCCTACAATATTTCTGAGTACTGCAGAACATCTATTCCTCCCAAAAATTTCATTTTTATGAAATAGAAGCTTTCTACAAATTATAAGGATTTCCGATATACGCAAAACATTTGATTTAAGAACTGCATTTAACAAAATATTCGTCCTGTCAAAACGTTTCTAATTTTTTTTTCTAGAGTATAAAGTCTACCAAATCTGATTGTCTAAAAGATATAAGTACCTCAAATTTAGGGACCTTCCTAACCTAGATAACAAAGTAACTAGGTCAACCAATGAACAGCTCAAAAACATTCCTTTATTCTTTTGATCCACACCTAATAGTTTAGTAAATGGGGTTAACTTAAATGTTTTAAGCTTCCAACTATGACCAATGGAGGACAAAAGATGTCTTCCACTTAAGTAACGTATTACTTCCTCTTCCCACACAGCGGACATCTTATTTCCTCAGTAATTTTCCTGAGGAGTGTACCTCATTCTCCGCCTTCTACTTTTTAAACAGCTTCCGGGTACTCAACGGGGGCTTAGGCAATCAAGGAATAAAGCTCGGACAGTTGAAATAATATAATAATAAAATATATTGTAACTTGAAAAATAAAAATTAAATAAATTTATTTCCTTTTTCTTTTTTACCTTGACTAATAGAATGTCTTATATTCTTGCAGATACATAAGTCTCAAGCCATCCCAGGATGACGTGAATAGCCATTTTGTATCGAAACGTGCAACGAAATTATCTTGAGAACTTGTCAAAACATTTGTCAATGCTATTACAAACCCATGGTTGACTTTGTCTTTCATAGGATGTATCCGTCCCATCCGTGAAGATAAAAGATAAAACTTTGAAATGAAATCATTTTAGCAAATCGACAAAGCTTCCTATGTCACTTCTGGCAGTGGCCGATTTCGAGAGGTTATGTGACAACAGCAAACTCTGATCGCGTCTTTTGAGTTAAAAAGAGCCTTTATCAGCTTTATTAGGTTCCAGATTTTGACATGAGTTCTCTTTCAGAATGAAAGTGAGAAGTTATTAGACCAGTTGTAATTTGTCAGTTTAGTGTTTCGATTGCGGGGCGAAAAGAAAACGAGAGAGGACGATATCGACAATCAATTACATCAGCCTCGGATGTATGAGGAGTAAATATGGATAGCACCCTCTTCTCTCAATGAGGCTTAATTAATAAGAGGGGTGGACCAGTTTCCGGGACAGCTAAGTTAATTCGTCATTCGATAACCGGAAAAATGGGAAAGCAAATGAGATATTATTAAAGGGTCACTTATCAGTAATCAATTATTTCCTAAATATTAATTCACTTTAGCCGCCCACAGCAAACCATGGAAAACTATTTCATCTTATTGTTTGCAGATATTGAAAACAGTGCAACTTAAACCTAAACTAGAACAGTAGAATAACGCGGGTGGATTATATCGAACTACGATGGCACGAAATAAATAACAATAAAACAAAATATAAGCATATTAAGAAAATGACTATGAATATTCGAATATTAAAAAGTAGTAATTTATTGACCATTGAATTTATTGAATAAACTTCCTGAGGAATTTGAAAATACAGTGTAGCAGATAATATGGATTGCGAAGAGACGTGATCTACCTCATCTCCCTCTCTCTCCCTCTCTCTCTCTCTCTCTCTCTCTCTCTCTCTCTCTCTATATATATATATATATATATATATATATATATATATATATATATATATATATATATTGAAGTAAAGAGTTATAAAAAAAATAAAATTAACTATACGTTAATTATCAGCATAAAGCATTGGATACCTAAAAATATTGCTATGAAACCTTCCCAGGTCATAATTGGTGGGGAAGGATGAAAGACAACGGGATGTATCATTACATGTGCGATGATTCGGTTTTCCATAGAAAGTAACAAAAAATAAGAATGAGCGACTTAAATGTAATCTCCACCTATTATTATTTTCTAAAAGGTTTATGCAGATACTTCTTAAGAAGATAGACAACTAATGATAGGTACGAATATCAAAATGTTGAGGAATAAAGTCGACAATTGTTAAAAGACTACACACGATTAGAGATAGGCATTAGATAGACGACTGACGCAAAAGATGAAAAAACTAAAACAATAACAACTTAAATAATATATATCCTTCCCCTCCATGGACTCATAAACCACCTAATACAATATTCCGTTTAAAAAAATTTCCAAAAAATAATACGTCTTCCTCCGATTATAATCCGAATTTTCACTGCTCCTTCAAAAAATCCCAGAACCATTCATCATTTATATAGATGGATCTAAATCCGATTATTCCACTGCTTGTTCCTTTGTTACCCACAATTCCACTCACAAAGTAAAATTACACAAGTTATGCAGCGTATATACTGCTGAACTACATGCAATAGCCTCGGCACTCCACTTCTCCATGTCAATAGAACAAAACAATATCGCAATAGTTACAGACTCATTAAGCTCTCTAAAGGGATAAAATAGTATGTACCCGAAACATCCAATCACGCTTAAAATACATTCCTACCTCGAGATGATAAATAATATGGAAAAAATATTCTCTTTAGTTGGATGCCAAGCATGTGTGGATTAAAGGCAATGAGCTGGTGGACATAGCGGCCAAGCGATTTTAACGCCACACGATATAAGCCTTCCCCTCAAAAAAGAAATTGCTATTATGTGGCAGTCTATGTGGAACGAGAGCCCGCCTAGTAAATTAAAAGGATTTAAAAAAAACAGTTAAGCCTTGGTTAACTTCAAGCCGACTTATTCGAAGAGAAGAAGTTGTTTTGACTAGACTAAGAATAGGACTCACATACCTGACCCATTCGCACCTTATAAGCAAAGAGCCACCACCTGAACCTCATCACTGTGGTAACACGATTACAGTCAAACACATTTTTAATAAGTTCCCTTTTTATATTTCTAATTTGTCCAGATCAATATTAACATCCAATATCTCAGAAATTTTAAGCGATCAAAAAATTAAATAAAATCAGTATTTAGTATCCTGAAAGAAAATAATCTGTTTAAAAAAATTATTTTTTTTCCCCCTGTGCTTAAGAGTGTGTTTTTGTATGTAAATTAATTTCAGGGATTGATGACCCTACGGGTTTTACGCCTTAAAGCCTCAACAAACAATATATTCCTTCGACAATATATTTTCTGTATTTTTTGTGTTATCACTATTATCTGAGTGCGCTTAAAGACTAGTATGGTTTTGGGAGATAGTCAAATTTTAAACTAAATCCAAACAAAATCTATAAATTCCACAAGAATCAAAAAGGTGTGTATAAAAACTTTCGATTCACTCACCTAAAAACTCATGTTTTTTGCAAAATGATATTCTTGAGAGGAGATGTCGAGCAAACAAAATTAGTTTTATTAGGACGAAGTTTTTCAATGAAAAGAGAACTGTATTCCTATCCCACTAGGTCCAAAATCCAGTTTGCCAGAGCCAGTTAATTATTTATTTTATTGTGACGTGATTCGATCCTTTCAGGGCACAACCGTCCTCCATAGAGGGCATGTAATCTAGAAAAAGCGTATAGGTCGTGCCTAGTCCAGAAAAATTCATCTTTGCCAACACATCCTAGGAATAGAAACTAATACCTAAATAGACTGGATAATTAATGTAGAATATTGTGATAAATATAGTGGATCAATTGGAATAATTGAGTTTGCTTATTTCAGATCGATAAATATACGATGATGGCCTCATCACCGACTTCAAGGTCTTTCAATCTCGTACATACATAGGCAGGTCCGGACAAGTAACGTTAACCCCAATAAAGGTTTGGCTGTCAATTGTTCCACATTTGCGGCTCTGGCGGTGAGCCTGACAGACGGGATGAGGGATGGTTCACTAATCCGAACCCTCATTAAAGGGGCTGATGTATACATTATAGGTAGCCGGTGTAGTAGGGAGCAGATAACAGCCCATATAAAGGTTAGCGGATTCACTTAACCCGCCTCTCTTTGGCCCCTAACCCATAACCCCGTCCCATAAATCTAGCCTTGAAATCCCCTTTGCCAACTAATTCCGAATTTACTTATTAATCCAGGGCCACTAAGCCCCAGCTCTGGTATCTTAGCCCCGGATTTAGAACTTTATTCCTTCCCACCCACTGGTCCCTCCAGCCTCCACCGTCCCAAGGACCAAGTCGCTTCACGATTAGCCGGTGGTGTGTGTAATTCAACTTTGGCCGGGCAGTTTTGCAAACACTTAATAAATACTTAATGACTATTAATAAAATAATTATCATTCGTTAGAATATAATTAATTTCCGCCATTATCTACACTGTCCCCAACATCAGCTGATTTACATGAGTTGGAGTTTGGGAATGAGAAGCGGACTTTCCATTTATCCATATCAATAAATATTTATAAAAAAATGTTTACTGATTATCGAAACGATGTTAAAAGGTGACCGATAAAAATCAATAGAATGACGACACTTCTTTGTATGACCGAATATAAATGAAGGAGCCAATCATGAAGTAATTATAACAAAATAATATTTCGCTTACCCTCATCATTTATTTCATTTTCCCTCATTACTCCAATTATATGAAGATATGCGCGCAAGTAAGGAAGGCCTAAATCCATTTCATACTGTTCCCAAATGTGAATGATTGTGTCAAGGAAAGCACACAGTCAAATTAAAAAATATAATAAAATTATTAGCTGTCAATGTAGATGGAATTTTACGATGCTCAAGACGAGAGATACATTGCTAAAGCTGGAATTATAATAAAAATCGATTATCGCAATGATTTTTAAGAAGGATGGATAAATAAACAAGTATTCCTAGAAGCCGGTCGGACAGCTATCCAAGTCACCAAGAGGGAGAGATCAACCTGGGATCGGATCAATTTGCAGAGTGGGAGCACTTTTAATAGATTATTAGCATCCAATCAGGGGATGGCACCGGAGCTGGCTCGAATATAGCTCCAATCATACCCAACAGAGATTGGACTCGATAATTATTACCTCGGCATCTTGGTGGGTTTGTCTGAAAATCCGCCATTAAATAAATATTCCCTACTTCCAGCAAAAGGTAAATTAATCGAAATTGCTAAATATTTACTGTTTAGTTTGCAACTGTAATCACAATTTAGGAAACCCTCAGAACGCTCTTACCGGGAAGTAGATCTGTGTACTTTCCACAGTTACAGGGTAAGCTTTACCCTTTACCAAACCACAACAATAATGGTTATTTTATCCGAATTCTAACTGAAAAGACTTATTAACATGACCAATTTACAATGCTATATTCACAAATCCCATAAGGACAAATTTATCAGGGATATTTTTAGCTATCCAAACGCCTTATCACAAAAATTATCACGAATTAAACATATCAACTATATTAATTAATAGGATAAAAATACTGGCATTCACCATTTCCTTTATTCCCCCTCCCTACCTGTCCACAGTAAATTAATCTAAATTGTACTCTGGAAAAATTGTACACCCCTACTTCTTATGTTTCCACCATCTATGATTTGTAAAATCTACGGTTCATAGACACCATGTTAATGGTGACACAAATAAACAAGGTTAAAAACCGTAAAAACTTCTTCTTATTGCAATCGAAACATTAATTAGTACGATCTACTGTCCGAAGTTGATAAAATACTTATTATACATTTAACTGTTATTAAATAAATTAAAAGGAGGCCATATTATGTTTGGAAAGAAGGACGGGTGAAAAGAAAAAATATATTTTTTACCTAAGTATGGTCAGATGCTCAACCTATAGTTTTACTCCCTGTTTGATCCACCTCAAATAGGTCACACGATGGCCAACAATTCAGTTGTTTGTTCAATTCAACATTTTTACCTCTTTATTTTTAAAAGGTTTTCCAGCAAAGCAATAATTATAAGCAAAGCAGATATGAGTTTGAAACCTTTTTCGGCTCTATTATAAATTTAATACATTAATATACAGTCATTAATAATAACGAACGAATTTTCCATTCTCTATTTTTTGTTTACCCTTCCTCGTGCGCCAGGTATGGCGTATCAATAGTTATTCTAGACCTATACTAACTAACCATTCAGTGGGGTTGAAACGAATTAAAGGAGGGAGATAACTTCATATCCCTGAAATTGTCCATAATGAAAAATATTATTTTTTTTTTTCTTACCCTCCATATTTTATTTACATAACTATTTACAATATACACATATTATATGTATACACTTATGTATCTTTGGTTCCTTCATTTGCCTATGGGCATTATAAGGGTTAAGGATTGGGATATATGGGGTACTCTGTGGCCCATTAGGCCTTTTAACATACACTAGGTGTGGAGGGAACACCTTAAATTTTTTTTTTTTTTCTTTTTATTTTATTTCGGGCGCGTTTATAAATTAGGAGAAAGTAAGGACAGACTGAGCCAGAAGAGGGTGTAGAGTGGAGATGAAAGATGTGGAGTAGCTGGGAGGAAGGAGCAGGTGCGCTACCGCAAGGTGTGGGCAGGTGAGGCGCGTGCCTTCCACCTGGCCCAGACGTGGGTGTACGTAGTCTTTTTGCCTTGTCTCCCGGGGTACCGTACCACGCTGAGTCACATCGGGCTACACCGCAGATCTGAAGGTGAGTTAGTCGATTACCTGTAGACAACGAAAACAGATCACCAGATGTTGAGTCCAAAGAAATCCAAAGGGAAAGAACTCGGAAGACAAAGGTATGCCGACAAATCTAATTATTCGCCATACAGTACCTATAAATACCAACCATTCAACCATTGCATGGTAAATTAAGACATGATCATCAATATTATCTTTAAAAAACTATTATTAGCTTAGCTGTTTCAAAAGAAATGGCATGGATTCGGTTGATTTCCACTAGATCAATCGTTAATTTCACACAGTTATTTCTCAAATAAATTTTTCTAGAAAATGGGTTGAGAAAGCTTAAATATCGTGAAGTACTAACTTCGTACCCGTCAATGCTTATCCGATAGCTTCCATTGTAACCTATATCTCGCTCCACCAGAGCATCCGGAGAAGTCTGCTGCTTTACGCATTCGTTCATAGGTTACCCAACAACAAAAGAGAACATGAAAATCCTACACTAAAAAACATACGTGTTACCTCTATAGTATAAGTATAAGAGAAATCTATGTTCTATAAATGTAATCAACTAAAAGACAGATACTACACACTATTAGATTCAAGGATGTAAAAGGCCATGAAAGAGATCTAACTTACAAGCTGAAATGTTGTAGTCTTACTTCCTTCTCGGAGATCCAAACGAAAATGCAAGTTTCGGCCGATTTTTATCCGAAACCGAAACGACGGGCGAAACACGTTTTTTTGCCAAAACCGACACTTCGGTCGGTCACTAATATTTTTATAATATTACTTATATTATTGATGTGTCCACTTTTTCCAATAATAAAAACCATATTTAACAAGTTAATTGATTTAAAAAGTTGCGATGCCATGAGAATTTAAATCCAGTATCAGAATAAGAATTTAAATTTAAAGACAGAATATTTCTTTCCAACAAAAAGTGCGCTTATAACTACAAAAAGTACGCTTATAACTTCGCTAATAACTTCCACTGTTATTAGGCACTTAACATAACGTTTCATAAAATTGTTCTCATTTTGAGATCACTTCTTCGCATATAAAAAAAAATATTTATTATACTAGTATAATTGTTCAGAATTTATAAAGCCTCTGACGGTATGTGAGAAAGTAAAAACTCAAAGCAATCGAGTTTCAAATCAAGTGTCAGCTCCAATCTTACCAACAAATCCCTGGCAGTAGTGGGCAAAGTTAAATTGAAATGCCTAAGAGTAATAATAAAACTGAGTTAGGCTACTCACTTATCGGGAAGTTAAGGGTCTAACTTCTGCAACGGACCCCTACATTTGAAAACGTGGCATTTAAGTTTAAAGGAAGATATTGGCGACAAATTCTAGGAGTCAAATTTTAGAAGACGGACAAATGATATATATATATATATATATATATATATATATATATATATATATATATATATATATATATATATATATAGATCTTCTAAATGTTCAATATAACAATTCTATTTATTACTGTAGTGAGAAAAATGGGGAAGGGGCACTTACTTCTACTACTATCAATTATTATGAAATATAAGATATATTGCTTTAAATGTATAACTATTTAATATAAAATGTAAATATTACAAAATATTTTTGTCATATAAGTAGTAGATGGAAATCTAAAACGTTATGAGCTTTTTCCTTCATATTGCCTTAAAAAACTGGCATTAAATATTTTAGAAAAAAAAAAAATATTGAAAAAATAATTTAATGCAGATACGGAAAAGAAAAATATCCTGGATTTCATTAAGATCTTAGACGAGTTTACCGACTTTCTTAGGGGGTCCGAAGGCCTATTATTATTAATGATTTTTATTATTTTTTTTTTTTTTTTTTATCAATCTAGTGTGAAAAAAGGATTAAGGAATTGTACTATCAATAAAAACAATGCAATAATCATTGATTAGAGTTAATGGTCTAGATGTAATTCGACCCTAAATGAATAATAATAAATGAAGGAATATCAGAATATGCTATGCAACACGAAGTGAATTAATCCATTACAGAAAGAAATTCAAATGTCAATAAAAGTCCAAAGGAAGCTAAAAATATATTTTAAAATGCCTATAAAAAGAAAAATTAAGTTTGAAGTTCATCGTTTGACTTTATAGCTTCAATCAAGTAGATAAAACTACCCACAAAGGAAGCATTAATGATAAATTTTTAAAGTGTACTATAAAATAAAATTTGTTTTATTTATGAAATGAAAACTCCTAGTTATTAGAATGTTTATTTAGTAATAATAGCAATCTGGACTTTCTATAGAACTTGAAATTTAAATAGAAAATATCCAATAAAAATTAAATGCCCTTAATTATGAGCAACTTATCCATAAAAGGGTAGTATGTTTTGAAGTAATTATCATATTTACTTCGATAATACTTAAAATAAAAAATTGAAATTTAATTTAATGGAAAGAAGATTTTAAGTTTTCCAATTTATATAAAAGTGCATTTTTGTATTTCTCTCTATCAATGATTGAATTTATTTGAAACAGCACATACTCTTTTTTAAAGGGCGAATAATAAATGAATAAAATTTAGCATCATAAATTAAATAATTATAAATTATTAAATTAAAATATATTTTTGCGTGTTGCATAGCATATTCTGTTATTCCTTCATTTATTATTATTAATAAATTTACTATTATAAATGGTCGAATAACATCTAGACCATTAATTCTAATCAATGATTATTGCATTGTTCTTATTGATAGTACAATTCCTTAATCCTTTTTTCACACTAGATTGGTAAAAAAACATATTAATAAAAATCATTAATAATAATAGGCCTTCGGACCCCCTAAGAAAGTCGGTAAACTCGTCTAAGATGTTACTGAAATCCAGATATTTTTCCTTTTCTGCATTAAATTATTTTTTCAATATTTTTTTTCTAAAATATTAAATGCCAGTTTTTTAAGGCAATATGAATGAAAAAGCTCATACCGTTTTAGATTTTCATCTACTATATGATAAAAATATTTTGTAATATTTACATTTTATATTAAATAGTTATACATTTAAAACAATATATCTTATATTTCATAATAATTGATAGTAGAAGAAGTAATTATTTTTACTTAATTAAGTATAAAATTATTTTTATTTCGAATTTAAACTAAGATATCCTACTGACTAATAACAATTTCTTTTTTATGAAAATGTAAAAGAAAAAGTGAAAAACATACTATCTATCTATATATATATATATATATGTATATATATATATATATATATATATATATATATATATAAACATATTTTTTTTATATATTTATTACAAATACGATAATTTAGTTTAAAGTTGCATCTTTTAAGTTCTGAAAACTGAGAGCTTTTAACAACTTTCGATGAACTGTTAATGATAAAAATCTTTGAATTACTATACTTAAAATGTAAGTCTAAAATGTTAGATAAATTGAAGGAATGGTTCGCGAAACATTCGGGTTAATTATTAAAAACAGCAGGAAGAAAATAAAATTGAAAAATTAATTAAGTATTTATGAATTTTATTTGTTCTTCAAGTGTAAAATTTTTCTCTTTAATTTTCAACATAAGAAAATTATTGAACTAACTTTAGATTCAATTATAGTATATCCAGTTTAAAAAAATAGTAAAAAATTTAATTTTTTGTTGTTTTTAAATTTAAGTCAACTAAAACCCCACTTAGAGTCTGGATAGAGTTAATTATACTAACATATAATTTTCAAAATGAATACTACTTACTTAAATCTTTTTAAGATACCTCCTGCGCGAAATCCTCAGGCACTTAAATCTAAAACTGATATCCTACATCCAATATTGTCAAAGAAAGGGATCAGTCAAATAAACATCCCCACGAGCCACAGTCACACTGTCACAATATTTGTAGCCGAGAGTAGCGCGTGACAAAACACGAGATAGCCCTTAATAATACACTAGGGATGTTTGTATAGAAGAGAACCCCTCCGGCGCGGACTCATCCAAGCGGCTGTACACCCGAAACCTCCCGAGTTCGGACGAAGACTGACCGTCACCTTGGAAAAGTGAAACGATTCTGATATAATTAAAACAGGATGTGGTCTGGAAGGAGGAACCGGTTCTGAAATTGGGCTGTTCCCACGGGCAGCCGGTCCGAGTAGCGTGCGGCCCTGTCAGTCCATCCTCGAGCAAACAGAAAGGGAGCAAGTGGTCTCTTAACTGCGAGGGAATTCTAGATCCAGGGATACACGCGCTTGAAGCGAGGCATCTGAAAGATCCCTGAAAAAAAAAAAAAAAAATTGGAAGAAAAACAGGATGGTTAGGAATCAACAGTGCATATTCGGAAAGCACAAGTGAAACTAATACATATAAAATACAAAATATAATAAAAATAAAGCTAAGTATCTAATTAATGGAGGGATGCTGACACTAAGGGCTGCACAGTCAACGGGTTTGTTGATGTGAAATGTGGAATATAACCGGGCTTTATACGCCTCTATGATTCTCTAATTAACAACAGTTGGATGCAGAAATAAATAAAATATGCCTATGAAATATGAAAGATAAATTATAATGGAAAATAGTTTTTTCCCTCAACAGTTTAATGACACGATGTACAGGACTCAGGGCCAATATCTAGATTTTTTAATTCGGAGTCACTAGGGATTTTTTAAAATGTACATTTACACGAAAGGTCTTTAGTGTTATGCGCATATAGAGGGAGTTATCAAATAGAACTTAATATATTCAAATATAATAGAAACTAAGAGAAACATAACTAAGTTACTAGGGGGGGGGGAAGGAAGGAAAAATAAAATTGCTATGTTTTCCCTTAATGTGAAGCAAAATAAAGGGGGGGAAAGGGAAAAGAAGTATTACCATATTATTTTATATATATGTTTTCTATGTAATGTTTTAGTATTTTTATGTAATTATACCTTTTTTAATTTGTATTTGTTTATTTTTTAAAAGCAGAGCAAGGAAGCTATATTCATATTCATTCATATTCAGTGACGATATAAGTAGTTACCTTAAATTATTTATTACCAAATGTGAATTATCAATTATGCATGCAAGTAAATGCAGAACTTTATCTATCCATCTAATTAAATATTAATGATACGGAAATAACTCTAACTTATCGAATTAAATAACCATTACAAAACTTAAACTAAAGACAGGATAGTTCATTATTGATACGATGGCAAGACCAGCAATGGATAAGATATTTTCTCTTATAGTGCGATATTAAAAACATCACTGGAAGCAGGTGCTGCTAGGCATTACACCTTTCCATAACCACTCATCTTCTCCACTGTTATCTTAAAATATATTTGAAATACAATATCTGCATATTAGCTGCGGCAGGTGGGAAAGAAAGTAAGGCTGTAAAGGCAGAGCCTGTTAGTGCATAGCCACTCGATATTTTTTTTTAATATAGTGGTTCCGGTTAAGTTGTTTTTACACCAGAACATATTATTTGAGAAGGACATTAGATACTTCCATTTCAATGAATTTCCCTGGGTCGTGCCACCACTTTTACTTCGGCAAAGAAAACAATTTAAACTCACTTATTTTTTGTGGGTCAGAAAAAAAACACTCACTGCTCTGTAAGCAAAGGGCTAAAAATTATGCGTGTTAAATCCAAAGAAGTTTTCTCTTAAGTCAGCACGCATTGTTTGTTAAGCACAAATGAAGGTAAAGTTTCTAATTACAGGACTGAGATTGACTAAAAGGTCTACACTTTCAACGGATTTTATAGATAAAAAGCAGAAAAAAATTGGGCTTTATACACCTTAAAAGATGCCCTAATTAGCGCATGTTTAGAGTTTTTTCCCACGAAAAAGTTAGGATTTAAAGAACTTATATTAAGCATTAAAAATTAAAAACTAATGAAGGTCCATTCCTTCATTACTCGCTATTTCAAAAGCCTTTGTAGATCACTAATAGATCAAATAAAAAAATATATGTATATTTTATATATATATATATATATATATATATATATATATATATATATATAGAAAAAAAAGATATATATATCTTAGCATAATTGTAGTTTAATAATTACCTCAATAATAGATAATTTCATTCAGGTTAATTCATTTTAGTGCACGAAGTAAGATATCAGTGAAATACCTAAAACAAAGATAAATCCAACATAAACATATTTAATTTAGTAAAAAAAAAAAAATACTCAAAAGACACAGGATTCAATTTTGATATTTAACATATTTTCAAGTATAATATTTCATTATTTCACTTCTGAAGTAATTGCTTACTTGCGTGAAAAAGGAAAACCAGGCAAATATTATGAAAAAAAAATATTTTCTCACCACAAATATTAAATTAATGTTTAAACGAAAACATATCTATAATGTGTGAAGTTGTGAATTAAGTAAAAAAAACAAAAACAAATTACTAAATAAATTCACCGTGAAGAGTAGAAATGAAAAACTATAATGGCGTAAAATACAATTAAAAATCTTTCGCAGACTCTCTTTTCTCTTTTTTAATTTATTTAAGAGTTCAAAAGGAGGTATCTATCTTCACCTGATATTTATCAAACGAAAATGATCCGCCAGAGGGAAAGGGAAAAACTGAGAGAAAAGAAAATTAGGACGGAGGAAACAAATATAAAAATTTCTTTTTCCAAAAAAAAAAAAGTACATTAAAAAGGAGAGACGGGAGGGTATAATAGGCAAGAAGGGCCCCAGTTTTTCCAAGACACCGCGAGGCACAATTAAGAGGCGGAGAAGAAGCGCGGGATTAAACTAACGCCCCCTAATGGCGCTAGAAATTAATTAATAAACCCCAAATGGGGATTAAAAAACAATTAAGCAGTTATCAGGGACTTTTGTTTCTTGGAGTTGGGCCCTACAATACTAGGGCTTAGTGGGAAAACCTTTTTCATCATAATTAATAGAATGGAAAAAATAAAAATAAAAATACATTGCAGATAGATTGGTTTGAGAGATATAACCGAATGAATCGGCGGTACTTTCCAGTAAAGGGTTTGACGCTAAACATAAAATGCAGCAATACAATGACACAAAAATATTTTATATATTCTGTAAAAATAAACTAATTAACGTTTATGTGGGATTTTTTACAAGAGATTTAAAACTTTTTGTGGTGAACTGTTATTTTTAAATTTGTACTGTTAGAAAAGACTTACAATGAAATAATCAAATATGGACTAAATGTAGGTAATTCATTTGTGAAAATTACCAAAAAAAAAAAAAAAAAAAATTTTAATTTCAATAAAGGGCAGAGGGTATTCGTTATCTGTGGAGCCATAAGGTAATTGAGTGACTGGAGTTATTAGCAATTTGGACCGATTCCAAACGCCCCATTCACTGGCATAAGAACGCATTGAAATTCCGAATTAATCACAGCCAGATTGCATTATATCAAAACAAGGGAACAATTTTCCGACCTGTCACTTCAGGATGGTGGGACGTGAAAAGCAACATGCGGTGTAAAGATCAAGTTTCCTAAGTTATTTTGCAAGTCCGTGATTGAATAGGACCTCTTACAATGAACCCGAGTAATATGAAACTGTTTCAAGCATACAATCATTATTGTTTCGTCTTCGTTAGCACTGACATTTAACAGGGAAGGTTTAAGAAGTCATAACTAATAATTATATTATGAACATTAAAATTTTGATTAGCTATTTATAAAAATTAATAATTAATTATAATTTTATTATATTAATAATTAACAAGGAAACATATAAAATAACGTGTTTGGCGAATATAGGTTTTATTTTAAAATAATGTGATATACGAGTGTTTCAATTAACTTATACAACGTAAAACTGAATAGGGAAACACAGCAACATATTATGAAAATGTGAACAAGAAGTTGTCATGGCTTTTATTTTTGTTTAATGCTCCAATGATTCAATTTTATCACCTACCTTCCGAGTCTGTGAAGTGTGACAAGCGTTTGAAATAAGCCAATTACTTGATATTCAAACTGGATTTCTTGATTCTAGGAATACAATTTGCATATTAATTAATACGGCTCTGTATTCGAAGAGATTCCTACAATGATGATTTATGAAGACAAATTTAAATCAATGAAAATACGAAATAAACTTAGTAACTCCTAGATAACAGTCTGAATCTAATTTTATTAAGTAACTTTTAATTCATTCGTAAAAAATTAAATCAATCTGTCAATCGTACAGCAACCCGTCAGAGGTCATGATGGGTTATCATCACATGACATGAAGCAAAAAAAAAGTAAGTAAAACATTAAAAACCCAAACTAAAAAAAAAATCGGGTGCGATGAGCGAAACACACTACTTTCACTTACCAACTTACTTAGAATTGGAAATTGACGTGTTTTGTTGAATGCCATTTCTCAAAGTAACACATTTTTCAACATTCATTTACTTATTTTTTTTTCTATTAGCTCTTTAAAGTATACTATATTTTTTTTTATTATTAAATCAAAGTTTTACTTTGTGGTAATTCGGCGTGGTAATCACCCTATCTAATACTCCAAGTTCACTACCTAATACTCGTCTGATTTAGTAATTCTCTATGTAGTTGTTGGAAACTTCATATAGTTCCCATGAAACAAAAAATTTCCATTAAATGAACAGAACATCTGTAATTATAAACAATCGACTGCGCATGCGTGGGCTCTGTTTCATGAGTTGACCGTATATTTTTCTTTTTATCTCCTGTATATGTTTACTTGATTTTTTCATGTTTCAAACTTAGCCATTTCTTATTTTTATGCGAAACGAGAGACACATCATTTCTCCATAAAGAAAAACAAAGTTACTTTATAGGAAAACAAAAAAGAAAGGCCCCTTCCCCACTTAAGCCCCTTCGTTTGATCAATTTTGATGAAATTTTTGCTGTCATATCGCGAGTATATACATACATAAAATAACCAGTTTTATCAAAATCGTTAGAGCTGTTTTTGAGAAAATCGAAAAAAAAAACATAAAAAGTTATCGAGTAAAGTACCCAAGTCTTTGACCAATTTTGATGAAATTTCTGCTGTCACATTTCAGTTTCAAGCGGTTTATAGTTTTTGATCTAGTCTGTCCACACATACAGACCATCTCGCGGGACTTGGTTATACTCACGGGAACCCAAAACGTGTATTTCCTTTGAAAACGAGTCGAAATTTTTCACTATCGCAATACTTTCCATTACTATATATTTCATATATAGCTAAGTGAAAGTAATAAACTATAAAATTTCTTGTAAGCGCTAGAAACAGTAAAATATTATAGCTTTTCGATCTCTAGCTCATAAAGGACGCACAATATCGTCACATTCATACTGAGAAGTTATAAATCAAAATGAAACCTCAAAAGGCCTCTATACCATGAATTTTTTAAACCGGAATTAATTTCCCACCAGCTTTCGATAAGATGGAACTTACGCAATTATTTTCAGATAACTGGGAGCCGGGAAAAATGTAACCCTTTTACGAATTTAATGAAAAAAAAAATTTAAAAAGTCTGGAACATCTTGAGAGGGTGTAGGATTTGTGGGTAGGGGGCGTCTGAAGGAAAGAAATTGAAGAAAACAATGCCCGCCTTATATTCAACTCCTTTCTCAAGAGTAATTGGAATTGTTCCTTTTCTTTCTAACTTCAATTTGTAACATTTTTCAAGCGGAGTTATCCAAGATTCCGGGATCACTGCCATCATCCCCTTCGGGTATTCTTATCCCTTCCCCACTCATTCCTTTGATGTGTCGTTCGCTTTGTTTTCTTTTAATTTATTCCGGAATTCGCGAGAAAGAAAATTGAGGAATCTTAGGGATGAGATAATATGAAAATTTCGTTTTTTCTGCTCCTTTGATTTATAATATATCGAGCTAGAGTATGAGCATCTCATTTATTCAAAATTAACCTCACCTTTTTTTGATAAAGAATGATCGTTATAATATCTAGACGAACAGCATCTTGTACACGCATCTTCCATACTCTAATTAGGTACAACTTGAAATACCAATTCCGAGAGGATCAATAGAAAAAAAAAATGGATCTGCGCTTAGACGCACGTACACGACAGGACAAGTATATTTGCAGCGCTAACAACATGTGGTGTACAGTAATTCCTTCATGGTGTGCCAAAAATTATAAGTAAATTTATGATTATTTTATAAACTATTATAGTTATAAAATCTGCACTTAAAAATTTTACAAAACAGCAGGTCTATAATATCCATGATGAATTCCTATTCTGCGATCGAAACTGGTATCGTAAATCCATTGACGGTGTTGTTGTTACACTATGGAACCTATTTTATACTTTATTCTTCAATAAGGACGGCTACTTGAAAAAATACTAATTGAAAATATTCATGTATGCATTTACATATAACTTTACTTCTATTGGTTTATTTATCTTATATTGGTTTATAATATCTAGTTACTTCTTTGTGAATGGATTCTTAGATCACTAATTTGTAATGCTAAACGCCCTCGAGTGTGGTAGATTGCATTATAACTTATTTAATAAAATAAAATAATATGGTTATCAATTTGCTGCATGCTGAATTGTACACCTCGATTTTAATCTCCTACGTGGTCCCTTGCAAGCTATTGATGCACTAATATTTGGGTAAAGGCTTTCTGAAGGATTGCTTCGAGCTAAATGCCCCGAAATAATAATATATCGGAAAAAACTGTTAATAATCGGCCTTAATTCCAAGCACTTAGCTTCAAAGAAAACCAGAGGTCAACTATTTAAACTGTTAAATTAATATAAAATAGAAAAATGTTATATAAAAGTTTATAACAGAACCAAAAAAAAAAAAAAAATCTTGTATTTGAACTAGCCAATTATCAATATTTCTTTGTGTGCAATAACGCACTCGAACAATAATAATAGCAATTCTTAGAAGAAAAAAATCCATTTTAAAATGCGTCTGACAGAATCTACGCCACGGATGACCTATGCCGGAGGAGCATGAATGATGACAAACGGAAAAATAAAAAGAGCTAAAGGGCAAAGATGATAGTTACCTTGAAAATAAGAGGAGGAGACAGAATCGTGATGACTTAATAGTGGCCGAGGGATGAAGAAGAGAAGGAAAATAATTGTGTGAAGAAGTCTTAAAAGAGGTTTTCGACCAGAGCAGCTGGAGTAATCAATCATGTCCAATGGCTTCGGGGCAGGAGCTCTACCCTCCTCCTTCCTGTCTACTCCTCCTACACCACCTCTTCTCTATTTACTCCAATAAATATAGGGAGTAAATAGACTCCTCTTTAAGGTAACTAAGCGCAACAACCTTATTAAATTAATCGAACTAGTAAGGGAGAGACCTGCGTTCTATGTTGTTAAACATAAATACTATTCGAGTCAAGGGATACAAGATTTGAGATGTTGAATCAGTGCCAAGAAGCACTTCAATCTATAAGGTGAACAAACGTGCTCTATTACCGTATTACTATTTAAAAAAAAATAGATATTGTATCATAACTAAAGACCTATTTAGAAGTGTAGATGTAAAATTTTGGAGATATGGTTAGATTCTGGTTTGAAATGGTAGCTATTTCTTTCTTACTAGTTGTGGGAAAAAACAGTGACTAATTTGCATTTTAATATACAGTCATAAATGGAGTCCCTCTTTTAATGTTCAAAACATAAATTACCTTTAGTTTTTAACATTTTTATTCTGTGTGACCTTGCATGATTTCAGTAAGGCCTGGCGTAAGTTGGGGCCGTGATGTGACGTGAGGTGAGGTTACACAGGAAAGCAGGGATTAAGCCAAGTTGGTGCGAAAGTTGGGACGTGATCCTATTGAAAACTGTGGACCCGTAAAGCTGAGTTCGTAAATGTGCAAGATTGATGATGTTCTGATGATCTCGAAGATCAAATAATAACATTATTGCAAGAAATGATTCCTTAAAGTTGCTATTTAAAGAAAGGGAACGATGACTCTAAAACTGCGCCACCTCACCTCACGGCTCAACATTCACTTCTCCTCTCTATTATACTGTACACAAAAACTCACGTCATGTCACCTAGCCTCCCGTCACGGAGATGCGCCCCAACTTAGGCCCCGCCTAAGTCCTAGAAGACCCATGATGAGCGTGACGACCTTTGTTGCTATCTGAACCAGAGGAAGCTTATGCACTTCTCGGAACAAGAAAGGACGAATATTTAAAAAAACACTAGTTGGTATACTTTATGAAGAATATGTGGCTAAAATCACCTATAAATATAACGATAATAATAAATTAAAAAGTAAAAATGCACGATTTATTTTATTCGTTATTCTATACTTTAGTATGAAGGGGGCCATCTATTATTGATCGTTCTTATGAATATTAGTAATGGAAGTTATATATATAGTTATATGCCGATACTAATATGGCGAAAATCAACATATCTTATATTTTATACACTATATTTTGATTAATATTAATGAGATTAAGGATGAACAGAAAAACAGCTTTGTAATCAACGCCCGAAAGTTATTCATTAATGAAGTGTGACCTTTGCGAGCGAGAGTTTAAAACTAGGTAAACTAGATAATTTAAGCTAACCAGGGCCGTTTTTTTCAGAAAATTCCAGAAATTATCACGGTCACATAATCTCTTAAAATAGGATAGTCCCAGGAACCGCTATTCAGAAGTAGCACCAAAAATGTAATATCAAAACATGAGAAACCTAATAAAATATATGAATCAATATTAAGCTTTAAAATAATTTCCATTTGACATTTATCAAAGGGGATATTTTTAACGGTTTACAATGAATTTCTTACAGTGGAGGTGTGAGTCCCTCTGGATAGCTACCGCCACCAGGGCCTGCCAAATGGGTTGTAGGAGACAGGTAACTATTTGTTATCTACTAATATACTTTAATAAATTGAATTATAACCTTAAAAATTATAGGAAGTTTTTAATTATTATAATAAAAGGTTAATCAGAATAATTTATTAGTAACTATTTACATAAAAGTATTACATAGCATGTACATAGGTAAAATTTCTTGATTTATAATTTAATAAATACGATATAGCAGTAAAAAAATTAACAATAATCATTATAAATATGAAATAAATTGATTTCGATTGCATACATGTAATCAATCAATTACTCAATCTTTAAGATTCAATCTGAAATATTTTTTTTTTCTTTTTCAAGATTAAAGCGTAATAAATTGCTTTAATTTATTTTTTTAATTACCACTAGATTAAAAAGCGACTAATTAACATTGGAAACAAGTTATTTAGTTGAAAAAAATCACTAAATAAACATATTTATTTCTATATATAATACATTTATATATATTTTTTTAAATATACATATAATAAAATATATATTGCTAAACAGAAATAATTGGGACACACACACTAAAAATGGCCATTCGCAGCCATCAACACCTTAGTGAGATGTGTTGTTCTGTCCGTTTTGTGGGGTGGAATGAACTGTAATAAAAGGGTGAAATAAAAATAAAAGAAGTCGTCTGCCAGGGAAAATAAAATAAAAGGGGTGTGTGACATGGCCACCAGTTATAAGGAATAGAAACATTTAGGGGGTAATAAGTGTGCGCGGGAGCATCTCCCTTGGATTTTTCTTCTATTGTCACGAAGGAGGGGCCCCTTCTCCAGGAATCCTTTATTAAGTCAAGGATAAGCCTCTATTCTACAAACCTTGTCCATTTCCAGTTCTGCAACATCATCACAATTTGTGATATCCTCAACCCTAAAAGGGTTTTATTTCGGTACATATACATTCACCAAGTCGAAACCTTAGCATGATCTACTTTGAGAACCACTACCAAACACTGTGTTCAGTATCAAAATTTGACCCATTATATAGTCAAGGAATACTGAATATTAATCAGATAATGGAGGAATGAACCAATGAAGTAGCTAATATAAATTAAAAAAGAAAAATATTGAGTCCAAACACACTCTATTAACGTTGTAATTCTAATGATGTAATTTATAATTAAATATTTAAAAATAAAAAAGAAAATGAAGCCTCGAGGAAGTCCTGATTTCAGATATAACATGATGATGTTTAGGTCATCCCTAACTATATAATTTTTAATGGATAAAGTAAATGTGACGAATTACTACCTAATATGCAATCACAAATACTTAGCCGAAATATCATTTAAAGAAACCTGGTGGGATTTATCGATCACCTTTCAACAAAAGTAACGAAAAAACAACAACAAAAAAACTATTATCTTTGTATTTATAAGTAGAACAAAAAGGGGATGTAAAATTCTTGAGCAAAGCTTCCTTTAATGTTGCTGCATCCGTGGTAAATAGGATACGATAAAATTATTGTAAAATTTTACTAACGAACGTACACATAGTTCCTCATTAACTTAAACATTAATAAAACATTTTTCATTGCTCATCTAAAATCGAAAATATGATTTTTCAATCAATAGTCAGACTGTACAATGTATTTATTTTAATCAAAGTAACACACTCAAAAACACTCCATATATTTTTCCAGACCTTAAATGTCTGCCATAGGAGCTTGCGGCGTCTTTGCGCCATATTTATCTAAAATACAATTAAAATTTAACAACTTTATCATCAATAATTATAAAAATTATTGAGAAATAATTATGACTTGTAACATGCTGGGATACCATATAGACCTTCGTCACTATATATTCTTAAACACAAGCTTATTGGTCATTTTTATAAAAAAGAAACTAAAAACTATCAATAAAATAAATATATTGCAAAGCATTCATATATTAGTCAATTCTTAGATAATATTTGGATGTGTGTGTGCCTGAGATTATTTATATAAATTGTGATTGTTTGCTTGTGTATGTATTTTATTTTATTGAAATTGGTTCTTACTGTAAATGGGCTTATTATGACTGTGGTGAGGATAATAATTAGGGTGGGGAGGATCAAATTCCAGTTTCACCCTTACACACACATAGTGTAAAAATGTAGGATCCATGTAGGCTAATCATAACTTGGTTACTCCAGTAAGTTGCTTTATGTACTTTCAACTAGAAAATATAAAATTAAAAATAATGCTTTGCAATATATATATTTTATTTATACTGTTCTTAGTTTCTTTTTTATAAAAATGACCATTAAGCTTGTGCTCAAGAATATATAGTGACGAAGGTCTAAGTGGTATTTCAGCATGTTACAGGTGGTAATTCAAATTTCTTATGGCAATTTTTATAATTATTGATGATAAAGATGTTTAATTGTAATTGTATTTTAGATGAATATGGCGCTAAGGCGACGAAAGCTCCTATGGTAGACTAGACCTATGGTCTGAAAAAATATATGGACTGTTTTTGAGTGTGTTACTTTGATTATGATTTTGCTTTTAATAATGTAACACTAATGTAAGTTTAAATAATTTTTATTAGTAGAAAATTATAATTCACAACGCCAAACAAATAATAAAAACTCTTAAAATAATTAAATGATCTTATATGAAAAAAATGAATAAAATATTAACATTACAAATAGTAACTACTAGTGACAATACAGTAACACGAAAGTAATCATATGCTTCAATGTACGGATCAAGACTAAGCCCCTACGTTATTTATTCTTACCTACATTAAGACGGAAACCGTACATTCTAGAAAGGCCTAGAAGATTCTCTAAACATTCAAAAAATTTACTAAAACAGTTATGTTACTATTCCAACAAAAAGTTTAGAACTCTTAACAATGTAAAAGACAAAATCATATGATTTTGCTTCATAATTCTCACTAAATAAAAACAGTCTCTGCTGATTAATAAAGGACTCAGAGATCCCTTAGAAAATAGGATAATAATATAAAATACGAAACAATAAACTTTGAACATTAAAAAGAGCCAGAAGGTACAAAAGGAATGATAACAGACTTTTGAACAAAAGGTCAACACAACTTTGAAGAGCTCGCGAAGTTATCCACAATTCCCATTTTCGTCCATTACAAAGCTCTAAAGTGGAACACGAATAAAATTATTTATCGTATTTTATATAAAGTTAAAATCGTTTGACAATGGGGAAGGACGTCATTAGATTGCGATGGAATAATTTTTCCCAGGACACAATGCTCTCGAATAACAGGACAATCGGGTCACATCCTCGTACAATAACATTTTCACTTCGCTTCTTCTTTTCACGAGGTTATAAAAAAAAAAAAAAAAAAAAAAAAAAAATTATAATAATAAAAAAAATATATGAAAAAACATTATGACGATAGAAATTAAAGCGGAATGAATGTGTTATTGGTATACACGTCTTGAATTCCAGATTCAAGATCTTCATTGATCTATATGAGGAAAGAGAAAATTCATCATAAAGCCATACTCTTTACATGATCTTTTAGTCATAAAAAAATGAACTTATACAATAATGCGAAATTATGGCAGCATTATGATAATTTGAACGTTTGAACCAATCTTTTTTATATATTCATTAAAAATACAACTTAAGAGTACAAACTCTCAAAAAAATCTCTTAATGGCTGTAAACTTAATAATTTCAAAATAAGTAAACCCTGTTAAATAGTGGCTTCTTGCTAAATATTTCATACAGGGATGTGATAAAATATGCCAGAGTTTACTTTTGTGTAAAGTTATATCAACTCATGTTATAAAAATAATTTAAAATTTTACACGGTTCTAGAAATAACGGATAAAGTAAGATGGGGGAAAATTGAACAAATACTGATTAATATTCAGAAAATGGATAGAATCTATTAGCTTAATCGAATTTGTAATTCCTCCTCCAGAGCTGAGGGTGTTAAAGCTTCGTTGGGGGTTCGGAATTTAAATTGATCTTATCATCTTTGAAAGGCTACAATTAACTAATTACATCAACTGGCGTGCAAACAGATAAAACTTGATTTTAGGGGCGTTCAAACGGATTTTTAACACAGCCTGACGTAATTAATTAAAATTGAATAAAAAATAAACATGCTCACTTCTTTTAATAAGCATATAAATATTTTGATGAATTTAAATTGATTTAAGGGGATTTCCGGATTATTTAGTCTTAAAATAAAAACATTTTATTTTCACTTTTTATTGTATTACTTAAAAAAGATACAAACTTAATAAAAAATTATAAAATTATACGTTGAGCATTTTTAGTTTCATGATGGATATAACTGCTCTGAAAATAAAAATAAATTTCATTACTTGAAGAACCAGAAAAAAAAGAAAAAAAAAAAAGGTGATTATAATTGTTATTGAAAATCTTAAAACAGTTAAATCTTAACTCCTTTCAGCAACGACGTATCTCAAAATTTGACCATTTTAAGTTGCGAGATCGTCAAATTTTTAACAAGAAGCCGTAAGTCAAAAATAACTGTTTAATTTTTTCAATTATGTTTTTCTTCTTCGAATGAAACAAAAGTAATTTTCTATCGGAAGCGATCTGCTGCATAGTAAAAAGTTAAATACTGAATATTTATATAAATATTTATATAAAGAAAATAAAAAAAATGAAAATGTGTGCAGAGGCGACATTTCAGATTAGAATAAATTTATTTAAAATATCTTTTACTGATAATATTTTAAAAACACAGGAAAACCTTTAAAACTAGTCTTATTCAAAAATAAATAGTTTACGAGGAAAATACATTACAACTCAAAACTAATCAAAGTGGAATTATTGCATGAGCTCAAGGCAATTAGAGCACAGGTGTCACAGCCACGACTGGAGGAATGAGGTGACCGCTTGTGGAGCAGTAATATGCACCACCTGCACCACATATACAGCCAACACGCCTTCTACAACATTATATAATTTTACTATATTTTTATCTCATATAATATTGTATTTACTTTTATTAACTTATTGGAATCGGAAAATATGTAGAGTAAACTCCCAATTATCCTTGCTGATTGTCAGCGAGCCACCGATGATTTTTTCCGCTAGTTTTAAATACACCCAATTCAGATCAAAGGAATAGTTTTGGTAGGTGAAGGAGTAAATCCTAGAAAAAAATACGAAGACAGATTTTTCATCTTCGTTCATAATTTCCTTGGGTGCTCGCGCGGTAAACAAGCGAACTCCAAAAAATCACCTTTTCAGGAGAGCGAAAAAGCTTTTTATAACTTTATTGTAATAAGGCGCCAGCATTTGTGATTTTTAGATATTATTTTATATATGGTATTTTATGAGGAAACCGTTGGTAATAGTCGTAATGAAGTCAAGGTTTTGAGTCTCCTGGATGATTACCAAGATACCACAAATTATAATAAATGTATACTTGAATATGAAATTATTTATTAAACCAGGAAGGAATATAGCCTGAATATTGAAATTCTGACTGAGCGTAAAACTCATAAAATATGCCTGCCTATGTGCCGAATATCTCGGGGGAAAAAAGCAAACAGTTTTTTTCAGATAAGTTAGTTTACCGTACACTCCCCAATTTCGTCGAGGTTAAGAACAATAGGTTTGTTCCGCAAAAAAAAAAACCAAAAAAAAAACCGCTTTTTCAATTTTTGTTTTTAAGTTGTGTAGTATATTCTTAATACTAAATTGTGGAGACATTTCTTAGTATGTAAAGTTGTTGATATCAATGTTTGTATCTTTTCAAACATAATTTCTGTTTAACTTTTTCTTCAATTTATACTACTTTTTTTTTCTGTCAAACTTCTTTTAAATATTATTTTATGTTAATTTCAATGATACACTTTTAGGCCCATTTTAATTGAGACTAGCTTGAAAAGGAAGATTATAGCGTTGCAAAGCGATCTGTTTTTTTTTATTACCCTAAATGTTGTAGATAGTATTCAACAAAAAAAAATTATAAAAAGTAACTCTTACGTGGTTTAAACAATTTTTATTAAAAGAAAAATAACAGTTTTCAATGCCTCATGAATTATAAAAACGCAAATATTTAAAAAGGTTACAAAAATTATCACCTTGTAACACAGAAATAATCTTCTGTCCAGAATAAGTCCACCACTCCTTAAATATAGTCGTTAGGAGCACAATCTAGAACCTTCTGGGCCTGCGTAGATGGTACTTGAACATGGTAGTCACAAACATGTGCTATGACAGTTTGTTCCAACTGTTAGCTAGTTCTAAAAAAAGGTCTAGAACTATTTTAAACCATATGTTTTTTTTTCTTACGTTACAGTAATTTTTATTGGGGCCATTTTTAAATTTAAAGATGAAGAAGGTAATCTGTTAGTTATTTACCTACGCCTTTTATTGTCATTTTTCCGTTGATCTGCACGGTCGCGCTACCCTATCGGGAGTTTACTGTATTCGATAGTTATTTATACTCTTGCTGAATATATGAAGTTATTCCCACGGAATATATGTGAACTAATTAAGAATTTAAATCTACATATCTGAATTATTATTAATATATTACTAGCTGTAGGTATATCCCGGTTTCACGCGGGAGATTTCGACTCGTCTCCAATGTAAAGCGAGATCGTAACAATTTTGATAACAATAAAGAACATAACGATTTTTATAACATTATTATAAAAATCTACCCACTGATTGGCTGAACTTATGCAATTTTAATATGGAAAGGTTTTCGCACCTGGTATGAAAGAACGACCGAGCGAAATTTGGAGACTTAAGGACAAATGATATGGATTTATATAAAGAACAAACAAAGAAACAAACAGAATTTCATCTTTATTTATACAGATTAATCATGTAACGTGAACCAAAACACAAAACATATTGTTGGAACAGTTTGAAAAAAATGTTCTAGCACATGTTTGTGAATGTTCGAGTACCTTCTACGCTTTTCGAGAATATTCCAGACAGTTCTATTCCAGACTAAATATAAGGAGCCGTGGACTAAAGAGTTAATCTTGCTCTGAAGATGGATCATATGGTTACGTTTGTGTTAAAAGTGTCGTTACAAGCTGATACTTTTTGCAACCATCTTGATTATTTGAGTTCATATCGCTTGTGTGGCATTGTAAATTATTTTTTTCGTTTAATAACAATAATTTAAATCCATACAAGTGTTACAATATGATAACAAAAACTATTTAATTAAATATGTAATATAGCTTCTTTGCTGTTGAAGTTAAGGGAAGAGGGTCAGAGTTGGATTGAAGTTAATGAAAGGTATTATTGAAAAAAAAAATGGTACTTATTCACATCCTATCTATTCGCTATCTCTTAAAACTGCTATCAACATGAGCTCAGAAATAAATATTTATGAAATGTTCAGTATATTTTACAGAAAAAGGGAGGACAGAGACTCATTAAGAAAAAAGTCCAGTTAAATGGCGGAGGGACGGAACCGCCCATTCAAACTTTAACAGCCCTCCAAACTCTTAACTGTGGCCAACTCTTGTCGAGTTATAAATTATACTGCGTTACCGCTTCTATCCCCGGCCTCGTAATGACTTTTCCACGATCATTTTCCCACCGGCAACAGAATTCAAGGGCTGACTTACAGGATGCTTTTCCTTTTAGTTTTCTTCAACGGCACTTTTCCTTAAACGCCCATAAAATCCTAATTACACCCAGGGGCTAGTAGCTTCTGACTTCCATGACCGAAAGAATTTATGTTTCCGCAATTCATTAAAAAAGAAAAAAAAAAGAAGAAAAAAAGAGTAAATAAATAAATAGTGGTAGAGTAAAAAACATTATTAAGAAACTTACAACTTTTTACGGAGAAATTAACTGTCTCTCATTATGCCTAAAATATAATAAAAATATGAAAAATGAAAAAAATCGAGAAACAAATACAGGAGAAAATAGAAAAATGTTAAATCCGACGACTCTAAAAACAAGTTGAGCCCACGCACGCGCTGTGAATCCTTCAATGAAAGAGTACTGTTTATAAGTAAAGACGTCCTGTTCATAGGAAAGAGTTATCAACGTGTTTTGAAACATAGATATTTAATGGAAATTATTTGTTTCCATTGTAACTAAATGAAGGTATCAAGAACTAAATAGAGGATTATAAAATCAGACGTGATGGAGTATTACCCTTGCATTCCCATATTATCACAAATAAAAATGAAAACATTGTTTGTTTATTGTTGTTGTAATTGCCTCTACCCGACGGGGTCATTGGCAATGTTCTTTTTTTTTTTTTATATTCTATTATTGTATCCTATATCTTTAAGGAAACGCATAATCTTTTCCACACTTTACTCCGAATCTTGCAGAATTTCAGGTATTGACTCGTTCAACTTTAATTTTCTTCTTATTTCGTGAAAATAATTACATTCCACTAATATGTGTGAAACGGTCATAGGGGCGCCACATTTAACGCAGGTAGGCTGTACTAAGTTGTGCAGAAGGTATGCGTGGGAGAATTCGCAGTGACCAATTCTTAGGCGACAAAGGATTACTTCTTCTCTCCTCGATCTTCTACAGCTAGTTGCCCATTTTTTACATTCCTTTTTTACTTGCAGTAGTTTAGACGGGCTCCTTCTCCAGGCTTCATTCCACTGATCCAATAGTTTTGACTTTACATGCCTCACCCAATCCTCTCGGGGAATGAGGTCTATGGACTTGACCTGACTTTGATCCCCTGTACGGGCCAGTTTCGATGCACCATCTGCTTTTTCATTTCCACCAATGCCACAATGGGATGGGGCCCAGATGAAAACAATTGTTCTGCCTACCCTCTGGACGTCATAAATCAGATTAAGTATTTCGAGGATAGTGGTCTGTTCTGGTCTTTGGCTTCTTATTGCCAGTAGGACACTCATCGAGTCAGTGATGATAGCTGATTTTTGATGATTAGCTACTTTACAATGGAGCAGGGCTTCCCTTATAGCAGTTGCCTCTCCTGTGAAGACCGAACATGCTCCAGGTAGTTTATAGAGGTGTGAGTCCTTTCCTTTTATAAAAGCACATCCTACTGCCGAATCTTCATATTTCGAAGCGTCGGTATAGATTATTTCGTGGTCCCGGAATTGTTCTAAAATTTCTAAAAACATATTTTGAATTTCTAAGGGGTTTACCTGTTTTTTTTTCTCTTTGGAGAGTTTTGTATTCATGTTTATATTGTAATGGCTCCAGGGAGGTTTAGTTTTTTCTGGATATTTTTGTATGTGGACAAAGCATTTATTTAACATTTATTTAACAATAAAATTATCTAAATCACTTATAGTAAACATACTTGATTTTCACATTAATTAAAGCAGTTTATAGAGTTAAATTCATATGGTTAATGATGATTTACCAACTTTAGTTACATAATATATTTCTCAATGAAATATAAGGTGGTTTTAGATTAGATAGATAGAATAAATTAGAGGAACAGTAATCGTTCTCGGTTTCCGAAAAGGCACAAGGGACAAACATAGGAAAATTTAGTTTTCACACAACCACGAGCCATAAATGCACATTCTATCGATTTAACTTCAAAATATGTTTAAACCTTGCAAGGAGTAAAAAAACTCGACTATTGTTGAAATCAGAATTTTTTTTTTTAGGCCCTTAAAATCTAAAAATGACAAGTACTGAGTACTTTAATATTTTTCAATAGTCTTTATCTAATGGAGAATAACAAACAGAAGTAGAAAAAGCTATCTTCTGTGAAGCGTTTAAATGGCGTTTACACATTTTACAAAACACGTTTATTTCTAATCTAAGTAGATTGGTAAGTGAAGCTGTGAGTTGCGAGCACCACACCAATGTTTTTCCGCTATACGGGGTTTTCCCGGGCCATCGGGCTGAGTTTTAGTGATCTTTAGGTTACCAGGTTGCCAGGAACGTACATCGCTAATGCCACTTCGCCTCCACCAAATACAATTTTTTATCAATAATATTTGTAATTGCAATATCCTACTGATAAGAGAATTATTTATTTTAATGCATATTACTTCATTATTTGTCGAATAAAGTGAGGAACAAACAAGAAAACTTAGGAGCACCAATGTCCAGAACCTCTGTCTACTTAAAAGCTACAAAATATAAAACCGCGAGCATACAACCTACCATCCCCGGTTCGAGAATAAATCGGGCGAATTCTGGGGAAGAGTACCCATAGCACCGTCGTGGTCTAAGGCTAAAACAAGTATAGAAACCAGATTCAGGGCACATAAATTATTAATGTAGGAGAGGCACAACTGGAAGCAAAATCCTCCTCTCTTCGAATATTGAACAGCCCCTCGCCCTGTCACCCAACTTCCTAGTACGGCCGATTAACCTTCAATCTATTGAATCAAAATCATCTCAATAAATTAATAAATATAGCGCTGAGAGTTTTTAAATAATGATCTCAAATTTGAATCCCATCCAAATATTTTGTTACACATCATGAGAAGGATAAGTAACATAGGTGAAAAAGAGTGCAAACAAAACATGTCTATGTAAACATAATTTAAAATATGAAATAATGAATTTATATTTTGCTGAAGGTAAGACGATAGTGAAAGCAATTTTTTAAAAATTATTTTTTAAAGAAAGCAACCTTTCCATCTATTCCCAAACATGTAATTAATTAAAATTGAAGATGTAAATTTTATTAATTTATTAAGTCCCGCATCTCCGTCCGGTTAGATAAATTTAATTACAAAAATCGTAATAAATTCGAATACAAAATATTTCAGTGAAACATTCAAACTTCAAAAAAATTATATGAAATCCGTCCTACCAACAAGCAAAGTAGAAACAACATTACCTACTTGTTTATTTTCACTTATGTGAGGATTATTAACATTTAATACAATTCTTCTGTGGTTCTGGATCTTTTTTATTGTTTATTGACAGAAGAATGTTAATTATTATTTATGTAACTTACATAAAGTTTTTTGACAAGCAGATGATTGAGGAGTCTTAAAAATGTACTATAGTATTACACAAATATTTCTGGAAGATGTGGGAGAAGCCCGAAACCTTGGGTAAATACAGAAATTACAGAAAATATGGAAGAGATTCCTTCTTTTTAAAAAAAACATTACCTAAATTATAAATATTTTATATTATGCTTAAGGCAACTTATACAAAAAGTTTTTCATTAGAACAGAATAATAATACATGATTTCCCTAAGAAAGAAAAATAAATAAAAATTTGAAAAATAAAATTATATGATGAATTCGGTCGAGGAACAATTAGTCAACTCTAATACCTAATTACTCATAAGACCTATTTAGTTCGTTTTATTGATGTAATAAGCAGCCAATATTTTGGTATATTTGACGAAATTACAATGATTGATAATGAAAACCTGACTTTATAACAATACTGTTCAAACTTTAAAGTAGTGCTCTGATAATCAGGAAAATTTGACCTAACCACTTATCCACTAGGATGGCATAAATAAAGGCACACATTTTAACTGCAGGCAAGAAAGTACAGTACAATCTTGATAATCCGGCGGTTGGTTACTCCGGCACGTTCGGTAATCCGGCGCTATGGGGGCCACTCAAAAGAAGAGAAACTTGATCGCATGACCACAAATTTAAGTCCTCTACATGCCCCCTAACACGAAACCTCTTGCAGCCCATGGATCAAAATTTAATCCAGCAAATAAAAATTAATTACAAAAAATCAAAAGATCTGGCCAATACACTGGCCATGTTTGAACTATAAAGACGTGATTGGCGATCACGACAAAGGTACCTTTACAAGCTCAACTCTACAATGGTCTTCAGAATGTTTACATGAGTTTTCCAATAAATGTGAACTGAGCGTTACCCTATCAAATGAGGATATCAAAAAGAACGGCTTAAAAGCACGAAGAAAAAATTCAATCCCTACTGACGACTAAATCCTAGCCAAATTTGCTCCACGGATGAATAGAAGATATCTATGACCAGGATGTTTCAACTCACCGTACTGTAACCAACAAAGACGCATTCAATGTCTGCACAAAATGGTTAAAAGTTCAAAAGGTTGAAACAGTGCGTTTTCAATAAAATGTTTAAGGCAAAAAAGCAAAAAAAATAATTAATGATTACTTTTTATAATAGTTTATTTAATATGAACGTATTCTTCATATGTACCTAGTATTTTGTTTTATATGTAGAAAAGTACAAATATAAATATTATACTATAGTAAAAAATGTTACAATATTACATTTTAATACTTTTTTATTTTCCTTCCGATAATTCGGAAATTATTGATAATTCGGCGGTTGTCTGGTCCCATACGTGTCGGATTACCAAGATTATACTGTACTAGGAAAGACTGAAACCTAACGCTAAAAATATATATATTTAAGATATGCCGGTATCTCAAACTGTCGTCCAAAAACTTCAAAAAATCGATAAAAATTATATAACACATCCCTAGATATTCATTCATAAGGTAAACAAGATACGCTAAACCTCGGCTATGACGAAGCTAATGAAACAAGACAGAAAGTTCCTGAGGAGGAGTAACCAAGAGATATTAAGCTGCTCTGATAACGAAGTTGTTGAGCTCTCGGCTCCAGGAGCTCAGGAATTCCTCCCTTTAGTTAGGGAACGAAGGTATCTCGTATATCCTTGGCAGTTCACCACCCGTGAATTCTTTCAACTCAATCGATATTTCGGCTAGCTGCGACGAGCATCTTAAGCAGGATGATAGGCCCGGTAAATGGAAAATAGGGAGGAATTTGATGTTTCTCTCTCCGATCGGGAAATGACGAGAACGATGATGATAAAGTCGATAGAGCTTGAGACGTTCCGCAAAAAATAAAACAACTTTTCTTATTAAAAACGCTAAAATATTTTGAGGATATCATTGGGAAGTTAAAACTTTCATATGCCGAAAAATGAAACCTGAAGAGGTTACCACGATTCAGGTCTCGCAAGGACAGGAAAGGAAATCTCAAACCAAGTATCTGATCTTAGACAAAAACATCTGTAAGTGATGAAGTATCTTTGGAACTGATTAACTGGAATATTCCCATAACCAGGAGATGGATATATTCCAGCAAATGGTCTTGAGGCGGCCATATTTTTCCCCAACTCAGAAATTTCCAGCAAGTACTTAACTGAAAGGGAGTGCTAAGATTAATTTACATACATAACATAATAACAGGCTGAAATTGTAATCGAACCAACAACCTTAAGAAGAAAAACTATGGGTCCAACTCCTTAACGGGTTAGTATGAGCCATTATGTTCTCCTGGTCATGAATTTGTCAAACGGTTAATATCCTAACGTGAAACAAAAAACAAAACATATGGTTTACGATGGTTCTAGACTTGTTGTTGGAACAAACTGACATAGTACCTGATTGTGACTACGATGTTCGAGTACCATCAACTCTTGCCTAGAACATTCCAATCTGTTCTTTTTACGACTAGCGACTGGAGAGTTAGTCTTCTGTGTTCTGAAGCTCAAGTCATAAGGTTATTTCTGTGTTGTTGTTTAGTTACAAAGTGTTTCTTTTTGGAATCTATTTAATCATTTGTGTTTTCATAGTTTATGTGGCATAATAATGGCATAATCTTAGTTTCGTTCAACAAAAATTTGTTTAACCCACATAATTGTAACATTATTACATGTATTGTAGAAAGCTTGAGAATATGTATTTCAATTTTACAATGATACCTTATCATTTTCACTTTTTTATATTTCTCATTGATTTCTTATAAGAATAAACGATACTAACAAGAATCCACCTGTCGTTGAATGTTTAAACCAACTTATATCTGCGAGAGGCTTCAGCAATGGGATAAATAGAATGGATAAGCAAAAGCGTTACCTTAAAAACTGTGACTCTGCACTAAATTATTATCATTCTTTCATTAATCATTTCTTCTTTCCTCATTCATTCAATCATTCATTCTTTCATCATTCCTTTAATTAATACTTGTCATGTTTAGGCGTATAGTAAACAAAAATCTACATCGGAATGCTTAAAAGTGACAATTTTTACATATTTAAAAAATGAAATAAAACACGTAATAGAAGCTCATGAAACGCGCCTCAAATACTGCGCGTATCCATCCAACTTCTTAATCCTTACTCAATCTTCCCTACCTATAGTAGTAGCAGTAGAGTAGCTAATATTAACTCTTCAGGAATTAACAATTTTACATGCCGCAACGGTATCAGTTCACGCGATTCACAGCATCCTCAATTTTTCTTCTACCGGACATAGAACATCGGGCTGCATATTTTAGGCATTATTTCATTATCATGGAAGAAAAATGGAAATTTTAAAGGAACAGTCCGGAATTTTTTGCTTATTTTTATCAGCCCAGAAATTATAATATTTTTTAATTATAAAATATAATAGAGCAACTTTTTTTATTATGTTACAATTAGTATTATAAAGAATTTTGGCAGGAATATTAAAATAAATGATTAACAAACACACACCAAAATAAATTTGAATGTGGGTTTATTAAACGGATCATAAATCCTCATAAGGCGGATTTTATCCGCAAAACTGAACACAGCCACAGGTACTATATTCGTCCAGTTGGATGTTCTCTTGCTAAAAGCTTTTATCACTGATTTAAATAATAATACAGTAAAATAGTATAAAAAGAGGGAGAACAAAAAAGGGGAGGAAAAAAGCAATTTCATGCATTTGTGAGCGCTTCCAGAGCCATCCTCTATAAATATTGATTTTGGATTTATTATCGACCTAAAAACTCTCGTGATTTATATCCTCCATTTGGTGGATATTACATAGTCCTTCTCATGGCAATAAATTTAACATAAATTACTAAAATATGAAATTATAGTTCATTAAAAAAATAGTTTAAAATAGAACAATTTTACTAAATAAGTTCAAAAAGAAGTAGAATTTCAGATTATTGATGTAGAATTTTTCTGCCTTTTAAGTCTCGTAAATAATCCATATATATTTTATTAAATAACAACATTAACACAAATATAAACTTCAGTAACAAAACATGTGAAAGTTAAATTTCCTTTCAGATAATGTAATTGGAAGTCCTCAGAGTACGTTAAATAAATCATTGATGTAGTTTTAAAAGTTTCAATGTTATGAGCCAATAATTGAATGTACCTACTTCGAGGAATGCGAATTAAATCGACTAACTCTATCATGTGGCGCAATCAACTTTTTTGTGGCTGAAGTTTATCGGTAAAAAATACAAAAAAACATCTCTCAAACGAACTTTTTTTGAAAATTTTAATTTCTTTTGAACTGTACATTTGATTCCGTTTGTTTGGACACAGAGAACTGAATCCCAAATAATAAACTTTTAGATAACTAAATTCCATTCCACTTTTTTTTTTCTCACAAATTGGAGGCAATTATTTAACCGATCTCATTAGAAACTTAAACTTCATTTGCAATATTTTAATTTTTACAAAATTTAGAGGTTTTCATGAAATTATCTTATCTTTGTTTCTATTAAAAATTACTCACATTTAACGTTCGGTGCGATTAAGTAAGTAAAATAATTTTTTTTTTTTTAAAAATAATAGGCAGCCAAGCATGCACAAATGCCAGGCAGTTTCTGCTAAATGATTCAAATTTTTCTTCGGTAGCTATTTCCAAACTCGGGACTAAACTTTTAACATGGCACTTGAATGGAGCCCATACAAGGCTAATGCAGCGCACTCGAAAACAGGGACTTGAGGAGAAATGTGTTGGGGGGGGCCCCCTATACAGATCCCATTGAGGAGAATCTAACTCCGCGATAAATTACTAAAAGCCTTTCTAGATGAAAGTAACCTTCCCCCGCCCAAAGAGAATATCAGAACAGCCCCGTCTCATTGCTTCCTTTTATATTTCCCAAAGTATCATTTTAACTTTTCATCCAATTTTCCTTCAATTTTTTTTTTAAGTTTTTTTTCACGGGGTATTGAAATTGAAAGTGAATGATGAAATGAATAAAATGCAAATATCTCTTTTTACTTAACTGGAATAAATGAATACACACAAAACAAGGGAAAAAAAATCTCTTCAGGAGTAGTTCAAGTTTCACTACTCTATGTTTCAAATATAAAATGATAAAATTTAACTAAATGTGTACAAACAAATATGAAAAAATTTAAAAATGATTAAATATAAAAGCCCTGACTTTATTAGTATTTATAAAACTAAAAAAAAAATTTGATCTAATTTTTTCATAGCTACATATCTTAAATATTTTAAGTGAAGAGGGTTTTATTACGAGCGTCACGTCAAACCTCATCACCCAATCAGAAATATTATGATAATATTGCAAATGAATCTTGGATGCTCGTTTGAATTCTCTTCATTTCAAAGACTATAGAAATATGTCTGTCAGTAGTGATGATGCATTTTAGAATTCCACAACAAAAAAAACACAAATACTGTAGCTATGCAATAAAAATTAAAATAGTGCCGCAAAAAAGGCACGTGCTAGTTAAGTTCCATGTTAATAACGGTTAACATAGTCATAGTCGTCCGATTAGCCCTAGTAGCATAAAAATGAACGTTAAACAACCAAACAAACAACTCATAGTTCAGCTACGATAAGGAAGGTGTTAAGCTACTGAGGTGAATTTAACAGGCCACTGATAATATTTAAAATTTCTTTTTTGAACTCGATTTTAGAATACAAATCTCTCGAATTGGTGAAATCATCTTTGACTTCCTCATTATCGGTTCGTAATGTTTAATTCCACTTGTATATGATGAAACGTACTGGTGGCATCGCATTTGATACATGAAGGATGTCCAAGATCGTTAGGAGAGAATGACCTATTCCGGGCAATTTCTTACTAGCTATTAAATTCTAATCTTCTAGATTTTCTGCTGGCAGTTATTCATTCCTAGCATTCTGTCTTGTCGCGGTAGTGTACAAGTGTACCTTCTCCAGTTTCGTTTCACTGATATTTGGGATAATACTAGCCTCACCCAAACTTATCGTAGAGTAAAACCAATGGATAATTATCTGACTAATGTAATTTTTTTTAACAAAATCTTTAGTATGGTAAACTGTACAGTTATAAGCACCCTTAAGACTAAATTTCAGTGGTGACATTAAAAAAGAAGGGATCTAATTGGAACTTCCTATAACTCCTCTTTATCTATCCTTATAAAGACTCAAGAGGTTTTAATGGGTCAAAAGTTCAATAGTTTCACAATATGGCAATATTTATTGTTAAAAGTGCCAAATCTAGTTTTAATTTATATTAAATCTGAATTTAATTGTGAAATATTCCCTATGGTTAGTTTGTTAAATTCTTACTTCATAGATGACTTAGAGGACCCTTCAAACATTAGACTCATGTATATCTTGTAATAAAATTAGGACTTGTTTACCTATTTCTTTAAGTTAAGGTTGGGGTGCCAATAACTGTATGGTTTACCCTATATAAAATGTGAAATGTTATATATTAATCGAAAATCATTTTATGTGAAGCTAAATTAAATGAGACGTTGAATCAAGTGTTCCTGAGCGTAATGCTTGTGAACGTCATAAAATAACTCCTTAAAGCTGTACAATAAAATTTAAAAAGTGAGGATGTTCTTAATGTTGTTCTTCTTAAGGATGTTCGTTTTATAATGTACCTTATAAAACGAACTTTATAGTTCTTCATAGATCGCAACAGTAGTTTAATTGCTTAAAACATAACAACAGAATTGATACTTTTTTAGGACTTCTACAGCAATAAATCATTAATTACAGACGCATTACTGTAGCCTATGATAGGAAGAAAATTAATATAAATGAACATTGTTTTAAACATATTTATATAATTATATTATATTGATGAGGAATCTGATTAAGCTCAGCTCGCTCTCTCAAGTTCGAAAAAGATAAATAACTGCGCTACCTTAAGATTAGAAATCGTTTACAATTGTAGGAGTAGTAAGTTTCAACAAACGGTTACAAACTATATTTTAATGAGTCCCAGCCTAACAAATGTTAAACCTCTTCAAGTCTCTTTACGTGAACATTTCATTAAGTAGACAATTCACAACAACTAACCGATTTCAACTATACCCGATTCGAGCTATACCCAATCTTGAAATTTAATAATAAAATAAAACTAATCAAGGAAAATTTTCTAGCGCCCCGAGATTGTTCAGCTACACTAAACGGAATTAAGTGTATTTCTTTCCAAAAAGTTTGATAAGATTCCAGACAAGAAGAGAACAAGGAAGCAATTTTAATTAAAAGTAACCAGTAGTTGAATTGCTTTTTCTGCAGAATATCTGAAATGGCCAAGTTTTTTTATTCCGCTTGGTATTGTTAAATGACGCTTTTCGACTCAACCCTATTATACAACAGAATAATAAAGGCGGTAATTCATTATATATGAAATTCTTTTAAATAAAAATGAAAGTGCTTCATGATATGAAGAGAAAAACAACGAACAATAATTTTAGGCAGAAAAAATTATCAATTGTGAAGTAAGTAATTCTTCATTCTTAATTCTACTTTTGCAGATAAAAATCTTTGCTTAACAAATTATAGTCATGTAAATAAAACTGCTTTTCATTAAATATGCTGAGAATAATTAATTTTGAGATTAACTATAAAAAGCTCCTTTTTTTTTAAGTTGACAAAGCAAAAGAAGACGGCGAAGTATACAAATGGCCCCCCGGCGTCTGTTGCTGGGAGAAACAGTAGCAGGACATTTCCGACGTCCTAACAATTCTATAAAGGGCAAGAAACAAAGAGCTCGACAACGGCCCAGAAATAAGCCCCTCAAAACTATTTTCCCTATTTCCACCAATTTCCAGGACAATAATTTTTTTTTTTTTTGTTTGGAAAATTTAGTTCGTAGACATCATCATTTCATATTAACGAGGCACGTATATAAGCATCAAAGTTTTTTATTCAATTTTTTTTTTTTTTGTAAATTGCCATATTTGAATATTTCTTGACTCATATTCGTACAAAATGAAGTGGTAGAAATTTTCCGAAAAAAAAAAAAAAAATTAAAAAGGCTTTCATGAAAAATGACGAAATCGGAGTTAGTTATTTTGTCAACACTAAATTTCATATATATTTCGTCCATTGCAATTGCTCATGGCAGTCAAATAGCAAAGCAAAGTTTGGTTTCAAAAACATCGCCGGGTCATCTACACGTACTACTGTTAATATTTTTTAGCCACAAATACCGTTAAAACAGAAAAATGTAGTTTTATTTCGTAACTCCTGCTTATAAAGTACCTATTCATATGTTTCAGTCTTACATTGGTTCTGGTTAGCTAAAACGTTTATGTTGTAACTTTCATCGTATACCGCTACCACCACAATGATGTGGTCCGATTTATGAAAGTCGGAAGATCTTTTCTTCTCTGCAAGTAAGGTTGCAGTATCCCATTGTGTGATTCTGATTCCTACGATAACGTCGGAGAAACATATCATACATCCAAAAATGTATAAACCTTCCAACTTTGAATCCTTAATCTCCAACTGCATACCAGAGACCGAACAAGCGGAACACATTGAATGGATGATAAGAGGTTACGGCATGAGCGACATCGGATATGTAAAAAAGGAACGTCGTGGGAGACCTCAGGATCAATATGGCGCATAATTCCAGTAGGGGCGACCGTTTGATAAAACCAACAGGACCAGGGTGGCCATCCCAAACCCATCCGTTCCGGGCATTGTCTACGCCTTCCCAGGGATTCAATATTCCACGGCCAGGTGCCTGATTGAATTTAACGCCTCTCCTTCTGTTTGCTTTGTGACCGGACCAATAGGCAAACGAGGTGCGTCACGGTAGCACCTTGTGTTCAGTCGACGTCAGCATTTTTTGGGGTGATGTACAATACCGGCTGCGGGTTGGCCCTGGATGTAATGGACCACATCCTTTCAAAGCATGCTGAGGTGGAGGTGATGGCGAAGTGAAATATGGCCGTATGAGGTTGACGCTCTTGCTAGTTATCTGAGTGTAAGCGGAATATGACAGATTTGACCGAAATCATTTCCGTCAAATCTGTCATATTTGACGGAAATAATTTCCCAAAATCAAAATTTAGGTATCTGAATGTCATAAACGTATCTAATTTGGGTAATATCTTTAAAAGAAATACTGAATTTACCTGTGAGTGGCTTGAACATACATTAGATTCCTTAGGATTATACCATATTTTCCAATAGTGTTTTCACACACATCATTCCAAGAGTGACCCAAAAGGTCCCGACTTACGATTAGAACGATGCATTAAAGAATAGCAAATTAATTCGTATCTTACTACTATGAATTTTTAGAAAAATCTTAGAAATTCGAAAAGGCAAACATTCTGAGAACTTTAAAAGTCCGTTTTGATTTACAGGCGAAAACTGTCTTCGGTAACAAATTTAACTTCGAAAAATCTATATAAATAAAGTTGAAATTCTGTTTGTTTGTTTGTTCTTTATAGAAATCCATACCGTTTGTCCTAAATTCTCCAAATTTCACTCAGTGGTTCTTTGATACCAGGTGCGAACACCTGTCCATATTAAAATTGCAAAACTTCAGCCAATCTCTTGGTATATTCTTTATTGTTAAAAAATTCGTCATGATCTCGCTTTACAATGTTTTTTTTTTACAAAATCGACCGTTTGAGTCGAAAAAACGGCCTAAAAAATCGTTTTATAGATTTTGAAGAGGACAACAAGGCCCGGTAAGACCGTCTCTAGGTAGGAGTCGAGTTCTGGGATTTTTGAACCATATGTTTTTTTTGTTTTTTTTTAACATTACAATACGTTTATTTACATGTATGGTGAATTTATTTTTTATAAATGCCTCCTAAGAAGCGAGATTCAACAGGAGTAGTGAGCTCAAAAGCTAAAAAACAACGTCAAATACGAGCAACTGAAACTCTCGACAAACATCAAAATACGATTGAACAACAGAGGCTTAGACAGGCAGAATCGCGGGAAACTGAGTCTGCCCAGCAATACGAGGCCCGCCTTGCGCCACAGAGGCTTAGGCAAGCCGATCTTTCATGGTGCGAACACCTGTCCAAATTGCATTAAAACTGCATAACTTCAGGCGATCTTCAGCTGATATTCTTTATTGTTATAAAAATCGTAATAAACTCACTTAACAATGGTTTTTTACGAAATCAACTGTTTCATTAGAAAAATGAAATTCCCCGATCAAACCGGGTTATGCAGCTTAAAGATGAAATTCTGTTAGTTTGTTTTTTCTTAATAAAAATCTATACCGTTTTTCCTAAATTCCCCAAATTTCGCTCAGTGGATCTTTCTTACTAGGTGCGAACACCTGTCCTTATTAAAATTTCGTAACTTCAGCCAATCTCTGGGTATATTCTTTATTGTTATAAAAATCGTTATGATCTCACTTAAAATTTGTTCACGTTTATTAGAAGAATGAAATTCCCCGGGTGAAACCGGGATATACAGCTAGTACTACATAAAATTAACTAGCACCAATAAAACGATAACTACAAAGCGCTTTCAACAACATGATACACTGATCGTGAAGTATTCAGCGTGTTTATCTATGGCCTTCTCGATCTCTAAAATAAACGAATTTATTTATTTATTTATTTAATTACATTTTAGGTGCCATTCGATGTTGTAGGCTAGAGGCACCAAATTCTATTTCATTTATAGATACACAAGGATTATGGTAATCGGTAATTTCACAGAGATTTGTAAATATTGATTTATTTTAGAAATTTAAATAAGTTCTTTAAACATTCTGGTTTTAATGCTTCAGCATATCCCTTTTGATGTGGTGTGTATTTCTCGCTTCTTCCAGTCCTGGGAAATCTTCAAAGATGTGTTCCACAGTTTTTTTTTTTTACTTTAATTATTAATCCGCAGCTGTCAGCAAGGTGCTGACAATCAGCGAATGAGATGGTGGTAATAGGTTATAATGTCCTTCGCAGCTGTGCCAGCCAGTTCATTTCCTTTTATTCCGACATGACTAGGGACCCAAAGAAATTTTGTACTTTTGTTTGTTCCTGAAACTTTAAGTATTATAGAGGTTATTATGGGGTTATCCTGGTACTGAAACTTTTGTATAGATTTTAGAGTTGAATAAGAATCGCTGATAATTAGAAAATTGTTGCTGTTGAAGTCATTGCTTAAACGAATTTCAAAGGTATTAACAAATTAAATAGCCTAAAAATAAAACCATAGTTCACTGTCATATTAAAATAGCTTGACGAATTAATTTATAAGCATAAAATTAATAATTTACATTACCATTAAATATATGTATGTTAGTAGATTACGTGTATATGAAATTTTACTCTTAAATTTATTAAAAGTAATTATCTTTAAGACTAAAAAAAACTAATATTAATTATATGACACTTCTGAAGGAAAGAACTTAAAAATATGTCATCTTGAAATCCTCCTTTCCGGTTAAAATTATTGACGGGTATATATATTATAGCAGAGAAGTTTTAATACAACAAACTGATGGATACCAACATGTTAAATGACCTAAAATTTAAAGAGTATTTATTTTCTATATACATATATATATATATATATATATATATATATATATATATATATATATATATATATATATTGGAAACACCTACCAATTGAATAGCGTTGTGGATTTTAAGTGACATATTTGAAAAATTATACTAGGGTATTTTTTTCAGATGGACAGGTTATTTTCTCCAAAAACATAGCTTGTTCTTTCTTGTGAACAACCAAAGTACGTTACTAAAAAAAAAAAAAAAAATGCTGAATCTGTGGCACAGATAGCAAACGGAAAACTTTAAAGCTAATTATCTTGACTCCACTCCCTTTTTTATCTTGACAGGAAGGGTAGTAAAAAATCAAAAAAACAAAACAAAAAACAACGCTGCTCTCATTCAAATTTAAAACAAAACTGTAACTGTTTAAAGTAAAATAAGGTTATTGCAACGGATAAGCGAGGGGAGAGAACCCTAACTCATCGTAGCATGGAAATTTAAGTGAGACGGCGGAAAGGCCTAAACGAGAATAAAGTTTTAGGCGGCACAGTTTGCAGGGCTGAGTTTTCTATACAAATTAAAGGAGAGCCAGGTAACCAACTCCAACCCAAACGACACATCCTACCCCTCCCCCCTACCCAATTAAACAACCAACTTCCAAAACTTCAACCCCATTCACAAATATTATTCAAACGCCAAGCTGATTTTACAATTTACAGTAACATTTAACATGAGTGTAACACATAATGGTTAATACCAAATGTTAAAATATGCTATATGGTAACATATACAAGATTCACATATAAAAATCAAAATCAATTATTAGAAATGATTATTCGCGCTCTCAAAAAAAAAAGTTATTGACCAATAAGCTGTATGTTTTACAGTCATTTTAATTATCTAAAAATAGATTAGATGATTAAAAGTTTTTTTCTAAAAGTCAAAGAGCGTTTGTTAGTTATAATGATCTGCATGTTTGATACTATCCATAACTTACTGGCTTCCATAACTTATCTACTGCTGTCTAATCATAACTATAATACACTTACATGTTTTATACTATTATACTGTAAGGTATAGTTTCTTTACAGTTCAAAGCTTTCGGTTTAGAGGCAAAAAATTTTGATTCCGTTTTTAAACAATATTTCCAAAATTATAGGTAGCTACAATTCCGTGTAACTATCTTTATAAATAAACATGAAATTCTGTTTGTTTGTTCTTTATAGAAATACATACCGTTTCTTCTAAATTCTCCAAATTTCGATGTCCCTATTAAAATTGCCTAACTTCAGCCAATCTCTGGGTATATTCTTTATTGTTATAAAAATCGTTACGATCTCGTCCTAATTATACTCCTAATTATACATGCCTCAGAGGGTAAAACTAAAACTATAGTGTATCCTAAAGTGTTAAAATAATAATCTATTAGTGCTATTTTTGTTCATAGAATTGTTCATGTTTATTAGAAAAATGAAATTCCCCGGGTGCAACCGGGATAAACAGCTAGTTATAAATAAAACAATTATGATTATAGAACTTCCCTCAAAAAAATTAAAATTAAATAAGAAATTAAGATAAACGGTAAGCGATGATGTTTCATAAGCAGGGAACCTTAATGAACTCTAAAGAAAAGAGGAACTCATTAAACCCTAAGTTTATAAAATTATGGTTTGATAAAATGGAAATAAAAATAACAGGAAAGGGAAATTGGTATGAGGTATGGATTCTGAAGCCATAAACAAATTAAACAAATTATTGTTTAGAAAATCAACTTAATCTAAATACAAACAAATCAAAAATAGTTGAATTTAAGAGGGGTGGGAAAAAGACAAAGATAGCTTTTTCATATAAAGGTGACGAAATCGAGTGTGTACAGTCTTATGTGTACTTGGGGGTACCAATATATAATTCGGGCATATTTTTTAAGAGTGCAAAGGATATGCGTGCAAGGGGAAATGCGGCGGCAGCGCAAGTAAGGAGGTTACTGGTGAATTCAAAAGCACAATCATGGGAAGCCATAATGAAAATATTCGATGCTATGAGCCTATCCGTTATATTGTATGGAAGCCAAATCTGGGCACTCCGTTACCTAGACTTCATTGAAACCTTCCAGTTGACCTTCTTGAAGAACATGCTTCATTTGCCATTTAACACACCAGGATATATGCTGCGATTGGAATGTGGCCGGGTTCCGATTAAGGTAAATGTCTTCAAAATCATAATCCAATGGCTTCTGAAGCTTATCGAGATGCCTAGCTACAGAATACCCAAGCGATGTTATAATAGGTTGCTTAAGATGGATTCCTCTGAACTTAATAGACCAGAATACAACTGGGTAACCCAGGTGAAGAGCATTTTCAAGGAAATAGGTGAAGAAGGTATATGGAACAGCCAGGATTGGGGAACCTTTAAGAAAAACTCTTCAAAAATAATAGCAAAGTACGCGGAGCTACAGAAGGAAAAGGACATATGCAGGATGCAGCTCTCCTCACACTCCCCAGGCTATCAAAAAATAAAAGAATTCTTTGCCCCAGAAAAGTACTTCACCTTCGAAGCAAACCTAAACATGGTCAGGGTAATTTCTCAACTAAGATTATCGGGAGGAGGAAAAATAAAACTATTCTGGAAAGGAAACAGTTATACTATTATAACAGAGGACAACTGTACAATCTGCAACCACCAGAAGCCAGAAGACATAAGGCATTTTTTGCTGGAATGCCCACTTTATAATGAAGCAAGGCTTGCTTTTATCAGCAAATATTTAAAAAACTCCAGCAGATCAGAAGAAAAGCTTCACCGTCTCCTAAAAATAGATGATAAACGCCAATTAAAGGACTTATACCTTTATGTAGTGAACGCACTGAAAGTGAGGGCCTTTGTTATATATGAATAAAGAAACATGATTCTCATAGCATTTCATTCTGATAATAATCTTCTTTTGATAATTGATTTTGATTTTGTAGATGTATATGTATATTAATGCATGTCGCAGCTCCACTATTCTTATATAAAAAAAAAAAAAAAAAAAAAAAAAAATATGTATATATATATATATTTATATATTAATGTAACATAATATATTTAAAATTTACAAGCAGGAAATTATCATTTATAATTGTATTAACATTTATCTGGTCTCTATTGTAATGTTTATATAAACAAATACAATAAATTTATCTATCTATCTATCTATCTATCTACTGGCTTCCATAACTTATCTACTGCTGTCTAATCATAACTATAATACACTTACATGTTTTATACTATTATACTGTAAGGTATAGTTTCTTTACAGTTCAAAGCTTTCGGTTTAGAGGCAAAAAATTTTGATTCCGTTTTTAAACAATATTTCCAAAATTATAGGTAGCTACAATTCCGTGTAACTATCTTTATAAATAAACATGAAATTCTGTTTGTTTGTTCTTTATAGAAATACATACCGTTTCTTCTAAATTCTCCAAATTTCGATGTCCCTATTAAAATTGCCTAACTTCAGCCAATCTCTGGGTATATTCTTTATTGTTATAAAAATCGTTACGATCTCGTCCTAATTATACTCCTAATTATACATGCCCCAGAGGGTAAAACTAAAACTATAGTGTATCCTAAAGTGTTAAAATAATAATCTATTAGTGCTATTTTTGTTCATAGAATTGTTCATGTTTATTAGAAAAATGAAATTCCCCGGGTGCAACCGGGATAAACAGCTAGTTATAAATAAAACAATTATGATTATAGAACTTCCCTCAAAAAAATTAAAATTAAATAAGAAATTAAGATAAACGGTAAGCGATGATGTTTCATAAGCAGGGAACCTTAATGAACTCTAAAGAAAAGAGGAACTCATTAAAGGGTTCATTAAACCCTAAGTTTATAAAATTATGGTTTGATAAAATGGAAATAAAAATAACAGGAAAGGGAAATTGGTATGAGGTATGGATTCTGAAGCCATAAACAAACCGAAACCAAGGGACAGAATGTCAGGTCGACCTCGTTCATTAAGGTTGCAATCATCTCCTCCCTAACAATCTTCTATGGTAGGCGGCAAGCTATCTCAATGAAATAATTCCCATTCAACCTTTGATTAAAATACTGAGTAACGACATCTGGCACTTCCGAATTGCTGTAAAAATACTCGTAAATAACTATACCCGAAAATGATTACACACATGTTTTAGCTCCATCATCTTATAATATAAAAGAAAGAAATAAGCTAAGAATAACAATGCCTACCTATTTTATTTATAAAGTATTTGTGATTTTTTTTCCTAGGTTTCGGGATTCTGCGTCATCATCAGGATCACATTATGATTATGATATTAAATCGCAAGAAAAACAAACTCTATAATAGTATTTTTTAAATCTTACTAAATGCCAAAGAAAAATGAATGTCACACTTAAAATCCTTCTGATAATGTGACTTATCATTTTTATTTTTTTAGAATAGAACTCTTTATTTGATAGTATTACATTCTTTTTAAGTCGAAACTATGGTAATATTGAAGACTGAACACATCCCACTCTATTTACAAATAATATAAATAAATAAAAATGTCACAAAATTTAAAATCATGTAATAATGTTTTATAAATATGATAATGTTTAAAAACGTAACATCATCAACACGATAAAAAAATATTATGAACATAAATGATTGTCTTATAATCAATCTAAAAATATTATAATTATTGTTACATTGTTATTATTATGTAAGTGTCGATGGTTGGCCGTTAGCAAAAAGTTGAAATAAATAAATCAGTCCCTTCAAATATATTTCAGAGATGTTCAAGTCTCTTTTCGGACCTCTGTCAGCGCTGACGATGGCCATCAAACTCTGTTACATCAAAACGAAGCACATAAACAAATAAATTATTATTTCATCAAGGTATAAAAGATACGTTTTACTACTTATTATTTACACCTCAATCACCTGAAGCTTTATCGGTATAAACAGACAAGATTTGCGAAGGAAGAAGATTTATTACTGTTAATTTTATGTGGTTATAATCTCATAAATATTAAAAACTAAAAAGGAACTGAGGGTTTAAATAGATTGTTTTCAAAGAAAGATTATATATCTATTTTTCTCTTACTTTTTTTTTTTTTTTTTGCGAAAAACTAATTGCCCATAAAAGTATATTAAATAAGAGGGATTTGCGGGGAGGGGGAGAAAAACCTAGTGAGCCGTTGATCCGAGTGGTTGGTTTTAACAAAAAATAATTGGGGCAGGGAAGGCTGTCGGTGACGTGGAGTTTTTGCCCCTGCAGGACCTATCCCCTAATCTTTGCCTCATTCTATCCTCACTAAACCTCAGGCAAAATGTCTGTCCCACCGTTTGCACCATACACTGTTAAGGAATCACCATCATTCGACACCTTGATGAATTATCAGTGAGGTTTCATGTCTAAACTACAAAAATATGAATATTGAATTGATAAGTGCTACCTTGTTCAATAAGCAACTACTATAAGGTATTCGGTTAAGTTCGAATGTAAGAATTCGACAAAGAAATCATTAAAAATCTGCGCGATATTTATTCAGTTTTCATTAGAGAGATACCTGATCATTAGAGCAACGAAGCCTGGCTAAACAAACATAAATAAAATTGTCGGGGCCATAAGTTTGTTATATCTAAACACGATAGACTGACTTGATGTTCTTACAAAATGTTCCATATCAGGAGAGCGTTTGCATGTACTATTTATGTTCCAAATGAAAAAAACAATTATATGTAGAATAAGAAAAGAATTACATATATTTTACATTGGTTTTGTCCACTATTTCAATGCAAAATTATTCTTTTCTTCAATCGCCACAAAATGAAAAATATATCACGATTTTGTAGCCGAGAGAAATTTCCCGTATAATTCCCATACGAAAGACACACAAGTGCTCTCAGGTAATATTGATTTATTCCTTACCAAGAAACTGGTTTCCTCAATAATCTGATAAACGATATTAGTTAAAAGTTCAAGTTCAAATTGATAAAATATTTATAAAGGAAATTCAGGCCGCGACCTTAACTTTGATCAATAGATTCACTAATATTTTATAGTTATCGATCGACTTTACCAGAGTTAGGATTGTACAACTAAATAGCTGTAATAATAAAAAAAAAAGAAAAAAATTAAATAAATAAAATGGAAGGAAAAATAAAAGGCAGTTTATTACCCATCCTCCTGACAAGAGTAAACTTCCGTTCGTGCCTGGCTTCATTCCAATTTTTTTCAAAAACAATTCGCTCTCCTCTTATAAACAGTTTATTTCACAGCCGCACAATTTTCTTATTGTTTTTGTTTAGTACGGTTGTTTTTACTGACTATCAAACTGTCAGTTGGAATGATATGAGTAACATAAAAGGATTTTTTTTTTTTTTGTTAAGTGTTAACAAACGGTGGTTATCGCACAGCCATTTTTAGTATAATATATATGTGTGTATATATATATATATATATATATATATATATATATATATCTATATATATAAGAGGCTTTGTCCTGACTGACAGAATCAACGCAGAGCAAAAACTACTAATGATAGAAACTTGAAGTTCGGAATTTAGATTTTAAGCGCGATGTAGGTAACCACTAAGAAAGGAATTTCAAAAATGTAACCCCTAAGGGGCTTAAATGGCGAAATTGTCGTTTAAATCTAACGGAAATCTATTGTTGAGATTTTAAACCATATGATTTTTATTTGAATATCGATTTAACGTTACAATAGTATTAAAATAGACATTCACATAAAATATGGCTACTGATTATTTAAATATTAGTGGTAATCAAATTATGCACGCTGTGATTCCCATTATTGGGGATGGTGCGTGTTTATTTCGATCTCTTCTCCATATATATAAGAGGCTTTGTCCTGACTAACAGAATCAACGCAGAGCAAAAACTACTTATGATAGAAACTTGAAGTTCGGAATTTAGATTTTAAAAGCGATGTAGGTAACCACTAAGAAAGGAATATCAAAAATGTAACCCCTAAGGGGTTTAAATGGCGAAATTGTCGTTTAACTCTAACGGACATCTATTTTCGAACTTCGAGAAAATATATCTGATTAGTACTCATTTTAAAGAATTTGATACGACGAGTTTAACAAGAAAGGCCCTGTTGGGCGTCGAAAACCATGTTTTCGCAGGCTTGGACTGCGTGGCGTTCATTGGCGAGTGGCCACCCGAATAGAGTGGTCACCCTTCCAAGTACTAAACACGCTCGACTTTGCTTAACTTTGATTACCTATTGCAAGCGCCTTCGTCCATTCGGCCATCCCGGCCCCAGGGGTATGTATATATATATAATAGGTACAACTTCAATATCGTTTAAAGTTAAAATGATCGCGTTAGTTTATGAATACTAAACATAAAGGGGATAACCTGTGGTGTGGTAAGCATGGCAACCTACAATACTTAAGGTCGCGGGGTCGCTATCCCGAGGTGGCCCTAGGATATTTTAATGGGCGTAAAAATCCTTTGCTATGCTGTCCCTCGGATGGGAGGTAAAATGGAGGTCCCGAGCCTGTACGATGTCAGGTACACGTTAAAGATTCCTATCTTAGTTATACCTGGATAGGAAAAATTTAGGACTCCCACTGTAGCATCGTCTGATTAGCCTTAGCAGCATAAAGGGACGCTAAACAAACAAACTAAAACATAACATATTCGCTCGTTGTGTATGCAGTGACGCTAGTTCCAATTAACTGGAATCTTGTCATATTTCCATCAGGTCACTTTAGCAAATTAATATTTCATCGGGGAATCCTTTACCGATTCTGTCTAATGCCGTTAACGATAGTAATTAACTATTAAAAATTAACGATAGTAAACGTCTTGTCTAATGTCGTTAACGATTTTTTGTGCTATCATTTTCAAGCTTTTAAATCCGCAGCAGTGGGATATTATCAGCGTTCCAACCATACTCCTTGCTAACACATTTTCAGTAACTACTCCTCCTTCGCTCCAGAATTTGTTTAGATGTAAACAGTCGGTATCGTTACAAGACAAAAATGGAGGAGAAACGGGATAGAAAAGAAGCTGAGACAGGTCCTGAATTAATTGTCCCGAAAGACTTAATCGGTGTGGAACGACATCCCTAGGAGCCGACGACGGGAGAGGAAATTAAGGTAAAAATAAAGAAAGGTACCGAAGAGGAAGTGGAATGAGCAAACATCCTCTGATGAGCCTTGAGTCCGATCGAAGGCAGTGAAAATCAATCTAGCACGGCTCCTGTTTACACGGCGGCCTAAACTGGGTCTGCCCATCTCACTTTGTGGCTTCCCTGCACCAGCTATCTCCTCTGCGGGTATATCCTCCTTCATCGTGCGATGGATATACCCTACTACCATTCAAAGAATAGCCAGAAGTTCAATATGTTATCTTTTCTGAACACTTTCGACAGTATCCAAGGGAACTGTAGAGAAGACGTGTACTGTTTTCTAGGTAGTTGAACCGTTCAGAGGAAGAAAGTTTAAACATTCTTTTAACCTATTCAGAAAATTTTGAGTTAAAACCTCCTTAAAATATTGAAACCCATTAACACAGAGACTTAACTCCAACCAAAAATTGGTTTTCATTATTTATATGGCACATTATAATATTTTAATTATCTAAAACGAAATCTGATACCATGAAATCATGAATAGAGAGGAAATTTGTTTTCTTAAAAAAAGTGAGTTAAGGCCTACTTCCTCCAAAGGATTCAATTTTAAGTTATTGTCCAGATTTTGGGTTTTTATATTAAGAAGCATTTCCTCTCAAGGAAAAAACGTTTTTTTTTTTACTAGTTTCGTCAAAAAGATGCACGTCCATTATTATGCTAAATGTTTACTGCATTACGTTATAGTTACATTATGCTTGGAAGTACAAAGAACTATTTTATTTGTGTTCGGGTCATTCTCCTAATACATACAAATTTATGTCGCAATGAGATTACACTATTTGTGTGAAATTGCTAATAATTCAATTGCATCCACTGGTTAATAGAAAAGCTCAGCTTGTTGTTCAAGAATTTTTATCTCATTAACATTTTGTTTATAGGACTAAATTTAAAATTAGAATGTCAATATCTATCTCCCTCACCTAACCCAAAGCCCAGGTTGCTGACTTTGATGGCGGAAAAAAGATATATATTCTTCTATTTATAACCTAGTTTTGTTTCCATACTTGTTAGAAGGTCTTAATTATTTGGTTTTACGGTATATTGCTATTTTCGTATTACAGAAAAAAGTTATGATCCATAATCTTCCTGTCCCATAGATGCAACCTATCTCCCTCACATTGTTTTGAAATCGGGCCTCAATACTTTGGAAACTTTTATATTATTATAATTCATTGCTGGCAATATTGTAACAGATTCCCGTCTCAACAAGGATAACCTTTTTCACATAAGTTGCTCTAGTTTCCTTGTGAGGGTGTTTTTATCGGTTAAAACAGTGAGTGTCGTTACATCTCCTATCTCCCTCACCCACTGCTATTTCCTAAAAGGTGAGTTTGATTCACGTTATATTACAGTTAATTTGTAGGTTTACAAGGGATTTCAATAGCACATAAATGTTGTCCATAAAAGACTGACATGGAATGGTCTACTTTAATATAACCTCAAAAACCTATCTCCCTCACATCTATCACCATCACTCATGTGGAATGAGGGAGATAGACTTTAAGTGAGGGAAATAGGAACTAGGTGATGTTTGAGTTTAGTAGAACCTGAACTCTAAAATTATTTAACTATTTAAGTGAAATTGATTTTCAGGTTTGTTTTGAGCACTTTTAAATAATATTTAGATATTACAAAGATTTAATTAGTTGACACGTATTTGTTTTGTTTGTTTGTTTAACGTCCCTTTATGAAACTAAGGCTAAACGGACGATGCTACAGTGGGAGTCCTAAATTTTGCATATCGAGGTATAATTAAGATAGGGATCTTTAACGAGTACCGGACATCGCACAGGCTCGTGTCCACTATTTACGTCCTATCCGAGGGACGCTTTTCGCTTACAACTCGCAAACGAAGGAATTAATCGAAAAATGTATATGACCGAAAATGTTCTCCTTGAAAACCTGAAAAGATTGACACCATTTAGAAACCTCCACGACTATTTTCTCGCAAAAACCGCGGTTTTGCGCCTGTAACTCGCAATCGAAGGCGAAATGAGTGATTTGTATATTTTTCCGGGGTAGCGGTTAAGGAGAGCTTTAAAATGATGCCTAATTCATGAAATTTAAATAAGTTAATAAGGAAGTTCTGGCGTACCGACAAAAAAAAGGCCTTGAGAAATAATATATATATAAGGTTCTATGAAGGCATTTTTTGTAAACACCATTGGGAGCCTACCTTCTAACAATTTGTGGAAAAAAATCATTGGACAATGTAATTTTTTCGCATTGAAATTAGAACTATGAAATTTGAATGAAATGGGAAAATGACCGATTCCCTTTATTCTTTACAAGCAATTCATTTGTCTTATTGTTTTTTAGTTCGTAATGTGCAGCCAACACCACGGCTTCTGCCATTGTCGTAGACGTTTCGTTTACTTATCATTGAAGGGTTACGTGGGTGAATGGTGATAAATATGATGCATGTTTTTTTTTTTTTAACTGAAAGAACCTCTTCCATATTTAGTTTTTTATAATTTATTGTTCGCCGACATATGCCATACGTCATATGAGGCGTTTGGTTTCTAAAGCAACAATTTTTCAGGACTGATCAAAAAAGAATCAATTGGAACCGCTTTAGATAAGAAATGAATTTTTTCAGTATTGATTTTCGAAGGATCTAGACGTTTTTGAAACAAACGCGTCCAACACATTTTTTTTAACATTAAAAACTTGAAAAAAATGGATGTAACCAGTTTTGAAACCAAACGCCTCACATATTACATATGTTTTATAGCATAAAAAAGACTATGATGATGGTTGTAGAAAATTCAAGAATGTAATTCCAGATGTAATCTTTTGTAGGTGTGACCAAAAACTCGAAACGTCGAAGAACAATAAATTATAAGAAAATAAATATGAAAGAAGTTCCTTCATTTAAAGAAAAAAAAAAACTATAAGTTACTTCAATACAAGTAACTCTTTCTCACATCCTTTGAACATAAAATAAGTAGAAAATATAATATATCTGAGGTGTTAAAGTGCATTATGATAATCATTTAATTTTTACTAAGCAGACAGGATTAATGTGAAACTTTTTCATTAATTTCTAATTTCCACTTACAAAAACTCAAGATGTGATTCTAATAGAATTGATAGAGGTGCCCATTGACGCATATCTTGTAGTGGATAGAGGATGTTTGCTTGAACCTCTAATGTATAATGTATACAATAAATAAACAATAAATAAAATAAATGTAAATGTGTATAAATGTAACAATAAATACAACTTATTCTTTTATTGTTTAAGATTTCAATCGAGTCCTCAACCATTTATATATAACCAACTTTATGTGAAAACGTTTCGATTTCTGGAAATTAGTGCAAGATATGAAAATCAATAATGCAATTAATTAATGCTGATTATAAATACTGGTATTAATGAAAAATGCTATTAACAAATTTTTGATAAATATTTATTTATTCTATTAATACCTTTAAAGTTTTAAATCTATTATATTATATGAAATATATCATTCATTTAAGGTAAAATCGACTGATTAATTAAAAAAACTTAATGAATGTAGGTAATCGCAGTAATAGGCAATAGTTATTGAGTCCTCACTGGTCCGTATCTGATATTAAGGAGTTAACAGTCATTATCTACAATTTAAACCCTTGTTAACTTAACATGAGGGTGCCACGTCATCCTCTTTTATGAATGAGAATTAAGAAAAAAAAATGTTCCTATTACTATGAATCCTAATGATTACTGAAATATTCATTTTTAAAATCCAAATAATTTCAAATTCTTGAGGTAGGTCCCAAAAAAAAACCTTTAGTTCGGGTTCGTACAGTCCTATATCCCATTATTGAATATTAATTGAAGTTTCAGAAGACTCTGATGAATTCTCCTTAAAATATCCAATAAAATCAGAATATAATTGTATGTGAATAAAGTAATAATATTTTAAAAAATTGTAGTAATTAAAGCTAAATTTTTGTCGTATCACATTATATATTGAATATTTTTGGAGAAAATATAGTTTGAAAAATAATTTAAATTCAATAAACGTAACAATGGCACGGAGGGGACAAAATGTTGAAAATACAAGTTTTTAATGAATAAGTAAAAATATTAATGGTGACCTTAGGCCTGGATATTAACATTAAATATATTCAATTGGGCCAAATGGTTAAAAAGTAAGAAGTAATTTATTTCAAGTCTTTCTCAGGTCAAATCCAACGATGAAATTTGACACGATCCAGGCGAACAAAAAAAAATTAAAAATATAGCTTTATGTAATACAAATACTAAATTATAATGAAAGACATATTAGAATATCATTAAAAATTATTTTCAGATTAATTTAGAACTTGATTCCAGAAAAAAATTGTTGTATTTTTTATATTTAAAACCATATCATAATATGACCGCCATTTGATACTTTATTACTATTTTCTGAATCTAAAAATATAAAATCTTGGTATGAGTTAAGAAACTGTGTACATTAATCGTACTATATTAAAAAAATATTAAAAATGATTAGCTAACAAGCACAAAAGTTAGTTTTTTTTCCTTTTCTTCAAATGTTGGTATTTTCCACTAAATAAAATCTTGTAAGTAAGTAATAAGATTAAAAAAAATGTGATGCCTTATTTGAAAATTAGGTATTGGGAAAGTTACGCGATATCAATTCATAGACCGTGAGTTAATAGAGAAAAAACCAAAGTAATTTTTAGTAGTTACCTCTTTTTTTCCGTTTTATATAAAATACGCAGAAAATAAAAAGTAATAATTTGTCCCTTGGAACATAAAATAGAAGCACTAGAAAAAAAAATAAAGATAAAGAAGAAAATATAAAAAATAATACTTCACACTGCCACTGGCGTGTGACATCAGGACGCGAAAAACAAAAAGAAAAAATACGGGTTTTACCATTTATTTCTGGTTAAATTTAGCGCATAATTACAGGCCCGAAAAATAAAAATAAAAAAGGATGTAGAAACTAGTAAAATTTAAAATAAGAAGAGGCAGTAGGGGAAAGGGGCGAGGGGGGGGGAGGTTAAAGCTCCGGAGGAAAAGTATTAGATGCCGGAAAAGCCTTTATTTACGTCACGCCCTTGCCCTGTTTAAAATTAAAGCCGAAGGGAGCGCTGCTGGAGCAAGCCGTTTTATCCCTTTAAAATTGCCGCCATTTGCATACAAGCCCTTGTAGTTTACTGCCCTCATTCCCTTCATTAAACTCTTTCAAATGTTTATAAAAGCTACAAGTTGAGGAATATGCTGAGCGTCGTCTAGCAGCGCGGGCGGTGATGGGGAGAGCACGTACGATACCGTCCTAACTTACCAAGTCTACGTTACTGTCCGCAAATAAGAGACTGTCACGAATGAGACAATTTCTTAAAACGGAATTTATTCTTACTCAGTAGAAATAATTTTTGAGTTTTATATACCTTATGTCTATTGTTTAATGTTTTCTAGCTAATAATTTAAAAAAAAATAAAAAATAAAAAGATCTCTATTAGTATTACGTATAAAAATCACTGATCATAAAATATATATATACCTATTTGAAGAGGAAGAACGATTGTTGAAACATATTGAGAAATATCAATGTTAATTTTTTTCAGTTTTCAATGAGAGTCGTAAAAAATAAATTTAAGATCAGGTATTATCTATAGAAGGTCCGTAACCAATCCATTTTGAGTTTCTCTACTTTTTAAACTCAACTTTCAGTTGAGTTCTGAAAAGAAAGATTTAAAGAATCTGGTGCGATTTGCGCGTCAAACAACTTTCACTTATCACTCTCCGTTTTTATGATAAAAATATACAATATTTTAAAAATAGTACTTAAGTGCCACCGCAGAGGGGATACTCAACTTTCTTTCTCAATGAATTTTTTTTTATTGAAAAGTGGAGTCAGTAATCCAGACAGCGGCACCAAGAATGAAGTTGACAACATTTATCCGTGGACTCCGTACTTTCCAGGGGTTCGTTGGATTTTGTTAAAATATTTTTTTGAAGATTATAGAAATGATAATTGAGTTAAACACTGAATGATCATGTTTTTTTCCTAGATATCGTAAATAAGGATCGATAGAAATTATTCTTTTTATTGTAAAGAAATTATTAGGGTCATTATATCTTCATTCATAGGGTCTAGACAATAAAAATCAAAATCTACTTACTGATATTTTTTAAAAAGTCTTGAATAATATTTGAAGAAACAGACAAATCACAAAACACGAATTCACCTAAAAAAAAAAAATTAAATGATCAATTATAATAAAGCCAAAAAGATATGGGACGTTCTTTTACAAACCGAACACCTTTCTGACCGACACATTTTAGATTTAACTGAAACTTTTTTTACGGGTTCTATATCGAAAAAAAAGAGATACGTGTAAGAGGATTTTTTTTTATTTTCGATATTTTGAAAAATAAACAAGATCGAAAATTCGTGAATTTGATGATTTATCGGTAATAGCCTATTTTTCAAAAATTCATAACTCCGGTTCTGTTTAAGCTAAAAAATCTAATTTTTTTTTATTTTGAAGGTAAAAAGACAAGCTTTAAGAAAAAAATACTTTCAAAAGAGATTGTCGAAAAATTCAAATTGTTATTAACAATTTCAATGTTTAAATCGGTTTTTAACAGTGGCCCCACCCATGAATCAACTTTTTACTATTTTTATCGTATTCTGCGTCAAATTTTCTATCGAAAACGCTTATAAAAACGATGGAGAAGTTATTTTTACTGTAAGAAAAAAATTAATTAATTTAGCGCGGTACGTCACATCGACAAGTGGGTCACATTTTACGGCTCATATTCTTGTTTTACACCGTTTATCTCTTAAATACAAATAATTGTTTCATTGTTTTAATTAAAAAACATATTTTAGTAGCCAAGAAGATGGGAAAAAATAGAAAAAATACATAAATAAAAATAAATAAAAAACATTGTTGAAAATGAAATTTTTTTATTAAGATTTCGATAATGCATTAGTTAATAAGAACAATATTTGGAATATAAAAATAAATACAATATTTAAAAATAAGACAATGTTTACATTTTCTGTTTTAAATTTTTTACAATATCCTTTTTTTCGCAAGATGAAAACCGTTTTGCTTCCAATTGCTGTAAAGAAATCGGATTAATACAGTGATATTTTAAAGTTTCTTTTATTGTTAAAGCTTTTTGGAAACGTTCGGACAATTGTTTTTCTTCTAATTTGTATTCTTATGCTAAATCAATTAATTTTTTACCGGAGTTATGAATTTTTGAAAAATAGTCTATTACCGATAAATCATCAAACTGTCCGAACGTTTCCAAAAAGCTTTAACAATAAAAGAAACTTTAAAATATCACTGTATTAATCCGATTTCTTTACAGCAATTGGAAGCAAAACGGTTTTCATCTTGCGAAAAAAAGGATATTGTAAAAAATTTAAAACAGAAAATGTAAACATTGTCTTATTTTTAAATATTGTATTTATTTTTATATTCCAAATATTGTTCTTATTAACTAATGCATTATCGAAATCTTAATAAAAAAATTTCATTTTCAACAATGTTTTTTATTTATTTTTATTTATGTATTTTTTCTATTTTTTCCCATCTTCTTGGCTACTAAAATATGTTTTTTAATTAAAACAATGAAACAATTATTTGTATTTAAGAGATAAACGGTGTAAAACAAGAATATGAGCCGTAAAATGTGACCCACTTGTCGATGTGACGTACCGCGCTAAATTAATTAATTTTTTTCTTACAGTAAAAATAACTTCTCCATCGTTTTTATAAGCGTTTTCGATAGAAAATTTGACGCAGAATACGATAAAAATAGTAAAAAGTTGATTCATGGGTGGGGCCACTGTTAAAAACCGATTTAAACATTGAAATTGTTAATAACAATTTGAATTTTTCGACAATCTCTTTTGAAAGTATTTTTTTCTTAAAGCTTGTCTTTTTACCTTCAAAATAAAAAAAAATTAGATTTTTTAGCTTAAACAGAACCGGAGTTATGAATTTTTGAAAAATAGGCTATTACCGATAAATCATCAAATTCACGAATTTTCGATCTTGTTTATTTTTCAAAATATCGAAAATAAAAAAAAATCCTCTTACACGTATCTCTTTTTTTTCGATATAGAACCCGTAAAAAAAGTTTCAGTTAAATCTAAAATGTGTCGGTCAATTTTTGTCCAAATCTGTTCGGTTTGTAAAAGAATGTCCCATATGTGCTTTTATCAAACAATAGCAATTAATTTGTTTAATAAAATAAGTTTCAATTATGATAAAGAGTATTTTTAAAAATATTTCCAAGAATTCCTTATTATTTACCTCTCCCATGCATCCCCTTTAGTTAATTAACTATTATAATTTTTAAAATTAAAACTTAGGAACTATCAAACAACATAAATTGACTTTTCAAATATAATTAAATTATATCATTCATGTTTGGGCAAAAGGGTTCAAGTCATAAAAATTTTTTTTGTCTCGTCGTCATAAAATTCATAATTGACTATACTTTATTCGTTATTCATAATTTATTAGTTTCTGTTGAAAGAATATAGTTTCATTTATTATTCTGGAATAAAGAAATACAATCAGAAAGAATTTATAATGATTTTCAATAGCTTGGTAAATCGTTGTTTAAGCTTCACACTTGATGACTTAACCCCTTTTGACCAAACATCAATGATATAAGATTATATATTTTAAAAAACATTTCGAAAGAATTTCTTATCCGTTCCCAACTCTTCAATTTTTTTTCGTCTATTCGTTCGATTTCGAACGTGCATTTAAAAATTAACGATTATTGAAAATTTGAAATTATTCAGCACAACATACATATGGTATTTTCCACTAAGAATATTATACAATTAGCCATTGTGTATTTATTGAACACATTTTTTTTTTTTTTTTTTTTTGTTTTTGGGGACTTTAAGGCTTCCACTGAAGCCCTATACTGCCCATACTAACACCCATGGCACTGGGTGATACTTCTCCTACGAAAGAAAAGCACCACCCAGGGCGGGACACGAACCCGCAGCTCCGGCATGGGAGTACGGCGCTTTACCGCACAGCCACACCGGGACCCGAACATTTTTCACGTATTTCATCGTAATTTATTTAGTTTTTCACTTCCAGAGGGCAAGCGAAAATATAACAGTTAAGTAGAATCCAAGTCAAAATAACTGGTCTCTCTTCCAAAAGAGTGATATATTAAGAAAGAAACGACAGGAGCATCTGCAATTAACGGATTACATTTAAAGAACCTAAATTAATTCTGAATATGTACACCACTTCCTCGTTATTTATTTTAATTATTCATGAAAGGTTGACCAAACCCGGTTCCAACTCTCAGCGATATAAGAGGATGACTGTTATGTGGCGGTTTTCATAAAAACCTTCACATAAAATTGAAAAAGGAGAGACAAAAAACAATGACATGGGATCAGAGGCGTATTTTATTTCATTAAAAGCAATTTAAATAATAAAAAGGCATGAGGAATACGATGCTCCAATTTTCCTTTTGTTATGGAGGTTTGGAGAAAGAAAAACATAATGAGACTTCGATGAAAGTTGAAAAAGAAAAATGACGTGCGGGAGTTGTATTGCCTTTCTCGGGGAGTTTATAACAGTTACCGGCAGACTTCTTCCAATTAGCAGCGAATACGGGAAATGTTTGACAGAGCAGTTCCTTTGCAAACGTCATTGCACAAATAGTCCACGTGCCTCTAAATAGCCGGTTGATAGCTAGTCGCGTGGCGCTGGAAAACTTTTAATGAGAAGAATTATTAAAGATGAGAAAAGTAAAAAACTTCGATCTATTAAGAAAATGTTAAAAAGAGTTTGTCTGGATTTCAGAAGCGTAACAGCCCTGACGTGTGGAACCATGCGTTCGCAGGAGAAAGGGGCCGGGAATGGCAGCTGCCCCCCTAGAATTTTTGAAAAAATAAAACTATAAATTAAATAAATCCATATCAATTTATTATAATCATTATGTTGGTGGCGTGATGGTCAAATTGGACAATGCGTTAGAAAACACGCGTTGCCCTTAACAATGTATGATTGGGAATCCGAAGATAGCAAGTTCAAAACCCAGAGGCAGGGGAATTTTAATAATATTCGGCATTATTTGTTACACTTGAAACATTTAATGAGTCTTAAAAGATCAGAATACCTCAAAAACTTACCCTATAATAAGCTATATGCCTCCCCCCCCAGTCGAAAATTTGACCAGCCTGCCCCACCTAGACGAAATCCTGCGGACACCCTTACCCTTCTCGGGAACAAATGTACATTTGAATTCGCAACAAGAAACGAATATTCTTTATGAACAACCCCAAACCATTTCTACTTCATTATTGTAGTTTGACGAATATGTTTAGTGTGATTCGGTGGACATAATTTTAGGAAATACGAAGAGGATGTCCGGGCAAATATTTAAGAATACTAAAACAGTTGTTATCTTTGATAAATGATAAAAAGGGCAATAACTTCCATTATGTAAGCAAATACCGGACGAAACAAAATTCACTATCCTGCGACATTATTGACTATTATAATATTAATCTTATAACCAAACCGAAATTAATATCTTCATGGTAGTGTAATGGTTCTGATAAAGTCTAATGGAGTGCATCACGCTACAACACCTATCTTTTACAAAAGAATTTCCAACTAAAACCTCGCAAAATTGTAAGACTTATCGGTAGCTATGAACTCCGACTATCAAGGTGGCTAAAGAGGAATGAATATTAACTATGTATATATAAGGATACTACGCCAAAGTTTGTTAATAATATAATCACAATCAGAAGAATATATATTCATCGCTGAACTATTACGAAAATGAAAACGTAACAATGTGATGAAAACGGTTGGGAATGCGACCAGATAAAACGGCACTAAATGTGTACTAACATATAATGTGCTGATTTTTCGATCCAAGATTCAGATCTTTATCAGGGTTAAATAAATGAAAAGATAACAAACACTGAAAATTTATAAAAATATGAAAGTTTTAGAAGAATTGAATATCAAAAGTATATTAATAATAGTAATTCGTTATGATAAATGAATAAATAACAAAAATATAGCTGATTAGAGAGTATAAAGGATATTAACCCGTCATTGGTCGCTGCGTGAGAATTTCTCTCACATATTTTGTTCTTTTGGCGGGAAACGGCTATTGGTGCTTCCGAAAACCTCCCCTCTTCACTATCTGTAGTTCACAGACTCGAGGCCCTCCCTGAACTCTCCCCGCTCCAGTACCAAGCCTCATACCTGCTCCAGCTTCCTTCTACTCAGCTCAATCCGATTTCATGAGAGATTCTCTCACGCGCGACTGTCAATGATATAGTTAATTGAGAGTTTTTCTCATGCGCGACTGTCAGTGTTACGTACAACTGAGTGTGCGTCAACTTCCAAAATGTTTTCTTTAAGATGGAAAAATGACTCAATGATTACACTAAAGAATAGTTTTCTAATTAATATTCGAACTTGGAAGCTCCAATATACATAGTATTTCTAATTGAACATTATAATCACTATTGTTAATTAAACTAAATGCTTGTAGTATTAATTTGGCTTTAAGATTATACTTTTTCTTCATGTATTTAATTTTTTTACTGTTATTAAAAAATGTTAAACAGTAGTTTTGAATGATTATAGTTGTTTTAACCTATTAATAAAAAGTTTTTTCAAGGTTTCATAATTTGTACTAATACTTGACCCTTTTGTAAGTACAGCTTTATTGTTAAAATTTAAACTAATGTATTATTAAAATGAGAAAAAAAAGTAGTGATTGTTGTAGTGATTGAGTGAGAAATTCTCAAGTGCGACCATCCATGTTAAAGTTGGTCCAGCGACCGCTTGCTGCTAAAATGCCGGGTTAATAAATAATCTTGGTGTTAAATTTTTTTTTTATAAATATCTATGTGGTTTACAATAATTTTTTAATATAATAAAAATTATTTTATAATGGTTTATTGAATAATTATTACGATTTTTTTTATTTTTTTTTTTTTTTTTAATAACTCCATAATGTTATTCATAAACAATCAGAAGCATATTAATAGTATTAGAAACTATTTATATCATTTCTTCTCTATACTCATCCATATTTCTGGTCATTTTACTTTTATTTTACTAAATTAATATTATTTTGATATGTAATAAATCAAAAAACTTTCACTTGATCTTATTTTTTTTAATATTAATATTACTGGATCTTGTATGAGACCTATTAAGTTAATCAACATATAGTGTTGCTTTATCTGAACGGACCCAACCATTTTCGTGACATCAATTTCAACGTTCAACTATCTACCTTCAATATGATAAAATGAAGAATGCAGTGAAACAATTTCTTTTTATTTCGCTAATTGGTTAAACTCTTTGCTTATCCTTCATATTGTTAAACATACTTATATTAAAAGAAAAAAAAACATTAATCATGGAATAAATTCGTCCTGAGAATCATTTATGGAGGATAAAAAGTCAACAGTTCCTGGAAGAAAGTTGGAAGCTTAGTTATTCCCTTACTCTCATTTCTAGAAGCAACAGATAATTATATGGGGATTTAAAATTTAAACACAATTGATGATGTTGCTTCATTTGCTTTCAAATGGTTTATAAAAAATAAATAAGAACAAAATAAAAATTAAAGGAGTATTTTTAATGCAAAAACATTCTAGATCAACTGGCGTTCTACTAACAACATTCTACCAACAGGCGTAAACATAAATGTAAATATAACAAATCACAATGGTAATTAATAAAAAAAATAAAAAATTAATATAATAATATGAAGTTATTTAAGTCACAATATACTTATAGGTGCTACACGATACACTTTTATTTTAGCTTATATGTATGAATATATGTGCGCAGAATGAGACGTATCGTGAAGTTCTTATTTATCAGATTAAATTCTGGTCGCTAAAGTGAATTTTAGCACTGGTTAGATTAGTAATATTGTTTTTGAAGTTTGAGGTTTGAGGTCCAGCTGATGGAAAAGCTCCAAAGATGTCTGAAACGCCTAATATTTGAGAATTTTGAGGACGAAGCCTTCTCTTGTTATACCTGACCGATTGCCCAATTATGAAACTAACGAAAGGAAACCTTTTCCTAACCTTTTTTGTTACTAAATTCCCTGAATTTATCAAGCGTCTTTTCCATTAGACACCTTACTGCTAATGACTTCTGGTGTTGTTTCTTTGAGCAGCAAAACCAACATATATCTCATTGATTTCATGTAAAATTAACCATCGCAACATAATAAAAACAAAATGCACTTATTAAGCCAAGTAATGCAGTGATTCATTTGGTCATGACATCACAAGTCACAAATGAGCCTAGCCAACGGCATGTAATGGATAGGATGTAAGTAGTAGGGAAGAATCCTCAAGCTGGGGGAGTGGGAGGGCTCGGGCGACGTCCCCCCAGAGCAAACATCCCTCCGACCCCTTCTACAACTTTTCCCTAAACCAGCTCTAGCCAACTCGGCTCATGTCAATACTGACTCCTTTAATGTCTGTCCGTTGTCAATTCTTAAAGGCGAATCGTCGCAATGACGTAGATTCCTATCTTAAGATCTACACTGATAGGGAAGTGGACGTATCGTCAACAATGAAAACTAATTGGAAATTATAAGGAAAAAAAAGAATTTTGAAGACATGGAACAAGTTGACAACGGTATCACCATCCGCACTTGATCAGTGGTAGCATGTACGAAAATTTTGCTGCCACATGAATCATTTAAAAACTTTGAAATAAATGTTTCCATTGACGTGCTCCACCAGTGCCTTTGCATAAAATTCAACGTCATACCCCCTCTTGCCATGTTCTAACATCAAACAATCTCAGTAGCTATATTTCTTTGTAAAAGATCTTGAGATGAAGGTAATGGACCTTTCTACGAGGTCGTGAGATCACAAGGCATCGCAAGCCAAACTCGTAGGAAGCGATTGATCTTATGATATAAGAACCCTTTCGCTAATGATCTCTGTTTTGAACTGCTAAAATGTCTTTTAACATTTATAACTGTCCAAACCCATTGGCTTCTTTTGTGGATCAATTGACACAGAGGGTAGATTATGGAAAGTAGCTTAGGTATGAATCTTCTATAGGAGGCAACCTAATAATTCCTGAAACTCGTCAGTATGTTTAGGTTCTTCCATGTAGGCAATAGCCTCAACTTCCTACATAATTAGCCTAGAAATTTTCAGCTTTGAAGATATTACGGTTTTCCGATGCCACGTCGTGATATCTTTAAAAATCGATAAAAAATGAAATTATTTCGAAATGGTTGAGAGTCGGAATATGGTTAATATTAATTTTTTTATTTTATGGTGAAAGACACGACAATATAATTAACCAATTAACCGATATACCGAAATACAATTAACCGATCTAGAATTTGTCGATTAGAGAAATTACATGGAAGTCATTAAAAAAGAAAAATTATAGAACGTTTTCATTAATATTTCAACTTTTTAACTTTTCTTCTATTAAAACCTCTCAAGCACGCACAACCAACTCTTAATATACTGTTTGAAAAATTTAGGCACACACATAAAATGGCTCGCCACTACTACAGTAGATAATTATAAATTAAAAATTAGCAAATTCATGCACAATAAATAGACCTAATAATATTTCGGAATACATCGGAAACAAACCACTAATCGAATTCATTTTATAATTCAGTTAAAAGTCAGTAAATATACGTCAGTACCTACTTCATACATAAATTTTAAAAACAACGGATATAACTTTCAAACGTCTAATAAACTTGAAAAAGTTGATAAGTTGAGTAGATGTACTTATTGTATTACTTGCATCAGGTTAAGTTCAATCCAATTACTTCTTTAGATTAAATATTTTAAAAGGAAAGAAAATACAGCTTAGCTTTAAGATGAATAAATAAAATGATAAAAACTATTAAAAAACTAAAACCATATTACACGGGAATCGATGCTGTATCTTCTTAACATCAGACAAATAAGTTATAATAATATTACAACAAATAAAAAATAAATTTCAATATTATAAACACCGTAGGAAAATTTGTCACCAATTACACGCCTAAACTAATTTCAAAATCAGTTTGAGAAATACAAACACAAAATTATGCATTAAACAAATAATAATGTAAATATTCACATGTGATTCAGATTTCGTTTTTGCCTGAAGTTGTGTTAGAGCTGACATTCAGCATAACTAAACCGGCACCCTTTAATTAACCAAACAAATGTGAAGTTTGAAAAACACTGATAAAACTGATTCATGAATATTTTAACTTACATCGATTTGTCTAAGATTAAATATATATTAAATGTTCGGACATCTTAACTTTTAATATAATTGTGAAGTGTACAACTTATTATGTGAATATTTCAAAAATTGTTGGTTCCATAATCATATTTGTAATAATTTGGATAAATTTAAACAATCAATTATATAAATATTTATTGGAACGGATAGGTCCCTCTCCCTACCAATATAGTAAATTAAAAACTGTAACATTAAAAAAATATGAGTATCAAATTTGTAAAAAGGGGTCGAATGGTATGTACGGGTTCCCAGCAGTCAATATTTTGGAATAAAAGAAAATTTGAAAACGTTAAATCATTTTATTTATTTATTATTATTATTTTTTATTCGGAACATCCCCACTGTTCTATATTGTAAATCTTTAAATATATTCTATGGTCAGAATATGTTTAAAATAAATCATCACTACCCGCAGCAATAATTTGCCAGTGTAACAAAGTTTTTGCAATTCAGGTTTCTGTGTAAATAGATAATAAACATTATATCAGTTTTTTTGTTTTGTTTTTTACGTAGAGAGGGGAGGGCTTAGATATTTCATCCCATGGTCAGTGTAAGCCCCATTTGCGGAAGTCTCGATGACGCTGACGACCGTATAACTTATAGAACGGCGCCTACGGGCATTAATCATATGTAACAGATATAAATTTTGGGGGAATGGGCGGTACGAGATAGCCTTATCTAGGGGGCGGCACTGCCAGGAGACACAGCACACAGTCCCCGATTACTGACCGAAAACCGGACCAGTCAAGAAAATAACACAATAAGAACCAACCGTGTGGGTCATTTTCCCAGAAAGGGCGAATCTGACTGAACTTGTAATTCTTGAAATTGGAAATGTCGAATTAACATCTGGAAAATATTTAGGGATGCTCTTTACATACTCACTGGTTGAACTCCAATGCAAAGTTATACAAGAGCAGGGTGCATTTATTATTTAAAAAAAAAAAAAATCATAAGACGGGAAAAGAAATGTGCTGAGGGTTCGTTTAAATATACTTTTTCTTGAGTTTTTATTTTTTTCTATTTTTTTTTTTTTTTGCAGACAAAAATCCTAAGCCATCTAAAAGCCATTAAACGAATTTTTATGACCATCCAGTTTTTTCTCGTTTACTACTTAAATAAAGATGCTTTTGAAATAAATGATAGACCATCGGAAACGCGCCAACGAGATCCATAAGTAATGAGCAGCGAAAATTTTAGATACAATTACTTTCCAATTCCGTAGAGGCGGGATAATGACATCAGAATTTGAGAGGCTATCTAGTTTTTCCTCGTTTACTACTTAAATATAGCAGATTTTTTGACAAAATGGTAGACCGTTCGAAACATTTCAATGAGCTTTAGAAGTAGAACGCAACGAAAACATTTAGATACAATTAATCTCCAAGTACACTCGAACGGGAGAAAAACACCCGTATTGTATTGTATGACCATCCTTTTTTTCCTGTTCAATACTTAAATACAGCCATTTTTTTAAACAACGATAGACCGTCAGAAACCTATCAACTTGCTCAAAAAGATGAAAGCAATAAAAAAATTTCGATACAGTTACCCTCTAAGTAGCTACGGGCGGGACAATGACACGGGTTGTAAGCCGCATCACGCCGCAGCACCTACGTTGTTATCCTGACGGTTCCACAGTGACTGAAAACATTTGGCGGCAAAAAGAGTTGTTACCCGAGTGGTAATCCTACTTAGCCAGAAGCCGCAGTCATCTGTAAAGGTAAAACTGCCAAAACACGAAAATACTATGGAAGCAGGGAAAAACCCAAACACCGGGGACAAGTCTTTTACCTCATCTGTGTACTATTCTATCATTCTTAAAAATATCGCATATCTCACATTCTAATCTTAAGATGTTTTGAACAGCACCACAGTTGTAAAAAATTCAAAAAACGTCAATGGTCAATTCGTAGACGAGCGTTAAGTTTGGAAACTGGAGTTGTGACATGACGAGGGAAGGAGATTTCCACTGGTCATATCAAAATTCAACCTTTAATTTTTAATTTGATATGAGTAAAACCCTACATAGTCAACAGGGCAAGTCACAGATCCTAAACTATCAGCCTAGTCCAGTGGACATGGTGCTGGACACTTGTTCCAAGTATGCGCAGTTCGATCCTAGCCACCTGCTTCAAAAAATTTTGGGGTGGCGGGATGGCCGAGTGGGCAAACGCGTTGGAAACTACGCGTTGCCCATGGCAACATATGATCGGGAACCTGAAAGTAGCAAGTTCAAAACCCGGAGCCAGGGGAAAACTTAATAATACTCGGCATCAATCCCCCACCCTCTCCCCTGGCCCGGGAAACCCCGTATAGCCTACAAGGCGAGGAAGGGGCGGAGCAATAAAAAAAAAAAAAGTCAAAGATCCTAATTAGAGGTTGTTTTGATGAACAAAAATGGTGAGAGGGCTTCAGAATCCATCGGGGACAGCGATTTGCCCTTTCTGGAAAAATGACCCATGTAGAACAGTGAGAAGTACGTTGTATCTTTCGAAAATTCTGTTTTTCCCGCAGTATGGACTTGAGCAATTTTTTTTATTATTGAGATAAATTGTTTATTAATTATAGTTTTATTAAAGTAATTAATAAATTTATTACATATTTATTAAAATTTAGAAAAAAGATGGACGAACATAAAACGTAACTTTGCATAACATTCAAAAATATTTTCCAAATTACCCTCATAAAAGTTTATTTATTCCATGATTCTCTTTCTCGAATTACCCTCTTATTATGTCACTTTTTTCTTCCTTCAATCTAAACTATAACATTTATTAGGAAAAGCTTATTTATATAATTTTATATTTTTGACAATTTATAGCGGTGATTGCAGTATAAAAGGAAAACACTGGGGAAAAATGCTGCTGGTTGCAGCCAGAACATTATATGAAGTTTCCTCGAGGCTTGAGCACTCTTTAGATTCAATCCCCTCTTTCACATCCTATCCAATCATAAGACTCTTATGGCTTCCCATGAAACGTTATTTCTTTAATCTCTATACTGCAAATTTCACAGCCGATATATTTTGTGTTTGCCCAGATAAGCTTGTATCATTGGAAGTAGGTAAACTTCTATTAATACTCTATTCCATAGTATCTTAAATTTAATTTTAACTCTTGAATATTAGTATGGGTAAAATAGACGACATAAAAAGAAAGTTTTTTTTTTTTGGCTTTTATTATTTATTCGCACCTGTCGGCATAATGCTGACAATCAACGAATGTCGTGGCCGGATGAGAAAACAATGACATGTCAGGCATGGGAAAGAAAAGTACTCAACAGCACCCCCTTCCTGGCTTGGTTCAATTATTAGAGCTGTTTAACTAAGGAGTTCTCTCGTCCAACGCCTTTTTAATATCCTCCTCGTATTTATTGGGATATCAGCTGTTGCCATGTCCATGATTAGGCGATTTTTATGTCCATGTAGGTTAATGTGAAAACGTTTGTCGAGTGTCGCTGTGTACTGGTCAACTGTTGACTGGTAGAGGTCCGTATGTAGGGTCTGGTTAGTTACGTACCAGGGTGCGTTGGTTATGAGTCGTAAAATTTTCGATTGAAATCTTTGAATTTTATTTACGTGTGTCTTTTTGGCTGTTCCGTATATCTGTGATGAGTATGTCGATATTGGTTTAAGTAAAGTATGTATATGTCTTTAATTTCTGTTTTAGTTTCAGTTTGGATGTTTTTGAGAAGAGTGGATAAAGTAGTTTCAGTCTTTTTTTTAATGTTTCATTTTAACATGAGGACCCCATGTCATCCTTCTGTCGAACTAAGTCCGAGATAGTGTACTTGGTCTGCCTGCGGTATAAGGTTGTTGTAAAATAAAAATCCCTTGACTACCACGACTGACTTTGTCCATGCGAGCTCTAGTTAGTTCTCGCGAACATAAATTTCATACTGTAATTAATACGGTTTTTTTTCGTAACTAGTTACCTCTCGCATAGGTAATTAGTCCAAAAATCTTTATTTTATTTAGAGGGGGGCGGGTTTTCTCCGACCCCACAAGGAACCACCACTATCGCCAACTCGTTGCCCTCGTGCTCTAGTTAGCACTCGCACACGTGAATTTTCATTAACTAATTTAAAAGAAAAGAAAAAAAAATTGGTTCGTATAATTAGTTAATAATGGAATCATTAAGAGTTTGCCTACCTGTGATAATTGCTATCAGTGTTCTTATTGTATTTTCGTTTTTTTGTAAGTTATATCTTGTTAATGTTCATTTTGTCATTAGGTTCTGGTTATTTCATTGTTTATTAGTTTTCGGACATGATTTGGTGTTAATTTTGTGAGTTTTATTGATTTTAATTAAGAAAAGGTAACTAAGGTAAGTTAGGTAAGGTTAGGTTTGGCCTTGCTAATATTACGAATAATTATACTTTCGTAAAAGAGACTCTTAAAGACAATAAAGGTCAGAAGTAGTGTTGGTATCCTGAGGTAAGAAATTTTAAAGTTTCTCCTTAGATAAAACTTTATTTACTCACAAAGTTGAAATTAAACATTGCATTGGCTTTAGGTTATATTTTCTTTTCGAAACTATTGCCTTCCAGTGTTGTATAAAGTTTATGTATCATAAATTATATTTAAACTTGTTTGGTCATGACTGATACCGGAATAACAGCTATGGAGAAGGGTGTAGTGGAAGAACAGTCTCTACAACGCCCAAGGCCTACAGCTAAGAGGCAAAGGAAAGGATCTCCTGACTCCAGAGAAGTTTTAGATAAAGAACGGCCAGAAGATAGCCTCTTGCAAGATGCTCGGAGAATTCAAGAAAATACCCGTGTCCATACTAGTGCTATTGATAGAAACGTAAGAGTTAAGGTTCAAAAGCACATCAATAGCAAGGTACAGAAACTTAAAGATGCTATGGAGACGATACATGATAACACTGAGGAACAACGGGCCCTCATACGGCTATTTGTCAGGAAGACGGCGATACGGCGATTTGACGTTAATCCTAGGAAAAGGAAGTAAACACTGAAATATAATAATAAGAACTATTAACTTAACTCAATCATTCCATTGTATATGAGGCTGAAATAAATTAACTTTGGGCAAAATATCTGATACAATAAGATCTGATTCGAGTTCGGAAAAGCAACATGGATTAGATTTCTAGAATCAAAAACATGAATGCATGTCAGCATATAAGAACTAGGTAATTCCCTTCCGATAGCGATACGTTATTCCAAGTTACTTCCTTGAGAAGATTAAACATTTAGGTAGAGATCGGATAATATAAACAGAGTATTATCCTGAGAAGCAAAAGGAGTGGCGTGGGCCCAGAGTAATGGAACGGCAAGCCCTTATATCAAATTCCCTTTCAAGGAACCTTTGACTCTGCCAGCCATGAATAGTCTTTTCGGAGTGATTACTCTTCTTACCCGTCGTCGGAGAAACTTCCTCCACACATATTAAATTCTTCTGTTTAACATCCACAAAGTTCAAACTTAATGAATAAAGCTAAATCTAATTCTTGACTTGAGAGCCGAGAAGGCTCAGGGGCAACAGAAATGTTCTTGAAAAACATAACAGCTGAAGAGCAGTAGGGCATTATCAAGTAAAACGGGATTTTTAGATCAACTAATATCTATAATATGACACTATTTGATGACAATGATATGATACTATGTTAAAAACGGGTAGAAGTAAACGAAGAATTATAATTCTTTTGTTTATATACAGCCAAGCATTCCTTGTTCTTTTACATGTTTAATCGTTGTTCTCTGGCTGTCAAGTTCATCGAAATTGAAAACCCAAGATTTGTCCAAAATAATGTACAACCCTGTAATAATGGGCCACGTTAAAAGCCCAAAACTCCGTAATAATGCAATCACATTAAAAGTATTCCAATTTCACCCTCTTCAGGGCACCTATATTAAATTTATAGATGGAAAAAACAAACCTAGGTCTTCCGTGCTTCAAATGATTTCGTTCCAATCGAAAAGGATGAGTATCTATGATGTTTTCTTGGAGTCTTAGAAACGTAGGAGGTATTGCTCGTTATAATACCATTCTTGAAAAGAACAAACATATCAATTCACCTCTCTCTCTCTCTCTGACTCTAAAATAAAATTTGTAACAATCCACAAAATATCGTCCCAGAGAAGGCAAAAATGCAGAACCCAGGTGTTTTTGGTAGGTCCCTATTGAAGCAGTCGAACAATGGTTGATTCGGCAACAGACCTCCCGACAATTAATTTTCCATTGTAATCAATTGCCATTGTGGTCTTTCCGGGACCCTTAATGATTCCCCACTCAAACCCAGAGCAAAATCCTCGCCCCCCCCCCCCCCGTTCTAAACCCCCCTTTATCCTTATCGGGCCTATTTTACTCTAGTACCCATCCTTCCAGAGGGGCAACCAACACTCCAAATCGAGATCACAATAAATGAAACTTGAATTTTTTTCTTGAATTGCATTGTTAGAATTTCAAAATACAGTTAACAGTTGTGAGAAAGTAACATCAATCGTCTTCAAGGAAAGTGCCACTGAACCATCGATTATTTTATATTAAAATTCAAATATGAAAAAAAATTCAAACAATAAAAAATCTATAATAATTGTCAACGAAAAACAAACGACAGGAACATTCCGAAAGGAAATGTTCACTCTTAGTTTTCCCTTTTAGGATTGTTTCACTCTTCAACTCAAAATTATCTTAATCCTCTTGTCTCTACCCTACGTGTTAACCGGTAGACACAAAATAAAAAGAAAGTGGCCGAGAGTAATCCTTGTTTGTGTTATATGACTAATAAAAAAAATTAGAGAAATTAATCAAATAATAGCTTTGATAGACGTACGTATATGTTATAAATGTAAAGATCTATTTATATGTTTTTCTGAATGAAGGTAATTAATTTCATGTCAATACATTCAAATAAACGTTTTTGCTAATGTAAATAATAATTATTCTGGAAATTATAAATAAACACCAATCCCGATTATATCTAACTATATTAACAAAAAAATAATTATATAATATTAAGAATTTAAGGACAGAAATGAATTGGATAAAAGTTCTTATCTTTTCATATCTTAATCAAGACTAATGACGAAAAAAAAATCCCAATAAATATAGTTCTTTATTCTATTGGGATTACAACGATAAACCGTTTAATTTTTTTATTATTAAAGCCAAAAAAGAAGAAAGATCAATTGATAAGGGCAAAATTAGCCATTCCCTTACAGTTCAGACATACATACACGACTTACGAAGCGGAAAATAAAAATCCTATAATGATTTTAACACAGGAAGATTTTAGAAAGAAAGAAAAGGGTTGGGCTGTAAATGTCCCCCGACAGCCATCGCGAGAGGAACTTGAATGAAGTTAAAAAGTAAATAAAATAATTCGTAGTCACTTCATGTTGAAGAAATATTGGTAAATATAGCAAATGTTAAAGGCAACTTTAAAGGTAATTTTTACAGACTTCTAAAGGAATTTTGACAATCTAAAATAATTAATGCATTCATTATTGCGAAAATTGAGATACCATTGCCTGATAAATAATGAGTGTCATTAGACTGCAAATAGTTTAGTAGATTATTCAAAAAAATAGAAGAAGGTAGTGGAAAATATTTCCTCTCACCTCAGAAAGGCTTCAAATTCCACTATTCCTTATTGGAAAAATAAACCGGGTAAAAAAAGAGGGAATATGGCAAAAAGAAAATTAGAAGCGAACGCGGTTGTCAAGAATGCTTCATATATTTGAAAATGGAGACAAGGAAACCTCCCTCCCCCACTTCGAAAGGAGCCAGTTTTCTCAGCAAATAGCCGGGAGCCAGGAGACACGGCTGTTTATAAATATTTATCCAAAAGCTCTTAGGAGGCCGTATCAAGCTACGCTACTCTCCTCCCGGAGCAGCTCTGTAAATAAATAAACCTATCTTCACGTTCGCTGTGAACAGGCCCTTCGCGAACGTATACACAGATCGCGGCGGAGGAAAGAAAAAGTGGGTAAGTCAACCCTACCTCAGGGATATAGCCTAATACCCCAGGGCACATTGCGATCATCTCCCCCTTTCATAAATCCATTCCATGAGAGCTCAAATTATATTCAAATAAAGGCGCAACGGAGGAAGAGGGAGGAACAATTGAAATTCAAAGAGCAAACAATGGAAAGACTAAGACCTAGACCAACTAATCGATAAGTATTTCTTCTTGGTTCACAGGTACCTTCTTATGATAAGACACAATATTATAGATCAAAATTACTATTTCAAGAAGTATACATTCACTGTTCTATGACAACAATCACGGATTTAACTAACCATTGGGTCAGGATACCTTTCCTCAGATATAATAAATGCTCAGAAACGGTGGTTCCATAAAGAAGTACTGCGTATTTGCATAGCCCATGTAAATACGCTAATGGGGTTTTAAAGATAAAGACAATAAAAAGAATCGCATTGGAACAAACTTCGTATGTTTCTTAACTTACAGCATGGATTACTAGAACCCGCTTCGCTCATCAGATATGACGCAAGATAGCTTGCCAAGCAAATCGTAAATTTCCATATCTATCTCAGGGCAGGGACATTCGTCGAGGATATGTCTCAATGCCCGAGGCGCGTAGAACGGTTTTCATTCATGGGCGCTTCAAACCTTTTAAATGTTCGGTCGTTTAAAATCCACACCTATTAAATCTAACATTCATAACTAATCTAATTCGACTATATTATACGTCAGGTATAACAGAAAAGAAAAAAAAGGAACGTACATCTCTTAAAAGATTTCATTATTATTGCTCTTACGAGCATCTTTCTCAACACTATTAAAGGTAAAGTGAAATTATAAAAAAATCTCTCATTCATGACCTTTCAGGTCTCCTACTGAATTTAGGCGTTTTAAATTTCACTATCAATCTATATTCAATTGTTAAAAAAAAAAAACAGTAAATGCATTCGTTTCAAAATTTCATACATTTTCAACCATTTTCATTATTTTAAGTTAAAAAATAGTAAATAACGAATTATATGCATTTTGTTCGTAATTGGGAATAATGCCCGACTCAGTTTTATGGCAGAAAAAATGAAATGAATAATGAAAAATAGTCTTAAAAATATATTTTATAGAGAAGTGGTAAGGGAGGGGTCAAATGACGTGATTTCAAAATTTAAGAATGGTAAAAGTTAGAAGTCTTAATTTTATGTTTCATTATTCTCCTCCGATTACCTTAATATAAAACGTCAGGTCCACCTAACACCAAAGTACATATGAAGTTTTATTCTGACATAACAAAAGTAGATTTTAATAAAGGTTGGTGAAAGGCAGATAAACCTGGGAAAAAAAACAACTTGATGATTAAACATAATCGTTATTCAGAAACTTAATTCTTTACTTCCGTTTAGCATAGACTATTATGCGGCAAATTTTAACCCTCCTTGTTCTGCTGTAAGAACTTGTAAGAAACTAACCAGCCACTTTTGAAACGTAATATAGGAATGTTAACGAAAAAATATAATGGAATCGATGAATATTTCATCAGAAATGGATTAGGTTTAGCAGATGATGTGTTATAGACCCAAGAGATGGCATGTCAGTATCATCAATTGTATAAAGGACATTCTCTTCACCGGATTTTGAACCATGATAATCATAAAACGAAATTGTAAATTTTTAATTCTTTGAACATATATTTTGTTTTTATTGCCTGGCTAATGCCTCCCTACTATGGTATTGAGAAATATAAGATGCTCTGATTATACCCCTATGTGAATTGAAAAGACTAGCTCCAAAACTATAAACCGTACAAACCTGAAATTGGCTATTTGGAGTATGTATATTCCCCTTTGTGACAGCGTAAATTTCATGAAAATTGATTAAACGGAGGGGGTGCTTTATTTCACAAATTCTTTTTCATTTTTACGTTTTTTTCGACTTCTGAAAAATGGCTCTAACAATTTCGATCAAACTCGTCATGATAAATGAGAATCAAGCATTATTTAATATCAGGTAAGTTTTATCATGATTAAAATGTTCTGAGGGAGCTTAAATGGGAAAGAGGTTTTTTTTTTGTATTTCTATAAAGTACTTCTGTTTTTGTAAATATGGGGAAATGAACTATCTCTCGTTGCGCCTAAAAACAAGAACTGGCTAAATATAAAATATGAAAAAAATCTAGAAAACAACTACCGACAAGATTAAAAAAAAAATATTCCGACAACTAATATAATACGTTGAGTCCACGCATGCGCAGTATGCACTTAATGACGACCAGTGTTTATAATTAAAAAAGTTCTGTTCATGGGAAATTATCACAAGTAAAAACTTTTATTTAATAATAAAAAAAATTATTTTACTTTAGAGAGCAAATACCAACAAATATAAGTAAATGAATTAGGAAAAATGTGTGAATTTTAGGAAAAGCTTTTACCTATTCATCAAAACAGGTCAATTTCTGATCTAAGCAAGTTGGTAACTGAAAGTTGTGTATTGCGCGCATCGCAATAGATTTTAAATGGTACGTTTTATATTTTTGGTCAAAAGTGTTTATCTCAGCGTGGAATTTTAATTAAACAAGATAAATAGGCATGAACATCATCATACATGACTCTACAGGCCGGGGTCTCAGAGCGGGGCCTCTTGAAGAAAACATTGAAAAGGCGCGGGGTTTTTTTTTGCCACCTCACCCAGCGCACTATTATAAAAGGGGTCCCTCCCCCGACCTCAGAGAAATCCAACGCCAGCCATATACCGCTACCACCTAACATGCACACCTTCATCCACCACCATCTCTCACTTCTTTTCTATTATGGTCTTTATTTAATTATATGTATTTCATTAGCAGTTTAAGGCCAATAATGTCATTTTTTCATACCCAGATGTCATGTTAATTTAAACCTGAATAAAAGCTCATCAATAATTGCAATTGTAATTAAAATTGTATTTCTTTTCAAATTATAATGCAATTACAAAATATCAACGACAGCCAATGCTAATATGGTATTCTTATAATCATTCTTATTCTTTTAAAAAAGATTAAAGACCTCCTAATGAGAAAAAAACAAACAATTCTACTATCCGATAAGGTCTCATGAATCCTAGAAATTGATTTATTACTTTAATCTAATTATATATAGCGATAAAATCTACATTGCCTCGTTTTATTTCCTAGTCCGATAAATCGTTGAGACAAAATAACTAGAAAGAAAGAAATGAAGGTTTTGAATTTCCTTTCTCTTATATCATTAAAAAAAATCTAAGCATGAATGTATGATCTACTTAAGGGTTATGTAATTGGCGTGCCTGGATCATAGTGAGTCCGGGGCAGATTTCTTTAAGGATACTTAAAAGAAATAAAGAAAAGAACCTTGCAGGCGTATTATAGAGACCCTTAAAATTTATTGTAATCCTTAATTATATATCGATTTATTATCATTACAAAGTAACACTAATGTGGGTTAACAATATTATGTAAATCTCACACAAAAAGTTAAAGCGTTAAAAAACTACCAGTGAGAGTGACTTCATAGTAACCATACTCTTCGCTGTCCAGAGCAAGAGGAAACCCCTCGTCCAACTTTTTTTATATTTAATCCGGAATGGAACATCGCATAAAGGCCTAATAACGGTTCCAACAAAGGTCTCCAAATCATAATGGTAACAAAAATAATCACCTGTTTTTGTTTCAAGTCACAATACATTTCTATAATTGTATTTATCGTTGGTTATAATGTTTAGTTTGAAAAATTAGCCTACTTAATATAAATACGACGCGAAAAACTGACGAAAACTAAACCTTAAGGTAAATATAAAATCAAAATGAACTCACCACCCTACGTTTAAAACGAGAACCTCTACCAAGATTTACGGGTTCTTACCGCGACAAATCATATTCGTACCAGTTATAAGTGGTTTTACGACAAATTAGATAAACAAATTTGTCAAGACATCTCAAGAACTGGCCTTCTTGATTTACCTCGGCTAACACTGATGAGTTGGATGAGGTGGGTACCTGTTATTCATTCAAAGGGAAGTAGTGTGAACCACTGGGTATATCTCATTCATGCCTACTATTGTCATGAATAGTAAAGTTTAGCTCATTTGCTTTTTTAAATTATTTATAGTTACCTCTATAAATATTCATATATCGGCAACTGTAAATTTGCCTTAAAATCTTATTTATATTATTATTATGAATACATATACATTTGCTTATAAAATGTAAATATATTCTCCCAGGGATTAGCACAGTTATAAATTATTATTCTTTGGAATTTTTTTCATTAATTAAGTAAATGGACATAAAGGAAATTACCACCATATGTAAAAAAAGAACGAGCTACGGAAAAGTTTCTAATGTTAACATCCAACATAGCAAATGTTGTACGAAATATATGCATATTGGAAAGTTCCACGGAAGCAGGTTAAAGCAACCAATTCGTAAGTATTTGTGCATACAATTTACATACATACAATTTGTGCATAACTCAAAAGTTGAATATTGACTCCTTACATACTTTTTAGTAATTATAAACTTAAATAATAAATGCTAAACTGATATATAAAAAATTTATATTAACTTCATTGCCAACGGTGAATAAATGTAATATGTATAAAAATTGAGTACGCCTAAACCTCATGAAAATATCAGATGAAACAGGATTACCACCACAGATGGAATTTTCTGTGAAAGCCTTAACAGTTGAATTAAGTTAATATTAGTTACTAATATAATAAGACTTTTGATTCCAGTACCTTCCTTCTAGGAACTGTGTGTCAACCACTTCACTAAATCCAGTATTAAATTTGTCAGTCCAATGTTATTTTTTATCCCTATTGTGTTTTAGTAGTAGTAGTAGTAGTAGTAGTAGTAGTATATATATATATACATATATACATTTAAAGTGTTCAATATTTCGGACATAAAATAGGAAAGTACGAACCCTGACCATTGACATCGTGAGCTCTGTGCATACGAAAAAGGTGATATTTTATAGGTACAGAAAGTATGCAATAATAACAAATTAAGAGTGTGTCTCAAAGACAAAAATGTACTCTGAATATAAAGTCAGGTGCAATAATCGCCCCTGCATTTTAACTGTATCTATTAATATTTTCAATCTCGCTCGAATTGAACAGTCAATTGATCTCTTCTGTAAACAGACAGCTGACTGGATGGAACGAATGTACCTTAGGGCGCTTCATTTTTTACAAAACTTCATTGCTAGACCTAATCAAACATAATACGTTGACACGAGATCCTACACACTCTTCCCCGAGGAGTGTAAAATCAAAAATACAAATTTTCTAGAAAAGACGTTTTACTTCTGCAGAAACCACTATAAAATAGCGTGATAAGACAATAACTGTACGAGTCATTCCATATCAAGTGGTCCAAAGTGGATGCTCGATCATTTAAGAAAAAAATTATAATTTTATCACCAATTACTTATGAAATCAGTAGTTCAAATCATTTTTTAAAAATTTTTTAGATCAACCGTTTCAAAAGGGCAGCCATTTTTGTTTCACATTTCAGGCCGATTTTTGAGTTTTTAATCTCTCACAGAAAACTCATTTTCTCAAGACTGGTAAGTCATAGACTAATAATTCAAACACAATCGTCTTCCTTAAAGTCTGTTCTATATTTCGTGTTCTCTTTATTATTTGAATATTTTGAAGTCTAATACTTAAAAAGTGATATTGAAAACAACTACTTGAAAACAACTAAATTCTCAAAACACCGTTTTTGAGGGTAAGTTTTGGTTATAAGGGCATGTACGCCAAAGCTAATTTTTGGCATGATAATAAACCTAACTAAGTAGCTTTCATTAAAAGTACTCTTAACCCGTATATTCTTTACATTATTTTTTTATGAATTTTTAAAGTTTAGATTTTTTCATTTTTTTTGTTAACTTTAGGCTCTAATATCTCTGGTGGGCCAGTTAATAAAAATCTATTTTTTTTACATGTTATGCTTACATGCAACATAAACCTACTGCAAGAAATTTCAACCTGTATATTTGAGTACTTTGGTAGCTACGAATTTTTGAAAATAGTCATTTTCGTGCTTATTTAACAATGAAGAAAAACTCATTTTCTCAAGGATGGTAAGTCATAGACTAATAATTCAAACACAACTGTTTTCCTTAAAGTCTGTTCTATATTTCGTGTTCTCTTTATTATTTGAATATTTTGAAGTCTAATACTTAAAAAGTGCTATTAAAAAAACTGCTTTTAATTCTCAAAATACATGGGTATAAGGGCATGTACATTAAAGCTGATTTTTGGCATGTAAATAAACCTAACTAAGTAGCTTTCATTAAAAGTACTCTTAACCCGTATATTCTTTACCATATTTTTTTATGAATTTTTAAACTTCACATTTTTTAATTATTTGTTAACTTTAGGCTCCAATATCTCTGGTGGGCTAGTTGATAAAAATCTCATTTTTTTACATGTTATGCTTACATGCAACATAAATCAACTCCAAGAAATTTCAACCTGTATATTTGAGTAGATTAGTAGCTACGAATTTTTGAAAATGGTCATTTTCGTGCTCACTTAAAAATGCGTAAACTTGATCATACTTCATTAAAATTTTACTGTTTGTGAATTTTTTCTTATAATACCCCTTATTAATTGTTTTTTTTTTTTTTTTAATTTTATCTATGTCTAATCCAAAAAAAAAATATTGGGTTTAATTATAATTAAAATTTACTCTATTAAATTTTTATTAATTTTTTAAACGAAAAAGTGATTAAACATATTTTCGTTGGACATAGATAAAATTAAAAAAACAATTAATAAGGGGTATTAAAAGTAAAAAATTCGCAAACAGTAAAATTTTAATGAAGTATGATCAAGTTTATGCATTGTTAAATAAGCACGAAAATGACTATTTTCAAAAATTCGTAGCTACCAAAGTACTCAAATATACAGGTTGAAATTTCTAGCAGTAGGTTTATGTTGCATGTAAGCATAACATGTAAAAAAAATAGATTTTTATTAACTGGCCCACTAGATATTAGAGCCTAAAGTTAACTACAAAATGAAAAAATCTAAACTTCAAAAATTAAAAAAAAATATGGTAAAGAATATACGTGTTAAGAGTACTTTTAATGAAAGCTACTTAGTTCGGTTTATTTACATGCCGAAAATCAGCTTTGATGTACATGCCCTTATACCCAAAAGTTACCCTCAAAAACGGTATTTTGAGAATTAAAAGCAGTTTTTTTAATAGCACTTTTTAAATATTAGACTTCTAAATATTCAAATAATAAAGGGAACACGAAATATAGAACAGACTTTAAGGAAAACAATTGTGTTTGAATTATTAGTCTATGACTTACCAGTCTTGAGAATATGAGTTTTCTGTGAGAGATTAAAAACTCAAAAATCGGCCTGAAATGTGAAACAAAAATGGCTGCCCTTTTGAAACTGTTGATCCTAAAAAATTAAGTGGAACTACTGATTCCATACGTAATTGGTGGTAAAATTATAATTTTTTTCTAAAATGATCGAGCAACCACTTTGACCACTTGATATGGATTGACCCGTACCCTTTTGAGAAAAATGACTACTTTTCAGGAGAATTTTTTTATTATTAGTTACAATCGACTTTTTTTTCGTTGCCTAGCTATATGACGGTTATGTATGCAATTATCGGTGTCTCAAAAGAGTTTTCAGAGGACTAGTGAGATAAAAAAAAACGAAAGAAAACATTTGATTCTTTGAACAAAAAAACTGAAAATGAGAAGGACGACGAAAATGAAAAATGCCTGAACGTAGAAATCTGCGATATAATTCAAGCAAGTTATGATCCCCATTTTTTAGTGAAATGAACCCGTTGACAGTCCTACATTCACATGAAGGGTGGTTACGTAAACTCATGAAAGCCTTTTCAATACTCGGCCATTTTAGGGGTATTTCGTTTTAGGTGTGTTCTGAAATGTAGACCTATGCATCAGGGGTAAGTGGCGCCTGTGAAAGAAATTTTAGCGAAAAGTGTTAAACATCCCGTGGAGTGGTCTATTGGAAAATGTACACGTCTTTGAAAAGATAAAAACAATTGAACTTTACTTAATATACCTAGATACTTGTGAGAGAGTTCATTGTCAGAAAAACGAACTGATACAATTTTTAAAACAATAGTCAATGGTTTTTTCCACTGATTTCTAATGCCAAAAAAGGGAGAACTACCAGAAAATTAGAAGACTTGAGTAGAAAGAAAAAAAAAAAAAATTGAATCTGAGTGGAGGGAGAGTTAAGCTACCCCGGAGGTATTCCAAAAATAGTTAGGCTAAAAGATTTCTCGGAAACTCCACCGCACGGGACAAAGGATACAAAGGGACTGGTATTAAATTATATCTGAATAATGAACGTTTTGCCCACTTTTCGATTTTATATTCAAAATCGACTAAGTTTACGGCTTACTTACACTTCTGTTTTATCCTTTTGCAAATAAACGGAAATAATTCCAAGTAGAAATTCCTCCCTCTTTCTGCATTTTTCATCCATTCTATTATTTATTTTTTTTATTCATGGAGATGAATAGCATTCAGAGGTAAATAACACATACATAAAACATGACAAAAGGACCAAACAAAATAAAACTATGCTTCGTTTGTTTAACGCCCATTTGTGCTACTAAGGCTAATCGGATATGACTACGCTTTAAATTTCTATATTTACTGTTACTTACCGAGAAATCGAATTGTTAAACAGATAGCACAGAGGTACATTGTTCTGGTTTTATATAAAGAGAAATATTTCTTTTAGCGTTTATAAATGCAGTATTCAGTAATATAATCCAATCAAATTTAATTAATGATACTGCAACGTGAAACAAAATCATATTTTGTCTTTTATGTTGAAAAGAATTCTGCTCTTTTTTTTTGGAACAGTTACATAATTGTTTTAGTACATGTTCTGGATCTTACGAGAATTTTCTCCGCCATTCAAAATGTTCAATTTCGGACTAAATATGAGCATCAATGGACTTGGGGCTTACTCTTGCTTTGTAGATTGAAGCATATGGTTACTCTTGTCAGACTGTATGGTCATTAGTAGTCAGTTTTTGTAACGTTGGTATTAATTTGAACTTTTGTTGTTTGTTTGACTTTGTGTAATGAAATATTATACTTTTAAAAATTATTGAAACCCAAATGAATGTTACAATATACAACATGTATAAGGTACACCGGCATTCCTACTTTGTCATAGATGCTAGGTTGTACCGGATGGTTCCACCAGATTACTATTCGGTTACTACTATTCATGAAGTTCACATGTGTCCGGTACAGTTTTCAGTTTTAACTTGATAACAAGAAGATTGCATAAAAATATTTTAAACATTTTTCACTTTTTTTTCGGTCAAAAAATGAGCTTACCTGATTTGGGTGTGCCTGAGCTTATTTACAGAACCAGTGAATAATAAAAAGGCGCATTAAAAACAAAGGAAGCTGAAGAAGGCGTGTGTTATTAAATTATCAGTTTTAAGTTTCGTTTATTTATTCTTTTACAGAGAAGAAACTTTGTAACAACTCAACTTCTTTCCATTTTTAATATTCACTGTTGATGATGACTAAAGCTTATAAACGGAAAAAAAAACACAAAACCGAATTAGAATCGTACTTGAGTGAAACGTGTCTTACAGAAACCCCAACTACGAGAAACTCCAAAATTTTAAATAATAATAAAAAAGGAAGCCAGTTTAATTTTTCTATTCATGATACAGTCCAGGACACTGCAGAAGACTGCGGATCAATGCACTAATATTTTATTCTGTTCATATATTTTCTAGAGCCACAGAATCCTGCCATCTAATAGAGTAGTTCCCGACTGAGTAATGGGAAATACATACAATATCAAATACCCTAGAAAATGGGTATAATCAATGTACTCTAGTGGATGAGATTCCCCAATGGAAATATTCATTATAGATTAAAAATCGTCGAAAAAGGAAAAGGTGAAAGAAAAACGTGGATGAAACAGGGAGCGACCATTAGCCCCGTGTCTCGTTAGTGCCCTGGTTTTAAAAACGGGAGGGAATCCCATTTAAACATCCACTAAACAAGCCTACAATTGCCTACCTCCATTCTACCCCCGCTATTTATCGTTTGCTCTTCGTTCAGCGTTTTAGCCAACGGTTTCGGCTTGTTGGTTCTATAAATAACCAAGCAATAGTTGTAAATTATCTAAAATATACTCCAAACGATACAGCATAAAAATGAAGCGAATTCAAAAATCCTTTTGCTAATACAGATTTATAGCTAAACTAAGTAGATTGATGAGTGAAAGTTGTGTGTTGCGCGCACCGCACCAGATCTTAATTTAATGTAAGCATAAATAAAATAGAGAATAACTCCAAATGACAAATATAATAAATTATAGATTACAAAACTTTCTTATCGTGAAAAAGATTAGTGATAGCGGCTCGCAGGGTCAGAAAACTTTCTTTGATGACCAGGTCATTATCAGCACGACTTTCTAGAACTTGTAACCATTTTATCAATGGATGAAATAAAAATCTAAAATGACAAAATATTAAAATTACAGTTCAGTGTGAAAAAAATAGATATTCTTAATATATTACTGGTTTCCAAATTTATTGAGTAAATGATGTTAAGTTTAAACAGTCAGAGTATTGTAATATTTTATAACACATCAACCAACAAAACAAAAACAATAACATAACAATGCACTACCATTGTACTATTCAGAGACCAATCATAATATGTACATAGTGTAGGAATATTTTAAATCACCAACAGATTTTTTTTCTAGTAAATTTGATTTATCTTTAAATATTTAAGTATTTACTAATCATCTCACATTCTAATCAAAATAACACTAATTAAGGATTGCGGCCGGACTATTGGAGAGATCTCCAAACCTACTTACCACGCAATATACAAACATAAAAAATATCATAAGGTCAACCAAATTAAAAACATTTTTTTCAGGAACGAGGGTATAATACATGGAATGAGGTGTATACCCAAAAGCATTAGTACAATTTCACATGAAAATGATTAAATAAAAAAATAAAAAGAGCGAAATGATTGGGTGTGCAAGATACCTATGCACGTTAAGTATAACTACAAATATAAACATGAGTATACACAAATACACAATGTAAGAGGCTTCATAAACACGTTTATCACACACAGGACTAATGAACGCAATGTTCGGTTATTCACGTAAAAAATATAGCAATAACCATGCCTCAAATTAATGTATTCTTTTTTTCCAAGCTTAATTAAACCTGTTTCCTCTACCTTTCCATGGAAATCTGTTTTTAGGAACAGCATTAACTATGCAGATCCTATCACATGGGAAGAGAGCACCTATTTGAATTTCCCATACCACCAAAAGCAATCACGCAAGCGCGCTTTGGACGGAAAACGATATGAAACATGAACGGAAATCATTGGATATATCTTGAATAAATAAGGCATCAAAGGCTAAACATAGGTATGTAAAATTGAATATATCGTCCCTACTTCGTTTAACTAACGAATGTGTAAACATCTTATTCGTTGCGCACTAGTATTTGTATTTTAAAATAATTTTATCTAATAGGAAAAAATGGCAAAGGCCGGCATTGTCCGTTGCAGAGCTCTAATGAACTAAGCTACTAAGGACCGTAACCCAGCTATGTATACCTTCTCTCATCAAAAAACGGCTGATATCTCCACTTTTTGTTTAAAATGGTAAGCAAATCACTTCTTAAAAAATACAATTATATTACAAAATCGCCTCTCGGCAAGTATAAATAATCCATCATTCACTTCACGGTAAATATTGATTTTTTTTTACAAGTAACAATGAAATTGTAAAATAGGAACTATCATCCATATTTAATAATTAAGTAAAGAAGTCCAAGATATGGCATTAAAAACTTTGATATTTACTATGTCAGCTGTGTTGTGAATGAAAAAAAATAATGAGATTCCTTTTTTTTAAATCTGTAAATCAAGATTTTTTTTTTTTTTTCTTCTTAGCCCCTACTTCGTTTTCGTTGTTCGTTGAGTGGCAGGAACATGAGGACTTCTATATTCCTATAGAAAAACTCTTTTACTGCACAGGGTGCACCTTTAAGAGTGTTTTGTGTCAGTTTGGTGTGATAGATCTGTGTCAGTTTGTCACGAATCTGTGTCTGATGATGGGGCTCACCAGTTTTGTTAAGTCAGTTGGGTTAAGTAGCAGTTTCTGAGTTAAATTAGTCTAATCTGAGGCTGTCGACATGAGTTTGCCACCTCAGTGGCCATCCGGTCGGTGTCAGTGTTTGAAATAGTGGATTGGTGCAGTGCTTGAGGCTGTCAAAGAATTAGATGTGCCTCCGTCTAATAAATTCAGTGACTTTCGGAACGTCAAGAGTGGTATACAGTATGTCAATTTTCGATCTTTGTAATGTCGTGTGTTTCACAATACGTCTCAGTATGACGGAAAGAGAATAAAGAAAGAAGAAATAATTGTTCCATGAATTAAAGAAGGAAATGAAAAGTCATTTTATAGAGTTTGACTCATCTTTTTAAACTTGACTATAGTAGATACTTACAAACCATTTTTTTTTTTTTTTTTTATAGCTTCCCTGTAAGTTTAAAAATAGGTTTTTATTCAGAGTTAGATAAAAAAAATAAAACAAGAGCCTTAAACAAAAAACTAATTATTAATAGATTACATGGTGTAAATATACAATTCCTACATATTACATTACCACTGAACGAGCCAAAAAAAAAAAAAAAACATTAGGTGTGATTATATGTTCTTAGTCCAAATTTAGTTCTCCTTGTCTGGAACCCGCTTATCAAATGGAGTCAAAGTGGCGGAGCTAGGTTCTTGTATCAGAAGGAATTGCTGAATATTTAAAGCAAACGTTAAACAAAAATAATTAAAAAAATATAATATTGCCTATATAATGATGAAAATAAGGAACTATATAAATCAATATAGAAAAAAGAATTTGGTTGAACTTGCAAACAAATATTTACAAAAATAATTGTAATACATCGGAATAGTACCTAACAGATAATCATCAACGGTTTGTTTTAAAATCATCACATTAGAGCTAAAAAGGACCAGAAATTTATCCATGCAAATCTATCATCTAATGCCATCTTTTACTTTTAAAATCCTAAATTAAAAAAAATAAATAAACAAAATAAAATGGGAGTTTTTGTGATTAGAAATTTTAAATATTATGTTATTAGTGATAAGAATAATGCCCTTTTCCCTTTCCAATACTCAACAGTGGCGTTATAGATATGCGACAATGGTAACAGGAATTTGAATATCAAATAACTAAGTTGCATAAATTAGCAAGCATTTATTGGTTGCCTAAAAAAATAAAAATAAATGAAAATTTAAAATGAGCACGGGATTCAGATTAAATTGTTTCTTGTGAATAACACTATCTGGAAAATATTACACCTAAAGGTGCAGTTCAGATTACAAACATAATTAGTAGAATTCGCAATAATAAGGTAGTTAACACTCACCGATATATGAATGTTTTTGAAATGAGAAATCTATTTTTAGCAAAATTTTTCCCTTTCATCTAATAAATGAACTAAAAATTTAGCGAGTTTCATGTTGTTTTTTTGTCTGGCTGTTTGAGTATAAGGACACGGAAAGGATAAAATCGAAAAATTGAAAAACTTTTTAATATCATAAAAAAAGGAGAAAAATTAAATAAAATCAAATTTTGAGTTAAATTTAACAGAGAAAAAGCTGAATTAAGTTCAATTAAAGATCAAAGAACTTTCACTAATTCATTAAAAATAGCTATTCTTACCCAATCAATATGATAAGAGAATAAATTGATCTGATTAAAAAATTTAGTTTTTATGTATATGTATTTTTTCATCCTGAATGGAATGAAACAATTAGGATTCCGATAGGACATAACCATTCTCAAGAAATAGTTTTCCCCGCTTATTTGTCGTATTGCCCTGCGACCGTTTAAATTTTATGTGCTGATAAAAATGCCATAAGAATCAAAACCTAAGAATTGTTATTTTGGAAGTGTCTAAAGTTCTCGCGGTGCCAACAACAAGCAGAACGACATAATATTTTATTAATAAAATACAATAATTATTGATTTGTTAGGGAAAAAACATTCTCGTTCAGCATAAATAAAATTTTTAATGTCTTTCATTTTTTGCACTTATTATAATAAAAGATAAAATGATACAGAAACATAGAGACAACAGAGTATATTCTGAAAGAAAGAATATTATGAACTTAAATTTATTATAAAAGTAACGAAATTACTGTCTTTCAAGATAATTAAACAAATAAAAAAAAGGAAAAGCGGTATATAAACATGCAATTAGAAAATCAAATAATATTTTAAGAACGCGAACTATTTATGTTATTTATTTTAACTTTAAGATCTGAAATTATTTTAGGAAACAATCCCAAGAACTCATAAATTAAAATTACAAAATTATTTAATCTATACAAAAGTTCCTTCTGTTCAGTTTATTCTTCAGTTTTTTAAAGTTCCAGGAAAACAGAATAATATAGAATTAATATATTTTTTTTTTAAATTTGATCAACTTTCATTTTTAAATAAGTTTTATAATAAGAAAATATAAATAAATTAAAATAATAGCACATGAAATAAAAATAATGTCTCTAAATGAAAAATCAATAGGATACAAAAGTGTCCGATTCAAAAGAGGTTTAATGCTGCTCAATATTCGAAACATACTTCATAACTTTTTAAAACATTCTTTTATAAAAAAGACAACATTTTTATGGGAAATACTAAGTGGAGCTAATATTAGTAAATTATGGAAATAGATAATTCTTTGTTATAAATATTCCATAGACATACTGATCTTACATTTAGATTAAATCATTTCATACCAACTGTAGAAAAATATGAATTTTTTGCGTTTCTTTCTATTTTTAATACATGTAATACAGGTTGATACATGTAAAAAATATATGATAAAAGTATTTAAATATCGTGAGGGGTTATAAATATATGAGAAATAAAGTATGATTATTGCCCTTCGGGAACCCTATTTTTTGGAAACGCATTTATGGTACATAAAAGAAAAAATAAATGATCCCCAATGTTATTTATAAATTATTATAAAATTATTTTAATAAATATTAAACATGAAAAAACATTATAAATATTTATTTTACATGATAATCTTGAAACACCAATAATTTGATTTGAATTTTCAAGTTTCGCATATCACCAGTGTGCCTGTAAAAAGTTTTTGCAATTTTTTTGAAATTAATTTAGATACATAGGCTTTATTTAACAAAAAAGAAAAAATATTCCATAATATTTGTTTTTTAAATATTATTTATTTATTTACAGATGCATCTACCCATGTTGGGTCTTTTCAAATATTAATAGTGATGAGTTTTTAATTGTTTCGATTTTTTTTTTTTTTAATTCCAACTTTTTATATTTGTTTTTATGGCTCTTATCTATTGAACTAGGGAATTTTGTCCAACCCTAAAGTTCAATTATTCCATTTTAAGAATTTTAAAAATAACCATAATGAAACTATAAATACCCCTGTGATAAGTCACATCTCGGAACAAAACAAGAATAACAACAGAGAATACATGTTTATAAACGAGCTGTCGAGAAAAAAATTATCACGAGTCGCTAATTGAATATTTTGAAGAAAATAACTACATAAGAATATATTTAATGCATTGATTATTTTGAAGGGCGGGATTCCACCAGGATGAGATGACACAAATTTGTCAACCGACGGGTTACTAATTGATGATCTGAACCGAATTAAAAAATAATTTATTTTTAATACATAAGTAGAATTTAAATTCAACATTTAATGCAGAGCCCTTGATTGAAAATTTACACAGAAATGATAAAAACGGATGATAATAATTTAAAAAACAAGCCAATGAGTATTGCTATCGCCAGAATTTTATAAATTTAACAATACATCTTTATCGTTAGGGGGGAGAGGTTAAGATAGCGAATGACAACTGCTATAATTGAAAAATAATATTCAGTCAACAAAATAACGATTCATTTTATCAAAAATATAACCGTTTCAGTACGTTTTTAGCGTTAAAAATTACTTTTCAAGTAATGAATCATAACTTGTAACATGCTAGAAAAAAGTCGAAATTAGGAAATGTATTCGATCGGCACATACTACTTATTTAATAAAGAGGTATAAGCAAAATAACATTATTTTGTTTTGGAGAGGGCTTCAAATGATGAATTGTCACATGAAATAAGCAAACAAATAAATTTATTTAAAATTGAACTGATATTAATATTTTCTATTTGTATCTTAAGAAATTCGTTCTTATATCGATAAAATTCTGTAAAACGACACGCATCGTTTTTTATCGCCATTGACTATAAAAATTACAGTGATTTAACTAACTACAATTTAAAATTTAACTGATATGCCGGCACGATGATAAATGTAACAGAAACTAAACTGCTGAAGACCGCATAAAATCAATAAGGTTTAAACTTAAATGATATAACTCACCGAGACGATTAGGGGGTATCCCTGGTAGAATGACAATTTACAAAGAGTCTCGTGCTAGAAGAGGCACACACACATCACTGACACGCACAAACGATACACCCAACAGCCACGGACCGACTGAAGTCCTGGTACAACAGGAGGCAGCTGAGATCGGCAGTGTTCGGCAGCTCTCGGCTCACTCCGACGCGGTAAGAGCCAAGCCCGACTTCAACAACCTCCATTGGTATCAGATTAACCGCTATTGAAGTGACAATGTTTGTTATCCAAAAAAAGTAAATTAAAAAAAACAGCAACTGGGATAAAATCAAAATATGAGGCACAGTGGGAAAATTTTGTAATTTAACGGCCAAAAATCTATAACTTCTGATCAAATGACGATAATCAAATAATTCTTTTTTCATTAATGAGCTTGGCATTTCGTTTATTAGTGATAATAAAAAATATAAATATCATCACTCTGGGTATTTCAAATTAATTTTAATCTGAATCGTTTCTTCACTTCAATTTATATAAAATAGTTTATTAGATACATGGTCATACATAGAGAGTGAAATTAGTCAGTATTATTATCTGTTGACCTTTCTGCTTATATAAATGTCTTTTCCAGGTATTTGCTCCTTTAAATAGATTTTTAAATAATTATTGTCTGAACACGAAAAGTTCAAAAAATTAAATTAAAAATATCCTATTTTTTTACAACTTTTAAATTCATTCGAGGCCGAAAATATATTCAAAGTTCAAATATAGGGCTTTAAATCTTGAAATCGATATATCGCTAAACGATCGCATTTGATCGGTTCAATTCTATTATGGGATTTTAGTACCCTAAATCCTCTATAACTTTGAAAAAAATCAGAACCAATTATTGCCAATAAAAAATTTTACGTTGTTTTGAATATATATTTTTTTACTGATTTAATTAACATGCTCGAAATTTTATTAGATTGTTATTAGAGGCATTTTATGTGTTTAATTAGTTTTTTAGGTACAATGAAATATACAGTGGGTTGAAGCCTCAAAGGTTTCGGCAATATGCCCAAACTAGTTTAGAAGTTTATAAAAAATTGGATGATCGTAAGCCAATGTCATTTTTACGAATTTACAGATTTACATATACGAATTTATAGATAGAAGTTATCTGTAAAAATTGAAAAAAATTAAACGCTTCAGGTGGGAAAAATTATATTCTGTGTTTTGGCTCTCTTGAAAAGCGCTAGTTTTCACAGTTTAGCATGGTGCCGACGATGTACTTTTCATAATATGCCTATTGGAGAACTATCCGAAGAAGCTCAAGAAGCTAATCATAAAGAGTACAGAAGGTTAAAACTTACCAACAGCAGCAAGATATCAAGGCAACGAGTGAACTAGGACCTTTTCCGAATTATGCTTGTCTCCTCGGATCCTCTGATATCATCTTTGAGATTGGGTAAAAAAAGTAATGTAATCAATGAAGATTTTCCCGATGATATCAAGGATATTTTTTAATAGGTAATGAAAATAGACACTTAAAATTTGTAATTTCTATGTACTTTAAATTAGAATGAATATAAATATATCTATATATATATATATATATATATATATATATTTATTATTTAAGGTTAATAAAAGCCGTAGGTCATCAAATATATCATATCTTTATTTAAAGTATATAATCCTTGACGTTTCGGCCTCAATGTGCCATTCTCAAAAGACAAAACTTTATGCACATAGTCACCAATTTATCCTTCTAAAAGAATTTGTCTATATTTTAAAATATATATGTCAAGTATATCTATCTCAATATCTGCCACGTCTAACATCGTCAACTAGCTAGCAAACTAACTAACTAAAGTAAACTAAAACTAGAGTCGTTCCTAGCTAGTTGACGATGTTAGACGTGGCAGATATTCAGATAGATATACTTGACATATATATTTTAAAATATAGACAAATTCTTTTAGAAGGATAAATTGGTGACTATGTGCATAAAGTTTTGTCTTTTGAGAATGGCACATTGAGGCCGAAACGTCAAGGATTATATACTTTAAATAAAGATATGATATATTTGGTGACCTACGGCTTTTATTAACCTTAAATAATTAAATATGGCACCGAAATTAAATGAGAAGACTATTAAATATATATTTTTTATATAAGACTTAATTTTTCATTTGCTTGTACCTAATAAACTAATTAAACATGGAAAATGCCTGTAATAACAATGTAATATAATTTCGAGCATGTTTATTATATCAGTTAAAAAAATATATATGCAAAACAACGTAAAAATTTTTATTGGCAATAGTTGGTTCTGATTTTTTTCACAGTTACAGAGGATTTAGAATACTAAAATGCCATAATAGAATTGGACTGATCAAATGCGATCGTTTAGCGATATATCGATTTCAAGATTTAAAGCCCTGTACTTGAACTTTGAATATATTTTTGGCCTCGAATTGGACTAAATCCTAATATATAATACTACTTATAATAATCCTACTTTAATTATTCTATAATATTTTTTTTCCTTAAAAGTTGAAAAAAATAGGATATTTTTAATTTAATTTTTTGAACATTTTCGTGTTCAGACAATAACACCCTTTAAAATCTATTTAAAGGAGGAAATAACTGAAAAAGACATTTATATAAGCAGGAAGGTCAAAAGATAATAATACTGACTATTTCACTCTCTATGTACGACCATTTATCTAATAAACTATAGGTGTGTGAGTAAATCTCGATGAAAAATAAATAATATTCGATAACGATAAATATTTATTTATCTATTTACAATTTTATTGTTGAAAGTGGTAGTTATTAATATAAATAGTAATTCATAAGAATTTACAAATTGAACAGAATAGTGATTAATTGTAAATAAATAAATAAGTTAAATGTATACGTTAAAAATTATAGACTGTCATTTTTATTTTTCAGATCGATAAACATTTCGGTCAGGAAACATAGCAAAATTTGAAATATTTGAAACATAGCTTCTAGAGAAACATAGAGTCGAACTATAGCATCTTGTCATATTATTCGTCCTCAGTTCTTTTTTTTTACTTTCACTTACCTATATATGAAATATATAGAAAGTGGAAGTATTGCGATCGTGAAAAATTTCGACTTCCGGTTTTCAACGGAAATACACGTTTTGGGGTCCCCTGAGTCCAAATAACCAAGTCCCGCGAAATGGTCTGTGTGTGTGTGTGTGTCTGTGTGTGTGAGTGTGTGTGAACAGACTAGCTCAAAAACTATAAACCATGCAACCTGAAATTGGGTATTTAGTGTTTGTATATGCACGCGATGTGACAGCAAAACTTTCATCAAAATTGCTCAAAGGGAGGGGGTACTTTATTTAATAACTTTTTACGTTTTTTTCGATTTTCTCAAAAACAGCTCTAACGAATTTGATTAAACTGAGTATTTGATGTGTTAATACGCCCGAGATATGACTGTAAAAATTTCATCAAAATTGATTAACCGGAGGGGGGACTTTACTTAATAAATTTTGCATCATTTTCACGTGTTTTTTTTATTAACTCAAAAACGGCTTTAACGATTTTGATCAAACTGGGTATTTGATGTATGTATATGCCAAAGATGTGATAGCCAACATTTCATCAAAATTGATTAACCGGAGGGGGGACTTTACTTAATAAATTTTTTATCATTTTCACGTGTTTTTTTTTATTTACTAAAAAACGGATTTAACGATTTTGATAAAACAGGGTATTTGATGTATGTATATGCCAAAGATGTGATAGCCAACATTTCATCAAAATTGATCAACCGGAGGGGGGACTTTACTTAATAAACTTTCTGTCATTTTCACGTGTTTTTTTTATTTACTCAAAAACGGCTTTAACGATTTTGATCAAACTGGGTATTTGATATATGTATATGCCAAATCATATATGTATATGACCAACATATCATCAAAATTGGTCAAACGGAGGGGGCACTTTATTTCATAACTTTTTTTCCGATTTTTACCTTTTTCTCGATTATCTCAAAAACGGCTTTAACGATTTTCATCAAATTCGTCATGTTTAATGAAAATTAGGTGTTCTGTAATATCAGGTAAGCTTTATCCTATGAAAATGTTCTGAGGGGGCTTAAATGGGGTAGGGGCCTTTTTTTGTTTGTTTGTTTTTTTGTTTCCTATAAAGTTCCTTTGTTTTTGTTTCTATGGAGAAATTAACTGTCTCTCGTTATGCCTAAAAATAAGAAATGGCTAAATATGAGATATGATAAAAACCAAGTAAACATATAGAGGAGAAAAAAAGAAAAATATGCAGTCAACTCATAAAACACGTTGAGCCCACGCATGTGTAGTACGCCTTTTATGACAGACCATTCTTCATAATTAAAGAACGGCTAACTGAAAGAAATTAGTGTTTTTTATAGAACAAATGAAACAAAAATAAGTAATTAATGTGGAAAAATGTGTAACTTTGAGAAGTGGCATTAACACAACGCATTAATTTCTAATCTAAGTAAGTTGGTAAGTGAAAGTTGTGTGTTGCGCGCACGCACCAGATTTTTTAGTTTAATCTTATACTAATATATAGTTTATATCATAACAAATATGTAGGTACTAATTGCGACTTGTTTACATATAACAACATTAATTTCATCATAAAAGAGAGTCGCATGGACAATAAATTTCATTTAAGCAAAAAATGTCAAATGCATTAAACAATGCTTAGTACATCTAAATTTAGGAACGATCCAATGTAAATATTCTACAATTTTGATTATTTCTAAACCTAACAAAGTGATACATAAAATAAACCCAATCTCTGCAGAAATACCTCAAGCTTCTATTCCCCCAAGTCTTTGGCCCTACCTGTTTACTTAATTTGGGAGGCATAGGTTTCGTGCCGACGCCTCATTAGAGGGACGCATTGGTTCCAAAAAACCTAAGATTTGCTTAACACAATCTTCCCTAGAAACTTCCCAGGATAGTTTGGAATAATCCTATGATTTCGTCCATCTTCAATGAACGTATATTTCGTAACGTATATGTTTTTAAAAAGGTTGTATATGGAGAAAGGTTCGGATGCCGTTCAGTAAGGGTCTGGCCACACATGTCCGCACCGGATCCGCATCGTAACAATAATACAGGTTATGTTCAGAATATTTTTAATTTAACTTACATAAAACCTTTAGTTATGCCTAAAGTGGCCTGTGTCTGACATGTGTGGCTTGAACTTTAGGCATAACTAAAGGTAATATGAAATTTAAATTAAAAATATTCTGAACATAACCTATATTATTGCTACGGTGCGGATCCGGTGCGGACATGTGTGGCCAGACCTTAAGGCGTCCTTCGCTGTAAAAACCGATCTCAACTGAAAAGGATCGTCTTGGAAGCTTATTTTATCGCTGAAGAGCGAGCGTAGCAAGCGGGAATTTAAAGCTAGGATAAATGAAGCTAACCAAGACTGATTAACTGAAAAAGACGCGATGGTAGTTCGATTTCATGGTCACATAACCTCTCAATATATGCTACGCCTAGGAGCCACTGTTTAGAAGTGGGACCCCACAAATTATACACCGAAAATAAAAGTTAGTCAAGAAATGTGAGAGCGTGTTAACCAAACACCAAACATTTTTGTTAGCTTGCGTAGTGAATCAACTGATACCGCTAACAAGTACAGTACGTAAATCCCTGTTTTAAGACCACTATACTCCACTGTACAGTGGAGTGTACAGTCTTTCTGAATTACTCTTCAAACGGAAACATCAAATATACAACTCTTTATTGTACCAAAACAGTGTTTAAAGTTTATTTTTTTAAGTATATGATTACGTTAAAATGTATATTTACTAAGAATCTTAAGCCATACTACTTCAAATCCAGACTAACGAGAGATATTCACTACGGTGAAGAAGCAACAGTTACCGAGAGGGCCGCACGCACTATGTTAATGTAACGAGACGCTTGAGACCTCCACATGGGACAACACATGATGACTGCCCACAGTTAGTTTTTGTGGACCCATTTATGTGTAGCCACCCCCAGGATTTTGTTAGGCTCCTTTAGACATGTTACTCCCTTATGTTTTACTACTTATTTGATCTTTTTCTTTTTCTAGCGAAAGATCCTTTTTTTCTTATATTATTTCTTAAGACTCAGCTCTTTTACAACTAAGAGCAGCTAAACAAATATTCCACCCATCTTGAGTTGAACTTTCTATTGGATTCTATCAACTAAAAACTAAGGCTATCGACTTCTATTGAGAAAAATTAAGGCTTTTATGAGAATTTTAGTAATTCAAGAGTGAAGAGGTCGTGCAACAGTCTTGTAGCATGGCATTTTTTGTAATGAAACAATTGATTTAAAATTATAATTATCACATCCTCATAATTAATAGACAGTAATAAATTAATAAGAACTATTAATTAGTTGGTTCATTCGGGATCACCTGTTGTGCAGTATTTATCATAGCCAACATAGGTCGGTTCCGAGCCCGCCAGGTAAGATTTTTAAAAAACTCAAAGCTTGGGTTTGCTCCAGGAGAAAACGTACCTGCAGTGGTGGGATTGAAGAGTGTATTCATTATGTTCACAATCAACATTGCTCTCAGTTATATTTAAATAACGTACCGATTCCTGCATATCGAAAGTGCAATATTTGGTGCTTCATTCGAACAATAGGCATACATGAATAACCAAATTTTACTGAAAAGAAAACAAGTCAAAGAAATGGGCCATTCGGCCTAAAATCCAGTTATTAATTGACGGGCTCTCCAAATTATCCTCAACTAACAATCTTACCATTTAAAAAGGAATTCTAATTCCATTATGTGCATACGCGAGTTAGGTGACGGACACTTTAATTGGCAACTAAATTTTTTTGGCCTGCAACACAAGAACTCGGACATCTCAACAGAATAAATTAATCTGGTTTTCTTTATATTTGTAAATTTAATATGGATACGTATAAAACTTTCTAAATCATTTTTTTTTCTTTTCAAGAGTAATTAATAAGTAACATAAACCAGAGTAAGTAATTAATAAAACCAGAATCAGTAATGAATAAAATACATAAACCAGATAGCATTCAATGCAGTAAATGTGATGAATTCTTAAAATAAAACAATTCAGCCGAAAAAAAAAACAAAAAAAAAACGATAAAGAGATACTTCGCCTTTGCACCATATCTTCATATTTCAGTTTCTTATTTATTTTTATGAAGCTCAACACAGTCGAAATGTATGTATGATTTTAATAAAATACGACTACAATAGAAGATAGGATTTCATATCATACAATCCATTAGATAGCTCAGTAAATAAAAAAAAGTAATTTCGATAAAAAAAAAAAGAAAGTGAAATAGTCAAGTACCAGGTAAAGCTACAAAACAACAGAGCTCCATGAACCCTTCTTTACACACCATTAACTTCAACAACCGATCCATTAACAGAACAACAGCCAGAATGGAAAAGTAAGAACAAAGTTGAAATTAGGACTTCACAGGTTTTCATTCGTTCGTTCAACCAATGAATGAAGGGCCAACTCCAACAATATATGCATAATTAATGTGTCAAAATTTTTAACTCATGCTTCTTTAAGGATTTTAACGATTGATATAATTTCCATAAAGTGCTAAAAATTATTAAATAAAATTTCTAATTCAGGGTTCTAAATTTCTAATTTAAATCTAAATTTCTAATTTAGAGGTACACGTCCCGCGGTGGCCCTAGGATTTTTATGATGTCCCTCGGATAGGACGTAAAATGGAGATCCCGAGCCTGTACGATGTCAGAGATTAAAGATTGAAGATCCCTATCCTAATTATATCTGGATAGGGGAAAATTTAGGACTCCCACTGTATCATCGTCTAAGTAGTCTTAGTAGCATAAAGGGACATTAAACAAAAAAAAACAAAAAAACTAATATATTTACCATGATATTGATTTTCTTAAAAGAATTTTAGGATAATATACAAAAATAAAATAATATGGGCGGAGAGTTCCCTTTCTATGAGAAAGGTGAGCTGCAAAAATAAAAACCGGGAAACTAGAAGTATTTACAAAAGGAACGAAAAGAAATTGTACTTTTTGCTCTTATCACATAATAATAATAGTATAAGATAATGCATAATTAATATAAGCACTCAAATACCTGGACCCTGGAACACCAGGGGTCTATGAAATATGTTTTCCATTTTAAGTAAATCAAAGTTTGAAAAAATATTTTTAGTTGGATCTCAAAGATTTTTTTTTTAATTCTAAAAATTCAATCAACATTATGTTAAATTTTATAGTTTATTGTAGATATGTAGAATAAATTCGGGTTAGGTAGACATTTATAAATCAAGAACAGACATATTTTTATGATCTTTGATTTTTCTCCACCCCGATAGGCAGAATAAGTTTAAAACATTGGAAAAATGGTAGAGAAGGATAATTGTCAACTTTTTTTCCGATTCCTAAGAAATAAAAAACATATTTAAAGATAAACGTATTTTCTTGAAGGATGTTATAATAGTAGAAGAAGGTGAATTATACATATACATTTGAGTGGTCTATTGGTTGGGGGGAATAATAGGAATAATAATAATTTGTTTTCCAGTTTTGAAGTTTTGAAGAATTCTGAAACATTGGTTTTAATTACACTCATTTATTTCATTTACCATTGCCAGTAAATCCACTACGATCCCTTCAGCAATCAACCGAGCAATATAATATATAACATCTAACTCTATTTTTTCAAAAATGTCAATTCGACCCATTGTCTTCAAATGCCAACACATATAAATGTCTTTCTTTTAAACCCAACTAATTCCTCCAATCCTCAGATTTTCACCAATGTTTAATCTAAGAACGCCCTTTGAGTCCCTTTTCTGTTGATACAAATGATGGACAATCGAAAAACATTTTTAATCAGTAGAGCAGAAGACCAATATTGGAAGTATTCATTGAAACTGCAAATTGTTGGGAAGCATCGCTAAGTGGTTGTGGAGGGGAATTACGTCCCCTTTTATTTTGAGGTAGAAATAATGTAATATTGATTTAATTTTTTTTTTTTTTTTTAGTAATGTCAGAACATAATTTTCAAATTAGGGATATGATTCATTCAATGAATTTCATGAAAGAATTTCATTGGTTGAGAATACTGTACTATCGAAATAGTTTTTTAAAAAATTAGTTATTAGATGTTTAAAGAACTAGTAACCATTTTTACAATTAAATTTTCAGAAAAAAACTTTCAATATTAAATTTTAAAAAAATATATATTAATAATGAGGATTTTGTATTAAATAAAACGGAAATCCGAATGAGGAGTCAGGAAAATTGAGGCACAAATAGATGGAGTTGAAAGACCAAGATGTTAAATTGAGGATATCAAACTGGACGACAAGAAGAACTTTGTGGTGTCGGAATTAGCCACAAGATATTTTCTCGCTGGGATATTTTTTACGAGGACTCTAGCTCTCAACTTTGGGATACAAATTAGGTTTTTTCGCGACGAGATTTTTTTAACATTGCCCTTAAAACAGGCATATAATAAATTAAGTTCAGTTTAAGGCATTATATCCTATCCTCTTCCTATACGAAAACATACTTTTAGAATTTAAGAATAGTGCCAAACGATTACTCGAGATGACATTTGAACAATAGCAGAAATAAGATTAACAATATTCTCAGTACAATATAATGTAAAAAAATCTGGTGCGTGCTCGCAACACACAACTTTCACTTACCAACTTACTTAGATTAGAAATTAATGCGTTTTGTTAATTGCCACTTCTCAAATGAACAGAACGGCTTTAATTATGAACAATGGTCTGTCAAAGTACTCCGCATGCGTGGGCTCAACGAGTTTTATGAGTTGACTGAATATTTTTCTTTTTTTCTTCTCTTTATGTTTTCTTTATTTTTATCATATCTCATATTTGCCATTTCTTATTTTTAGGCGTAACGAGAGACAGTTAATTTCTCCATGTTAACAAAAACAAAGGTACTTTACAAGAAAGAAACAAACAAACAAAAATGGCGCCCCCCCAAAAAAAAGCCCCCTTAGAACATTTTAATAATGATAAAGCTTACCTGATAATAAAGAACACCTAATTTTCATTAAACATGACGAATTTGATAAAAATCGTTAAAGCCGTTTTTGAGATAATCGAAAAAAAGGTAAAAATTGGAAAAAATTCATAATATAAAGTGCCCCCTCAGTTGGACCAATTTTGATGAAATGTTGGCTTTTACATATTTGGTATATGTAGTATACATACATCAAATACCCAGTTTTTTCAAAACCGTTAAAGCCGTTTTTGAGTAAATAAAAAATATGTACACGTGAAATTAGTACAAAATGTATTAAGTAAAGTCCCCCATCCGGTTGATCAATTTTGATGAAATTTTTACAGTCGTATCTCGGGCATATACATACATCATATACCCAGTTTGATCAAAATCTTTAAAGCCGTTTTTGA